>OX104134.1:57544911-57638218 GCA_944470555.2 Heterobilharzia americana
GAAAATTTAAGGCCCTCACACTAAAATGTAGAATTAATCTAACAGGAGGTCAATCTCCGCCCGAAGACCTCAGAAGTAACGTCTCTGACTGTATACCTGACTGACTCAAGTTTGAATGTTAGGGTGACGTCAGTTTCGTATAGGTTGCAGATACACTTTGTTATAATGTCAAAAATCATGAAACCTAGGTTTAGAGTTTCTTGCCGATTTCCTCCATCCAACTAACCTATGAACTCCCTGGCTGTTGATTTCACTTATATAGGGAGGCGTAAGTTTCCTTGTTAATAAGATCCATGAGACAGCTGAGACTGAAGGTTGAACGCTCCAGATGGTATGACTAAGATTTGTTCACAAAGGTACAGATAAAGTCAAGCCTTACCTTCATCTAGGCCGTTATATTACATTCGTCGATTAGATTTATATCCTGTTGCTTTTTTAGACTTTTGATTGTAGTATTTCCATTTCCTTGTCTTTCGTCCTCTTGCCTTGCAAACTGATGAGTCTTTATAAGGTTCAGTAACTTGAACCGTAACGCCCTAATTCTAGACCTCATGATGATACTGACTGAATGACAGATTATTTAAAATATTTTGTCGTATACTCTTCTTAAGATTGATTGTTAAAAATCTATTATCATTTTAAGAGCAGGTAGTTTTTTACTCGATATTCTGTGTTTATTTAAGTACATGAAATACATTTGATAACAAAGATTAAAAAAAGATTAGACACAGAACTCAGTGGCTGAGAAAGATATGAACCCATGAAAACTGCTACTCTCCCTTGTATTTTTATAATGGTAAAAGTCATTCAAAAGTAACTTTTGAAGACGTTCGTCAATTCACCTTATCGCCATTATCAGTCTTCGTAGTTTCAAAAAATGAACTAAATAGATATTATCAAGAGAACGGAGAAACGTTAACATCATTCATGTGATGATGCTGACATTTTTAGTCTTGTCTGATATAAACTCTTAACCAAGCATTAACTTTTCTGTGTATTAACAAAGTACTTTTATGTGTATTTCAGCCAACATTGCATCAACAAACTAACACTTAACTGTTTTCCAGTGGAATACATAAGGCGTTGCCATGGTTTCATGCATAAATTTAAATTAACAGGTAAGTACTAGGTTAATTATGTTGTGCTGACAAAGAAAGACAAAGTAAAGGACTAAAGGTTTACTATAATTATAACAAGCTGTTTGACCCATAAAATAAGACAAACAATGGGCTACTGGAGGTTCTTCTACAGCTGCTTTCATTTAACATGCCGAAACACCAGTCATTTTCTGAAGTGGAGTTGCCAGACATAAGGAAGGAAATATTTCATGAACGTAAAATTCAGTCACACATTCTGCGAAAGTTATATTGTATAAGACTTTCGGTGTACGAGTCTATACGAAGTTTAGCCAGAAGTCTATTGCAAATAATTCTAAAATAGGTTCAAATATATATACTTATTCCCGACAAGTTTTAAGCATTGTCCATTGATCAGCGAATGAGGATTGTTTTGCTTTCGTAGATATGATTAACACCGAGAAGAATGATTAGCCTGATGCGAAATTATTATATAATTGTCTTTCTTCTAATATTTTGAATTCAATTATATGAGGGATATTGAATGAAAGTTCTTTTGAAACCTAACAGCCTTCTGTTAGAGGTATATAACGCGTCTCAGTCTAATGTTTATTACTTTCGAGACACTATCGGATCTCTGGAAGATGTACTCCGCACAATCAACTCAAACTAAAAATGCCTAACAAGACTAAAAGTTAAACTTAATTTATTAAAAACACTTAAACAAGTTTAATGCATACAGATGTCCAATGAAGCCATTCAAGGAAAAGTGAAAAATACTACGGTTTAAATTACACTGCTGACTGAAATTCACCGAAAAACAAACAATTACTAAGGTTGCATATACAGTTGCTTTTTAGCTATTTAGATTTCTTACCGGTATCAGTGCAATGTTGAGCAGTTGAAAGAAACTACACCCTTTCACAGAAAGTTAAGACCGGTAGTCAACACTGATTTCAGGATGCTTTTTGAATTGATTACTAGTCTATTTCAGAATATATGCTGTCGTAATCTCATTTCTAAGAACTGACCAGTGACACTATGAGGTATACAGCCAACTTATTTTACTAAAAATAGTCAATAGCCCTCTTCAAAGTTGGTTGTCTATTACGAAAGAAAGTTAACAACAGTGTCTTGTTCACGTCGAACTTTGAATCAGTTGCTGTACATTCAAACTGTAAGCTGATAAAATCATACAACCATGAAAGTGTTCGAAAGATTACTTCGAGTATACTTTTGACAGAAATAATTGGCTACAAAATAAGCTAGCGATTACATTGCATAACATAGAAGACAAGATCATCGTCCATCACTCTCACTATCCATGAAAATCTAAAAGTACGACAGATTCACATCGAAACTGAACAACGAATTCTAGATACTGAAGCGAAAATTCTTTAACAATCGCCTGTCTTGCACACCGAATAAAACATGAAAATTGAAATTTAACCGGTTCAAAATCTGCAATATAAGAGGTTGGTCAAGAGGCACCTGTTAAATAAGTGGGTTAAATATTCAATGATTTTGTTACCTTTACAGATGAGGCAATTGCAACCCCATATATATATATATATATATATATATATATATATATATATATATATATATATATATATATATATATAAATTCATAGGGTTTTGATCAGTACTTCGTATAAAAGAATCAGAAGTGATCCCACCATAGGAATTTACCACAGCTTGTGTCCGAACTATTTCAATCACAGTCGGAGAGAAACTGGGTGAGACTAAAAGTTGTCCTCAGGTGTAATAGCGTTCTGTCTGAAAATATGTATTTTATGTATTCTGTATGCGTGCATTCTGAGGCAAAAACTGCAATCATAAATACTTTCCGATGTATTTGAAGCCTCAACTAACTCACTGTGATCAGCGAACATCAATCATCTTGAATGAGTATAGGTACTTTCCGCCTGAGAATTGGAAATGCAGCCAACATTTCTCAAATGAATAAACAGTTTAAAACACGATTCAATGACAGATGGCATTTTAAAACTATGCAAATAGGTGAGATATTCATATAAAACACAGAAAAAGGTCGTATTTTCACAAACAACCCTGCAACTTATGATGAGGTGGATAACACCTGATGATAACTTTTAGCCTCGCCGTGAAATTTTAGAAATGTTATATTCAGAAAAAACATCTTTATCAACCACGAAAAAAGCGATATGCTGAAATTTCTTTGATCTTGTCAGTTCTAAGAAATATTTTTCATGAAAAACAAATCCTACCCAAGAACTTAAATGGTAGTTTAAGATGATAATAGATTGCAATGAACTTATCAAGTTTGGTCATTTCCATTATCAATGAAGTGACAAACTACATCTCTCTCTCTCTTCCCCTCACACACGGTAAACTGTAGTAATTACAAATTTCTAATAAAACTAGTGCAAACTAAGTCACAAGCACTTAGTTAAAATTGACCTGTGCAATGTATCTGCTGGTTTATTAGAAAATAATAACATACTGAAATACAACACACTGCTTACGTAAATTTTGAGTTTCTTCTGGATTTGAGGATAATAGTCTTAAATTATCTATATTTATTGGATGACAGTCATCGGTGTACGAAGGGAAATTAAGACAGTTCGATTTGTTCATAGAATAATAGGTTTTGTCATCAGGTGAAGTATTTACGTTATTTTTCTGTGTTTGGTCCCGCGAATCGAAAGTTAAATTGTCGAATAAGATGCGGTCAATTTCTTCAAACATCTCATGCACACGAAAAGACTGTTGTCGATCAAACTCCTGTGAAATAAAAATAATTTTCAGAACTTTAATCATTACGTAAATATATTTACGAGAGTTGAAAGTTATAAAAATAAAGGCTAAAAACTATTTTTCAGATTTCAACTGCCAAGGCACTACGCATTTTCAGTCTTAAAAATAATTAAAATATGAATTCTGATAAATATTTTAAAAGGAAATTCCATATAAAGTTTAATGAAAATTAACCACATAGGTGCACTCTAATCAACAAATTAATAAAAAATAGGAAAACAGAAAGGTAGTTCTTTCATGAAAACTGACAAAAGAAAAAAAGGAGGACCTCATAAAAAGTGTATCCGTTAAACTACCTTCAACTTGCAATAATATACAGTGTTGATCAACAGTAGTAGAAGAATATTCAAAAACAGAAAAGATATTTACACAGCATTCACCATTCACTCCCATCATAGATGACAGGACGAAAACTAATAATCATTGATAGGCCAGAAAGCGGAAATAAAAAGTACAAAGATCTTTGACTAAACAAAAAGAAACATAGAAATGAAGAGAGGAAAAGTAAGGAAGGTGATGCCAATATTGCGAAGATTCAGTGAAGTTTCTTATTATTCAGTAAACTGTAGTAGGACACTGATATGTATCCTAACTTCTTCTTCTATACTCTAAAAAATAGTCATCTAAACCTACAGGGGAGCCATATGAACAGTGAACTCTATAATTATAACCAGTAACCATAATCATCAATAAGAAATAAACGTGATAAATATAATTGTTTCAATGAAGCATCGTGGCTGGCAATGATATGATATAAAAACAACTACACTATCAAGATTATTATCATGATAATTACAAGACTAATGGGTTCATAGTGGAACACAGAACTTCAGTAGCATGTCACCGTTGCACTCTGTTCCCTGCAGTCTTTTGGAACTGACTCCACGACTGCCCACAAGCTTTCATTTCTTCCTCACATGATCTCCTCCATGTCACCCTCACCTGGGACGCCCAACTCATCATTTCCCATTCGGATTCGCCTCGACGGCATGTCCTGGCGCGTGATGTCCCCAATCGGCCTTCTCAGTGTGTGCCTGATCCAATCCAATCCATCTCCACTTTCTTCTGCATATTTTTTGGGCGATGGGTTCTTGGTTGGTTCGTTGCCCGGCGAGAGTTCCTTGTTGCTTATTCCTTCTGGCCATCCATCTGATCTTCAGTATCGAGTGAGCATAGGCGACAACTGTTGATGAATGTCTGTAGTTTGTTGGAAATGCTTTTCGCAACGCGCCAAGTCTCTCAACCATCACATGGAAGCACTGACTTGACGTTGGTGTTGAAAATCCGGATCTTATTCTTCGTGTTGAGTGCAGTAGATCTCCACACTGATTTCAGGCTAATGAAGGCCTGTCTTACTTCTCCGATCCTGGCTTTGACGTCCTCATCTGTGCCACCGCCTGTAGTTGAAACGATGCTGCCTAGACAAGTGAAAGAGACTACTTCCTTTCGATTTCTCCCGTAGGTGGTGATTGGTGCTTGTTGTTGTTGTTGTTGTTGTTGGGTATCTTCATCACCTCTGTCTTCTCTACGTTCACCTGGAAGAAGTTCGGTCTTCACTGCCTCGCCTCTTCTGGCAACTTGTTGGCTTTTGCCTGTAGATCTTCGAGGTTGTGCGACATTAGACATGAATCATCGGTGGAATCCAAATCTTCAAGGCTCTTTTCATCGGTCCAGCCAGCGTATGCCCATCTTCTCACTCCTCACAGCTGTCTGTTGCATGATCCAGTCCAGTTCATCACAGTCAGGAAGATAATCGGTGATAGTAGCCGGCAGCCTCATCTTACTCCTGTCTTCATTTCAAATGGCGTCACTGAGCTTTCCATTGTGAATCACTTGGCATGTGGTGTCGTCTTATAGTTGTTGAATGGGGGTTGATAAAGGTACATGGTACTCCGTTGTGTTGAAGCAGCTGCCTGGCAAATTACTTCTTGGTCGACACTGTCAAAGGCCTTTTCAAAATCGATGAAGTTGAGGTAGAGAGTTGACTGCCATTCTATGCTGTGTTCTATGATGAGATGATGCGCACATGATTTATTTTGCCTGAAGCCAGCCAGCCTGTTCTGGTCGTAATTTTGAATCCAGAGTATTTTTTAGTCTCTCCAGGATGATGCGGCATAATATTTTGTTTGGTGTGCCCAGGGACAGGAGCATGATTCCGCGCCAGATCTTGCAAAGACTCAGGTCTCCCTTCTTTGGAAGTTTGACTAGGTAGCCCTTCTTCCAATCTGCTGGTACCTTTCCTTCCCTCCTTCCAAACCTTCTGCAATAGTGGTGTGAGCGTATCCGCTGTTGTCTCTGTGTTTGTTTTCAGTGCTTCTGGAGGAATTCCATCTAGTCCTGCTGCTTTTCCGGATTTCAGCGACTTTATGGCGTTCAGGACTTCACTTCTGCTTTTGTCGGAGCTCTTGTGTTCAATGATAGTTCTGTGGCTGCAGGTGATATTTTATGGACAAGTTGCAGGTGGTGGTCGGTTCAAGAGTTTTTCAATGTGGTCAACCTATTGTTTCCTTTGTTTCTCCTCTTTACCGGTAACTAAGTTTCCTTCACTATCCCTCATTGGTTTCGTTTTTGTTGATCTATTCCCAGATAGTAACCCGGTTGTTTGATATGATGTTGTCAGGTCTCTCCTACCAGCAGCCTGTTATGCTTCACTTGCCAGTGTGTCGTAGACATGTCTTTTGTCCTTACGCACACTCTACTTCACTTTTTTGTCCAGTGTAGTGTTGTATAGGTTGTGTTCAGTTCCTCTTTTCGTTGTTCATCCCTGCACTGCACTGCACTGTACTGCACTTCACTGCACTGCAATGCGTTGGTTCATCTTCTGCTTCACCATCTTCCTCTCCCTCCTCTATCACCTTCCATGTGTCCGTCGAGATCAAATCCTTGTCTTGCTTCTTCTTCCTTCCTAACACGGTTATGCAGGTTTCTTTCCACGTCTCTTTCAAATAGTTCTAGTGCTCTTTCACATAGGTTTCTTCAGGGATGTTGCTGAATGTCCCCCATTTTGTCCTGATGGCTGATGTGAAGATGTCCTTTGTAGACTCGTCTTTCAGTTCACTTTCTGTTGAACTGTGGTCTATCACCAACTTCTGTGAAGGCTTTCAACTTGATTTTGGAAGTAGGTTCCTTGAACTAGGCAGTGAGTGATGTGAACCTACATCTGTTCCCTTTCTTGATCTGATCTTGTGTCCAGTAGGCTGCGTGTGTCTCCACTTTCTTAACATTGAAATGAAGTCGATCTGATTTTGTTGTGTCTGGTGAAGTCTATGTCGCTCGCTTTGTGAATATCCTTGTGTTTGTACACACTGTCTCCAGTCACCAAATCGTTAAATGTGCAAAATTCTGCAAACAGTTCTCCGTTCTCCTTCATTTCACCGAGTGTCTCTTGACCCATGATTGGTTCTCTTCCCGTGTTGTCCGCTCCGAGTTTGGCATTCATGTCACCCATTAGGATGAATTTTGATGTGGCCAACTGGAGTGGGGTTTTGTGCAGTACTGATTGCATTTGTCTGTAGGATTCGTTCTCCTTCGCTTGGTCTGCATTATTTGTAGATGCGTAGCGTAGCATTGTATGATTATGACTTTCCTGCCTTTTAAGTCGAATCTTGCCGTCATGATCCTGAAGGAGGAGATTGGTTCGCATTGCCTGAGAGCCTTTGATTCTCTTGGGGACATCATGATAGCCACTCGAAAACTCAGTGTGCTCGTGGTTGTCGTCTGAGTGACAATATCGGAGTAGATTATTGAGTCTGCAGTTAAGAGTTTGGAGAGTCCACTTCCATTCCATCTGCTTTTGCGGATTCCTAGCACTTCTATTCTGTGCCATATCTTCTCATTTCTTGTGCGATCCGGGCAGCCTTGCCAGCCAGCTACAAACCTTGTGCAAACATTTCGTGTCACTTTGCTTACTTTTACTTTCATCGAGAGAAGACACATCGGCCAATTGGCTCTCTGAAGGCTTTAATCAACCGGCGTCATTTCGTCTCTCCGATCCCAGCGAGGGATTAGTTTGTTTCTATTTTTTATATTTTCTTCGTGCTTTGAAGTTTCTTTAGCGATTGAATTGGTTTTACGGGGTAGGGTTGCTAGCTCTATGCCCAACCTTCCCTTTTTATCTGGGCTTACGACCGGCTAGTGACTAGTCAACTAATTAACCAGGCGAATGCCAATTGTACACCTAGTGATGTACTTAATTTGCTTAAATTCAAATCTCCTGGTCAAAGCTAAAAAGGTGAATAAAATACATGCAGTTACTCAGAAAACTGCTGTCAAATTAATTAGTTCATAGGCTACTTCGTGTTTTAACAATTGTTAACAAATAATGAAACTCAAACCACCAAAATACAGACATTCTGAGGTTGAAACACTTATGATTACATTCTACTAAGTATAGACCAAAACACTTCTTATTTGCAATCTTTCAAACTAGTGAAACTATTGGCAGGAAATAACTAGCTTTAGAATGTGAAATGCACTGTTTGTTCATATTTACATGCTAAACACTCCAATGAACAACAACTACTATTGACTAAGGCGAGAAAAATCTTTTTATTGAATTTGGAAACTGTTACTTTGTTTTCTGTGCATAGCACAGTAGTGGTTAACACCTAGGAATCCTAAAAAATATATATGTTTTTCAAATCATGAAGGCTGTAAGTTAACACTGAATGAATCCTATAAAACACCCCCAGATCCATCTCCTTTCATTACAACCAAGTAAGCATCCACGACAAATCAAGAGTAAATATAAATGCTAAGTGTTATCGAGTTATTTTTTGGTTAACAAAAATAAAACAGAGTAGGGGTTGAATCATTGTCAGTTTGATTTCGATACAGAAAATCCATCAGAGCTAAATAGTCACGTAAACTGTTTGCTTTCTGATAGTTGACTAGCTTTTATCAACTTAATGGGTCATAATCATACAGTGAACTGAATAAGCTAATAAACTAGTTGCTTTACTGTCCGCAATTGCTCCAATGTTATGTTGCATAAATATATTCTATCAGTTAAGCTGAAATTCATTCAGTAAATAATACTGTACCAGTGTACCCAGTGTACCAGTTAAAACCTCTCCCCTTTTATCTCTCAGCAAGGAAAAATATTATTGCCCTCAAAAGTATCACCACAGCTTAATGACCTGCAAATAAATTAATCGGTGAAAAATTGAATCTGTCAAATTAATACCTGTAAATAAAAGTTAAATTTCTTTCCGGAAAATCGAAGAGAATAAATACATACATCTAACCAAGCATATCTTATCAAATTATTAGAAATTTGTATCTCACTTAAAAAATCTTGACGAATACTAAACACAAATAACCTTTATTCTATATTTGCCTGAAGTTTCAAGTTGATATGGTCTTTTGATATGCATAATATTATTTACACTACTAAATTATTTGTCGTGACATATTAGGTAATTAAATACGCTTGATCGCGTACTTACAAATAAACGGTACTTTTTATATACGGATATAATGTTCAGCTGGTTACGAAAGAATTGATTCTACTACGGATAAAGGCTGAACAGAATGAAATAAATTTTACTTTGATAGTAAGATGTATTCGCAACAATCTAAATAATATCAGTTAAATAACTTTCTTACCTTAAGAAAGTTGTGTAAATAGTTTATATACACTTCCACTGAAATTGCTGTTTTATCGCATCCTTAGACATAGAATAATTTAATAATGAGATACAAATTACCCTATGATTCTTAGAGGTAATAAACGCTTTTAAAGTGGAAGCTTTTCGGATATAAAGTGGCAGTCAAAAACAACAAAGAGTTCCAATGAAATATTCAGTGAAGTGTTAAGGTGACTGCTAAGTGTCATAAACAATAACGATCAAATTAATCAAAACTCTCAAAATTCAAGCCCCCGTAATTTTAGGCAGCTTGGAAGAGGTAGAAGTATAGAACAAAATATGAAGCTACATAACTTACTTCAAACGCTACTGGTAGCGCAAAGAAACCCTAGGCTTCGTAAGTGATATATAGGAGAAAATCAAAACAGGTGGTTAGAAAATTTAGGTGACGTGCCTTAGATCGGTTTCGATGAAAAGAATGCATTCATATATTCTTATGAGCCCTCAAACTTTAACTGTCCTATAGTATTTACTATTGTCTCAAGCGTCTTCTATTTTTCTTACAACTATTGATAGATATCTTCATTTCCTTCTGTCTTTATGGCATTTTTTCGATGTCTTCACATGAAGTATTGCAACTTAAACAACTGTTCAGGTATTTCAGCTATACTTTAAACAGTCCTTTTCTAAATTTCTCCATCATTTTCTACCATATATTCAACTGTTCATCGGCTTCAAGAATAAATCACTTTTTAAAGGAAACTAAGTACATGAAATATTGCTCAGATTCATAAAAATGGCCTTTTGATTATGCTGATGGGAAGTGAGTTTAATATTAACTCAATATTACCGTTTTAGAAAGTCTCACTGCTAAAACAGTAAAACTTGGGAGTTTGCTCATACTTCAAAGGTAAAGACCAGCTAATTCTGAGATCGAAAAACTGAACAAAATGCTGCCCTATATCACGGTGAAGGTAATTTTTATTTTTCATCATAAATCCTATTGACTCATAGTCTTTATGCTATCAACTGTATAAGCGTTTTTGTGAAGAGATAATACACCAAAGCTAAACATCATTCCACCGCTTTCAATAGCATAGGATGGAAGTTGGTTTTTGAAATTTAAAGGTTTCAGTAAGACTAACCAAAATTTCAAGGAAACCGTTTTAAAATACGCTAAAGTATTTCAACAACTAGTATGTAAAGTAGGCGTATATTTGGTGTTTAATTTGATTAAATTATCTTTTTAAACAGTCTTCGTGGGAATTCATAAACACAGAAATGCATGTTTTCGGAGTTATACTATATTGTGACAAAGTCTGCAGGACATCTTTCTGAAAACAAAGTTTGTTTGCCTTTTGAGACAAGCGTAAGCTTGTACATTAGTTAATTGTTACATAATCGTCTTGACCTTCCAGAAAGTTTAAACTATGATAACCACGTTCTCCAGGCTTTGAATTTTTCCCCTTAACCTTTCATCGCCGGGCTAGGTA
Source organism: Heterobilharzia americana (assembly GCA_944470555.2). Classification (NCBI taxonomy): domain Eukaryota; kingdom Metazoa; phylum Platyhelminthes; class Trematoda; order Strigeidida; family Schistosomatidae; genus Heterobilharzia; species Heterobilharzia americana. The sequence continues at coordinate 57,555,868 of OX104134.1, forward strand.
AATTCATCAGTATTTACTTCATAAGGAACTGAAGCATTTTCATATTGCATGAATGTTTATGAAGGATATTCACCAAACTTGAGAGTTGTTGACTTGTGAGTGGAGGTGACCTTTCTTCTTTTTATCAGAGGTTGGCCTTTATACCGGTTGGTATTATTCGACCCATGCTATTAACCTAATATCTAGTTACTGATTTCCTTGGTTAGTTACTAGTTCGTTGATCCATTCTTAGTAGTCTGTATATTGGGTCATCTTCCACGTGTCTGGTGACAGCCATTCGGTTGAAGTATCACACTCCCAGGAATTCTCTTGCAGCAATTGAGCTTGCTTGTCGTATTATTTCCATGTTGTTCAAATACAATTTGTGCTTGTGTTCATCCAAATGCGTTGATATCGATGGTGATATATCATGTTGTTTGACTACTATTTGATGCTTATAAATTCTTTGACCTATTCGATGACTTAATTGGTCACACACTGACGTCGACAGTCCTCGTAAATAATTTCGTATCTTATGTTCATCTAGTCTTCTGTGAATCTCCGATCCTTTGGTTTTCATCAGATGTTCTACAGGAATTTGATTGCTTTGTGTGCCACACTGATAACGAATGGGTGAAGTAACCAACTGACAATTTCGAAAAATTTCGATGCACACTAAAGTAAATTGTTTTATGAGTTTAGGTAAATATTCTTTTTCATTGTTGAGTGAACATAAAATGGAATCATAAAAATGAACTGAGAGAATGCAAATATGGGAATAATAGGATGAAAGAGAAGAAAACGATGTTTTCCCGTCACTGTTGTTCAATAAAAATGCCATAAGGATTACCAACCATGGTTACAAGAAACGGAAACTGCATGAGAAAATATAAAGTAAATTTGAATTTTCGTACATCCAAGGATTTACCTAAACTGAGTATATAGTCCAAACAGGATCCATACAAAGCTTTACAGGCCTTCTCAAGGTCAATCCTATCACCCATTTCTTCAAGGTGTTTACCAGTAGACAAAGATATTTGTCTGCCCTCTGTTGTTTTGCTATATTTTATCATTTAACGGCACATTACTTTGACTGCATAGTTTGATTACTTCTCTCAATGTATGCATGTCTATATATATATTTCTTGACGTACGTAATGGGAATCAGGGTGATCACCTATGTATTGTTGATGTTTACGTTGAAGCTTGAGCTTGTTTTCTCAAAAAACGGCAAGTTTGGTTCCTAAATGCATTCTTCTGAAAACAGAACTCATTCTCCGCCTTAAAATTATATACTCCGATCCACCAACGACCATTCCCCTGCCCCCCCCCATATTTGACAGCGTGATTCAAGCGTCTGTGGAAAGATGGAATATTGAATGCACCTCAACAATGAGTCATTTTTGCAACCATCTGCAAACTTTGTAGGATCCATGTTATTCACCGTTGTCGAATTCTAATTGCGAACAACACAAGGCAGATATACGCCAATGTCTAAAAATCTCACAGAAATAAGTCATAGTATTGTTTTCTATAAAGCCTTTTAGGCCACTGTATAGCAGTTGTTTGGAGCATATACTTGCCAAACACAATGCATAATTTTCCAATGTAAATTATAGGCTGAATGATTCGAATAGTCTGATTTCAAACTCACTTTATTAGGTTAAGGAAAAGAAGTCGAACTGCATAGCAAATCATGTAACTTCCAGATAAACTGACAAGCGAACTTCAGGTTACTGACTCAACAGACTAGTCTTCGTAAACCTCTGACTCATTGTCCTTAGCCGTCATTTGTGGAAACTGCTAAGTATTATCACAAATAAAAAATGTAAAATCCTAGTGTTTCCTATTTCTTAATTCCTCTTTCTTTTCTTCCAAATCATGACAACATCCATCCTGCAAATAAAAAACAACTAACTGTTGAAACATTTCATTCCTGAAAATGAGATAAATTAATATCAAATAATATACTTCGAAAAACAGCGTTCTACATTACTTACACACATATCGTCACCCCACTCAGATGAAGACACACTAGCCCAGTCAGTTGCATTCGTTGAATTAGCATCATAATATTTAACATTGTTCGGATTCATTTGTACATTAAATTCATCATTATCTGAAACTTTATCTGATAATTTTTTTGCATTTTTTTTCACATATAAAGACTGACTATGATTATTTTTTACATCATTCAATTTATTCTGTTCATCCAACCGTTCGTGATTTGAATGTATTAGTTGCTTAGTGAAACTCTTTAGATTATTTTCACTCACTTCATTGAGGCTAGAATTTTTCGAATTAAAAATTGATCGTAGTTCCTTTTTATTTACACTAGCCACCTTGCCTGCATCCTGCTTTTGCTCATACGTAGAGTATGAACGTGAATGATCATTGAAATGCTTCTGTGGATTATAGTTTATTTGCTGACCTTCAGTTGGTGTCTTGTTCTCAGGTTGTCTATCATTTTCATCACCAAATGTCACAGAAGCATTATTACATTGCAACAACCATGCAGATATTTGACTTTCATTTGATGATGAGTCGGGCTTGCTGTTTGTTTCCTCAGTCTGGCCAGTAAAAGATGTACTCTTTTTCATTGATTTCGACCTAGCTGATGATAAGTTGGAAGGATATTTGCAATCTGGCTTATTTACATAGCAATTATCCATTAGTTTCGGAGGGTGATGACTGTGCATAGGATATTTTTTGTCAAATTACTTGAAAAATCTTTTTCGTCCTTGCTAACCATTGCAGGTTTTGATTTGACAATGTTATCTGTGAATGGTTTGATTTCTGTTTGAATTTTCATGATGCCGTCGAGATTTAAGCACTTTACATCTTTACCATTCAATAATTTCCAAGGGAACTTCGAAGCAGAGTAAGAAGGCGTATTGTTAGATACTTGTTTTTGATTGATTTGTTGGTATTTTGTAGTAACTGAAGTCTTAACATGCGGAAACTCCCTGCTTAACTTCCTCGTATCCTTATTGACCGTGTCAACTTTCTTCAGCTACGCGCTGATATCCGATTTGTAGGTACAGAAGCTCTGGAAGTGTCTCTGTCATTAGGTCGGCTAAAACCAAATGAAAAGCTTACAACTCAATTATGTTCACTCATAAACACTGAAATTAATCAGTTATTGTACGCATTTTCCCGAATTATAGATAAATCCTTCAAAAGTGACCAGTCTTTTGACTCAATAAGAGCAAATGAAATGAAAATCTCTCGATTTTGAGCCCTCGAGAACACAGAATCCACAGAAACTTTGAGCCTTATACAAAAGTGCACATGTTGCAGTTGCTATATTTCGCATTTTATTAAGAGAAATTTCAGTGAAATAGAGCATTACTGAAGTCAATCAGCTGGTATCAACATAAGACATGGAACCACTATGTAAAGATCCAAGTTACCACACCTCAGTTCAACACATCAGGCGAGAATGAATCAAAGCGGAAGACAAAACAAATGAGCAAAAGAGCAGTTACTAATTGCAGAAAGTCGTTAAAAGAGAATAAGAAGTGAGACGATATCCGTTTTAGTATGATGACTGGCATGAAGATAATATGTAAATACATCTGCCCTACTATGGTCAATTCTGAGTCATATCACCTAAAGCCTCTGATCACCGGTTTTGTATAGTACATGGACCTCAACCGGGAAGTATACATACCCCTACACATCTCAGATCAATAGATGAAGGGTTCATAAACTGGTTTTATATTCCAGTCTGTCAGACATCCGACTTTTATCCAGCCTAACTTGCTTCAGATGAAAGTGTGACAGCGCAGACTATGACTAGGCTTGCGTAACACCCATGAGAAGAGACATAATCAGCCAGAGAGGCTCAATAGATTGTTGAAGAATTAGAGATTCGTGGGTATTGGATAAACGTTTGCCATTAGGATTGATTTTAAGCCATGTAATCAGCTGTTTTCTAAACAATAAAGTATATCATGCTGGTGAACCTAATGGCGCGGTTACACTTTCCTTTAAAGTTTAAATAAAAGTTAAATACTTTTACATTTGTTTCTAATCTTAATATTTAGCCTTTTTCAACTCTTGTTCTATTTTGACTAAAGTCGTGGGTTGAGGTGCATGCTAGCTCGTCATGCGTAATACATTCCACTCCCTTTGTTGGTAGTGCTTCACAGTCATCAAATGAATTTCCTTCCTTCACTTGTAGTCTGCACGACGTCAAAAGCGCTCACTCTATGGCTCCACTAAATACAAATAATTCTGTGAGGATATTTACCTTTAACATTCTGCGGCTTTTATCGTCATTAGTGATGAACGCATGCAACATACTAGTCCTCTGTTTTGCTGATGGAAAATACTGAGAAAGAACTTTTGAATATATGCTGAGATTTCGTCAGCATCTATCAGAGCTGACAACATTTTCCATGGAGGCTAAATGCTTGACAGATTCCATCAACTGACACCACTTATTCATACTGAGGAGTCAGCTGAGACTATTCTGCAAGCTTAGTCTTACATTTGAAGGAAGAAAAAGCAAGTGAAACACATTCAGTTTCTTGCGCAAGCTTTCAGGAAACTATAGACTTCGTTAAAACCTTTACCTCACCGAATAATTTCGTTTCTCCAGTCCGAGTCGGTCAGTTACTTTTCAGGCGGTATGCTGATACATGAGAATTCAGAGTTATATAACGTCACATTAATTAGCATATCTATGATAAAGTTATGACAGGATAGTGATGATAGATATCACTAGTTGTCGTCAGCAATGCAACAATTGCATGTAAGCCTTTCCGCAGTTTGTTACCAAGGTTTTGGCAGGCAAGCAGTATCACCGGTTCTCACACAAAAGGTGTGACTCACTGCCTATTGCACGAAGGTGCACATGGTTACTTATGGCATTTCGATTCCCTTCATTACCAAGATATTCATTTAGCTTACAAGTAAGCTGTTTTCCACTATAGAGGTCAGAGCCAACTGTAAAATCCCTTTTTGTATCACCCAGTTTGAATGGGGCAGTAGAAATCTATAGATTCTCATAGACTTTTAATTTTACGTTATCATGTTCAAAAACAGACTGAGTATTTCATAGGGGTTCCATTTGAGCCAAATATCCAGCTAGGTCACTCACAAATCAATACAGTCTTGATATCCCCACCTTTCAAACAAGCATTCAAAAATCCTACCATTGTCTTTTTTTCTGCATCCATTAAAACACGGAAAACATGTGCTCGAGTTAAATCACATTTGGATAACAACTGCTATAAAATGCGGAACATTCCACTTTATATCTTGTTTGAAAATAGTTTATTGATTATAAAATACTGTGTACATACATATGACTGAAGTAAAATTAAAACTCAGTCAGCAGACGAATCTTGTTTCTCAGTTAATAAAGCACCAGACAGGCAACTTATAGATACCCGGTCCCAATCCTTCAGCGATTCATTTCTTCATTCTATCTTCAATCACCACCTAGTACTAATAATTCAAGTCTCCCAAACCACAGCCATTTCAGATACATGTATATTTTGACCTAATTTTCAATTTTTGCGAAAGATTTATATATTCAGGCCTCAATGAGTTAGATAAGACGCAATTATTTGGTCTTTCTTTATTTTCTGAGTAGTTTATATTACCTAACGTTTTCACGATGCCTGTTAATAAAGCTCATTCAAGTAACATACATCATCCACACCATAGGGATTAATTGACGTGCCCAAACTGGCAAACAGATTTTTATGTATAACGTCACTCCATAAATACACGTCTTGGAACAGAATAGAATCAAGAGTAGAATCAGCTTAGCGATAGAGCATTTAAATTCCGTTAAGAGTTTTGGACAGCATGTTGAACCAATTTTATGTTAATGCCCCTAAACAGCCTTATCGATCATGGTTTTAGTCAATCAAAGAAAAATATGCTGTTGACCTACAAAAATCATTTTGATAAGTCTCGTATGAAATCCCTTGCTATTATCCTGATGGGAAACCCACAAATAACTTGAAGTTAACTATATAATGCCCGCTGTGAATGATGTCTTTTATCAGATTAGATCTAATCCAGGTTTAACAAACTGAACTATAGATTTTGACGGCTTATTTTAATTGAGAGATATTTGGTATTTCTAATAAAAGAGGTTGCATATATTCCCTTCACTCAACCTCATATAAATGAAATTTGTTGAAAATATGATGTCCATATCAACTTCATCTTCATTTTACTCACTGCATTGTTATTAACGTAAACACAATTAAATACATAAACGGGGACTTCGAGACAAAACTGTATGCTTTGAAAGGTAGTCAGGATAAGGAAAAAATCAAACTCACGCTTCCGACGTATGAGACTGCTTTTTATTCGCAATACTCATTTACAGACCATGAAACATTTAGAGCTAGGCGTCGTTAGAAACGTTTTCAAACCCACGCCTAATTTAAGCAGCGCACAAAACAATTTTCAGCAATAACCAATATCCAATAGTGGTAGTGCAAGCGTAGAGAATTGATGGTTATTTCGGTGTGATCCGAGTTTTTAGTCCGCTCCTGCAGTGGAGAAGAAAGTCTCTTCTGCTTTCTTGATTTTAGCTTTGGTGAGGTGGATGTTTTGTGGGTTAGTAAATTATAATTTGAACGAACCAACCAAGAACCTATCGCTCAACAAATATGTAGAAGGAAGTGGAGATGGATTAGGCGTACACTGAGAAGACCGACTGGGGACATCACGCGTCAGGCCCTTGAGTGGAACCCCCATGGGAAGCGACGAGTTGGTCGTTCGAGGGTGACATGGAGGAGATCGTGCGAGGAGGAAATGAGATCTTCTGGGCTGTCGCGGAACCAGGTTCAAAAGATTTTAGAGAACAGAGTTCACTGAAGACGTGCTACTGAATCCCTATGTTCCATTAGGAAACCAAGGGACTAATAATAATAATAATAATGGGTCTGGTTTCCAGAAAAGTGTCTTTCAGCGTATGCCTTCCCCTTAGCCCCACAACTGACTCTTTTACAGATCTTTGTATTTTTCAAATGAGTGTTGTGGGAGTTGCTGTATCGAAGACCTCTGGAAGCTGCCTCAAGTAGGATTTAAGTACTATGAGCACCTACTTTAATCAAGTTTTCCTAGCTCTGAGATGTGAATAAAGCTTTTAAGGTTACCATAAAAATTTTTACGGTTAACAAAAACATAGATCACAAATGCTGACTTGCAGTTTGAGGATGAAAGGCTTTAAAACATCTAACATCAACAGCTCAAGTGCAGGGAAGTTGTAGTTTTGAACTTTCACGTTTTGGTCTTGAAGATTGCTTCTTTTTGTTCGGTTACACTTCTCTAATGACCTCAGAATTCACTATCATTTTGCCCGCCTATAGCATTAGGAGTAGAGATTTTCTATCCTGAGGTTTTCTTTAGCGAATTGCAGGCTGATTTGTTACGTGGTAACGGCTCTGCTGAGAAGGTGAACATTCTCAGCAGCTCCTCTCTGTACAGGGGACATACCAGGGGGTCCAGTGTTGTCTCCAACCGCAACCCATTATGTGTGGACAATCAACAGGAGAGGTACCAACTGAGGCGTACCTTCAGTTTCCCATTAACAAGGACTGTCCTATTCATGCAAGTAGATTGTCGCTGTCTTCAAAACATAGCTTCATGGGCGGCCTCGGATGAATCACCTTGTCAAACGTTTTGCTGAAATCCATAGAAGTAACATCTATGTATCTCAAATCATCTTCTTTGAAAGCGAGGAGTTTATTCAAGCAACAGAAACTTCCTGGAAAGCCATGCTGTGAACGTCAGGATCGTGTGCTACTCCCCCAGTGGACAGTAATGCCTTCCTCAACCACTTTTTCAAGGATTTTAGCTGCTGTTCTGGTCAAGCTAGTCCGTCTGTAATTTTTAGACTCTGCTTAGAACCTTTCACGTGGATAAGTGTAACTACGACGCTTATTCGTGAGTAAGCTCTCGTCAAGGTACTGTCTGAATGTGTTAGTCATTTAGGTAGCTGCCTGGAGGATGAGCTCCGACGAATTTTCGATGATACTCACTCATTTCTGTTAATTTTCCACGTCACGATTACTTAAATTCCCGAATATATCACTCCAGCCGGTGTCCACAGAGTTCATTCTTTGGATATCAGTGGATATCTCTGGCTCAATTTGTGTTCGCCGGAGGTCTGTGGGCAAAGACCCGAGAGCGATATCCAGCCACAGCCTTGGTTTGTTCTTGACCAACCCCAACTGACTAGTTACTTTCTGTCAATCCAATCAAGGTGTAGGTACCACAATGCGATCACTTCTTTTAGTTCACGCAAGAAAATAGACCCTTTAGGTCTTCTAATGCACCACAATCGTGACTTCATACAAAACCTATTCGAGACTGGTGAATGGGGTTAAATTCGTTGACTTCGGGTTCCTCCTCAATAAATTGAAATCTCGGGGGCTTTGCATAACTGGTGGCAACTCAGACCTCTGGAGCAGTTCAATTCGACTTCATAAATTACCCCAAGGGATGAATCACGAGAAGCTAAATGACCCTGTCTACCGGGTGTCTAAACCCTTCTCCACTCTCCTTCGGTAGACAGAGCCAAGTAATGTTCGGCAACACTTTTCCGGAGGGCCAACTGACAGCTCCCAATATCGTCAGCTCCACAAAACCATGTGTATTTGTAGATAAACATGGACGTGGATATAAGTGGTACCCTATCATTTATGTATCGTCAAGTAAGACGACGTCTGGAGATTAACCTTCTCACCATGCGTCTCATGACGACTTTTTCAGCCTCATTACCAGTAGTCGTGAGGCACGCAAAATAGTCATTTACCCTGCACTCCAATATATCCGAGGCATCTGACGCGGTTTTGCATGGTATAATATTCGAAAACTTAAATGCATTAGGTGTTAGGAACCCTCTGGTAAGCGGGCTAAAACCATTTTTCAGTGATCGCACTCATATGACAAAAATCAATCCAGTTCTGTCTACTCCAAGATACATCAGAAGTGGAACTGTGCAAGATAGTGTTCTCGGGCCTCTTTTGTTTGTTACATACATTAACAAGGTTGCGACCGCTTTGGTACAGGCGACACCTTCTGTATATGCCGACGAACTAAAAGTCGCTTACCCTTGTTGCAGCCACGAGCTAGGCGACACTATGACTGCCATTCGACGTGAACCAAAAAACGTTTCTTGATGGTTTCCTGATACCTTTCTACAGTGTGACATCAACAAATATGGACTGATCTGCATTGATGACAGTAGATTTGACTTGATGACTGAAGCATCTGGACAACCGTTATCAACACTCAGTTCTTTCTCAGACCTAGGGCTCAGACATTCCGGTGACTTGAATTTCCCTGAACAGTTAGCGTATAACAAGACTAAGTCAGGCAGAGTCTTAAGACCCATGACTGATAACTTTTATAGTAGTGACTCAAGGGTCTTACTCCAGAATGCATTCATCCATCCAATTCTAGAACACTGCTCACTTGTCATATGTAGCTTCCAAACGGACGATAAACTAAAAATTGGAGGGGTTCAACGCCACTTTACACTGAGAACACTAGGAGCTGACTGAAGCCTTGATTATGCCCCCATATGCAATATGCTACGACTAGAAACTCTCCAGATGAGGCGACCTAGAATAAATCTTATATTTATCATAAACTACTTTGTAACCGAATGCACTCATGAGGCCCAAAAAATGAAATGGTTATAATATCCACTTGCAATATACGTAATCACAAACTATTGGTTAAGACTGAGTGTTTAAGGTCAATATGAGGGGTAATTTCTCCCCAGGGAATACGCACTGCGGGTTCATTATCTGTCTTTCGCTCTTCACTTTGTAGGTTTCTCATAGATAACAAGTCTGTTACTCGCTTAGTCACTATGTATGCCTTCTGGGCTAATGAAAACGCACTAGGACCCCTAAACCTACAGAGTAAGGCTATCATAAACCCCAAGTACTTTTGGCCCTAATGGGCTCAAACATTTTTGCACAGGGCGCCTGATTACTATTCCATCAGCTTGGGTTATGTTGTCAGTAAAGTATACATTGGAAAAGTACACATCACCTTGGTGTAAAGTCAGCTCTCCCAATTCTTCCTGCCATGGTTTACGGATACGTATCACGTTTTCAGCCAGGCAAGATACGCACTCCAGCGTCACAAGGTATCCTACTATTCACCCAAGAAAGATCTTCGTAGTACATGATTCTACGTTACCATCAGCCTTGGGCGTATGATATCCACAAAGTAATTTGACGTTTGGATCCCTCAGTTCAGGCAGCGACACACCATGAAGGTAAAGTCTGTTCATAGGCACTTTACGGTCGGGCTACAATAATAATGATAAATTGAGAATAATGAACTATATGAACACGCGTCATTTTTGGAGGCAATATCTGAATTTTATTTTTCCCAGTGAAACTGGGAAAGTTTAGAAAGGATTATTCATCGTGCTATGTGTGGTCTTCCGGGGTAAGCAATCGTATGGATACCGCGTGTCACAAATATCTGGTAGAACCACTTCATTGCGCAGCGGAAATTGATACCGGTGAAATCGATCAGTATCAGCAGTATCCTGACAAAAGTGAGGGTAAGTGAGGGTAAGTTGGTAAGGGTAAGTTGCACATCGAATGTTGTTGGATACGCTGTGGCGTAAATTTTGCCACCTCTCAAGAGTTTCGGTACTAAGGAAACGTTTAGGTGGCCAGGTACTTACCCCGGATTATCTTAACCTTAACATATTACTGCAGGAAGCAAGGGGAACAACAGATTCTGTATGGGTGGTCCGAGCAAGACATATGAGTGCTCCACGGAATTATTCAAAACGCGGTCTCGTAACTACCCGAATAGGTCTTAAACTCCTGCTGTAGATGTGACTGATGTTATCACAGACCTCTATAACTTAGCTGCTTCCAGTAGTCAAAATAACTTGGCTTAGCACAACGCTAGTTGAAGTCCCCACTGCGCTTCAGCAGCTTGCACCCACCGCCCATCGTTTTGGTCTACAAAAGGACAGAGAACCTAGGAACCATCAAAGACCGAAACTCCAAATGGCTTTATCATCTCGGAGGCGGTAGGCCGCATTGCATCCTTACAAAAACCGATGGTCAATATTGTTCCGGAAGAAAGTGTCACCGAAAATAGCTAAAACTATAACATTAAAAGCCTGTGTTATTTCACCAGGCGTAATGAACCACACATCGACATTGGTCCGTACTGGGGGGTCTAAAACGCTAATGGTGGACTATACAGCGATTACAATTAACAGATGAGCCATTCTACGTCCGAAAATTACCGCGGCATAAATATGCAGCCTGGTTGTTTCCATTAGCCGAATCTCATACCGCTTAACCCACAAACTGCTATGTTAATGACGCCACGGCCATTAACGAAGCCTGGCATTAAATATATACAGAGCGGCATCACCCTACCCTATCATGTCTGTCGGTGGCAGCAACCAGTAGAACGCCTACTACTCATATGCGGCATACCTGGAGGGGGGACTGAAAATAACTGCGATGTGTTCCAACAGACTGATCAAGTAGTAACAAGTGATAGGCTCACTTCTCCACCTTCACTCTCCTGGTAAGCCCTGTGCCTTACGATACAATAATCCGTCACGCGCGATCCTCAGAAAGTAAAATATAAGCCCTTTGAACTCTGGTACTCTTAAAACGGCAGGCACAAACTTTGATAATGGAGGCCCAGTGGGCCACGCTAGGTTTCTCAGGCACCACTATTCCAGGGTCTTTCCTACAGGGCGGGTTGGTGTGTGCGTTGCCTAGACTCATCCTTTGGACGAACTTCGTTGAATGATCTCCCTCCCTTACCATTCAGGTCCCGCAAAATCTTGTATATTTTCTGACATATGTCAATGTGATCATGCCTGTTAACTGGCTTCTGTAACGTTAAATTACGAATGTGAGAATAAAATATTTATTCATTTGCTTATTTACCGGAAACGCATGTACAGAAAATACTGAAATGGAATCGTAGGTGACAGACACGCCGTTCATGGTGGAGGATAGTAAAGCCAATCAGAAAGGCCCTGAGACTGAGTCCTACCACATCATATTAATGTCCACAGTTCGTTATGAAAAGAAATTCGAGATCACCAGTCATCATGTGAAGGTGCTGTTTAGGAGGCTACCTGTGTGCGCCGTTTTAGATCCAGGCACAAGGAATGTAGGTCAGGAATCAGAGCCCACTTAAAAAACAACATATATACTTTCCTGAATGTACAGATGTTGCGTAATCACCTGGCTGATCATGACGCAATCCAAGGTTGAGGTCGAGGAATCTCCGACCATAGGTCGTGATGGGCGAACCATTGGCGGCACGAAGTTGCAGAGACATTGGCCGCAGACGCTCTTCCGTCGTAGGTGGGAAGACGCTAGCTTCTGCCCCAGCGTCAACTAGGAAGCGTATCCCGGAATGTCGACCAGTGACGAAGAGGCGACATGGAAGTGGCTTGCCAGCGACGTCAGTCGCCGTCACGTGCTGGCTCACACGTTTCCCGCCTGGTTAGCCTCGAAGGTTCAAGGTCGAGTGCACCTTTTGGCATTGGCACCACAACGTTTATGGTAGCCTCTGTAACCACAGTTGCTTGAGAAATGCTTCATCAGTGTTGAAGTCAGCAATCAGCTGCTTCATCTGACGAAGCAGTTGCATCGGCTTACGATCACCAGGATGCACATCCCCGAAAAATTCCTTCGCTTTCTGCTGGTCAGTAGGTGTAACACGTTTGATGAGGGCGGTTTTGAGGCGATCGTAAAGATTCGGTGCTGGGTCATCTAGCACATCTGCGACGTCCTTGATCACATTTTCCGGTAAGCTGACGATCACTAAGTTGGACCCAGTTTCTTGTGATTGAATGTGTCTCAAGGCAAACTGGGCTTCCACATGGGAGAACCACGCAGATGGTCTGTGGGCCCAGAAGGTGGGAAGATGGAGGGTTACGGCCATCTGCGCAGTCGAGTCGTTATCCGCCAATGATCAGGGAATTAACGAGGCACGATGGTGATAATAAAAAAAATTACAATGCAATGAGGGGTGCAATAATTAAAAAAGACGCTAGACCGTGCCAAAAACAAAAATAGGCCAGACAAATCAACGCAAGAGAACAAAGGTACTAGACAAAGCAAGAAGTGATACTCGGGCTCACCTATTTTGTAGGGATGCGTGTTACAATTCTGTAACGTTTGATCAACCGTACTTAACTTGATGTGCTCTGGTGCCTGCTTAACCAGTACTTTACCTAACGTGTAAGTACTGATAACAAAACACAAATCAAAAGAACTGATACGCAATGTATTTGAAGGAGCTATGTATTTAAAGTAAATGTAATAATAATGAACGAGGGAAAAGTTTAATCGACTTATACGGCTTGTAAGGCTAAACTAGGGACTCGGAGTACGTGCGTGGTGATCAGCATAACGGAGCGCAAAAGTGGCGTCCAAGCCTGCTCGGATGCATCCTCTTGAAAACAAAACGTAAAACACCCTAAGCATCTGGAGGCAAGCTAGAGATTTATTTAGTTAATTTAATTTAAACTATTTATTTTAGCCTTAGTTATATTTTGGTGCCAGGAAGGTGCACTACAGATGCCACGTAGAGGCCTGTATTCTCAAGCTGTGTGCAAATATGTTTTATTGCTTACCAATAATAAGAACAACAGAGTTAAAAGTTGGTACAATCAAACGAAACAAAGACTAGAGAGTTGGCGGATTGCATCAGTCCATGTAGAAGACAGATACATGGGATAGACGATGGCTGGAAAGAAAGTGCCAGGTAAATGTGATGACCAAAATCCATCCATTTTAGCCACCACGCGGGAAACAATTAAACAGGACCAAACTAACGCCATTCAGACAAGTCCCAGCTCTCTACTTTATAGTTCCCGAACTTTTATGAGTGAAGCACACAGACTGGTTTAACAGTATCAAAACACGATTTGAAGTGAAACGGTGATAGATCTGAAGTCAATCTCAGGCACTATCAAACAATAATAAGTCATATCAAAATCACAAAGATACCTCAACTGGGTCACTGAGCAACTATACCGTCCAAAAGTTCTCGGGCATGAATACGTACTGGGAATCAATAAGAATATCCCCAACAAAATGGGATCTAAAACTGTCTATCAGAATCAAACCAATGAATAAACGTTTCCAGTGGCCGGTTCCCAAGATAAGCAGTAAAAGCACAACTCAACCTTAAGTTGAGACAGAACAAAATGTTAAGAGCTATAAAACAACGCTATGTTGTCATCAGTACGGCGTTACAAAACAGCAAGGTGAAGGACTTGTGATAAGTTTCAGCCAAGAGAAATAAACAATGCGTGTAACGTCAAAGAATACAGACAAATAACAAAATGATACCGCGTCGGTTAGGTTCAAAAGTATAATACCCATGATTGGGGTGAAAGTATTGTAACAAATATAAAACCGTCAGATAAAGTGCTCAGGAGGGGCTCTTAAACCCTTATTTCCGCTACATTAACTACAGTTAAGTCTTCTAATGTGCCGAAATAAACAGCGCCATGAAGACCATTTGAAATTTGAATGGACACTATGTACTTTGTTCAACGTTCGTAACTGTTATGTTTAATGGTCCCGTAGATTTGTCGTTTCTTCCCTCACACCAAAGTTAATCACAGCCTAATTCTTATTGACAAAAGCTCACTTAATGCAAATGATGCAAAGAAAAGCCGATGTAGTTGCCGTGACACCTGTAACCTCCTGGTAACCTTGCTTCGGTTCTGTATATTTTACTAAGTCCGCATCTCAAAACCTAATCTGCGCCTCACGTGAAGAGTGTTTTTTTGGTCTTATGATTAGGAATAGTGTGTGCCTTTGCCTTATGCTGAGAAGGATTTCCTACTTTAGGATTTGTCCCAGTGCGAACTTCGCAGATGCAGATGCGAATCACTAATTATTCGTGTTTATCATATACCCACAAATAGGAGACCGAGAAAGAACACGATAGCATAGTCAGACTTAATGGTATATTTGCGAGGTCGGGCCAAGATACCGATGCGCTCCAACTAGCTAACTAGAGGGTCGACTACATACAGTGTAACGTAGCACGACGGCACGCCGAATGGCACGGATAGTCTGTAGGGTGCCTTTAGCTAAGCGAGACTTGTCAAACTATGAAGGTCAGCATCAATGTTGAATCTTGTCAAACCCTAGACTGTTGATTCTGGAGAAGTGTATGACGCTACACTGGCGCACTTTGAATATTTGACCTAACATGCCATTCTCATTCATTTTCTAATAAGAAAGCTAAGTTCACGTTTTTCTCATCAACAACATGCACGCATTGTCTCAAATACTAAGAACATCATGTGTAATTTAGAACGTCTGCGTCCCTAAATACATGCATTCTTCGCAGTTTTGCCTCTTGAATGTGGAAATGGGAACTCTGTTAACTTTTTCCTTAATTAGTAAAACACTGAGGTACACAGCCAGATTATCTATCCATTATATTCGTTGAATGCCACATGCTTCGTAGTCTTGAAGGTTACCCACTATAATTCAAGTACCTGAAATCCCTTTATGGGTAGGGAGAAAGTCTAATTATCACCAACCAATTTGTGGAAGAGTGCTAAACAAGCACCGGGTTCTAATTTCTTCAAAGCAAGCCAGATTAAAAATTACACTAACTTACCTTATACACTCCTTCCATGATACGGCATCACAAGCGTGAGTAACTGCAAACCCAATGCAGCATAAAGCCTCAAACAAGCAAAATAGAAATTTCCTAGAACAAGCCACGGGAAAAATTTGTGGTTCTCAAACCTGTTGGAGGAGCACTTTTTGTTAAGTCTAGTTGCAGCACATTCATTACAAAGTGGCAAATATACTCACTCACAAATCAAGGACATTAAAAAGTATTATTCAAGTTACCGGAAACAATATTTTCACCAGAAACCTTCATATCACACTAGCCTCATTAAGAAATGAACATGGCTTAAGAGAAATTCACTTCACATGTCAGCAGAAGTAAAGCACAGAACACAGAAATGCAGTTAACTTAACATTAATGAAGTGTTCTTCCTACGTATTCGCAAAGATTAAGCCACTGTGCGCAAAGACGTCATTAGTATAGAATTACAACCATTACCTTAGATTCATTAAGACAATTGCCCAACACGTTTTAAAATGACTAACAATGAAACCATCTTCCACATCGAAGAAGGTTTAGCAAATTATTCTCTTACTTCCAGTTACAGTATGGAATACGATTGCTGTGACATTCATAAACAGCAGCAAACCCCTGCTGTAGCTCTGGTCAGTTCAGCGGCAGTATGTGTATGGATTGTATGACTTTTTTCAAGGACTGTGGCACCAATGCATTCCTCAAGTGTCGTGCCGCCAGACAGTTGGTCAGACTGGTTGTACAAAGAAGATGGAAAAGATGTCTGGCGAAATCAAGGGGGAGGAAGTGTGAAAAACAAGGTGGAAAGAATAGGAAGGGAAGGGAAGGTGAAACCCAGGTAGATTTGGAGGAGATGATAGCGAATAGGAGATTGGTAACAAGTGGTCGGAGATAATAGTCAGAGGGAAGAGAAGGATCATGCGAGATCATAGGAATGACTCTGGGGATGGAAATTGTAGCGTTATTGGAATGGGTATGGTAACTAAAAGTGGGACGTTCAACAAGAAATTACAAGGTTGAGTTAGGTTCTCGATGGTAGTGGCAGTACAAGAGATTCAATATAACTGTGCCGGATTGCGCGGATAACGTCGGTTGCTTCAGCATACTCCGTATCCCAGCTGGATAAACGCACCCGTGGGTCTTCTTGTAGCTGTTAATAGACTGAATAGTAGTAACCCCGGCCAATAATAGGTTCAAATAGCCGAAAACTCGCGGAGAGAAACATTGGGACACGCACTGGTTTTCGCCCTCTGACAGACGATTCTGTTTGGGTGGGTTACCACGACGACTGATATAGTGGCTGAACAGTAAGATTTCACTGTTCAGACGACGTACAACCCCTAGGTCCTAGCCTGTCTTCATAGGTTTTCTGAGCATTCCACAACACCCCTCGTTGTTCATCTGTGGAATTTCTCTTGGAGATATACATCTCTTTTTTCGATAAATTGAGAAACCCAGCTGCCATAAGTGAGTGGGATCTGAAGGTTATTGTTGAAGTATATATATATATATATATATATATATATATATATATATATATATATATATATATATATATATATATATAAAGCTCAGGTTACGTCAAGTTGCTACAAGAATAAAACAAATGACTATAGCACTTCCCTTCATCACTCACCATAGTTAGCAGTTCATTTGGGTTCAGCTGTTGCAGAAGGTATTTCCTATTCTCTAAGATAACTGAATTCAGGGACGTGGAAAGGAGACCGCTTTTTAATGGTATCGTTACTGTTTCCATTAACCTCACCTGCCCAATTCCATTTCTCTGCAGTCCTCACCTTATGTCGGCAACCGCCCTGAATTAACTCCCCGCCTGTACCGCCAGCGCCAAATTTGTAAGTCTAGTGAAGTTTGCATAGGTCTGTACATCCCCAGCATGCTGTACAGGCGAATCACTTAGAAACTTATGATCTGGGTGCTGCAAGATAATGTCGAAAAATCATAACTGCAATTGCTTTTGCAAGACCTTGGCACTTGGAAACTATCCACATAATAACGATACCACCTTCTGTTTATTTGGATATTCCGGGAATACATATCCAACAGTGACAGATGAAGCTGAATCCACTGATTCAGATTTTTTGTCTGAGGACAGAAGGTTGTGAACCTATAATAATTCTTCTCCATTAGATTCCTGTCCTTGTCCAGCCCTGTTTTGAACTGGTATCAGTTTCTGTCTGACATCGGCACAACTACTCAGAACTTTTCTTTGGGCCTATGAATTTCTGTTGCAAGGCTATCAACTTTATTATTATCCTTGAAAGAATTATTTTCTTTGGACTCTTATATTATACTGTAAGAAGTCTGATAAGTTCTTGTGCAGTCACTGTTCTGAAAGCGTGGAGTAGTGTTTAATATTTTGCAATTACAATAACAGTCAGTTTTTTTGGCTCTTCCATTTCCATGAGGTAACGTTACTAAAAGTCTAATATCTTGTATGAAGCTTCACACTTGCCTGCCAATCACCATGTCTGCGAGCTTATATTAATAACCAACACGAGCAGTCATCAGAAAAACTACCACCATAAATAATAACAATTATCTTGCTGGCACCGCGAAACGTATGAGCTAATTAGATGTCAGTAATGTGAAATTAACGCTATGCCTTGATCCGTGTAATTCATTATCATTCATATTTACTTTGCAAATATGATGTTTCCTCCTGCTCGTTTTTGTTGCGAACACACTGTCTTCCTAACAGAACGCAAACAGTTTTGATAACAACTTTCTCATACCTATCAGATATCCGTTACGTTTCAGCCTGTTTTCAGATCATGAAGGTGCACGGTAATCGCTGTAAATCTGAGCAATAGAAAACTCACCTGGAAATTCTGATAATTAAGCACCATTGTCATAAAAGAAAGGCATGCTCACCACTGATTTCTACATTAACCTACTTCTGAGAAACTGTTCTAATTAGTTTGCTCTGCAGCGAAAGATTAACGAAGCGAAGGTTCGTGAATGCCAGTTTGGTAGGAATTTCGGCGAAGAGCTCAGTTACTTTTATACATGCAATTACCTAAAATCGCACAACAAGATGGGACTGCGTGACTGTTGCATGTATAGAGTGATTGACAACTGAATCTTTGTTTATGTGATCAGCACCAAACACGTGCAACAGTTGAGTCTGAGCCTCTTCAAGATATTAGGCAAGTTCTATATCCTAATCAAAAGCGGGAGGAAACTGGAATTACGTAGGCCATGTCTCAATAAACTGTGTTTGAGATGTCCACCCAATAATACTGTTTCATTGTATGATGTACCGGTTGGAAAACAATCTACAAGTGTTTTTTGGTTATAGAGTGGAAGCTAAATTTCGTAGGCAACCGGCTATTATCGGTTACGACTGATAAAATAGATGTGCAACAACTATCGAATTACAGTCACAATCCCCCATACTCCTAAATTATTTTAATGTGATTTAGAAGACAACACACCATATGTACCGAGAAAGCATTCATGAAAGATGTTTAATGAGTTCAGTGCACTGAAAACGAGCACTTCAAAAACACCACTGAGTACTGCAAAACAACTCAATAAAACACGATTACTAAGATAACATGTGCAATTTTCAGAAATATTAAAATATCGCTTTGCTAGTAAATGTCAATTAAATTAGAATAAATACAAAAAACTGCATCGTATCCATTAAATGGTATGTAACTGGAGATTACTACTAAATGACAAAATGTCTTCCCCGGACATAAGTGTCTGTTGTCATATTTGATTGGCCAACATTATCTAGACGACGTCTACACTGAGAACATCTTTTGTACCCATCAGTTTGCTCTAATAACAAAAGGCTCCGATCACTCCGGTCTCTTAACTTCTCGTGTAATTCTTTATCACGTTTCAATTGTACAGCTTTGAACCATTCATTTTGTAAGTACTGACGCATAGCTTTTTCTTCTTGCTTTCTCTGCAACTTATCTGCAAATAAACTGAAAGCCAGATAAATGCAGTGACACCATTATTTATCATTTATACTTAGATATCAGTCTACTAACTGAATTATGTTGACAGTTCTATAAAATCTGGTATTATACATACAGTAAAATGTTTCTGAAGAGTTTGTAAGTTATTCCAAAGACATGGACATCAGTTAGTTACACAAATTTGAATAGAAATTTATACAATGACAATACATTAGGCATCCAAAGATAGAAACACTGTCATGTGAGTAATTATAAGCAACTTATACCAAGCCCAACTTTTACTAACGCAGCCCATTTACCACAAAAATGACTGTTAAAAACCTCTTAAATATTGGAAAGTGAATATACTCGATGAATATCACACAATGGTTAGGCTTAAAACAGGTGTGAAACGTTCTCATTATAAGTACTTTCGGTTCAAAAAGATACAATTTAACAATGGTATGCATTTCTGTTCAGCAAAGTAAACAATCTTCATGATACATTGATATATCATGAGGATTTAGGGAAAATTTTAGCCACATGACTTCTAAATTGCTCACATGATACACGTAGTTCTAGTCAAAAAGCAGACTTGCAGCACAGCATTTCATATAGTTTTGCATTGTTTGTAGTCTTTTTGCGTTTTCTGTAGTTACTTTCTAGCCGACAATGCTTTGGAAGTTAATTCAGCAATGCATCCATCTTCCTGTTTGAGGCCTTAATGGCTTTTCGAAAGCAACAGATGTTCCCAGAAAATGAGAAACGATGTGGTCGATAAAAACTCAAATCTTCAGCATCAAACAGGACAGTTCGGAAGAGGATATTTAAAAAGCTTGGAAGTGTATAAACTTCGTAGTTTTTTACAGCGACAAGCATTTTGAATTGCATTTTCCTGCACGCGTACTGCTGACTACTTGTGGATCAACTTCAGTTTAATTCAAAATGCTATAACCCTGGAAATGTGACAGAAAACACTGCCAGGAGTTCACTCGAAATGACACCCTCATTCGCCCAGTAATAATTCAACTGAAATTCCGAATGAAGTATTCCTGAAGGTGATTTTAAAACAACTGAATTTTAAAAGTAGTGCTGCCACAAAGATACTTTTTGATCAGATTAATCTTGCTCAACAAGAAGAAGGTAATCAGGATGGTAGGCTCAACAACCACATCAAGATTTTACAATCTAACATCAGCAAAGGGAGTACTAAAAATCAATAGCCACAGAAAAAAATATTCCATCTGCTTTAAATAAAAATATTTGCGTACTGGGTTTGAAAAAAAATATCTAACAAGTAACTCCTACTTTTTTATAGATTATCGTGACGCTCGTTGTATGTATAATTCGTAGTCAGGGCTGCTACTTGCACTCGTCACTAACATTTATGAATGGCCATTAAGAAGCTAAGATCTTCGAAAAACAGGTGACTTAATTTCAATGATCCCATAACAACGAAGTGTTCTACGCTGAAAGAATATTGATTCAACATGTTTAAGAGTCATACATCTCGTGGAAAAGCAGTTCAATAATTGATATATTCCTGTGACCTATAAAGTTATCCTTTACAACAATGTTAAATAGAGTCAATCTAAAATGAACCACTGTACGAGAGATAAATTTAGGTCAAATGATAACAGTAGAGCATCACACCTGCCCAACATCGGACGGTCAATCAGACAACCAGTTACTAGCCGGTCTTAAGCCCAGATAAAAAGGGAAGGTTGGGCATAGAGCTAACCAACCTACACCGTAAAATCAAATTCAATTGCTAGATTATAGTGACTGGGGAAACGGGGAAACGGGTTACCAACGGATTTCAGCCAGTAGCCTCTGAGTTACTAGCCAGGAGTCTTCCTGCATGAACAACAGTTCTAACAGTTCGTGAAAACTCAAGAAAATACAACTCGTGTTTATCGGAAGCATACACGATTTTCTGCTCATTTTCAAAATAAATCTGCATTCGAAACATTGATTATCTAAAGCTTCCCAAGAAAATCTAACGCGTTTGATAAACAACAACCTGCAATATGACATCGATAAACCTCGCCTCAATAACCAGATAACTAGATACTAACCGGTCTTAAGCCCAGATAAAAAGGGAAGGTTGGGCATAGAGCTAGCAACCCTACCCCGTAAAACCAATTCAATCGCTAAAGAAACTTCAAAGCACGAAGAAAATATAAAAAATAGAAACAAACTAATCCCTCGCTGGGATCGGAGAGACGAAATGACGCCGGTTGATTAAAGCCTTCAGAGAGCCAATTGGCCGATGTGTCTTCTCTCGATGAAAGCAAAAGTAAGCAAAGTGACACGAAATGTTTGCACAAGGTTTGTAGCTGGCTGGCAAGGCTGCCCGGATCGCACAAGAAATGAGAAGATATGGCACAGAATAGAAGTGCTAGGAATCCGCAAAAGCAGATGGAATGGAAGTGGACTCTCCAAACTCTTAACTGCAGACTCAATAATCTACTCCGATATTGTCACTCAGACGACAACCACGAGCACACTGAGTTTTCGAGTGGCTATCATGATGTCCCCAAGAGAATCAAAGGCTCTCAGGCAATGCGAACCAATCTCCTCCTTCAGGATCATGACGGCAAGATTCGACTTAAAAGGCAGGAAAGTCATAATCATACAATGCTACGCTACGCATCTACAAATAATGCAGACCAAGCGAAGGAGAACGAATCCTACAGACAAATGCAATCAGTACTGCACAAAACCCCACTCCAGTTGGCCACATCAAAATTCATCCTAATGGGTGACATGAATGCCAAACTCGGAGCGGACAACACGGGAAGAGAACCAATCATGGGTCAAGAGACACTCGGTGAAATGAAGGAGAACGGAGAACTGTTTGCAGAATTTTGCACATTTAACGATTTGGTGACTGGAGACAGTGTGTACAAACACAAGGATATTCACAAAGCGAGCGACATAGACTTCACCAGACACAACAAAATCAGATCGACTTCATTTCAATGTTAAGAAAGTGGAGACACACGCAGCCTACTGGACACAAGATCAGATCAAGAAAGGGAACAGATGTAGGTTCACATCACTCACTGCCTAGTTCAAGGAACCTACTTCCAAAATCAAGTTGAAAGCCTTCACAGAAGTTGGTGATAGACCACAGTTCAACAGAAAGTGAACTGAAAGACGAGTCTACAAAGGACATCTTCACATCAGCCATCAGGACAAAATGGGGGACATTCAGCAACATCCCTGAAGAAACCTATGTGAAAGAGCACTAGAACTATTTGAAAGAGACGTGGAAAGAAACCTGCATAACCGTGTTAGGAAGGAAGAAGAAGCAAGACAAGGATTTGATCTCGACGGACACATGGAAGGTGATAGAGGAGGGAGAGGAAGATGGTGAAGCAGAAGATGAACCAACGCATTGCAGTGCAGTGAAGTGCAGTACAGTGCAGTGCAGTGCAGGGATGAACAACGAAAAGAGGAACTGAACACAACCTATACAACACTACACTGGACAAAAAAGTGAAGTAGAGTGTGCGTAAGGACAAAAGACATGTCTACGACACACTGGCAAGTGAAGCATAACAGGCTGCTGGTAGGAGAGACCTGACAACATCATATCAAACAACCGGGTTACTATCTGGGAATAGATCAACAAAAACGAAACCAATGAGGGATAGTGAAGGAAACTTAGTTACCGGTAAAGAGGAGAAACAAAGGAAACAATAGGTTGACCACATTGAAAAACTCTTGAACCGACCACCACCTGCAACTTGTCCATAAAATATCACCTGCAGCCACAGAACTATCATTGAACACAAGAGCTCCGACAAAAGCAGAAGTGAAGTCCTGAACGCCATAAAGTCGCTGAAATCCGGAAAAGCAGCAGGACTAGATGGAATTCCTCCAGAAGCACTGAAAACAAACACAGAGACAACAGCGGATACGCTCACACCACTATTGCAGAAGGTTTGGAAGGAGGGAAGGAAAGGTACCAGCAGATTGGAAGAAGGGCTACCTAGTCAAACTTCCAAAGAAGGGAGACCTGAGTCTTTGCAAGATCTGGCGCGGAATCATGCTCCTGTCCCTGGGCACACCAAACAAAATATTATGCCGCATCATCCTGGAGAGACTAAAAAATACTCTGGATTCAAAATTACGACCAGAACAGGCTGGCTGGCTTCAGGCAAAATAAATCATGTGCGCATCATCTCATCATAGAACACAGCATAGAATGGCAGTCAACTCTCTACCTCAACTTCATCGATTTTGAAAAGGCCTTTGACAGTGTCGACCAAGAAGTAATTTGCCAGGCAGCTGCTTCAACACAACGGAGTACCATGTACCTTTATCAACCCCCATTCAACAACTATAAGACGACACCACATGCCAAGTGATTCACAATGGAAAGCTCAGTGACGCCATTTGAAATGAAGACAGGAGTAAGATGAGGCTGCCGGCTACTATCACCGATTATCTTCCTGACTGTGATGAACTGGACTGGATCATGCAACAGACAGCTGTGAGGAGTGAGAAGATGGGCATACGCTGGCTGGACCGATGAAAAGAGCCTTGAAGATTTGGATTCCACCGATGATTCATGTCTAATGTCGCACAACCTCGAAGATCTACAGGCAAAAGCCAACAAGTTGCCAGAAGAGGCGAGGCAGTGAAGACCGAACTTCTTCCAGGTGAACGTAGAGAAGACAGAGGTGATGAAGATACCCAACAACAACAACAACAACAACAAGCACCAATCACCACCTACGGGAGAAATCGAAAGGAAGTAGTCTCTTTCACTTGTCTAGGCAGCATCGTTTCAACTACAGGCGGTGGCACAGATGAGGACGTCAAAGCCAGGATCGGAGAAGTAAGACAGGCCTTCATTAGCCTGAAATCAGTGTGGAGATCTACTGCACTCAACACGAAGAATAAGATCCGGATTTTCAACACCAACGTCAAGTCAGTGCTTCCATGTGATGGTTGAGAGACTTGGCGCGTTGCGAAAAGCATTTCCAACAAACTACAGACATTCATCAACAGTTGTCGCCTATGCTCACTCGATACTGAAGATCAGATGGATGGCCAGAAGGAATAAGCAACAAGGAACTCTCGCCGGGCAACGAACCAACCAAGAACCCATCGCCCAAAAAATATGCAGAAGAAAGTGGAGATGGATTGGATTGGATCAGGCACACACTGAGAAGGCCGATTGGGGACATCACGCGCCAGGACATGCCGTCGAGGCGAATCCGAATGGGAAATGATGAGTTGGGCGTCCCAGGTGAGGGTGACATGGAGGAGATCATGTGAGGAAGAAATGAAAGCTTGTGGGCAGTCGTGGAGTCAGTTCCAAAAGACTGCAGGGAACAGAGTGCAACGGTGACATGCTACTGAAGTTCTGTGTTCAACTAGGAACCTAAAGGACAAATATTAGTATTTCAACTTTAAAAGTTGTGCACAACTGTATGACCTGATGGTTCGCCACTTGGAGTTTACGGAAATAGGGGTATCACATCAATAATTAAATTGATGGATGTACCAGGTTGTGTAAGGTTATCAGAGGTAGTCATATCAGACTGGTCTGCTTCACTGATCATTCCAGTCCAAAAAAAGAGAAATAAGGCTAGTAGTGACAACCGTGGGAGAATTTGTTTGACTAATAGTGTCCAATATCTTAGGGTTCGTAGATATCTGACATCTAACTGGAGGTCCGGAATGGAAAATTCAAGGGAAGCCGGAAGGTTTTATACGTAAACGACGACCCATCCATAAAATCTCCAACCTTCTTCGATGACGGAACACTGGCATACCTACCAGCGACTGAAACTTGTCATTTATCTTGACCTGGAAGTGGTATTCAACTCTATTTCTCGAAAAACGTCTTACTAGTGTCTAAATATAAAATGAGTAAGCATGTACTGACAAGTAAAGCTCTCTAGTTAAATTCAAGTAGCCATATTCGAGCTTGTGCAGTTTACTCTGTCCTATGATATGGCATTAGGAAATGTCGTTTGTAAACAGAAGTGAAGAGACTAAAGGTCTGTTGCTCAATGTTTTACCTGAGATTAGTCAAGTATGAATTGGCAGTTACAGCATCCGTGTGGTGCTTTGAATTTAAGTAGATGAATTACGTACAAATGAAGCAGAAAAGCGGAACGCAGAATAACAAGCATTTCATATACTTAGCTTTTCATGAATTGTTCATGTGAACGTTTTAAGACTATTCACGATTTCCGACTGGTCATCTGCTAGTGCTCTGATAGTTGCATAGTTTTGTGGATAAAGTATGATAACTTACTTATCATGAACACGTTTTAATACTTTCACTTCTTGCTCCTTTTCATGGAGTTGTTCATTTCTTAGTTGATTCTTAGATTCTTCGATCGACTTCAACTGATGCTTTTGGACAGATTTTGCAATTACATGACGCTCAACTAATTTCTTATCATTGTCTTCAAATATTTTAAACATTAACCCCATTGAATTATTTACTGATTTGGGTATATATTCAGGCTTGTGTTTCATCTACGAAATAAATGAACAGAAGTGTGTTTTAAAAAATTTTAAAAAAAGAGAGTTCCTACATTTATTGAAATATGAACTTTCTACTCATGATCTGTAATACATATAGACTGAAGTATATAGCAAGCGATAGAAAGAAACTGGTAGAAAATATCATCAGTAGTAAATAAAAAATCTCGCCAACCACTTCAAAAAACATGCAGAACTGAGATCCTTTCTGTTTTAGGTGACAATTAGAAGGCAGTTATTGGAGGTCTATAGAATTTTTCATCTGTTTTGATTTACAGCTAAGAGTGGTGACCTTTTATGACGATTGAATTCACACACTGTGTACAAAGTGAAATACAACGCTACAAAATGCACTACGAAAAGATTTACAGGGAGAATGGATATATTCAAAAGACCATATTACACACCCGGAAGTAAGTTGTTAAAGATGATTTGTAAAAGCCTGAGCGATTCACAAATGATTAATAAAGTTACTAATCGTGGAATTAATTTCGAAATCTGACAGACAAAATAATTTATGATAAGGTGTGAAAAAGCAAACGAGTAATCTCGATTCGAGAACAAATGATTTTCTTCAGATACAAAACTGTAGATTCATGTTAATATTAACTTACTTTTTCATCTATACACCTCTTGTAAAACTGTTAAATAATGCTTTGAGACGGAGTTACTTTATAAGTCATGATGCTGCCTGGGATAATAATGCTTTGGTTCAAGTCATTGCACTTCTCAATCACGATATCAAAGAAAATAACATAAATAAAATAAGATGGCAAGAAGTATGAACATAGTTAAAACGATACGCATGATTTACACCAAGTAACGGATCATTAGTTATTCCTATGCCAAGGCCGTGTAGTAGTTTAACTCATCACTCAGGGTTCTTATGAAAGCGTGACTAAGATCAGTGAGGTTCGTTGCTTTCTTCCAGTTGCACCATTCCTACAATAATTTATTGTAAACAGGAAAATATACTATCCTTTATTTTAGCTCTGATTTCTCATACGTTAAAATCTTTTGCAGATTTCATCTGATTAACCTGGAGTTTGCACGCGTAAACGTCCTTCTATAGGAATGCACTAGAAATGCATGTTTCCTTGAAATCTCGAATGAGAATGTGACAACATTTGGCATATGACTGAGCCTATTACACCTAAGATGGTTTCCCTTAGACTAGTTAAACGATAGGGAATAAAGAGGTAGGAGGCTTTGAGCTTTTAAATCACCTAGGGATTCATGTAAGCTCCGATTGGCTGGATGCAGATTAAATTTAGTCAGCTATGAAATTTTGTTAGACTTTTACCAAAGAACTCTATCGTCAGTACCCATGAAATAAACGACTGTTTGTCAAACGGCTAGTACAGTGAGCTCTGTCTCTTGAACGTAAAGTAATGAAAAGAGTTACAAATACTTGACCATGGGCATCCCCTTCCTCTGACTTTCTTATGTACTGGTTTAAAGTGCGATAAATCAAACTAATGCTTCTTTGTGTAGTTTTACTCCTTGATATGGTGTTTAGTCTCTTTCACGCAAATCATCCTCATGTGTCGATATAGAATAACTTAGATTAGATTACGTAAAGCTATATCGAAATGAATAAAATCGTGTAAGAATACAACCTATTGACTTGTTTAGACCTTAGCTACCACGATTCATTGAGGGAAACTAAAGGTGTATATTAGCAACATATATCTCAATAACCTCCAATAATATACGTTCACTTGTGAATTAACATGATTTCTACACCTCAGTTTTACAGACCTCACTTGATCTTAGTAAACAAAAGTAATATATTCAGAAAGCAAATCGTCAAATAATTTTAAGGTTCCATGATGTAAATACCTTCGGCAGATTAACGTAAGTGTAAGACTTCAGCATTGTGGTTCGATGTAGTTCCAAGTTAGATTTCTTATTTGATACAACATACAGCGATTCAGTATAGTTTACTTGTGAATAAAGTAAATAATACGATACCACTGCGCTACATCAAATAAAAAGTCTCGAACGGAATTACGTCCACCGGATGTTTATCACACCTCAAAAGAACGGGTTGCAATATTAAGGTAAACAAATAGTAACTATCGTATGAGTTCAGCGTCACGTTTGCTAGGTTAAGTCCTTTAGCAAGAATAGGATGACATTCTCTCAGCAAAAACAAGAGGACAAAACACAGCTTCTCCTTGTTTCAAACCAATGCCATTATCTAACATAATCAACAAACGTATCATAAGAGATACTGAGTGGTGATTGAAGGTGAAGTGAAAATTCAGACCGCAGTGGGATTTGGACCAGCGACCACCGGGTTTCCGGCTTGGTACTCTACCAACTGATCTACGGGTATCAACTGGTAACCAGATTTTTATTTCACTTTAATCGCCAAGGGTTTGACCGACTCCCGTGTGAATTCGTGAAGCGTTACTACCACTTGATTGTACTCACACTGGTTGCCTGGTCGGGATGTCTCATCTCAATTCAAATCTAACTGAATGAGAGAAGGGAAGTATCATGCTGATTACCAAATTGACTATCTTAGATAGCCGTGGTTCGGTAGACTAGTATTGATACTGGGTGATGATTGAAGGTGAAGTGAAAATTTGTGCCGCGGTGGGAGGTTTACTCGTTCGCACATACTTGAATTTTCAATTTATACACTAATCGTGCCAAATGTACTACAAATGTTCCTTATCTGTCACCAACCACTTTATAACGAAGGATCACCTATGTGTAAGAACTTTGATCGAGTGAGGATATATGGGTTTTGATATTGTAAATTCTGGCTAACCAATACTTCTATAAAGCTACCAGCACTAAATAGCGAGACAAGAGTATTAGCAACATTATTCTGTCTTTCCTTTATTGATAAATTATGAAAGCTACAACTCCTGTGACTTGAAATATTACAGCTAACTATGAATGCTGTTGTTTTATGCTTTGCGTTGGTGCATTGTTATTTAACAAAAAATGTGTTTACATCTGATTAAAAAATAGTAGAATGAACTCCCGCAATTTACTCATCACTATTGGCTTCTTATTGTCACAAGTTTCAGGAAAAAGGCATTCAATAAAACCCACTAAAAATTGTTGTTACATCAGTAACGTTTACATGATTTCCCTTTAATTCTGAACGGATTAAAAGAAATTTTCATGGTGTTTCCGATAAATTGCTGACAAGCAGACCGATGATCCTTTTTAGTTATTTATGAATATTTCATAAAATCATCCATGGTTTTTGAAAAAATCTCACATAGAGGATCAAAGGTATTAATTCCGCGCAAAACATAAAATATATTGGAAACTAGAATTTATCCTAATTATCTCCAGACATAAATAAATGGGACCCTCGTCTAATAGCCACTAAAGAAGAGGAAGCGTTACTCCTTCCGAATAACGTAAAACGTATCAATAATGGAATCTAATAAGATTTGGAAATGCAGTTTACAAGTTTTCATTCAATGCAAAACTAAGAGCTTCAATGAGTAGTAGCATTAGCGTTTGTTCAAAAACTTGGCTTTCATTGCTCGAGAGGTCTCACAGGAATTGCAATGGAAAGTTAGAACATTTTGTTCACTTGGATATAATACTACTGTTTGTAATCAGCCATAGCTTGTGTTTTTGTAGATCATTGTATTTTCATTGATCAGTGGGTAACATTCATCCATTTGGAGTTACGTTGCAGTTTGTACTTGAGTGCTATGACATGTAATTTCTCCTATTTTCTCTCATTACTTTAAAATGCGATTCAGTCTGCTCATCAACCATCCCATGGGTCTTATGTGAAACTGGTTAATATCAATAAGAAAAATTCACAGGACATCATTACATCTGTGCTGTCATGATTGTTACCCAAAAGAATATCTTGAATAACTCCAAGTGGTTATCGTCACAAAGACCCCCAAACTCACGCTTGTGTAGCTTTGCTTACGGACATAACATAATTGCCAAATGCGATTCAGCAGTAGTGCATGTTTTCACTTCAAGACAAAAAACCAATAAAACAGGAATTTTGGAAAAAAACAAGTGAGTTGACGAATCCATAACTGCATACAGAATTGAAAATCTACTAACCTGGAAATCTAAAGCTTCTTTATATGCAGACTGGTTCTGTAACTTATTTAGGTACATTTGTTTTCTTTGACTCTCCAATTCTTCCGTTAATTTAGCTTGTTCCAATTTATCCAAACAAAGTTCCTGATTTCTTAGGCGATTGGCATTAGATAACCGTTGTTTAACTTGATCATCTAATTCGGTCCTAAACAACAAGAATTTCGTAATATGTATACACACGCATATGAAATAGGCTTGAAATTGATTCAACAAAACGCACACTGAAAGATTATAGTGACTGGGGAAAGGGGGAAACGGGTTACCAACGGATTTCAGCCAGTAGCCTCTGAGTTACTAGCCAGGAGTCTTCCTGCATGAACAACAGTTCTAACAGTTCGTGAAAACTCAAGAAAATACAACTCGTGTTTATCGGAAGCATACACGATTTTCTGCTCATTTTCAAAATAAATCTGCATTCGAAACATTGATTATCTAAAGCTTCCCAAGAAAATCTAACGCGTTTGATAAACAACAACCTGCAATATGACATCGATAAACCTCGCCTCAATAACCAGATAACTAGATACTAACCGGTCTTAAGCCCAGATAAAAAGGGAAGGTTGGGCATAGAGCTAGCAACCCTACCCCGTAAAACCAATTCAATCGCTAAAGAAACTTCAAAGCACGAAGAAAATATAAAAAATAGAAACAAACTAATCCCTCGCTGGGATCGGAGAGACGAAATGACGCCGGTTGATTAAAGCCTTCAGAGAGCCAATTGGCCGATGTGTCTTCTCTCGATGAAAGTAAAAGTAAGCAAAGTGACACGAAATGTTTGCACAAGGTTTGTAGCTGGCTGGCAAGGCTGCCCGGATCGCACAAGAAATGAGAAGATATGGCACAGAATAGAAGTGCTAGGAATCCGCAAAAGCAGATGGAATGGAAGTGGACTCTCCAAACTCTTAACTGCAGACTCAATAATCTACTCCGATATTGTCACTCAGACGACAACCACGAGCACACTGAGTTTTCGAGTGGCTATCATGATGTCCCCAAGAGAATCAAAGGCTCTCAGGCAATGCGAACCAATCTCCTCCTTCAGGATCATGACGGCAAGATTCGACTTAAAAGGCAGGAAAGTCATAATCATACAATGCTACGCTACGCATCTACAAATAATGCAGACCAAGCGAAGGAGAACGAATCCTACAGACAAATGCAATCAGTACTGCACAAAACCCCACTCCAGTTGGCCACATCAAAATTCATCCTAATGGGTGACATGAATGCCAAACTCGGAGCGGACAACACGGGAAGAGAACCAATCATGGGTCAAGAGACACTCGGTGAAATGAAGGAGAACGGAGAACTGTTTGCAGAATTTTGCACATTTAACGATTTGGTGACTGGAGACAGTGTGTACAAACACAAGGATATTCACAAAGCGAGCGACATAGACTTCACCAGACACAACAAAATCAGATCGACTTCATTTCAATGTTAAGAAAGTGGAGACACACGCAGCCTACTGGACACAAGATCAGATCAAGAAAGGGAACAGATGTAGGTTCACATCACTCACTGCCTAGTTCAAGGAACCTACTTCCAAAATCAAGTTGAAAGCCTTCACAGAAGTTGGTGATAGACCACAGTTCAACAGAAAGTGAACTGAA
Organism: Heterobilharzia americana; assembly: GCA_944470555.2. Lineage (NCBI taxonomy): Eukaryota > Metazoa > Platyhelminthes > Trematoda > Strigeidida > Schistosomatidae > Heterobilharzia > Heterobilharzia americana. Next base: position 57,587,648 of record OX104134.1, read on the forward strand.
AGACGAGTCTACAAAGGACATCTTCACATCAGCCATCAGGACAAAATGGGGGACATTCAGCAACATCCCTGAAGAAACCTATGTGAAAGAGCACTAGAACTATTTGAAAGAGACGTGGAAAGAAACCTGCATAACCGTGTTAGGAAGGAAGAAGAAGCAAGACAAGGATTTGATCTCGACGGACACATGGAAGGTGATAGAGGAGGGAGAGGAAGATGGTGAAGCAGAAGATGAACCAACGCATTGCAGTGCAGTGAAGTGCAGTACAGTGCAGTGCAGTGCAGGGATGAACAACGAAAAGAGGAACTGAACACAACCTATACAACACTACACTGGACAAAAAAGTGAAGTAGAGTGTGCGTAAGGACAAAAGACATGTCTACGACACACTGGCAAGTGAAGCATAACAGGCTGCTGGTAGGAGAGACCTGACAACATCATATCAAACAACCGGGTTACTATCTGGGAATAGATCAACAAAAACGAAACCAATGAGGGATAGTGAAGGAAACTTAGTTACCGGTAAAGAGGAGAAACAAAGGAAACAATAGGTTGACCACATTGAAAAACTCTTGAACCGACCACCACCTGCAACTTGTCCATAAAATATCACCTGCAGCCACAGAACTATCATTGAACACAAGAGCTCCGACAAAAGCAGAAGTGAAGTCCTGAACGCCATAAAGTCGCTGAAATCCGGAAAAGCAGCAGGACTAGATGGAATTCCTCCAGAAGCACTGAAAACAAACACAGAGACAACAGCGGATACGCTCACACCACTATTGCAGAAGGTTTGGAAGGAGGGAAGGAAAGGTACCAGCAGATTGGAAGAAGGGCTACCTAGTCAAACTTCCAAAGAAGGGAGACCTGAGTCTTTGCAAGATCTGGCGCGGAATCATGCTCCTGTCCCTGGGCACACCAAACAAAATATTATGCCGCATCATCCTGGAGAGACTAAAAAATACTCTGGATTCAAAATTACGACCAGAACAGGCTGGCTGGCTTCAGGCAAAATAAATCATGTGCGCATCATCTCATCATAGAACACAGCATAGAATGGCAGTCAACTCTCTACCTCAACTTCATCGATTTTGAAAAGGCCTTTGACAGTGTCGACCAAGAAGTAATTTGCCAGGCAGCTGCTTCAACACAACGGAGTACCATGTACCTTTATCAACCCCCATTCAACAACTATAAGACGACACCACATGCCAAGTGATTCACAATGGAAAGCTCAGTGACGCCATTTGAAATGAAGACAGGAGTAAGATGAGGCTGCCGGCTACTATCACCGATTATCTTCCTGACTGTGATGAACTGGACTGGATCATGCAACAGACAGCTGTGAGGAGTGAGAAGATGGGCATACGCTGGCTGGACCGATGAAAAGAGCCTTGAAGATTTGGATTCCACCGATGATTCATGTCTAATGTCGCACAACCTCGAAGATCTACAGGCAAAAGCCAACAAGTTGCCAGAAGAGGCGAGGCAGTGAAGACCGAACTTCTTCCAGGTGAACGTAGAGAAGACAGAGGTGATGAAGATACCCAACAACAACAACAACAACAACAAGCACCAATCACCACCTACGGGAGAAATCGAAAGGAAGTAGTCTCTTTCACTTGTCTAGGCAGCATCGTTTCAACTACAGGCGGTGGCACAGATGAGGACGTCAAAGCCAGGATCGGAGAAGTAAGACAGGCCTTCATTAGCCTGAAATCAGTGTGGAGATCTACTGCACTCAACACGAAGAATAAGATCCGGATTTTCAACACCAACGTCAAGTCAGTGCTTCCATGTGATGGTTGAGAGACTTGGCGCGTTGCGAAAAGCATTTCCAACAAACTACAGACATTCATCAACAGTTGTCGCCTATGCTCACTCGATACTGAAGATCAGATGGATGGCCAGAAGGAATAAGCAACAAGGAACTCTCGCCGGGCAACGAACCAACCAAGAACCCATCGCCCAAAAAATATGCAGAAGAAAGTGGAGATGGATTGGATTGGATCAGGCACACACTGAGAAGGCCGATTGGGGACATCACGCGCCAGGACATGCCGTCGAGGCGAATCCGAATGGGAAATGATGAGTTGGGCGTCCCAGGTGAGGGTGACATGGAGGAGATCATGTGAGGAAGAAATGAAAGCTTGTGGGCAGTCGTGGAGTCAGTTCCAAAAGACTGCAGGGAACAGAGTGCAATGGCGACATGCTACTGAAGTTCTGTTTTCCACTAGGAACCCAAGGGACTAATAATAATAACAATAAGAAGAATAATGGCTTCAGTCACTGAGGCATTTAGTCCGTTTAAATTCACTTTGATTATCAAAAGACCAGATATTTTGGAAGAACTTGCGCATCGAGTGAATGTTATTCTTTTTTACGTACAGTGTATTTTAATTGTAATCACAGCGTATAATGTCGCATTGTAAACAAATATTTTGTATTACTCCTGAAAGCTTCGTTCTTGTTAGGAAGACCCTTTTTTATTCAAGAGTACGTACCTGTTATTATGCTCTCGATATGGGTACAGAAGATGACCTTCATCTTCATTTAAATAAGTTCATCATATGGAACAAAGGTCAGCATCAGTACTTTGGTTCAGTGATTTAACAAATCAGTCGTAGTGGCTTGTTTAGACTGTGGAAGTGTGTTAGCAAAAAGATTAGTTTTATCAACCGAGGTTAGTGTTATTCTGGCTAATAATATGTACCTGTGATGGAAATATTCTTGTTAAGATGAAATGATGTGTTCGTGCATGTGGTACTAAAATACTTCGTTTGTCAGATTTTACGCTTATCACAGAAAATGAACTTTTCTTGTAAAGTGACTGATTATCGTTCAAACCATGTCATACTCATTTTTCACAAAAGAGAAATTGTGACTGTTAACTTGTTATAGTTTTTTGGAACAAACATCTTCAGAGGTTAAAAACGAGCATTTTAGAGTCAACCATTTTTAAGATGCAGTTAGACATTGACAGATTGAGAAATATTCTGGTTATATTTGGACAGGTGAAATAGAACATTGAAATTGGTAAGTAAAGTGCACTTAATGTTCATGTATGACAGTGACGTTCGACAGTTGTTGGTTAAGTAGGCTGCTCGAATCTACACATCGGTTTGACATTTTTAGAACATCATATTGAACTCGAAATGGTTTATTTCCTTACTCGATCTTTTTCAAGAGGAACTGATCCTAGTATGCAATGAGAAACATACTAACTTTGCGCTATTATAACCTGTAACGGAAACTCAAAGTGTTCATGAGCAATACTAAAATGATTTTATAAATAGCTCTAGAAAACGTTTTTTTGAATTATAAGACATCAATTTTATGGTTATCTGTCTCCAAAAGAAGTATAGTTAGTGGGGTATATCAAGCATAATAATAATAATTTCAGGCGTGGAAACGATAATTTCAATTCACTTGGATTTGTTCTTCAAATGTCAGCTAAGTGGTTCACCGATATAAGTATTTCTATTTAATAAGTTCAAAGACTAATATCATTCAGTTTTTGTTACTGCATATTATTTATCACAGCCTAAGAGTAACGTGTTCAACAATTAGGACAGACTTATAGCCTTTTATTCTAAACAGAGTTCTGTATAAGTTAGCTTTAACTACCCTTTTGCTGAGATCCAAACTTATGGTCTTGAGTCTATTTTTTACCCTCAACAAAATGACTTTGTGACATTGAATATTCTTACTTCTTGACTTGAATTTAACGTAAATAAATATTTCCATTTTTCTCATCAACGAATATTTTTAATTTCATACATGATTTGCAGGTTATGATGATGATACCAATTACTGATACAATTATTCAAGTGGTTGTTATGATCCAAAAATTCTAGCGTTTGGAGAAACGAGAAGTCAATGTAGCTTTTGTGCAGTAAGAAAATTGCAAGCGCAATGACTGAATAATAATTTACCATATTATGAACACTATAAGTTAGCAATAACAGTGTGACATCAATCTGGAATTATATATTTGTACACTAATTTGATTTGGATTTAAACTACTCACGTTTACTTTCTAGTTACAAAAAGATACCTTATTTTGTCTAAGACAGAAATTAGTGTATTTCACCCACTATTCAGAACTAACATACACGATTTGATTGTAAGCACACAATGACTTTTAATAAGAACTCAAAAAGGTATTATTCAGATGAATGCATTAAGACGGGTATCTTTTCAAATAGTTGAATGCGCCTGAACACTGTATTTTCTTGCGACACTGAGGAAACAACTGTCTCAATGCTCACTTACTTTAGTTAGCTGAAAATGAAGAAAAATTTTATGGAAACTCAAGAAAATCTTTGACATTCATGCTCGTAACATTGAAAAAAGTAGTAATACCTACGACATTGACAACAAAAACCATCAGCCTAGTTATCCCTTCGCCCCACATTTTTACTCGTCTCGATGGACATTCGCTCATTTCGCTTTCAAATACAAGACGTTTTTGTTGTTTGTCAGTGAAAATAAAGACACAATGTTAGCAGACAAAAAGTTGCTTATGACCTAATCGACTATTACTAAAGCATAGTAGTTAACTAACACTAGGTTTCTTGAAAGGTATTTTTCAAGTTACCCTACGGTTTGTGAATTTTCTGCCTGATAAGGTACGTAGAGAAACAAAAGATTTCCGCGTAGTGACGCATTTATGAATGTATAAACGGAATTAGCTGCTGGTACACTTGGCTTTATATAAGTAATTGGTAGCAGTTGTTTTATCTGATGACCACTTATCTATTCTTTAAAAGGATAATACAGAAATTCACAAAAATGTATGCTCGTAAGGTTAAGCATAACACCTGAATCACATTCTATTATATATGTATAAAACTTACTTTTGCATCCCTTCTATCTGGTTTAAGACGTTACATGTGAAGTACAGATATTGTGATGGCGTTCACGTTCTACTTACATATTTGTTCTTCATACCATTCATATCACAAGCCCCTCCACCAGAAAAATATCTGTACTCATTCCCATACTAACAGGGTAAAATGAATATAGGCTACAATACTCGGTATGACTGATGGTGCAATGCAAAATATCGAGGATTACTAAATTGATCTGTTTGTTTTAAAACCATTTCACTCTAAAATCAAATAATTTCGGCGGTAAGGTACAGTTTGTTCTTTAGAAATGTATAGTTTTTACCTATGCTGCCGATCTTCTCTACAAATATTTTGATGTCTCTTAAATATATGTTTCGAAAACTATTATCTCACTCACTCTTAGAGTTGATCGTTGATAATTAACGAAGTCAGTATAAGTTCTATTATCCCAATACATCTATATATGATAGGATGTATTTCGTTTCATTTAATCAAAGATCCTCAACAAAATCCGTCTTATGGAATATGCTGTTCGTGACTCCTTTTCTTTCTAGGTGTGATCGACTGACCTTTTTACTGCAACATCATGCTTGCTAGCAATACTGACAACTATAATATTCTCTTTAAAGAGATATGTTTATAAAATGAGATTAATATCAAATTACATGCGAACTTTTATGTTCTATATAGAAATACAGTAGTTCAAAATTGCAGGGTACTAATATTTTATAAAAATGATAACAGCCCACCTTTTCGTTAAAAAAGTCACTGCCGTTTATCGTGCTTCTGTCAGGAATTAACTGGATATGATAAAGAACAAATCTATATGGTCCTGTATATCGTGAACACGTTTCCGATGTGTAACAAAATGTAGGAATTCATTAAAGCAGATAACTATCGATAACAATGTAGAAATTTAAATATATTTTAGGTATACTTTTACTCACTATCTAGTACTATATTTATTTAAAGTTCGAACAAATCATTTTAAGGCGGAAATATTTACATATATTTTGTGTAAAAAAATATTTATTTTATAAACAGATATACTTGATTGTAATCCTAACTTTACCAAAGTCAGATGATGATGCAAAATAGTAAGGGTTGGTAGAGTAAAGTTTCTTAGCAAGTACGTTAAAAATTGGATAGATAATCATCCACTCTAAGGGAACAATATTACATTTTGCTGAGTAGAGAAGTGGAGTCATTTGGATATTTAGTTTCAAAACATCCAGTACTCATGAATGCGAGGCTGTTCATATTGTCTAATACAATGTTGAATACTTGTTAAACTGTTATTTGGGTAACTGCATTAAAAATTCCCGAGTGGATTTTTAAATATTAGCTTCTGCAAATAAAGCGTTAAGCGAAGATTTTTCTTTTTTATTGTTTTGTCACCGGTGATTCATTTCTATTATGCTTTTAGGCTTGTTGAAGATGACATATGTTCCCAGTTTACTAATCATTACTCGGTAGTAATGAGTAAAACTGATTCATTAAATGTACAAATTAAATAATCATACCAGTTTCAGAATATAAATGGAAAAAGGGAAACAAAAACTAGCTCATTTAAATTTTGACTCACTTCAGTGCATTCTGCTTAATTTGACGAAGCGGTGTGGGAGGTCTATTACTCATAATAAATGTCTGATAGTTTGTTGAGTCAACGTAAGACTTTTTCATCCGTCTAGAACAGGCAACACCCAGATTATAGGCTGCTTGTTTGCATAACTCATTACGTCTGTTTAATAGATCCTCCTGGAACGAATCGCAAAGTAATATGAAAAACCATATAACATCTCAAGTAAAACACCTAAATCTTATCATATTAAAGTATTCAACAATGTTTGAGTTGAGATGGTGGCAGGTAGCTGGATTGTAGTCGTAGGTAAAAGATCCTATTGATCTGATTAGGCAAATAGTTTAGTTAACCAAATCTTTCGCGATGATTGAAGGTCAAAGTATTCGACCAGGGTCAAATAGGCTATTCGAAGATAAAAACCTGGCTTGGTCAAAATTGATACATAGGAGTAAAACTTGGGCACTGTAGTAGATTGAAATTTCATTTTAGTCTGTTTATTAAAAATATCACACGGTAATAACGTTTCGGACATAATTTAACGTCCATATTCACATCAGGTAACTCCACAACTTTGAAGACAGTTTATACAGTTTTAATCTTCTTTTTATTGATAAGAGTTGTAGCTTTTTCTATATATTTGGGACGGGTGCAGAGTCATTTTATTACATATATTTGGTGTTGATTCGGTAGATAAAGATTCGTTTATCAATCTATTTCTCCAACCAAGTAAGTTTTAATACTGGTTGTATGCAACTGAGTGCATTGCTATAGCACAGCTTTTTGCTAGATTTTTATCTTATTCGAATCTGCTAATCCTGATTTAGCTAGGTTTTTGTATTCCCTTATTCAAAGCTCATTTCTGAGTTTGTAGGTTTAAATGCCACTCTAATCCGAGCCTTATTGAGGATCCTACGTAATATCTCTGGAGTGTCTTTATTTGATGTTAATACCGTAGAGGTTTTGAACTCTCTCTTCACAGTATTGCCACTATTATTATCTACACTATTATTACAATTCTTAACACCTGTGTTACTAATATTAGTCATATATTTCTTGTGATTCCTAAACAACTTATGAATTAATTTAGGAGGATAGTTATTTATCAGTAAGGTGTTCTTAATGTATCTGGTTTCTTGTCTTAGATCTTCTGTCTTACTAGCAAGTTTTCTGGCCCAAGCTGACTTTAACTGGCATAAAGTGAGATTATTTGTAGTCTAAGTAACGATCCAATTGGAAAGGTCTCCTATAGACACTAGTTTATAAACTCCCATCTTGTTTTCATATTACTCTGCAATCCAACGTTGCTAACTCCTCTTAACTATTTTCTAAATTATAGGTGAGGTGGATTGCGCTGACTACTGAATTTATATGTGTAAAGAACCTATTGATGTGTTCCGATTTCAATACTGTAAATGTGTCATCTGCGTATAGGAACCATATCTTTGTAGTAGGACTAAACGTTTGAAGTATCATCTGTTCCTGAATATCCATAAATGTGTCTGTAACGATAAGACACTGGTGGTATCATGGTAACCCATTTCAGTTTGTTTATATATTTTACTTTGAAACTTAGAAGCTGCTAAAGTCAAGCAAAATCGTACTCTTAGGTCAAAATTGGTAGATCTTAGTAAGATAAAGAGTTTTGAGTAAACCTCCGCCACAGCTATGAATGCAATTACTCAGAAACCACAAAATAGGATGTGATAAGGTGAAAATCCTTATAACTAAGATAGCGGGGTGGAGGAAGAGATTGGTAACTGAATCTTTGTTTATGGAATCAACACCTGATACATGCAACAGGAATGACTCTGCACCTGTTCCGGATATACGGAAAATCTTACTACGCATATCACAAGGCGAAATGATTAGAACTATATAAAGCATGTTACGAAGTTATGTAGTTATCTTGATATGACTATCGACAGTAAATTGTGTCTGAAATCTAATCCAGTAAATAATACTGTTCTACTGTGTGTACATATAATGAAGCAACTCAAATGGAATTACTTTCGATTGTGGTAAAATTCTGTTGAACTACCAGTGTTCCCAGAGAAACCCTGAAAGCATCTTCCTTTCTTCAAAGCCCCCTGTACCTAGTATCTCCTCAGGTTTTTTTCATCTCTTTAATAAATTCTTTTAGTTATTGAGTTGAAAAGCAGGCTGGTTTAAGCATCTCTAAAATTTATTTTGGGTTTCAATATTTTCGATTATATCATGCATGTTTACTACTAGCTTTCTCGGTTATTACCAAACCCGAAATATGATGGAAGCACATGTGGACACTTGTCATGTATAATTTGATATTCAAAAATCGTAAATCTTGTCAAAAAAATAATGTGTTCTCCATGTGTTAATCCTAGTTAAAAAGCATTATCATGTTACATCTTCTGTTTTAAATCACACTGAAATCATAAAGCAAATGAAGGCATGAAATTTCTCTTACATAGGAATACCGACTTTGATAAACATGAAGTTCAAAAAAATTTCAAAAGGCCCTGATATGATGAGGTAGTACACAAGCAACAGAAGACAATGGCATTTATGAAGCCTTTAATCACCATAAGTTATTCAGTCTCAATTCCATGTGCAGACGTTTCCGGAAAGTTTTATTATTTGTTAGGCTGGCTGATCTTTTATCTCAGTAGTGAAAAGTAAACACTAGTACTTAAACTCAGTTAACAATCATAGGTTCATGCTTTACACTGTGAGGTATACCAACTATCTCTTAGTTAGTGATGCTAATTGGTAGCTAAGTCTCTGTCGTTATAATGCAATTTCAATCTAAGGGTAAACCAAAAATCCCGTTGGCACAATGTTAAAGATGGATCGTGGCTAGCAGTGGAATCCAGGATGCCCATTTCGTCCTATTTGGGACTCGTCAGCTGGATGTTCCCGCTCCCCAGTGAGTGATGTTGTTCCCACCGGGATTCGGACTCGGGAGTGATCGCTTTAGACGCCAGCGCGTTCTCCACTTCACCACCGAACCACGATAGCCACTTGTGCGACGGGTATAGTTTTCCGTACAAGGGTTTTTATATAAGATACCGTAGTTGATTGGAACGAATTGATTGGTCTCTATTAGCATATGGGCTCTATCCATAGAAGAACGGTTACTATGAATCATTATTTGCAATAATTAAAGATGACAAAAATCAAGAAGCGATCTCAGATGCCTTAAAATAGTGAATTTGACAGCCCGTCATTGATAAACATCTGAAGGAAACACTGGAATAATTTACTATGGAGTTTCAAGCCAGGTAGGTTGTACATGGTCGCCGTCAAAATACCGTTCTTAGATTCTGTGGTGAAAGCAAGTTGAAGTGCTATGCTAATTCCATCTATATGAACTAAGTATTTCTGCTAAAGTTAAACAGGTTGATGTACGGTGTAGAAAGTAGTCCATGTTCCGCACTATCCTTATAGGTGAGTAAAGTTATAATAACCTGTTGTTTGATGTACATTTCAAGGACAAGCTTATATAGATGCCAGTGAAGCAATAAAAAGAAGTATTTGTAGTTCCCGTCTGTAAAAATGTTTTTTTGCTACAGTCATAAATTTTATTTTCATTTCATCTCGTGTCGATCCTTTCATGCCGTAATCAGTGCACTCCATGCAAGGCTAGTTATGTAAACCTGCATTTAAACTTTACTAAATAACAGTTAACCAATCCTTATCTTCAACGTCACATATATACCTTTATAACATGTACAGATATATCTTTCAGTTTCTGGTATAGATCTCATCACTTAGTTTATAATTCAGTGAAATTTTTCGCAGAATTTTAAAAGTAAAATAAATCAATAAAGTAGTTTACTTGTTCCTGTTTGGCTTCGTTATTTGCTCTCATCTCTTGATACATTCGTAATAGTTCTTCTTCAGCTTGTTCTCTCTGTCTTACTTCATCTTTTAAATCCACTGGTGTATTTCGTATGCGCCTTTGGTGACATAAATAGCAAAGTCCATAGTTTTTGTTTATGGTATGACTGCAGTTTTCATCAATTTTTGGTATTCGTTTTTCTAATTCTTCAATATTGCTCTTCACTGAACGCACGCTAGAAAGTGAAGATTTTGAACAGTTGGAAAGTTTGGAACTGAAGCTTGATGCAGAACAATGACTAGTGTATCTCGAGTCTTCCTTAGTGCACAGATCAAAGTCAGTCACGCCAAGTCTCGGCAAATCCGGCTTAATGAAACCATTATCTATCGTTTCATTGCAAGGAACAACACTTTCAGGTGGATTGAGATTCTGATGATCCGTGTTTAGTATATTTTCCGAAGTTAATTCTTCGGGTGATTTAGGTGGAATTTCAGGTTCCTTGACTTTCTGAATTGGGAGAACCTGAGGAAAAAAACTTGGTAAGTTGGCACAGGAATGATTCCTATAATTGGTATGCTTCATAAAAATTACTGTATCTCAATGTTCCATTACTTATACACATAGAACCCCAATTTCTAAAAATCTTACATTTTAGGAAATTTACAAACTATCAGTCAACATTGAATGAATCAACAACTGCGCAGGTATAATACCTGCTACATTTAACTTTCACATACTTTTTGTCTGGCTACTATAAAGCATATTGGCCTTAAGAAAAACCACAGTGAATAATGCATTTCATCTCATCCCAAAGTGAACCGTTGTTTGACAGAAATTTGAAAACAGTCCGTCGAAAGTTGGCTGAATACATCCTTAAGAATTCCTTTCAGTTTTCAAAAACTTGAATCATATTGATAGTCCTAAGAAGTTCATAATGTCGATCGATGTAGCTTCTTTATTTATAGACATACCTCTTCAGAAAACCATAAATACCATATGCCAGCATATCGATACTCTCCCCATGCTATCAACAGAGTTCGGACATACACTAAAGATCACCAGTTCCCGTTTAACTAAGAACTTTGTCGTCAGATTGATGGGGTAGCTATGAGAAACGCAATAGATCTAAATTGACATTCAACTTCACAGCCAATCCAGGGAATACAAAACTTAAGTATGCGCTCAGTGAAATGATATTTTACACTAGGTACCTTGACGATATTAATAAAAGCGCAGCTCCCAAGGCACATACAATCCCTAGTGCCCACAACTAGAGGATTGATACTGGACATCAATTTCTTCAAGATAAAAAAACAAGCTAAATTCTGCTGAGGTTTGCTGAAGCTATAGTTGGCAAATGCCTCAAACCTGATTTTTGTTTTTAAAAGCAGCCATGTTCAACTCATGTCCATCTTGGTACCCTCTCTTGACTATTAGTTAATAATATTCTTTATCAAAGTTAGATGTTAATTCCTTCAATCTGATTCAGTTCCATCAGCTTTTGTTCATATAGACTATTTTCAGTCAACTCAGCTTAGCTCACAATATTTTAAATGTTTGGTTTAGTAACTTATTTGTCGTTTGACTTACTCCCATAATCTGATCATGTTAAGTCTCTCAGTATTTTGGTTGCTACTTCTGTCGTTATTTTCATTCAAAAACTTCGAATGAAATGTGTATATGATTTCGACAATCTGTTACCATTTATCAACTTTACTTGAATTTGTCACTATGATTTACCACGACGCTTTAACCTTTTATAAACATTCCATTTTCCTTCAGCGAATTAAATTATGGTGAATTTCCAGTAAAATTATGTATTTCCATATTCTAGGTCGTGAGAAGTTGATAAAGTACAACCGAAATACAGTGGACCGCTCTTATCCTAAACCCACTTCATTTCATACCTATTTAAAACAGTGTCAGTTATATGTTGCCTGTAAATGCTAAGCAGTGACTACTATAATCTCAGGTTGAATCGCTCTTAGTCAGCCACCTTTGCCAACGTCTCACTTACTTTACGAGGAAAATCCTTAATCCACTAAAGATTTTGAAAAAGGCTTACTTAAACTACACATACATGATTATTTTGGTTTATTCGACTGGTACAAATACAAGACGCCAAGGAATCATTTTCATTTTCAAGTGGTTGAAGGTCATCTTTTCCTGAAGATTTACTTCTTATCCTTATTTGATCATCTGTTACCCAGATAATGAAAAAATCACATTTTAAAAAGACGGTCTTACGAAAGTTGTTGCAAAGTAAATAAATAATACTTGTCATTCCTATTTATAGCCGAATAACATGTTTAGTCTGCTGACCCGCAGATTTTGCAAGCAGGATTGGACTAATTTAAACAGTGATAATCAGTATGACAGATTTCTGAGAACTAATTTTGTCCAGCAGGATACTCATTAGTTACTACTATATTGTGTCAGAGGTCACGCCATTTGGTGTTGGCTGGTTTGTAATGAATACTTTTTGGGTACAAAAGTAGGACGATTGAGAAACTACTCAGCTTTAAAAAATGTCAATTTGGAGACTGAAGCTTGGTTATAATTCTATAACTGACTATCTAATGCCGCTTAATTGGACAGATGGTGGCAAACAACTCGTGTTCTGAGTTTAGTTTATCTAAAATAGTTAACGAACCACTAGAAACTAGGTTGAATTATTGAACTGTTCTCTACTAGCTTGAAGTTACTAACCGACTCAACCTGAGGCTGATTTAAAAATGTTAAACTGAACTTCCATATCATGGAGAAAGTATGTTTTTTCAAGGTCAATGGTTTGAAAATAGACAAATGAAAGGCACCTTAACTACACTTGAATCAAAAAAGTGTTATTGCATTACCTGACTACATTTTACTTTGCTCTGCGACTTTGTTGCTTCAAGAGTCGTAAATCTCTAATCATTTTTCGGTGACTACACACTCTGAATAAAGTCATGACTTTGGTTGGTCATTCAACAGGTGAATTTGAAAGAATAGTTTATGAGATGTGTAGTTGTGTTAACACTGGTTACTATTCGTCAGTATAAGATCAAGATAACTGATATCAACTTTTGGTTTTACTAGGGATATTTCGTTATCACATTTTGTACGACAAAATGTCCATATTTTTATTGCAGTAAACATAAGAAAATCGTAAAGGTATTTCAGCGAATAACTACAACCAGCTTTCTATACAGATTAGATTTTTGAAGTGAAGAAGTGCTGTACCTTTGCAGTGGCAATAAAAAGTGAGTAAAGCTGACGTTGGTTCCCTGTTTTAGAACTTAATATGAACAGAACGATGTTACCTGTAACGTTCAGCTAGAAATAACACGCGAATGAAATTGGTTATCTCAAAGTCATTCTTAAAATACCTCTTAAGAAACTGTACAGTAACTTTTATTTGGTAGCTGGTAACTTTCACTGTTCAAGTGAGAGACATATATTTTATCCCTCTCACTCACTGTTATAAGAAAGAAGAAATCAGCTGATTGTTTTACGTGTAGAATATCCAAACATTCTTAACAGTACTTTACAATTCTGTCAGAAATGTAAAGTATGTTAAATTTCTTCTATTCAGATGTGGTGTGTAAGATTGTTGTCTGGTAGACAATAAGGTGAAACATGATAAGGGGAAAGTTAATCGCGTTGTAATTCGAGCTGATGAACTCCAAAAGGGCTTCAAAAAGTGTTTATCTCCTCTTCACCTGCTTTGAAATCTCTGATTCTTAAGGTCCACCTATATTTTCCAGCAGTTTTATGCCTAACCGTCGGGTACCATTCTTAGGACAAATCAGTGTAAGAAACCATAAAATAATAAGCCTTCATTCTATCAATCTCCATATCAGTTACTTCTTGATTTTGTGTAGGCGATAAATCTATAGAAACTACAAACGTTTTCAGTAACCGACTTATTCCTCAACACCCAATAGTGTACCTGGTGAGCTTAAGGTCTTGAATGAATTTACCAAAATTCCTTCCCAGCAGTAAGAAGCATCGGCAAACTTTATTTGCGGACATACCTGACTATCATCTGCCAACACAGATGAGATCAGATACACTGTGCACACAACGAGGTGTGTAAAACGCACAACAACTTTTATTACATGTGGGAAACTTGATCTTCATTCACTCTATAATAAAATATCCTTCTATTTGAGTCATTTTAATGTCTGTCATCATATTCGATTCAATCACTCTGCAAACAACAGAAAGTCCTCTTGAATCACCTTTCAAATGTTGACATTATCACATCCAAACTTGTCCATTGTCGTGTAAAAAGGAATGCTATGATTGGAATTCTGTCGTTCTTCATTTTTACACTTATTCAATTGCTTCTACTGGCTGACTCTCTTTCAACGATGATTTAAAGCAAAGCATTTGGGCTTGTGATATAGGTACACTATGAATAATAAAAGTAAAATGACTTTCATTGAGTATGATCAGTCATCACAATTTTCAGGACAGCTCTGTGCAAAAACGTTCAATAAACTAGAGAGAAGTGACCTGATTATTGTGACCTGAAAACTTTCAAAGAATAAAGTTAGAATGTTTGTATTTACTGAAATCAAAATATTGATGTCGAGTGCAGTTTCAAACCAAGCATTTCAGGGACTATTTACTCGTGAGAACATCTACAATACACTATAATCCTTCATTCTTATTTCTTGTACACTCAGAAATTTTTCTCAAATAAACTAGCATGGTTAGGATAACAGGGTTTAAAGCGAAGGATGTGAGATAAAAGTTTGAATGTCTTCAAATAATTTGTTGAAATGTTTTGAATAGCCGTCCAGTGTATAAAAGTACTTAGCAATGACGATAATTTATTTTTTGATAGTTAGTTTTCGTGTAAATTTTATATTGTTTCGGTGACCTTAAGTAAGGTATCTTTAGCCTGTCGTCTATAGGCAGCTACAGTGTCCTAATAACTCATGAGTTATTTATGCACACAGCATCTAGTAAACTATTATCCTTAAAGTAATGCAGTTCACAGCAGAGATTCAACTGAAATAAATGAAATGTTCATTTAATCTAAAGTTTCTTCTCTTCCTAAAATGTGTTTCTTTTGATGATAAAAACAAAGATAGTCTTTATGCTATTCAAAATTTCACCTCGTTACCTATTTTTAGTAAGTTGAGCTATTGTTCGCAAAATAAACCTAAATATATCCCACCTGTTTGCTTATTGACTATACTCTTTCAAGTGTATCCATTAGGCAGTGACGCGTAGATACATAAATAAACTGTCATGATAAAAAATGTAATGGAATGTCGTTTATTATATTTATCATAAAATAGACGCTTTTTAGAAACATTATCAATGAGCGAATACATGCAAATATGTCATATATATATATATATATATATATATATATATATATATATCTTCAGTAATTTAAAAACTTCATTTGATATCTTTCAGTTTATAAGGCAATCAAATTACATTATGACCTAAACACCACTATTTAAACGTCTGACGGCTATATACGATAAGTTATTAAAAAGTTCCTATTCAGTAGTGTACTTGAGTGTTCGACAATTTGTGCACGATAAACGTAAACAGTATCATAATTATCTAACATCTATCTAATACAGTATAACTTCCAAATGAGTTATGAAGAAACATGCCATGAAGATGAATTGCAACACTGAGTGATTGATACATACCTTGTCTTCCTGATTGATGTTTTCTTTCATTTAAAGGAGGCATGGAAGAAGAATACAGTTCATTTTCATCTATTGTAGCTAATCTTTTTTTTAATCAAATAAAAAACACGTAAATACTGATCTGATTGACAAACAGAGCCAAGGAATAATAACTACGTTTTAATAAAGATCGTAAATTACATTACACAAATGATATTAAGGGAGCTTTATCATAAAGTCTATGTATTATTTGCGCAGAAGCGTTATAATGGTGCGTACTGACCAATCCTTTTTGGTTTGCTTGCTATTTTATGCTACTTTGAAATTTTAGTCATTAATCAGTGTCGTGGATATTGCAGTAAAGGGGTTTAATGCCTTCTAATGTATTCTAATGAACTTGCGTACATTTCTTGTAATTTTGTTTCAACTATGACCAAAGAACTGAAAAATAAAGTTAAAGTTGTGTTTTGAATTTCTCAGCAGTTTAGCTAACTCGAAGAATGAATAACAAAACTGTGCATCGAAAATATTACTTTTATTAGTTTGTTCTTCTCAATAATATTAAGTGGCGAACAGTCTGTCAAACACCTATTCTTGAGTTTTAAGATTTACAAAAATCTGGTAGCCTATAATAGTAAGATTAGTTTTAGGAAACATTCAGCTGTAACAATGATAGTGATCTCTCGTTTAGTTTTCCTCTTTAAAAAACTGAAATACTGTGTGATAAATTCTCAATTTAAGCGATGGACTTGTCGACTAGATAGTTGACAAGTTAGACACAAACGTAAGTTTGATGACAGCTAATACTTGAAATTACTTGGTGAACCGTTTACCAAACACATTTTGTCTTGAAGTGTAATTAAAGTTTAAATACCTGGCTCGAAATAGCGTTTTGTCTTGAGAGAAAAAAGACCATATTTGTTGCATCAACATCGAAATCAATCCCACAAGATCAAGTTCTGCAATTAGTCAGCCGCCAAAAAAACTACATCTCTTCAGTTAATAACGTAGCACTAACAGCATTCAACCACTGGGCTGCACACAAAATAAATGCTTCCACATCAAAATTACCCTGGAAAAAAGTTGTACCAACTTAACTTTTCAGATGCCTTCGTGATGACTGATTATACCCCAACAGTGCGGGGATCTCTGAATAACCATAAAATTATAAGATAAGTTGCACTGTATAATAAAGGATTTAACTGAACTACCATAAACTTACTTTTCCATGGACTTTATAGACTTATTGCTTCCAACACTAATTTCAGATCGATCCGTTGTTATGCAGTCAGATGATTCTGGGCGCTGAAGTTATACGTAAAGATTGTTCAGTAAGACAATCATCGACGAGCAAACGTGCATTCACATGTGTGCCTAAAGCTAACAAACCCTAAGGTAAACTGTGATAACCTACAGTTGTATATTCAGCGATCAAAATGCAATACAAATAAGTTAACTTAGGCTGTGTGATGCATTTCTCATCTAAAATAGTACATAAATCATAATATTTAAAGATGAAAATGGGGGAACGATATCAGAGGATGGGCGCAAACATTATCCAGATAAGGAGTTACCTAACTGCCACTAGTGATTTCACGACAACTGATCCCCGGTGATATCATGAACCATTATATTCATTTCGATGTCTTTCGTTAACATCGATTTTCAGCATATAAGCTGGGACTTTAGATATTATTATACCGCCATAAGCAATAGTAATACGCATTTATAAGTGACTTCAAAGGCCACTGAAAAAAACTAAATGTATGCATATTTAGCTTTTGAAAATTCGAAATGTGTGGAAAGATAATCACGATCAGTTTGTTGTTCTATTCAGTCAGTGTATAGTAACACTTATGATATAATATTGATGCAATTTGTAGACGCCAACTGTAACTGATAAAAAGACCATAAACTCACTCTATGCAGTCAAGTGAATGTAGTCCTTACAGAACACTAAGCCAATCCTATTCTGAATTTATGATTGTAAACTTATAAGGGTAGCACGAAATTATGTAAACTTAAGGTGTTGAACGAAACAGATAATTTTAATTTATAATTTAATGTAGGATAATAATTGCATGACCTTTTTATGGGAAAAGATGTGTTGAAACTTTTTGAAATGAATAAAAGTTATGAGTTCGAACTGTACATATGAATAAAATACTTTTGAAAGCTTACTGATTTTAACCACCTTAGAGATGGAGATAAAATAACAATGCACACTATATATCAGAGGACGTTGCGGTCACTAATCAAAGCACCAAACCGGGGTTTTGATAATATGAAGATGCAGTGATTCATGTACAGGGAGGATTTTATAAATGTGTCCTTGACCCCTCAAAACGTTTGTAGCACTAGTTTGACGAGACCTATGATAACTAAATATACAAAAAAATTATATTTACCAAAGCAACACAGATATCACTTGGTATGTTAAGGCTATTGACCTACATTACGCAATTCATTTATTGTTGAAATATGTCACTGATGAGGAAAGTTCAGTACCTGTTATTTACCATGCTTTAATTATTCGTTTACCATAATATGAACAAATATGCTTGTGATGCTGGCTATACATCTATACACCCATCAAAATACAAATAAACTACTTAGAAACCCACTGTATCCTACCATAAGGTTGTGAGACATATCGGGAAGCTACGGGTTTTCACAAAAAGTATCCCTATACCATTGCTGGCGTGTAGTGGAGCAATACTGAGGACAGATGCAGAGTATCAGGCGAAGAAGCCAGATCAATGAGTCTGGTTGTGAACATCATTCAAATGATACATGTGGAACACGCTTTACACGCGAAAAGCCACCGATCACTAACACATGAGATGCTAGTCGAAGTGGGATTAGTCTGAACAAAAGTTAGTACTGGCAAAATAAGACTTAACATCAGTCGAAAAAGTATTTGACTGTGGATTGTAGCCATGTGAATGGGTCTAGACTGTCTGAATAAAGTCCTCTAGACGGTAGGAATTAATGGTTGAATAATTTCAACAGCATGTCGTGAAATCAATCTTATTACAGCAAATGTATACACTGTTTATCAATTTCGAAAATTTAAACATTTTCATCATCGTTTATCCACTCCCCCCCTTTCAAACACTTTATCTACTTTGATACCACTCTTTTTCTGTCTAGTGCTTTGATAACTTGAACTGATGCATTACTATGAGTGATTTTATGTAGATTTGTCTATGTGTCTGGTAGATTTATACTGCCATAAGATCCTAGAGTTTTTTCTACAAGCAGTATTTGTAGAATGAACTTTCGTCTATTTAGGATTTCCAGCTCATTTTTCGTCAAAGTTACTATATTTAAACCTTAAATAAGAAGCTGACGGAAAATTTATCTAATGCTCAGTTACTTTACCAAGGTCACAAAGATAGCAAATATGGTAGAAGTAGAAAATAAATCACTGAGAATATAAGCTGTACTGTTTACTTATCTTCGGTCTTCTTCAGGATCTATAGTTATCAGCGATGAAATAGATGGATGGATATGAATATCGATTCTCATAAAACACAAGCAAGATCCAGCCATTTTGTTTTTGATTACTCAATAAACCTATTTGATGTCCTGAAAATTTCCATGTGATGAAAACCTACTTCTTTATATACACTGATAATTTAGAAACTTTGTGATAACTAGTTCGAAAACATTTTTACCAAATGAATTAGCTACATATAAGACTCACATTGTAAAATGTTTGAGCTAACTTTCCACTACTATCAAGTTCACTCAGGAAATTATTGAAAAAACAGAACTTTGATTTTCTTTTCTTTATACGTAATTTTCCAATATCGTTAAATATAATTTCCACAAATTTCTCATCGTGTAAATATTGAGTTAATGTGGTGCATACATTTTGTACACAGTCTTCAATTTGTTCCCTGGGTATTGACATTTGTGTACTCAATTGACTATAATTCAACTGGATTAATGGGATTGACCCTTTATATCAAAAAAGGAAGGTTTTGGACCAAACTATCAATTACTATTACCGTTCTTAAGAACTATGAAAAGTAATGAGAATCAATCAAACCCAAGTAAAAGTATGATTTTTATCTATCATTCTTATTCAGATTTTTGTCGTACATGAGCAGGAAATACTTCATAACTGTAGTTAGCATTATGATAAAAATTGGCCATTGAAATTTATTTTGATTCCTCCTTTAAACGACAAATTAATTCCCAATTGATTAACAATAAGTGAATTGCATGAATCACAACTATCAACAGAATATTTGTTCAACATGAGAAATATAATTGTTCAAAAGACTATGAATAGCATACTGTAAACATTTCAGAAGATTGGAACATTTATTTGGAGTTTTAAGCACCCTCGTTTGTTATTCAGTAAATAAAAGACAGAAATTTACAACAGTTTGTCAAACTTAAGCTGCACAACAACGGAAGGAAAATTACATTCATTACCTACCAGTTGCTTACTGAAAATTTTTGGTGTGATAAGTCTACTAGCAGAGAAACCTTTCAACCACTTTATTTTATTCTAACAGCAAAGTAACATATGACAAATTACAGACCATACGTGTATTTCATACGTTTTAGAATTCTCAAAGGAATACTTTACTCTCAAATAAACCATAGCCTAGAACTCTACAACAAATGAAAGATGATCAGAAAGAAAGTAAAAAATTTTGACAACTAAATTTCTTTCTGTGTATTCATATGGCTTATGTTACGTACCTTTTGTTTACACTAAGTTTAATAGCTTCATTTTTTTAGTAGTAAGAATACAGAGTATATCTCTTCCTCCTATACTGCTTTTTTGTTTTGTTATTCATGAACCTTTGTTTGATTCCTTGTTTTCTTTTAATAAGATGACTACAGTTTTCAAGTATATATATGACACCGAAGAGCATATGACTGCATTATCGTTAGCCCTAACTATATTACAAATACAATTTGCTTCTATCAATCTTAAGTAGGACCTTCTTGAATAATACTGGTGTAATAAAGGTTCATCCTAATCCATTAGGATTTGCTCATCCAGTTTAGCCTGCTGCTTTCTAAGATGACTTTCATGGATAAGCCGTAAAACGAATTATTGACCGAGAACAGCATGACTGAAAATCATGCATCCATCATCAACTCAACTGGATGAAACCGATGAGTCTCAAACAGGACGAAACGACCGTTCTGGATTCCACTACTTGTCACCATCAAGTAAACTATGGCCATAAGCATTCATTTTTTCGTTTTATTTTAAAATTTCTGTTTTTTCACGTATACTTGATGTAACTTCCTGACAACAATAGTGGTGAGTAGGACAAAAATCCCAGTCATTTTAAGGCGACTGTGAAATGTTTTGCCTTGAGTTGCTAAAAATAGCAAAAGTCTCTTAAAACCACAGTAATTTTCTCATGAGAGACGTTTAGATGACGCAAAAGAAGGGAAAACCATGGCGTGACACGTGGGCAATAAATACAAACAAAATTATTGAGTGATGAATTTATCAATGAACACTCCACCTTTATACTGAGAGGGTTGTGGGCAATCAAACTTATCAATCACCTCGGAAAATCTCGAGACAAGTTTTCTTTAACCTTATTGCGGCAAATGAACTGAAAATAGGTTGCCTATTCCACTTTTAGACTTCTTATGAAATTGAAAAACACTGATGTAATGAGACTCTCTATGACGCTAGATGGTTCTCCGTTCTACCAATCAACGTTTGCCAACCAAGGTCAGAGAGACGATCCGTCATAGACAAACTTAATGGCAGTCAACGACATCAGCCTATGAATAAATAATATTTACAGCCGTCTTAATTGCAGTGACGAAATCACTCATCAAGGTAACTACAAATAATCTGTTTAGTAACACAAAAAACTGTCTCACGAATAATGCTATAAAAGATATCTTAAAACAGATAAGTGGCTTTTCAAGTATTTTACGTAATATCAATGAATGCGCGGTAAGTTTGCCGAAACGTTACGGTATTTCCTAATAAATTCGGTTGTTTCTAGCTTCTCCTAGTGCCTAATAGTTTACTTACTTCCAAAAAGCGAAGTTTGAACAGTTATATCAACAAAGAATTCAAGGAAATGAAATCACTAATAGCTACTGAACTTTTTAATGTTTATGAATTTAGAGGACATCGGATTACACAGAACCGCTCATATATCTAAAAGATAGCACAATCACTTCCCACTAATTATTGTACATGGCAAATATTTTACTTTCCGTAGATCAACTTAAAAAGGATGAATTTCATCTCCAAATATCTGTAGCTTTGTGAAATGTAATAGCATAACACCAAATTCAATAAACAGCTTTGTTGTTTTATTCGTATTTACACTTCATGCAACAAAATGTCTTGTAGAACAATAGCTGTTTTATATTAATTCACTTTGACAAACGATAAGCCAATAAATTAGAAAATGTTTTTGTGAACAATAGTTTACATGTCCATAATGTTTATAGAACAATCGACTCAAGAGAGGTAGAGTTTTGTCAGTGGTCCTAGGAACACCTAGTAAAGTTCAGAAAAATGCTAACGCCTTGTCGGAGCTGTGGCTCATTGGTCTAGGCACTTGACTTTAAGACAACAGGCTGTAAGTCTGAATCCCTTCTCAACGACTGAGGTTCGGGCATCTACGTAGTATCATCAGCCACTCTAAAATAGGCGTCATTCATTGCCTATAAAAAAAATCAGCAATCTATGATTTTAAATCGGTATTATTGATAGCAAGATGCAAATACGGCCAAGATTAAGATACTGTCTCTATTATATACCTTCACCTACAGGTTTCTCAAAATTAATTATTAGAAGAAGACAGTTTGATTCTATAAAACGCTCTGAAATCATAATGATTGTTCACTACGTTTATCTACGATTTCCAATGACCTTTAAAATCTTTCGAGATAATGGGCCACTTGGAGTTTGCGGAGTGCGCACAGTATTAACTATCATTGAGCGGTAAGTAACTTGTTTATCACAAATCACCTTTTCACATGAATGACAAGTGCACAAGATAACTTACACGAGGCTTTGAAGGCAATTCCAATGGTTTCTGCCCACATGGTTACCAGTAACGTACTTTTAAATATTCTTTATTTATTCAGCAAAACAATTTCTTAATGTAATGTGTCCTTTAGCCATAAGCTTTGCTGGAAAAACCAGAGTATTTTAGAGAATCCCGAAATAATACACAGCAATACGTTAGGAAGTTGTTTAGGTTGGTATATACGCGAAGAGTTAATAAGGATTTGCTATAAGCTTTGGTGGTACTTTATTAAAACTTATATAAAAGGTATATCCACAGGGTAGACACAGTTTTTAATCCAACAAATATATTAACCTGTTACAGGAAGCGCAAATACTACCTCCAAACGAACAGAAAGATTCAGATATATTTTATTTACAATTGTTGCATCAGTCCCTACTTTTTCAAAGTGTATATAAAATAGAAACGTGATACCTGTTTTAATTAAATTCGAACTAAAAAAACTCGCACAACTTATTTTACAAAGGTAGGCAAAGCTTAACGAAACAGGAGCAGATGCACGTGCATAGTAAATAATTGATTAGACATAAAACAGAAAATGAATATGGAATTGCAGTATGGGATAACAAAAATCTGATGAATACTGGGTCAGAATGTATCAGGTAACAAGGATGCTGGAGTAAAATTTGCTTTGTTACAGGTTGCATAATTCTAAGATTGTTCTCTTTGATTGTTAATGATGAGTTCTGTTTTGCCTAATTTCTTTAAGTAGGGCGTTCATCTTACATTTGATTCGTTGATGGTGGGGAACTAAGAACTAACAACGACAATTCACCCGTTAACCTGCTATGGGGCAGCTGGTTACATAAGCCACACGAAGCGTCTTCTATACAAACGCATCTCTGAACACTATCTAAAGGAGGCTGCAGTTTCGCTCCTTAGCATTACTGTTCTCCACCACAGTCTTCCTTCACAAGTCATTTGTAAAGTCAAACTAAACATTTTGAAAGGAGTGGAGACTGACCACCTAAAAAGAGCAGAACCCCTGGTAATATATATATATATATATATCTATATCGTAACTAAATTTAATTGTACAGCTTCTGAAAATGGGTCATTGAAAAAAATTTTCTTCTCTAAACAGTCTTCTGTAAGCGTAAAAGTCCCAAATAAGCCACACACAAAACACGTATAGCGTAGAGTCACTCTTTTCAGCTACATCATTTTCCAGCTGTACAATCGCATATAAATATTCTACTCACATAGTAAACAGAAAAGGAATGTTTCGTGAAACATGAAACTAAAAAAAACTCACTTTTTTTTGCTACAAAAAGCACACTGAAATATTCCACCTTACCAGGTGATGATTGAAGTGGAATAAAAATCTGGTCAGGAATAGGGTCTTGAAACTTGAAGCAAAATGAGTGGGGCTTTTCAGTCTAAACTAAAAACATCTTTAAGTAGTCAGTCGGTTGTCTAACGCCGAACCGCCACTTACCGACTGAAATAATGCTCCTTTTCTATGCACAAAATGTCTGGTTCTGAAGGTTTGAATTTTTACTGGCATATATTAAACACCAATTATAATCAAGACGAAGAAAGGTTCCAAATACATGAAATACCTAAATAATCTCCTATACTCCTGCATAATATTCAGCCACCTGAAATCACAGCTAGTATGCGGCATGTTTCCATTTAAGCTTAAAGTGGCATTTTAGATTAAAAATATTACAAAAACTGAAGACAGTAACTAAAATTATGCTCAAAGTTACTTATTGTGCGCACCATTTGAAAGTAATAATAAACGCAATATTATTAGTCGCACAACATTTAGCTTACGTGACAACACACCGAATACTGGAAGTGTAGAGTCGTAATCAATAAAAATCTGGTCAGCAGCCGGGTCTTGCAGCTCATTTGGTAGAGCACCAGGCGGACAGCCTGCTAGTCGCTTGTTCGAATCCTCCTGAGGCTTAGATTTTCATTTAATCTTCAATCATCAACCAGGATCAATTCAAGTCTGCCAAACCATGTATATCTCAGACACTTGAACTGATATTCTACTTCAGTTTGTTTATTACATCTAGTGTGAGGTAGTGCTATTATTCTAGTAAATAATTGTGATACACCTGATAAAAAAATTATACAGAGTACACCCTATCTAGGCATCACCTCATACCGTTTTGGGTATCTTTCTGTGCTACTAATTTTCACTTACTGTTCCAAAGTTGTCTCAAGGTTATTTCAGAGTATTACGAAGCAGTATTACTGAGTCAAACCAGTCCTCTAACCCTAGTTATGGAATATAAAATGTTCTAAGTTATTTGTCACCTAAGCATTCTATTTTAGGTATGTTTCGACAAATTGGTTTAAGGAAATTAATACATGTAGTTATTCTTGAATCTTAATAGTCTAGTTAAAATAACAGGTTTTCTTGCTTGATAAAGTATGCACATTGACATTTGAATGATATGTTAGGTCAAAGTTTGCTCCACCCACAAATACTAAAGTCCGTTGTATCCCGTAAGATGGGGGATTTTCTGGCTGACCTATTTGGAAACCTTGTTTGAGATTAAGGGAAATGTTCTTCAAAAAATATATTTTATTTTAAGATGACTGTCTATTTTCTATTCTTATAAAAATAGTTAGGATTAAATATCATTTTATTATTCACGAAAGTGGGGTGAAAGAATACATTGACTGAAGGCAGACAGTTGGTTGTAGTAAATAAGAAGCAATCAGATCCTTTGATGGGTTTTACCAATGTAATAAGAAAATTGAGTTTGTCTGAGAAATGTGATTTATTTGCTCAATACATTCCGAACCATCTTATCATATACTTTCTTATCAAGTCATTTTTATTGATATGAAAACTGAAAATAGAATGGAGTAAAGCTTAAGCTTAGACCAGTCCTGTGATCCCCAAATAGACACTAGACCATTAAATAAGGGCTGTCAGGACTGTAAATATACGTTTATTGAAGCTTAGGCTATACGAACGTTTAAACACTCTTTCTTTATTGAATAACAATTCGTTCTTACTTTAAAACTTCGGTGGTAAGTTTTATCTCTTTTTTGTACCAAGGCTTTTGTTAAAATGTATCACTCCTCCATATGTTCCCTTAGTTTTCAAATTTTACATTATTCTAATTTATTTACACTACTCCATTACATTTTCACCTTCATATCAATACAAATCCCTTGACATGTAAGTATGCTATCAGATTGTTTGGAATGTAATGAGTAAATAAATCACATCTCTCAAACAACTTCATCTCATTATATTATGCAGATCTTAGTAAAACAAGGCAGTCTTTATAAATCAATATTCAGTACAGTAGCTTACTTGTACAATATAGTTGAGTAAAGCCATTTTATTTTCCTTCCAATATCTCGGTAATTCAGAGGCATCAGGAAATTTTTCACAGCCAAGTTCCAGAGTTATTTCAAAACAGTTAGTATGTAGGTAGTTGTAGTCTTGCATTCCTGAAACAAATGTATCAATTTGTGAAGCTAACTTGTAAGGAAGGCAAAGGTTACAAATGAAGTTTAAACTTGAAGAATAAGCAAAATCTGTTGTGGCACTCATAACCAGTGTGTTGAAATGAGCCAAGTGAAATACAGGGCTGTTGTCAAGACAAGAGAGTTGGCAGCAGCAGTACATCCCAAGTAGCCGTTTTTGAAAGGTCAGGCGGTATCGTCAATAATTGCAGCACAGATGAAGTTCAGAGCCTCATACAAACGCATGTAAACTGAAACTGTGTCAGATGCTAGTTGGGAGTACACACACCTATTGCTTCATAAAAACCTGAATCTTTTGAGGAATAATGACTAAAACCAGTAGATATAATGAAATTAATCTAGGATTCTCAGCGACACTGAGCAAAACGTCAAATACTCAATCGCTGTAATAGCTAGTTATTTTGATTGAAATTTTACACCCTGCTTCCCATTAACCTTTTCGTTCTGGTCTTAGATTGTTTGCCGGTCAATTTAATGTTTAGTGTTTTCTTAGTACATGCTGTTACCAGCAGTGTTGCGCTCAGTTTAAGCAGTTTTAGATACATGTACAAGGCATTTGTGAGAAAAAAAACCACTTAAAAGTATTCTATCATCAGAAAACAGTCATTAAATTTGGAGTAAAATTGTTTTTGACCTAAATGTGTGTATCCGAAGTCGTTTGTATGACAGAGAGTAATTTTGTGTAGCTGAACACTTGAATACGTATCATGCCAGCTGTGTATGCGACTAAAGGAAAGCTTTTGACTGTCTTAAACGCAACTAACTTACACTTCAAGACCACACTGATGAAGAAGTCATGGCCTTTGTTATTTTTCAAATAGTTCCAGTGTGTAGAAAAACAAATGGAGGTTACAGTGCAAATAGTTTCGTTTTCGACTACTCATTTTCATAACTGTACATCCGTAAGTATATAAGTAAAATGACAGAATGTTTCAGTGAGAGATTAAAGTTAATTGACAGCTGTACTCAGGGAATGAAAGAATATTACTGAGCACAAGAAATGATCTCAATGGTTACATAAAATCTATTGAACACTAAGATTTGATATCTGGTAAAAATACATAAAATACAGAGTATCTGTTTAAGGCCAGGGTAAGGAAAACGTTTGTACATGTACACAATTGAGTTTTGAAGTTGTGATTTGCCAAAGTTTCTGCTGTGCATTAATATTTAATTCTTACCCTTTCTTAACGGTTTGATTGAAATTTGTAGGGACTTTTGAACGAGGTTTCTGGAGGAGCCAGACGTCCAGAGTCTATGAGGTTTTCAACGACTGAAATGGAGACGTTTTGTGCTCACAGTTCAGCAACGAGGCTGGGTATCGTTCGCAAGGGAATTTACAAAGCAAGTGAATAGTACCCCTCAGATCCACAAGAACAAACGAACTTGTAAATCTATGTAAGTGTGGTTCAGTGTGTCAACCTGTCTTTCACAAACTCAAAATTCAATTGTTGACATAAGAAGATATGTTTTATAATTCTTATAAGGACTCTTCAACTTTACCGGAAAATATTTTAGTTTAATTCCGCAGGTGATTTAGAATATAAAAACTAGAAGGTCTGTAACCATCCACTGACTGCTGTACAACAACTGGTGCTTAACTCACTTTGTTGGTCTAAACTTTAGGATAGTGAAAAATTCCATAGTATATCAGTAACCTATTTTATACTGGCTTCAAGAAAGTATAATTCACCTTCATTGTGCATAGGCAGTTATTAGAAACCTTTTTTAGTTGATGGTATTTAAATGCTAACTAAAATAAAACTTATATTTTCCTCTGAATTCTCAGAAGACAGAAACAAGTTTAAAACTGGATGACATTGTAATGTATCGCCTCATAAGCATATATAAAGAAACTCAACGAGCGAAAAGACAGGAATAAAAACACCAACATCAACAGCACTAAAAACACACAGATCTAGAAGATAGAACGAAATAAAGAAAGATAATAATAATTTATAGACTTAAATAAACTGTAACGCATCTTGTGTTATTTCATCCAGGAGTCTTCAAACATCTGTTTCAGTTTCCTCGTGGATCAGTTCCTTTAGTTTCCACAAGCGTTCACATCGGGAGTGAGAATCTTACCAGGTATATGTTGTAAACACCATTAACCTGTTTCTACTCCTCAAAACAATACATTTCCTTTACTAAGGGGTTGTAAAGTGCGCTTGAATTTTTTCAGTGCAATATAACATCTGAACTACCGCAGAAGGTTTGGAAGGTATCTGCAGATTGGAAATAGAGGTACATTGTCAAAATCCCAAAGAAGGGAGACTTAAGCCATTGAAAGAACTGGTGCGGAATCATGCTGCTGTCCACCCAAGCAACATATTATGCCGCATAATCCTGGAGCGACCAAAAGATGCTCTGGATTTAAAATTAAAGCCGGAACAGGCTGGATTCAAGAAGTACAAATCATGTGCGGATCAAATTGCAACGCTACTCATCATCATAGAACAGAGTACAGAAAGGCAGTCAACTCTCTATCTCAACTTCATCGACTTTGAAAAGGCCTTCGACAGCGTCGATCGAGAAGTAATTTGGCAGTTGCTTCAACACTACGGAATACAATGTACCTTTATCAACCTCACTCAACAACTATATGAAGGCGCCACATACCAAGTAATTCAAAATGGGAAGCTCAGTGATGCCTTTGAAGTGAAGACAGGAAGGAGTAAGACAAGACTGACGGCTACTTTCACCAATGATCTTTCTGATTGTGGTGAAATGGATTTGACTGGATCATGCAGCAAGCCGTGAGGAGCGAGAAGATGGGCATACGCTGTTTGACCGATGAAAAGACGCTAGAAGATTTCGATTTCGCCAATGATGATTTATGTCTAATGTTGCACAAACTCGAAGATCTGCAGGCGAAAACTAACAAGTTGACAGAAGAGGCAGCAAAGACTGGACTTCAAGTGAACGTAGAGAAGACGGAGGTGATGAAGATACCCAAGCAACGCCACCAACAACAACAACAAGCTTCAATCACCACCAGCGGGAGAAACCTAAAAGAAGTAGTCTCTTTCACCTATCTAGATGAGGCAGCATCGATTGAACTACAGTTGGCGGCACAGGTGAGGATGTCTTAACCAGGATCGGAAAAGCAAGGCAGGCTTCCATTAATCTGAAATCAGCATGGAGATCTACTGCGCTCAGCGTAAAAAACAAGATCTGGATTTTCAACACAAATGTCGAGTCAGTGCTTCCATGTGATGGTCGAGGGACTTGGCACGTTACGAAAAGCATCTCCAACAAACTACAGACATTCACCAACAGTTGCCGCCTATGCTCACTCGATACTGAAGCTCAGATGATCAGAAAGAATAAGCAATAAGGAACTCTGGTCTGACAACGAACCAACCAGGAACCCATCGCCCAACAAGTATGCAGAAGAAAGTGGAGATGGACTGGATAGGACATATAATGAGAAGACCATTTGGGGACATCACGCGCCAGGCAGACCCTCGAGTGGAACCCGCATGGGAAACGACGAGTTGGGCGACCAAGGATGACACGGAAGAGATGGTGTGAGGAAGGAGTGAAAGTTTGTGGGCAGTCGTAGAGCCAGATTCAAAAGACTTCAGAGAACAGAGTGCAATGGAGGCGAGCTACTAAAGCCGTCCCACTAGGAACTCAAGGGAAAAATAATCATAATAACTTCTGAATAGTAACATATGCTAGCTTCAGATTCTGCCTCACAGGCTATTTGTCATGTACAACTTAAGCCCCATAAACAGCTGGCATTCGATTTCGTAACTAGATATAATGATGTTTTATTGTAACAGATAGTTTAGTTGGAGCCTACATTAAGTTTTTGTAGTATCATTATGCGAATTCAAAACCTGGTCTGATAGCGAATAACTCAGCGCGTAGGTGGCTTCAACTTTCTATATTTTCAAGTCAAATACAAATTTTTTTCTCATAGATTTTGTGGAATTTTGTTGTCTCTTAGATTATTCAAATCTCATCTTATAATCTTAGGCAGTTTATGGTGTTAATGACCCAAATAGCTTACTATTCACCCACTTTTACGAAACGCTTAGTAGGTCTACACGTTTAGAACGTCAGTAGACATATAAAACAAAGCATAGTACATAATGCTGCATCGTGTTTCACCTTAGAAGGAAGCAACCCTGAAGTGTCATATAAATATAAACATAAATTATCCGTAACCAAACTGGTCATCAAATAAGTAGTAAAGACCTAAATTTCTTATATGCAAGTTACTCAACTTCCAGGCCACTTGAATGGTTGATACCTTAAACTTATGCCTCACTGGTAACCTATTAATCTCAAAATTATTTTGTTGAGGCTACTAAATTTCGAAATTTTATTGACAAAGCCAAATTGAGGAAGAATTTCTATCTCAATTTCATTCACATTGTATCGCTTGTGTCACTTATTGACATCATTCTTGTCCGAATAACAAGAAGATTAGTCTTTCTGATACTCTTGTTCATAGAATGTTGTTTTAGTCCTTTCCTATTTATCTGGTTTATTTTTATCGTCTGTCTTGTCGAAAAGGCTCATTAAACCTGTCCCATGTGATTATTGCCTTGTTGCCCATACAAACAGAATGTTTACAAGCTAAATGCAATGGAAGACAAGGTTAACAACCAGTCCCTATAAACTATTCTAGAGGAAAGAAAACGCTTACCCACGTCAAAATCGATAATTCTCTCATCATCTTTCACCACCTTTATTAACTTTTTTGTCTCACAGGCTGACTGGCTCTTTTCTAGCATCGATTTGCAATTTGTTTGAACCAATAGTAATCCAGTTAATATGTCCATCTGTCACTTTATTGCATAAGTTCCTACCTACTCCTTGAAAAAAATATAAACTGAGGCTAAGCTCAAACTGAGTGGGCGAAAAACAAGAGTTCACGTGAATGATTGACCGATAAAGTAGGATACTTGAAAAAATGTAGGTAGATTAAAAGGATGTTCGACATAAGATGAGACTGTGTAGGAGAAATCGTATGCTTCTTAATTACTGTTTTTTATATACAAAAATAAGATGGTATTATCTGATACCTTCCAAATCCTTCTCTAAATTGCTTTAGGTTGACTTTTCGAGCGTTACGCATAAATATCTAAATAAGAAGATCGAAATCGTGTGTATCGCAATTTTCGTCGAACAGCGGCTGCAAAACAATTTATTCGTCCAGCGGAAATCCATTGCCTCATGGTAATCATACAGTGATGGGAACATAATCTTGAGAATAAGTTATACTTCATGTATTCTTTCACTGACACTCTTTATAGTGGCTGAGAAACTAAGATACAGTGTTTGTTCATTCAATGTACCTACAGAAATATCTTAACTATTTTGTGATTTAAAAAAAGTAGCCAACGATAATTTGTTTGGTTTCACAATGAAGTATATCCTTCTAAAATAAAGTGAAACAGAGAATTTATGCACTAGACTGCATCTGATTTTAAGCCACGACTCAAGCCTTACATTTTTAATATCCTGAAGAATTTGAACTAACTAGAATATAGCTCTATAAATGGTTGTTAAATTCTGTACTTAAAATACATTTCTTTGTATCATCAAACCAAATTTATTTTATACCGCGGAAAGACTTTTACCTTGTTTAGCTAAATTCCTATAAAAATAACTTACCACAACAGTTTAGATAGTATTAATCGTGATCAGTGACTTCTTTCTCAATTCGCACAGCCTCATCAACACATTCAGAAAGACTCAAGCTCAGTATACTGAGACATAGGTAGACAAGTAGATCGTTCTAATTGGTTAATACAATTTGAAATAATTATGTCAGCGGTTGGTGACATCAACTGCTATAAATTTTAGATTGATATTTAGCACTTGGCAAGTGGAAGACGTTTGCACAGTTGATGGTCTTCAACCCCGATACTCGGGAGATTCCATGCTACCAATATCTTTATTCTACAACCCCTATTACCTCATCATTCTCAGCTGATTAAAGCGACTAAAAGGGAGAAAGAATTTGATTCCATAGGAATATTGTAGCATAACTGAATCACTGGAGTGAAAATCTTCTTCGAAAATGACTATCTCCCAAAATGAAGACATACGTGTTTGAGATTCATTAAGTTAGTTCATATTCTTATAAAAAGATCTTAATAAAAAGATGAAATGCTAATCTCAAGTCAAGAAATGTAGCTCAATTAGAACATTAGTCAATATTTTTATATCTAATGATGTTTAAAAATTAACCACTACAGTTTATGCTTGATTTGAACTTGTCTGGTTTCTGTAGATATGTGACTACCTCAGAAGAACCAAGTAGTCCTTATTTATTAACCTAATGGATCGAGGAACTAATATAGCCCGGCAAATTTCCCTCTGATCATAAATGAAGAAAACCAACCATTATAACTGACTGGATGGATTTAAATTTGACTGCCATAACTAAGATCCAATTTATTGCTTAGTGACTAAAGGTTTTCAGCCATGGCTTACCATTTAATTTTCCCAAGCTCTTTAGTTACTTTGTGAGCATAAATTAAGGTTGGAAAGTTAGTTTAAGTGCATCACTAACTACTCAGGTGAGTGATAAAAGCTCAAAGGAATACCTCAGGTCAATTCAGCAGTTCCTGCAGCTGTTTTAATGTAGGACAAGATAAGTGAATAACGAACACCTTTATTTTTGAAATTTTCCAATTATTGAGTGAAGTCGCCCGACTGGTCTGGTAACTAACTGCATCAGTTCTGTATCGAAACGTCTTTTTTTAGCTACTAGAAACTGAACATGAGCATCCGATGGAGTTTTAGTCAGTCTATGTTTCATCTGCTCTTATCTAAATACAGTTATTATATTACTATTTGTCCCTTGGGTTCCTAGTGGAACATAGGGCTTCAGTAGCACGTCTCTATTGCACTCTGTTCTCTGCAATCTTTTGAACTACAATCGGAACAGGCTGGACTCAAGAAGTACAAATCATGTGCGGATCAAATTGCAACGCTACTCATCATCATAGAACAGAGTACAGAAAGGCAGTCAACTCTCTATCTCAACTTCATCGACTTTGAAAAGGCCTTCGACAGCGTCGATCGAGAAGTAATTTGGCAGTTGCTTCAACACTACGGAATACAATGTACCTTTATCAACCTCACTCAACAACTATATGAAGGCGCCACATACCAAGTAATTCAAAATGGGAAGCTCAGTGATGCCTTTGAAGTGAAGACAGGAAGGAGTAAGACAAGACTGACGGCTACTTTCACCAATGATCTTTCTGATTGTGGTGAAATGGATTTGACTGGATCATGCAGCAAGCCGTGAGGAGCGAGAAGATGGGCATACGCTGTTTGACCGATGAAAAGACGCTAGAAGATTTCGATTTCGCCAATGATGATTTATGTCTAATGTTGCACAAACTCGAAGATCTGCAGGCGAAAACTAACAAGTTGACAGAAGAGGCAGCAAAGACTGGACTTCAAGTGAACGTAGAGAAGACGGAGGTGATGAAGATACCCAAGCAACGCCACCAACAACAACAACAAGCTCCAATCATCATGTATAGTCTTTTTGTGGCTCCTGATTATGCATATATTTTTAAGACGGTGACAAGTAAGTGTCTTTATCGAAAACAAATAGTTTGTACTGAAATACTGAGTTAGGAAGCTGAATATTTCAGGTATCCTATGAAAAATATTTATATCCATCTGAGTTCATCATAAATATTTGTTGGCGAAACACTAATCATCATACAAATCTAAACAAGGCGATAACATTCCTTCTGTTACACATGAAAAATAGTTAAGCTATGTTGACTGTAAACTTTCGTGTTTTGAAAGCGACAGTGTAGGAGAGGTAGAATAAAATTGCATTCATATTACTATCAGATAATACTGACAGTGATGTAATTCTCACATGGTATTCTTCGACTTGATTGCACTTTATTTTCTTATAACAAGTGGGAACTGTTTGGCGTTCTGATTGTTTACTTATGAGGTATACAAATGCATCTCATTCAGATAAGTGGAAATCAGTTACAATCTACTCAGTGCAAACAGCATCTTCACATTCTACAAGAGATTTATGTGTGATTTGCAGAAAGTCTCTAAATCATACGAAGTTATAGCACTCTCAGGCGCATATGGAACGTATATCATAGAACGTTTGTAGACAGAACATTTACTTAGTTGAGATTTAAAACACATGGTCTATAACGAATACTGAATAACTTTATAGAAGTGTCATGTATTTCAGAAGATTAAACGGATGCAAAGAAAGAAGAATATTTCAGTTTTACAGTCTGTGGGATACCTATGACACAGCTAACAATCAACTCATTGTTATTCATTTCAGTACACTCAAAATATTTGCTTTTCAGAATAAAAAACAACCTGCTAAGCTCAGATAAGTTAGATCACCTTGTTAGCTAGATACTAATCAGCAGGTCTTGTGCGTTGGCGAGTTTTTAGAGAAAAACAGCAGTAATTCCATAAAACCAGAGATACTGCTAACGAAGTGCATTACAATTCAAGGGGACTCATAAATACAAATATTGAAAGGGTTTTTGCTGCCACAAACATAGCGTTTGAATAGCTTAATAGCTAAATAATTTCGAACAAACGAAAAATCTTCATTTTTACAACGCACTAAGATATTGCGCTGAGAAGTATTTCACTAAAGAACTGAGGAAATAAATCTATATAAATATTCACTTTATGTATCTGTTATCTCACATGTATCACTGAAAAGTAACACCGCCAAAGTTTCATGGTTAAGCAGATGACATGAAACAAACGTATCAAACCGTCTCTTACTATGTATCAAACAAATTCGTTCAGTAGATGAAAAACACGTAATGTATTTAAGTATTCATTCATGATGAACATAAAAGTCGTTTTGAAGGTGAAAACAATGTTGACGTAGCCACGAAGATTCACTTCTGACTTCTTAAATAATTGCTGCAAAGACCAAAATTGGTTCGCTATATATTCTCTGTTATTACCAAAGGTTTAATTTTGATAACATAGATGATTTTTGAGAACTTTGAGAAGCATTCACCACAGTTATCCACTCAGTATTCTATAAAAGGTTTCAATCTATCATATACGATCAGCAAAGTATCCATGTACGAGGAAAAAACGAAGAAAAAATTATTGACCTGATACAGTAAAAATAATAATAATAATAATAAAATGACCTACAATTAAATCTCTCAATCTCGGTGTCTACTTCTATGCTTTGCATGTGCAACTAACACATACACACAAATATATACACCTGTACACATGGATACACCCGACTAATTCTAAAATGGAGATGAGAAATTCAACAATGTCCAGAGGGCTTATGATTGTGAATATTAATTAGTTCATCGATTTGTTTCTCCAGCTCATTCAAGCCTATTTTTCTGCACATATTAATTCAGTTCCGTGACACTCAACATTCTGCATGTTTGGAGAGATCTGTAGTGAATCTTCCGAAGCGCTAATTGGAAGGTGATGTATTAGCGCTTCGGAAGATTCACTACAGATCTCTCCAAACATGCAGAATGTTGAGTGTCACGGAACTGAATTAATATGTGCAGAAAAATAGGCTTGAATGAGCTGGAGAAACAAATCGATGAACTAATTAATATTCACAATCATAAGCCCTCTGGACATTGTTGAATTTCTCATCTCCATTTTAGAATTAGTCGGGTGTATCCATGTGTACAGGTGTATATATTTGTGTGTATGTGTTAGTTGCACATGCAAAGCATGATGGATTGAAACCCTCAACAGAATAACTGTTGCGTGAGTAAGAACGAAAAGAGATCTCGAACAGGTCAGGTTTAAAAAAAAACGATACAGTCGAAGATTAATGAGTTCTAACGTAAAGAGATGTTTTGTGATAGTACATGGAGAGTTATTTAGTTTTCACGATCTTTTTAAAGCATCATCGAAACTAAATTGGTTTCATTAAGTGCCTATGACAGATGGACCATAACTATGCGAACAAGTTCTGCATTCATTATTCTCATATATGGCATAATACATACAATGTGACGATTTCATCTTTTTCTCTGGTTTTGAACAAAACATCCAATCATTTAGTGGGACATCAATCAAGCTAGGCTTTTCTACCTGCTATTTTCTTTCTGTTTTTTATCTTTCAAACTCTCTCTGTCCTCGCAACTATTCAAGGCATATTCATCACTAGGAACTAATAATCAACCGACTTCAACAACCTAATAAAATGTTTCATATGAACTGAACAGTTAGGACTTTTATGACGGAAGTTTGGCAACACACCATTAATAAAATTCCGCTGGATGCAAAATGTACTGTAAAATTGAATACTCATAACTTTTGCATTCAGTACAAATTTGACGGCTGTTAATTGAGTTCACTGGAAGAAACTGATTTAGTTTACGTAAATCACCATGATTGACAAAGAAGTCGAAAAGGAATCTTAAGTTTAAGGTGTGAAATTCGTTCTTGTAGTAGGACTCATTTAATTCATTTCACTTCACTGATAAGGTGATGATGAGAGACAAGAGATTTCTGTAGAATATTTAATGACTCAGCGGATGACCACTTCATTTACCAAATTTACTTTCATAAAATTCACGTGGCTGCTTTTACTTGGAAGGTTAACTGAAGGAGATCGTAAATAGGAACAAAATATATTTTCCTTTTATACATCTGGACATTTATAACAACATTTGTATTTCTTTGAATTGTTGAGTGATTGGGTGATGAATACTTCGAAACTCACTCAGAAACTTTAAGCACGTTCATGTAGTGGGCAACAGACACACCTTTTGTGTGTGTTCTAATGAGATACTACCTAGCTTCTTAAACACCAGTAGGTGGAGCGATGTTCGAACTCATGATCCACTGGTTGAAAGTCAACCGCCTAAACCAATGACCCACAGCTGAAAAATGAATACTTAGAAAACGTGATGCAAAATCTAACTTCTGTTGGAGCATCATGAATATTTCGTTCACTTGTATTTCGATTTTTGAGATTGTTGTGCAGACATTTATGATGAATTTTTACAGATTTTCAAATGATACTTCATAATCTGTCCGATTGTAAAACTCTAGTGAAAGTTTTCAGATGACTGACAGCATTATAAAAGTGTATAATGGTAGGCTGTTGTAGTAAAGATTTCTAAAATTAAAATTAGTGAATATATAAGAAAATCTTTCCAAGGTGTATAAAATAAACAAACAAACTGGACGAAAAGCGTGCCCCGGATTCTACTACTAGATACTAAGTAGACCACAACATAATAAATATACGAGGAGTATTGAAGCGTCCGCATAGGACCCCATCTGCCAACAGAGGTCAAGCAACTCGAACCAGTATGGCAAATGGTAATTACAAGTATCAATAAACAATAAAATAAATGGAATAAACTTTAAGTAAAGTGGGATTCCAGGGGTTGTGGCTGCGTTGACATTAGAAACTGGTATATCCTTGTGGTGACTGTTATATATGGGGACACTTGGACAATAACCCTCAGACTTCACCTCTTGCTAGTCACTCGGTTTTCTCGATAAATGGAAAAAGGTGGTGAGATAACAGGTGTATTTCGGTGTCAACATATATACAAAACACAAGAATTTATACACATTTACATTTGACCCTGGCTGTTTCCAGACCTTTCTAGGTTTGAATATCCTATTGATTTTAATCCCTTCACC
Source organism: Heterobilharzia americana (assembly GCA_944470555.2). NCBI lineage: Eukaryota > Metazoa > Platyhelminthes > Trematoda > Strigeidida > Schistosomatidae > Heterobilharzia > Heterobilharzia americana. Next base: position 57,625,699 of record OX104134.1, read on the forward strand.
CAATCTGATATTAACACGCTTGCGTGTGTGATTTTTCTCGAAACTCTAGTACAGTATGATCAACTGTAGAAAGCTTTAGGGATTTAGGGCTTTTCATGAAGATTTTGACAATCTTATTCCACATTTTAACAGAAACTAACCAGCCAAATTCAGATATTGCGGACTGTGACATCAAAATGTCGTGAATCGAAGAAACATACTACTCTGAGTTGCGTATTCCATCAAATTGATTAAAACAGCATTTGTATCAATTTATTCTAGTTAGCACTGGGATCTGCAAATCAGTGTAAGTGGTCTGCAACAAGTCATACTGTTCAGTATAATAAATTTTGAATACATCTTAAATGTGTTGATAGACAAAATAGAACATTGCTAAAGTACTACTGCTAGGTATAAAATAAGGTTGGTGGATATTTCATAGCATTTTAGGTGAAATACATAAATTAAAAGGAATGTAAGAGTACATTAACCAATTTCTAGGAAATCAAAAAGGTTTTATTGATATCAGTCTGTTGACTTTAACTGATCACTGTAAAACTAAATAGAGCCTTCATATAAATATTCGAGCGGTCTCAAAGCAAAGGCGATTACAGATAATAAAAAGTATCGTAGACCTAAAACTAGAAATGTTATCGGTAAGAATGAATAGCTGAGAACAACCGTACTAGAAAGGATCCCAAGTCAAAAATGGTTCTGCAACTAATGTCCTTCCGTGGTGAGTACCAACATGGAATCAATAAATCTCGGCAAACCTTCAAACTGTATTATGAAAATACACACTATTTATTTACCTATAAGATGAATTCTGTATCATTCCTACTTAATTTACGTGTTACATTTCTGATAAAGACATATTTATTACTCCCGAAACTATGAGGAAGTCTGAAATGGCAAGTTAAAACAAATGAATTACCTGTAACTATCCATTTTATTTAACCAATTATTGAAGAGTATATTTCCCACTGTATTACGTATTAGTAGTTTGTCTGTCATCGCTAAAGTTAGGGATACTCTCAGTAATTTTTTTACTGAAAATGAATAAACATCATGCTTATCAATATTATATACTTTCATAAAAACGAAGCAGATTCTGAGAACTAAAAGGTTTAATATCCCCCTCAATGTTTGATATTCTCAAAGCCTTGATACTTGACTCTGAACAGTTCGTCACTACAATACTTAACTTAATCAGCCTCTGCTTTGTGTAGCGGACAATTACCAAATTTTCGAAATGAAGTTTTAACACATGGGAAGCAATAAACAATTGCTCTTCTCATCTAAAGGCACATACCTTTTGTCTGCTCCATTCTAATCTTCGTTACATAGCTGAATCCCAACTAAAATATTTGTAAACTAGTAATGAAGCAAAATTATATTCTATGATTTCATCAATTTAAGATTTAAATGCATGATACAGGAAGATGAAGTATGCTACAAAGTAGAAGGGTTATAGCTTGAAAATGATGCTTGAAAGTTTCATCCGTAACTATGGCAATGTGAAAAGCGAGCGACACACTAAGTGTTCATTTGATTACCATGCACAAAATAACTGTTCAAAAGTTTTCTTATTTGCATACTCTCTCTTTTGGGTTGTTTCATTTTGCAAATCTTATTTATACCATACTAGATGTGAATAAGAATTGGTTAAATACATAGATCTTTCAAGAAAGGAAATTGACTTTTTATGTTAACTCTCATGGCTCCTGTTCGATTTTAAAGACGTAACTGTATTTTGTTCGATATAACACCAAATGTACTTTTAATTCTGATTGGATATGAACCCACCTATATACCACCTATGAAATTAATATCAATGTTGATAGACCTAATCTCCGTTTTATATTCCAAATAATAGGTATTTAGGTAGGTTCAAGCATAAAGTACTAAAAAATTGGTCGAAACATTTTATTTCTAAGGAGTAAACAAATTCATCTTCACATACCGATGAGGTACCATACGTAATTTCATGAAAAATTGTACTTGAAGTACTTTGGCTAAAAATTTGTTGCATTATTTGGGCACAATGACCGTGATTGTAGAGAGTTTGCTTAAAAGGCACATTTGAATAACTTAGTTTTGAGGCTTGTGGTGATTTTATTGATTTGAGGTTAGTATTCATCAAGGACTGACATTGCCGTTGGGTTCTGGTTATAATGACTAGACGGCTACGATGGGTACTCATTTGTGATCGACCCCTGTATAACCGTTTTTGCTCCAGTACCGAATCTTGACCTTTGCTATCTTGCAATAGTACTATGATGCCAATTTCAAGACAGCTTCAGCTTTTTATTTCTTTGTCCGCATAAAAAAGGTCAACCTTGAAGGTGAATCAAGTTTCTCTTTTATCGAAATGTTGGAAAGCTATGAAAATGCATATACTGATCAGAGGATAGGATCTTTCCAAGTTCAGTACATTAAAAATAGGGACACTAAAGAATGTAGATTGTTGGTAGTAAGGAAATTCATTGTATGAGATTTCGATGTACATTTTTCATAGGTTTCAAAGCTTCAAGTTGTATCTTTGTTCATCCCGCAGCCGAATATCATTTTCATTTTATGCAAAATCCTAAATATTTGTCACTATTGAATTAGGTGAACAGTCATGATTTGATGAATTTATGTTAAACATCATTTTTCCTGAGGTTACATCACTTAGTTGCTGAATAACTGCTTTGAGCATTACTGACTAATTAGTGTCCTCCGGTAACAGTGGTAATTCCTGTGCACTACCTATGCAGTGTCTTCAAAATTTCCACATCACGCACGACTGAGAGAACATAGCAATGTGACTGTACAACTCACGCGTAAGTCTATAAATTCCCAGCTTTTGAAGTTATATTATCTGAAGAGCTTCAGTAAGATCATGTACTTTCAAACTTAAATTTATACATCAGCTTAACTCCTTTAGGTCAAATTAAAACAAAGATGCAACGTTTTGGTGGACTGTTTTTCGGGTTAATATTATATGAGTTATAAGAAATCAGAAATTTTTTCTTATCTAAAATTATTATCAAGACTCCGTACTAGAAAACTCACTTCGTCTGTAAACCAAAGATGACTTTCTGCTCAAAACTGTTCTGGTATTGAATTTCACTTACAACGACAGTGGCGTGATATGTTGTCTTTCGGAAATAACTTGCAAATAAAATATTATTATTTGTATTTAAGGCCCCCATTAATCGTCGTTTCCGTAGTCAAAACCATCAACTGAAATGACTTAACTTGAGGCTATAATGATGTAGCTGTAAAACGTTCATCTAAGAAACTTAATAACTCTTGTAAATTGAAATCTCCCCTATCTTCATTCTAAATTATCATCAAATGGAATACGTTGCTTTAGCCAACAACCTTTTGCTGATTTTTCATAATGCATAACGGAAAATTCACGAGGTATATTGAAGCCATTTTCCAAACGTATAGTTAATATGACTCCATACAATGAACCAACTTTTTATTAACTGTAATAAAAGCCATGAAAATCTGAGTTCAAGACATGAATAGAAGTTCCACAATTTGTTACTTTCTCAAAGTTTCGAAATATTTACTCACTTACTTTTTGTAACATTTCTTCAATTATTTTAGTGTTATGCAAATGTACTAAAGTCGTAGGATCGACTGCACTCTACGTAAAAGAATACAGCTTTTCTGACACCTTAAGGTCTACATTAGTTACCAGGTGAATATCACTCATGTAGACTCCAGATAACAACTTTGTCCAACACATCCGGATTTTATATCTTTGTAGCAAAACTATTTCCAAGAAGTAGAAAACCTAATTTTTTATTGGTTTATTTCTATTGGAGAGATAGTGATTTAAAAGTGAAGACGAGATAATACCGAGAAGAACAGCTTGAATTTCGATTAGTGAAGACAATACTACAGAGAAGTGTTTAGTTTGTGATTAGAGCCGCTCAAATATAAGCATAATCACCTATATGGTAGGTGCTGTAGGTCTCAGGACTGCTCTTTCAGTTCGGCTGCTTCCATCACCTGTTGTCTTTTTTTGATGTTAAGCTCAATATGAATTAAAACAGCTATATTCAGGTTCACGGTGAGCATTTTCCGGAAAAGAATCCATGCTTGGAGGAAAACGTTTTATATAAGCGGTATGCCTGTTGATCTTTTATCCATCATTTAGTCATTTCGGATATCAAAAACAACTTCAAATCATGTATCTGCTCACCATTCATGGACAAATAAGTAGAGTAGTTGCTGAGTTTTCCTTAATTTCACTTTTCAGTACAAAATTTATACTTAAACACTAAGTTAGAATCGAAGGACTTAAATTTTAATTTCTTTTTGTTACTGCGAGAAGCTGGTTGAATGAATATCAAGCTTTTATACTGACAAGGTACCTACTTTTGAATATAATAATTCCCAGTAGTTGGCCTCTCTTATTGTTATGCTGCAGCAAAATGTATGCGCGACAAAAGCAATGTATTTCCTTCCCTTACACCTAGTTACCTATGTTTAATATGTTAAAATGTTGTTTGTACAGTTACTGACAATTAAATCCGAAAAGTTAGCCTCATTTTCTGTTGATGCTAGACGGCTTTGTGTCTCTCTACTATATTGAACATTAGCATTTTCATTAAAATTTAAAATAACCTGTAACTCTGCATGCTAAAGCCTTTCGTCTGTGACATTTGAATTTGGTAGTACAATTAATAACTCTGTGGCATCTGAAGCGATAATACTTCAGTTTGAGAATCCTTTCAAATGCTCTTATCTACAAAGATTAAAGTAAAACGAAAAATGGGCTAATCATATCTTGGTATATGAAATTTGGATCCTAATTTCTGTCTTTAGAGATCCTTTTCAAAGATTTTACGATAAATAAGTTTCTAATAATGTCAAATATTTTATTTATAAACAATTTATTAAGGTTTTGTAAGCTAAAATAACGCATAGTTTCCCCCTGATCACTTTTAGAGTAGTTTAGGATAGGTTTTACGTTGACGTACATATCAGTTGGTCAAGAGTATTGATATGGATAACACCCTTACATTAATTGTGGTCGATTAAGTTGAACAAACAGTATACTTTTAAATGTCTAAGTAATTCTTTTATCTACGGTATTGATAGCTTCTTATGTGTGATTTTTTTCAGTACGCATGACATTTAGATTGCCTGTTGTCATTATTATGTATGGTGACAGCCCGTAAATTACTCACATATGTTTCATCATTATATTTTTAATTGCTGTTGTTTCCTCGTATATGGCACAATAATACTACTTTATTTATAGATAAGGTTTGGCAGAATAAAAGAAGTGAATCTATCCGCTTTGTTCAAGTATAGTCCCACATAAGTTAATTCATTTGATATAACCCACAGTGACACAATATCATATTCTGGATGTTATGGTACAATAATGAGCAATAAATTGCGCTTGAAACCTCGCTCAAAAGATAACGGTATGTGACTATGTGTTATATCAAGGAAGCGAATCTACAATCTACAACTTTCACTAGTGATGGATTGAGGCGTACATAAAATATTTATGAAAATTTATTTTTTACGGTGATTTTAGGTGCAGTATTTCCTTAGACGAAACAGGCAACCTCGATAGATTTAGATATAAATTTAACAAGTGATCCAACTCATGGAGCAATCATTCGAATTCGCGTACTACGTTCGAGGTCAGTGAGGTAATTATGAAAATTGCTTCATGAAAACGGAATGTATGCCTTTTTTGAATGCATTATATACCTAGAGATATTATTATTTCAAATGTTTAAGTGAATTCAGGTATGGATAGCATAAAATGCAACTTACTACTTCTGCTAAAACTTTGAACCGATATGCACACTTACAATTTTAAATCACATTTTCACAACCAGACCAAGATGTTCAAAAAAGGTAATATCAGTTTTCATATTACTTCGTGTGCACGGTTTTATGTTACTCAGCAACAAATCAAAAGAAGCTGATTAAGTTTGCCTCATTAAGTCAGCAGCAAGGAACTACAGTACGTAAATGAAAACCTAATAAACTTTGTCAGATGCACCACGTGAAAGGTTATAAGAAACTGCAGGCTTGTAGTCGGCAGAAATGTGGCAGGGCTTATTCAAGTTTGAATCAAATTATGAAGATGAATACTTCCTTTTCAAACAAATAACAGTATTCTTTACACTTTTTGCATTTAGAACCGAAACAGTGACTAAAGTAGAAACTGTCAAACATTTAAGTCATGTCTTCTGTGTAATATACGGATGGTTTAATTAGTAGCGTAGAAAGTTATAGCTATTTTAAACCATCTCAGGCAAAGCAGATACATATGGAGTAAAACAAATCAAGTACTTTACTGAATGATGTTTTACATCTGAATGCTGTCCACCAATATTTTTACTAGAATTAGAATATGTATCCATGTGTGGTATAACTAGGCTTCATTTTTTTACTTTTATTGTTTAGGGTGAGCGGAAGTATGAAGTGTGCACCTAGCGATAAGCTTAAAATGTACTGGTTAGCTGTAAATCGTCCACATGAATTTCGAACTTACTTTAGTGTTTCAATGATTTTTTTGTAGGGAAATCCGTGCTTAATTTGTTTTTGTCGAAATAGTTCATACAAATTAGACGAGAAATCGTTTTCATCAGAATAAAATTTTACATTTTGTTCTGTAGAGTATGATTTAAAGAAAACTAGTAGGCGAAACCAAGTTTGTGGAAACTTATTACAATATACTGCTGAACGAAATGAGTAGGTGGGAACTACTCACTTTGATCTGGTCAGTGAAATCTTCATATCAGCTTCAGTAGTTAGTAACTACACATCTTATTAAGTAGTATATTCCGTTAGTTTATGACACTTTTATGCTAGAAATCCCATTTCGTATCCTTGTTTGGGTGGTTTCCAGCGGAAACTCCGAAGACACCATTGTTGGGTGGTTGGAAATCTACTCGGCCGCGATGAATGCCAACATGGATCGTGCACTTTGTAATTAATCTGTAAACTGATTATCCTACAAACTTAATGAGCCTCTCCATTGGAATTTTTGTTTTGTTATGTAGACAGAGACTACTAGCAAGTACAAGGAATTCAGCTCAACTCTTCTCTTTACATTTTCATTTAATAGGCTATGGACCACTTTCGTTATGAGAAGACCTATGATACTACTCGTTGCCTACGCCGAAGTAGATGTAGAATTTAAATTCGCGAGTCACTGCTCAGAAGTCGAATACCTAGACTAATTGGCCAAATTTCTACAAAGAAGCATAAAATATCACATTTGAAAAACATTCCTTTGCCTTTCAAATAACACTGTACAGTTAGCTTGTTTTTAAATTTCTTGAGTTTATTGTAAAAGCAGTTAACATGAATTTTGAGGGAGTTTTGGGGATTTGGAAATATTTCAAATTGTTATTCATCGTAGACTGACATCAGTTAGAGGAACAACATGAATCTAATTTTTCTAATAAAGGAAAAGAATTTCTGAATTATTCCGTTCTACTTCGAGAAGACTCAACATAATCTTTCACTAACTAGTTTTGACACGGAACAAAAGCATTTAGATTTCACGATCACTGAACATTGTTTGTAGATTCACATTTTCATGCGATGATAGAGCTACTCTTCTCTAACTGACCTCATAACTCAGAAATTTTTCCTGGAATAAAGTTACTGACTAAGGATACTCTACATATGTTTAAAACGATGGACTGTTTTTTACTAATGGTGATGGTCTTTGAACTTTTCGTATAGATTTGGTTTGTTTAATCTGCTTGGGGTAAGATGTTTTACAATATTCTCAATTAATTAATTTTAAAGTGTTTCCATCGTCTTAATCTCCTGCTGTGCATTTCTAGTCTTGTCATTATTAATTACTTCACACTTACCACTTTTGTTGGGTTTTTTTTCACATTGGATATTTTACTCAAGATCAGGAGACGAAACTCACCTTACTGGATTTTTTACGTTACTGTTTACTTCTTCCCACAAACGTGCTATTAAATAACCTCTTTATCAGTTCACAATCAATTTTCATTCATTTTTTAGCGAGATAATGATGATGTGGTCCCATCCTAATTTTTGATGACAAACAACTATGTGTTTGCCTTTATGATATGCCGTTTATTTCTGAAGTCTATTTCGTGCAGTAAAATTTAATAGGGTCACAGAAAATGTTAAGTAATTAACTAATATTTGAGGTATAAGATCCGCAAAGGTATTCAGATTAAGTATCATTTAAATATAATATATATCTAACTATATAATAATGATAATTTCATTTGCCTGTAATAGGCTTAATATGCTACCGGATTGGCTACTATATTTCACATGAAATCCTAAGCACCTTTTTATGTGTAGTGAGACTCAAGGCTGAAGTATACGTGTAACCCTTGAGTTTACATGACCAGTATCTGGCGTAGAACTACACCTGTCATTACTGAGTAATTCATAATATGTCTGTGATTAATGTTGGTTGTATCTATGATTTACTAAATAAAGAAATATGCGTATATTATATTAGATTTCTGTATTCATAAATGCCACTGAATGAAACATCAGATTACCTTTATGTTTCTAATTAACTAAGGCTAGATTTGAAGCAACGGGCTTCGCCTTTTGAGAACAAGCACATTGTTTTCGGTCACAAATCTTCTTGAATGGATTAAGTGACCTATTTACAAATGGCTTGATGATGCCATCGAATGTATTGTTTACGCAGGGCAAAATATACTACTTTGGTTTTATTACAGTTACAGTATTATTATAGTTCAAATGAGCAGAATTTGAAGGTGTACACATAAAAATGTCCTTATGAGTTGTTGATCTGTTTGATACAGTCAAGCGGGAACTAAGAGCAATTGGTGATTTGTGTGGAAGCAGGATTCAGAATAAATAAAAAGTACCAATCTTAGAATCCTCAAAGTAGGTAGATACTTGTGTGAGATATTTCTCTCCTTTAAAGCAATTTTCAGTAGTAGAGGAAAAAAAGTTATTTCGCAAAATACCCGAAAGAACAACTTGGTATTGAATCTTGTAGGAATAAGGACTAAGACCTATAAGATTCAAATCCTAATCACATCTTAATTGCAGAATAACTTACAACATACTTCAGTTGATATTTTACATAACAGTATGAATCAGTGAATACAAGTTACTGCATACAACTGCTTTTCATGCACCTGCGATTCTTATGTACTGACTGTTAACTAGAAATCCTTATTAGGCATCTAGGCTTGAGTAGACGCCAATGATTCACCAGTAACAGGTGAATCCACAGTAGAAGTTACAAGGAAAACAGCTGATTGTTATAAAAAATGCCATGCATATGTTCTCTATGATCAGAGCAGTTTACAGGAAGGTGTTTTTATAGCCGTTCTGAGCACTTTTATCGCTTCAAATAAAGCCAATTTTGATAACCTGATTTCTGAATCATCACCCTGCTTTATGCATAGAAGTAAAACATGAATACTTATTCTTTCAATGCCAAGATGTTCTCCATTCCGTATGGTATGTGGTAAGTGTTACACTTTTTTGTTTAAATTACTTTCACTAGAACGCTGAAAGCTTTTATTACTTCATTAGCCTACTTGCTGAAATAAATTCGTCTGTAAAAGGATACATGAAAACGGCAAGGATATCATGGGATCATTATTCCTTATATAAGGAAATAAAAAGATCAGTGAAATTAATTATCAGTTCAACTAGCTTAAAAGTGTAACGTTAAGAAAGGTATCTCTTAAAATGAGGTGACTTTATTCAGTGGTTCTACTAGGAATTTCATTAGTTGATCCAGTAAAAATGAAGCACGCTTTGTACTCATGATTACCCGTCCCAGAAAAAAACATGAATACTTGTTATCAAACTAACAGGAATTAGGATTTACAGTTTAAATGGCTTAAAATGTTACTACTTTTGAACTGAAATGAATTTTGTTACAAAGTTGGTTTTTAATAAATTAATCTCATTCTTAGTTGTAATATCTTTCAATCGGAAGGCAGAAATATATACTTATATCGCTTTTGAAAATAAACACTAACATTTGCATACCGATTGTTTCGGGCTTTGTATATTGAACACCTGAGAGATAGAACATTTAAAGGCATTTTCTGTAAATCTGAACGTCAGCAGAAACATCACACATTCTAGATATATTCAGGTATAAGTCTTTATGTAGGACAAAATATTTGGTCAGTTTTTGTCACTTACAATAATAATGATATCAATCACGGTACCCAAATCATCGGATAAGAAAGAAAATAACAAGAGTCGAAGTCAGGCAATTCAGTGCATCACTATAACAGCACAACTGCAATGTTTAAGTACTAGACTTTTGCTGTTTTTTTACATCATCTGTTCATTGGAGAAGAGAAACGAATTACCTCAAAACGAATCATTACAATCGTTGTTTTATAGAATGAACCATATTCTTACCTCCAACCAGAGAATACCATTTTGCTCCATTGGTAATGCCATTTTTGAATTGATTATTCGCATCATGACACTTTTTGATTCCTTTCTTCATTCGTGGATGTAGGTCGGCGTATGATTCTGCCAGTTCACTAAAATTATTACGAAAAAGTACCTATTATTACACCGACACATTTGAACAGTCTTGGTTGTATCATCATATATTGACGTTAGTTCTGAAACTATTATATCAAAAAGATTTAATTGATGACAGAAACAATGCATCACACGCATTTAAAACATTTAAAAAGTAAATCAGGTCATAATTTTAAATTAAACTATGGAAAATAATGTTCTCTCTGAAATAAGGTTTTTTGTCCTTTCAAGTTATACTCGAAGTTATCACTGTAATATTATTGCGTGACTTTTAATAACTTCATGAGAAGACAAAACAAGTAACAGAAATAAACAGTGATGGTAATCACACTGTCTAAGTAGTCTTTAATACTGGAGAAATTCTGTTACGACAGATGTACAAAGAAAGATACTAACCTAGCATCTTCCGTTGACTCATTTATGTATTCGAAGACTAAGATTTCCTGTTGGTGTAATTTCAGCGGAAATTTACCACTTCTTATTCAAAAGAATCTTGTCAAAACTTAGGTACACAAAATGGTACTGGCTGATACTCGGTGGGAAGTTAGTGTTGAATTGTAATACAACTAATTCTCTAAATTTTGTATTTTTCTGCGCTTTCGTTGAAAAAATTTACTGCATCGAACGTCTTTGTAAAAATTTAATGATACCAGTTGAATCGTTAATTGTCTTACTGTAGAACACGTTTGTAGTTATTTAAAAGCTGCTTTTAACATTCAGATATCTTACACATGTAAACTGCAGTAAACCATAAAATTGCATTAAAGTTTTGCCCACTATAGTTGACAAATTTCATCGCTGGCTGACTGAACTCAGACAATCTGACCATGAAATTCCAACCGATTTGGAGATTGACTTAGCAACGGAAGTTAAGATTTCGAATTCATTCTTGTCAGGAAATGAGGATAATTACTTGTTAGGAGTTCTCAGATGGGACGGGATAACTGCCTACTACTTCCTGGGTTTTAGCCATGCTCCATTTGAATTCAACCCATGGATAGAAATTATCTTCGAATTAATATGTTTCTGACTAACTAAGCCAGCGAAATAAACCTTTTTGTTTTGTGTTGCTTCCATTGTCTTCATAGAGGTTACCTGTACTACCAGTCAGACAACTTACTGTAAACATACTCAGGTACTGTGAAAAGTAGTTCAAAATGGTTATAATGAAAGCTTTGTATCTAATTATATCCTTTTAGAGACTTTTAAAAGAACATGATTCCAGACTGAGGATTAAAATAGGAACTACCTCTAAATATTAGTAGACAGGTGTTTTTCACATATACATTGTATGGCATGCAAAGTTTATCTTACAGTCATTCGATTATTCATCCGACTCTGAAAGTTTGCTAATCTTGTGAAGAATGAATTCGACACAGCATACTTCATTGATTATACTTGTGCTTAGGAACAGTTCGCAATAAAATATTCAACTCATGATAATTACATTTTATTATCCAGTTGATTTTCTTTTAAAATAAGGTTATAGATTTAGAATGTAGGAATTTTAGTACACTCAATACTTCCAATTTTTAACATGTCTTGTAGCTTCTAAGTATATTTAGTTTTCAAAGTATAATAGCTTAAGTCCCCTTGCCTTGCAGTTGGTTCTTAAAGCTTGACTCGTGAGCTAACTGAAATATGCTTGTAAAAAGAAAGAATAACGATGAGAAAGAGTACTAAAACAATATGTAGCACTGATTTGGATCATTTTCTGCATTTCATCAGTGTATTAGCCCAAGTATGTCAGGTTTTCGACCACTATAGCTACACATATTGCTTTAATTGAATATTATGGTAATGTAATGCTCTGACGATCATATCTGAAGGAAATCTCATCTATTCGGCTCAGGTACAAATATTTGGACGGCAGAGAACTCAACAAACTGCCAAAGAAACATAACTTAAATAGGTTGGGTCATCATTAGGATCTAACTGTTTGTAAAGTTAAGGAAATATTCCTTGAGCTCTAATCATTGAAACACCAACTCAGATAGAGAGC
>OX104134.1:57638483-57670961 GCA_944470555.2 Heterobilharzia americana
TATTGGCTACTCATGATAATGTCTGAAAATTGTTTTGACTAAGTACTCATACAGAACACTTGTAGAATACAGTTAATTCGAAAGGTAATACTTTCTAGTATATAACGACTTTTTCAGCTCATTCTCTGAGTAAGTATCTTCCTACTATTAACAATATGGTCAGTGGCTCTGAACCCAAACCAAAAATACTAACTTCTAACGGATTATGAGCACATTCACTTGATGGTTTCTAATATAGCGAAACAAGATTTTCTGATCTTTTTATTATTACTGCTACTACACAACTTACTTCACAAAATATTTTTGAAATTAAACGACAATCCTAAGGCTTTCTAACTAAGGTGCCAGCTGTTTAAAGCTAGTAAAAAGCATAAATATTCCACTTGATTTCATACAGCATGTGAGACAGGCTTAGCTGATTAGTTTTGAAAGCAATTAAATACTTTTCGTTTAGCTTCCAGCTCATGTCAAGTCGTAATGGAAATTACGGGTGATATAGTCATTTTTATGATCTACTACATGATTGGGTAAAGTTAAGGGTGGACACATCCGAGTATTACGAATTTGTTTACTTTACATTGTTATCTTCCACAAAGTCTAGGAGTACAACTACTTAAAATTCATCTGTGATAAATGAAGTCATTTTTCCTCAATTTGTTTTGCAAATATTCCTGAAAAACAAGTCAACAACATTGATGAAGGATAATTACTTTATTGTTCAAGGTCTTTATCTTGATAACTTGACTAACTAAGCATATAAAGTGACCGTTTGCGTTTGACTGTTTAGCTACGTTATCTTACCATCATGGTGTCTTAATTGCATGATTTCTGGATAAAATTTGTAATATTATACACTCTGTTGAGTACTTCTTAATTTGTGTACATAAAACGTCTCGGTCAAGAATCTTGCTCATGGATGACTTAAGCTACTCTCAACATTTTACTTAGTTTGGGATTACTACGGTATTTTCTGAGTTTTAACCTTTAGCAGTGATGATGTAAAGGGTCTATAGTTTTGAGAAACGTTTCGAAATGAACTTTTTTGCTAGGACCGTCCTCGTGTGACACATTTGCAAACAGCATAGGACTTACTGAACTCTGAGTTTTTAACCCGGCAAATGTATTCAAATGCACACCTAAAACAACAAATATGTTTAGATCATCTACAAAAGTCAGCAATCGAAAATTACTTACAGAACAGTACCTATTCAGCTGGACTATTACAAAAATGCATCATTCCTATCACAAAATTCACTCACGTGAGTGACCACTACTAATCAAAACAAGTGACTTGAAACGTCTAGGCTCCACAGCAAAACGTTTTCCATTTCTGTATACTGGTTATAAGATTCAACCATAATCTATGGGAACTAAAAAAAATAGCTCCCATTCACTGAGTTTAATAACGGCAGGCAAATTTGTTTGTTAAATGCATAACAGTAGTCTGCTTACAATATAACCTGAATCTAATTAGTGTAATAACATGCCTAACTGACAGCATAGAATGCCAGTAGGTCTCAAAACAAAACAAACTAACGATTAAAGTCTGTGCAGGATAAATACTCTCCGAAAATCATTAACTGGCAATACTATTTCAGCAAATCCTGAAAGAATCAGAAATTAGCGTTAATTCAACATACAATGTGCTTGTAGGCTTGCAGGTAAAATTAACTTTTGGTTCTTCAACAAAGCTCTGTATGAATTCATCAGTACTAATCCAACAAAATAGAATTTTTCATTTACACCGATTTTTCGCATAAAACCGTTTCTCATTTCCAACATAGTTATCTCCATTTAATACAGTGAAATAAACATTAAGTAATATATGACTACATCAGTTTGGTTTTTGTAAACTATGTTCAGCTGAACAATAATTTTCTCTTTCTGATCCCACCAAGTTACATAGGATGACAACCCAAAAATAATTGCTATTTTCCGACATATCCTTTATCCCTTTTTTTCAGCACCTCAAGATATATCGAATTTTATGTTAAATTAATCAAGGCAGGTATTAACAAATCTTAAATTGATTTTTACTTGAATTATTTGGCTGCTGGATTTTAATAACGACAGTGATCATAGTACATAGCAACATAAATAAATATAAATATAAATATTCAGTCCGGGAAAAGTGGAAATCAGAAATTAGGATGAATTTCTATTTACGTGACGGTTAGGTATGACGGACTCAGACAGTTTTATATTGGGAAAATCTCATTGTTCTGCCTAAAACTAGTGTCCAGTGTATTCCATGTTATCTTAGTGATCGTCATCTAAGTCAACAAAGCAACAGCTGTATCTTTTACAAACCGCAGTTAACATACTCATGTTTCTTGAGTTTGATGAAGGCATGATATCTCTCGAAAGCTTTTCAGCGAAATCAATGAACTACAATGCGAAAAAGTTACCATGAAAGCGTCAACAAACGGTCTTATAACACAATTTTTCCCTACAGCATATCAATGGCTGTAAATTATGAATTATGTTGTCGTTGATCTGATGGTCTCTACAGAAACTGGGGCCTACCATTTAATGTGCATGAGCTACTTAATAAAGGCTAATACCCTCATACTAGACAATTCACTCCCGAGAATATATCCCTTAGTAAAATTACCGCGAAGATGCCTGTACACTGATAAAAATACTGTAATTATTGACCGTTTGTTTGAATACTACACTGCATACTTCATGTATTTTCTCAAATTACCAACATGAGATGTGACTTCACTTGACAAATACCTAACCATAAACAAGTACTGGTGAAAAGACAGTTTATACTATTTAAATTTAGATCCCATTACAAATTTATATAATCCGTTAGTCCTCCTATGTGCTTGCTTTCATGAAACAATATCATTGCGATATAAAGATCAATATGACTGCATTTCCATAAAGTCTGAATTTTAGTCTGTAGCATATTCGAACTTCAATTAAAATGAGATTTTCAAGAGTATACTTTAAAATAACCGCCTCAAAATTTTGGAAACAGATGATAAAGCCTCCCAAAAGAAAATCTTGAATGCATAAGGTTACAACCAGACTGATCAATACTTATTGATCAGTTAAAAGTTTAGCTTTTTGCTCAGCATTTTATATTTCAAGATGTAACTGGCATATTTAGATTCTTCATTATACTGGTCAAGATTTTAACCTCGGAAACACTTATTTATAAAAGTCTCAGGAGTTAAAGATATCGAAGTACTTAACCCTGGCCTCTTCACAGTAACATTCATGCGATATGTAAGACTAAGTGAATATTTGCGAGGCGACAAATGGTCTAATAATTTCTTCCTGAACTCATCAACTAAAATCTTGTAAGACAAAGAGTAAAATAATAAAGTGGGGATAAGTGCTGTTTTCTAACAAGTATTTGCTAACACTGTGTAGTTAAGTCGGTGACATTTCTGCAATTTTGAGCTATCTCACTGCCGGTAAAAGTGTTTAACGGTGGTATCTCATATAAAATTTCTCGGTCACCAAGTATGATGAAATTTGCTCAGACAAATAAACATAGTTACATCAAAAATTAGTCCGTACAGAGTGACTAATCAAGAGATTAACGACTGCATGATCTACTTGAAAACATGAAATGTACAAAAAAATTACTTTTTCTACATCAGTTTCAATAGGATCAAGGTGATCCAGTGGTCCACCAAAACGTATATTGTGATAAAACTGCTTAGTTAGATCCGGAAAGTCTCGATTAAGGTCGACTCCTTCGGAATTATATCTTCCAAGTCCACTTAACTGTCGCTGAGAATTTCATTAATATAAAATATATCAAACTTTACATAATTTGAAGCGATTTCCCAACCATCAGGATTCATTGATGGCAAATGTGTATTCTTGTCTGATTCAACATCTTTTCAATGAGCTTGTTGCCCGAAGCATATTCATCACAAATGTATACAGCCAAATGTAATAATAACTCCCTTCCAACGACTTCATCTCCATGCATGTTAGCAATATATTTGAAATCCGGAATACCTGAAAAATAGCAGAAAATATAGATGTCTACCTCTTTTTGACGCGTTTGCATAATTCCCTAGTGCCAAAACTAACAATCTGTTCCCACGATTTGTTGTGAAGGTGTCCCCAGCTGTCAAGTAGTAGAGATGGAGTTGTTTGGGCACTTCTCAGCTACTGCTTGTAGAATCCTTTCGATATCTGCTTGTGTGTGATGGGTGTTCCATCTTATAGAAGTTTCTAGGCTCAAAACCGAATGGATAAAACAAGTCCACAAAGATAGATCATTTAGAATGTTCATAAACTGCCCATGGGATTATTTACAGCAGTAGCAATAACAAACAACTTGTCTCCCAAATGTTCAATAGTCATAAGAAGTGTGAATAGTAGAGTAATCACCTGTAATAATCTGTCACTCAATATTTTTTCTTGACTGAGTGTTAGCAAATTGATTTCTTTATGTTACTTTCTGGGTCATGCTGAACGTTTCCAGGTCTTTGATGGATTTCGATGTAGTGGGTCTACCCACTCGACTTCTCCAGCCATGGTTAGCCCAACAGGTGGTTAGATGTTGACTAAATTTGTTAGGATTGTATGATTCTTCTAAAGACTGATATCCATATAGGTTCTTCAGATGTAGTACCATCGGACTGCTTGTTAAAGGAATATGGAAAAGACGTCCAGCGAAATCAAGAGAGGAGAAGTACGAAGAAGAAAAAGGGGCAGACGAGGTGAAAGGAAGCGAAACGGAAGGAAAGGGAAAACTCAGGTAGATTCGTTGGAGATAAACGACATGCAGAATCTTAATAACCGTATGAGATCTTAGAGTCAGTGATTGGAGGACGGGCAAGCAATACTATGTGGAGAGTTATGGGAGTAGACGTATTAACACGACTAGCAAAGGATGGTGACTGGAGGAGACGTCTGCAGGAAAGCATACGATTGAGTCAAGTTCGCGGTGACAGTCGTGGTACAAAAGATTCGGCATCAGGTTGACTTTGCTGGGTTGTGTGGAGTTGGCAGGTTGCATCAACCTAATCCGCTTCCCAGCTGGTTGAGTGCAGTCCATGTACCTCTGTGTATCTATCAGACCTCTCCTTGAAGCCGTCAACGGGTTAAACAGTGGTAACCACGGCAGGCAATCCACCCTACTGTCCAAAAACTAGCAGAAGGAAGAAGTGTTAACACTTGCTGGTTTTCGCCTTATGGTGGTCGACTCTACTCACGTTACCGCGACGATTGCATAGTGGCCGTTCGGCGGCTCGAGCTACTTAGTATTTTGTGAGCCGTTATCAAGTTGCTACGTGACCTATGGTAGCTAAAAGAGGAGAGCCCTGGGTCTTTCAGTCTGTCCTCAGAGAGTTTTCACCACATTCTCACAACGCTCTTTGTTGCTCGTCTCTGAACAATCTCCAGGGGGTTAGCGTTTCCCTTCAAGTTTGATGGTCCAGTGACAGTGAAGTAAGGTCGTCTATAGGTCTTATGCAGCCTCAGAAAGGGCTCTGGAGTGAGGTCACCTGGTTGTCTGCGCATGATGTGCAGCACTGCGTAGCCTCTGGAAGCATCTTCTGAATAGTTTGAGGAGGTGTTCAGCTTGTTAGCCATCATCCAAAGTCTTTCTCCACGATGGTGTGAGAGAGTTGCGTGGGATGAGTTTCGAGAGCTGGGGGTGTGTAGAAGCATGGTTCGGCACTTAGGTTAAATGCCAGCCCTTCATTATTCACGCCCTCCGCCAACAATCTGAGATTATCTGCCAGTGCACGTAATTCTGCTCCGGATGTCACAGCCTTCTACATCGCCAGCATCAAGCAAGATCGGAGAGCAGTGGCTCAACAGGAGGTCACTCAGAAACGGGGAACGGCAACGGAGAGTAAATCGCTCCCTTTAATACACCAGATGGTGTTGTCTTTCAAGTCAAGCAAACCCTGTTTACTTTTGGGCAGAATACTCTGCAATCTAAATGGTCCTCCTGTAAGAATGGCACTTGACCGTTGATCCCAACCCTAATGTTTTGAGAATTGGAGCAGTATGCGGGACTGCGTCAAAAGCCCTGTCAAAGTCTAGCCAAGTCACATGAACAGGAACTCGGTAGTCCAGCATTCCATCTGGTTATAACTGGCTTCCAGAAGTTAGAGGCGCAGAACTCACCCTTCCTGAGGCCATCTTGAGAGCAACTTGGCGCCCCCCTCTCTACCAAGTACAGCCCAACACAGGCCATCTACCAGGCACTGCATTACTCTTGGTAGTATGGCAGAAGTGCTATGGGTCTGTGGCGTTTCGGGTTCTGCCTGTCTCCTCTTTTGAGGATGGGAGAGAGAATGGCACGTTTTCCCTCTCATGGAAGCATGTGTTTGTCGAAGGAGTGTTGAAACTGGAGCGGACTATATAAGACACCCACAAACTGTTTCAACACAGATGGCTGGAGGTCGCCCCATTCCGATGATTTCCCTGCGTGCGGCTTTGACAGCGTTTCCGGGACCATAGCAGAGGTTACCTTTATTGCGTGTGAATCTACCGCATTCGGTGATTCTGGGGTTGCTCTGGCGGCCGAAAATTTCGTCCAGATGACGGTGTGTTCAGATACGTGTCAAAGGAGGTGCTAAAGGTTCTGGCTAATTCTAGCCCAGACAGTCTCCATTCAGGCTTTTGATAACGCAAGCCCATCGGCTGATGGACTCTTCTTCCCTGTAAATTGATACAGGTTTTTAGGGTTTGCCTGAAACTTATGGACATGGTTCGCCTGAAACAACCTGCTGTTCTCCATCACTTTGATGTCACATCGATTCCTTGGGGCCATATACTCGCCGTGACTTAACTATTTTTCGGATATCATGGAGTTATGCCATGCTCTCCTACCTGCTTTCAACGGGCTTTTGGTGCCTCATTTTAGCCATGAGGCTCACTTCTTTGGCATTGTTGTGACTGCTGGGACGTTTTCCGGAATTGTACTCTCAATGATTTCCCTCACTATTTCATAATGTTGATCGGTCGACAAGGTACCTCACTCCCGTAGCTATGAGGCTGCCGACGGATACTGATTCACACCACTTATTTTGTTTTGATGTAGCAAAGATGAGCACCACCGTTCTGTTATAGATGCTGCCCAGGAGTGTTGGAGCCTGAAGGTTTTCTGCCAGCACATGGTCCGTAATAAAAAGATAGTCCAGTTTGAACTATTTTCCTCTCTACTTTCAATGAGTTTCATCACAAACATTTTCATGCTACCTAGACTTTTCGATAGCGTCCAGTTGGTTAATGGTTGAACCTCCGGCTTGAGGTGGCACCGCTTAGCCCAAGATTGAAAGTTGAGACATGAAAATCCCCGTCTATAAGCTTGTTACGTCGTAGCTACTTTCACCATATTTTGGTTTGTTGATATTTTAAAAATGTGTTGACGGTCATACACATTAGAGTGGAGCCCGACGTGATCTACCTGAAAATAATATTGCTCGCTTACGTGTCTCGTTATAATTTTCGCAAGTGGAATTTTTAGCACTTCGAGATTGCATGGTAATCCTACTGTATTTAAGGTACTCATTGAGTTCCTGAAGTATTACGCTAGGCTCACTGAAACGAAAACCTAAGACCAGAGAGAAAATTTCCTGCTGATTCAAACCGTTATGTCCATAACTTTTCCAGTATTGCACTAGATAAGCTTCATTTAGAAGTTCTACCTCTAGGCCCCAAATTGAGTGACCATACACAGAAGGTTTAGGGACTTGACACTGTCATAGAATTTGAAAGAATGTTTTCTTTAACATTTGGCGCGGTCGCAACTTTGGATAATGAACTGATCGTGTTCAAAACCACGCTAGTCGACAGCCACCAACAGTATAAGAACGGTAAGAGTTCTACAAACAGCTTTTCGACAAAGCAAACACCCAGAAGCTTTTCAGAAGCTTCGGAAGAATGGAAAGCCAGTTATGAGTAGACCAGACAAGGGGGGAGACGTAGTGTTGTTTGACAAGAGCAATTACGTGGTCAAAGTGAACTCACTCCTGAGCTATACAGCCAGGTTCCAGAGGCTCACCGATTCTAGAGACTTGAATGCGGGAGTGAAAAGGCAGTTGACTGTCTTGAGGAATTGGAGCAAACCGGTGTCACCCTACCAGTGTTGCATGAATCACTGAAGTCCACAGGATGCAGCATACCACAGCCATACTGCCTACTTAAACATCACATCACGATATCATGCATCTATGTTCGATATTGTGACGTCGTAAGATGTCTCGTCGTTACTAACTAATGTATCGCTCACTGATTTCATATGTCAACAGTTGGTAGAGAAAGAAATCAACCCTGGGGTTCTTGAGTCCAACCTAAAGGAATCACTTCTTAGATGTACATTGAATGTACACTTTGTCTACACTAGTGCATGCTATAGACAAGTAGATCGAACCTCAATGGGATCGCCTTTGGCCCCAATCCTTGCAGACTTTTTCTGGCCAAACTAGAGGATGGACCGTTGAAAGAAGACATCGGCAAGCCAGATGTGCATTACAGATAAGTGGGTGACACATTTATTATCATCGATCAGAAAATATGGATCAGGCCGAACCGTTAAGAAAGTTTAACAGCATGCATCCGTCACTCGTGAAGAAGAACAAGATGGTGGGCTAAATTTCCTTGATGTTCTATTAAGCAGGCCATGAGAAGGATCACTTCACAAAAGCGCTTACAGGAGGAATAAATTTACATTTCGGTACACACACTTTCTTAGTTTCGCTCCTATACGATACAAAAAGAATTTAATGAAATGTTTGACAGCCAGGGCAGGAAAATCTGCTCGGATGACGCTTTAAACACTGAGTTAGAATAGATTTCAAATTTATCAATGGGAGTAAGTCATCCCCACAATCTTATAAAAAAGCATATGAACAGACAAGTGAAAAGACCTGAAGTGATAGCCCCTGGAAAAAACCCACTATTTGTAGAGCTATAATTTAGTGGTGATATTCTTGGTGAAATTCTATCCCACGGACCATGGAGAACCGTTAAAATAACTTTTTATGCACTGAACCTCCGTCTGTCGTTTTCTAGTCGAAGATTTTTCTCATGTCAAACTAAGGATAAGTCACCTGGTTTAGCCACTTCCACGTGTATTTACTAATTTAATTGCTCCTGTGGAGACAATATATCAGGCGTACGATCAGCAAGCCTGACCAAATTATTGCTGAACACCTACCTTCGTGGCCGGGTTAAGGACAGGTTAAATATATTTTTCACATCTAGTTGACACTGGTCACAGAGTAGATAAGCGATCTACCGCGTGCCGCGGAACCCTTCCGATGGAGTTCGGATCCCCCTTTTACATATGCCTGAGGCTATAGGAATTCGAATGAACAACCAAAGCTCTGTATCCAGCAGAACTGTGTACAGCCTTCGGCCCAGCCTTCGTCAAAGAAAACCTAATGAATGACCTTACCTATGGATCTTAAATTGAACTTCCTTTTATTTTATTTCATTTTGTCGCCCCTTTCACACTACTCACTCTTCAGTGGCGATTTCCCTGGACACTGGAGACTATCATATATATACCTCAAGCATAAGTGTTGACCGACATCTGATATGCGAAACCACCGACCTTTAAACATGACATCCGTAGTATCTAGGACTGTGGAAAAGGTGATTGCGAAGGAAGCTGCGACTAAATGACAACAAACCAATGACTCTCCGGTACGGCACGGATTTTTGAAAGGTCGGTCATGCCCCGCCCGCCTTCTTGGCCATCTAGACGATGTTACAAGCAGGTGTGATCAAGGCCTATTTGTAACTGCTCTTTTCCTAGACTTCAAGCAATCACTTCATAAGGTGCCTCACAATCGCTGAATCTCCGAGTTGAAATTATATGGTTTTCAAGACCCTTTGCTGCTCTGGCCTAGAATTTCTTTAGAAAATCGCTCAACATTAAATCAGTGAATCAATATTCTGTTCTCACTTTAGCAATTCAACATGAGAGAAGCCAGTTTACAGGCACCTTCGACATTCGATACGTAATGATAATATGATTCATTATAATAAGGATACTGCCCGCAATGGGTGATTACACCTGTATTACTCTTCATTACCACCGCGTAACGAAGTAGCTTTTAACCTATATTCGTGACCAGCAGTATCCAAACAATTGCCTGCTCCAGAAGACGCGATGATTTACCCTTTCAAAACTTTATCAGGTTCTCTGAGAAAAACAACATTCAGATGCTACACGTGAACATAGCATATGTTCGTATAGTTCATTATTAGAAATGTATGATTCTTAATACATTGTGTGTTGTAATTCTCTCTACTGTCCACTGATTTTGGTAAGCTAGAAGCCCCGTTCACCAAAGAAAACCGTGGCACTCGAAACAGTAAATACCTCTACTCAACTCCTGACCACTTCTTGCAAATTTCTGCAGCCTCTGCTTAAGTCCAAGGGGACAAAATCCTCTGAGAACGCTTATGAAGTTAAAAAACAGCAAGCCAGCATGTTAAGGGTCTAGACCCCTTTTGTGGGGATGCGATCCGTTGGATAGCAGCGACTGACCGTCACAGCAAACTGTTGCGTGGCTTGAAGGGATCTATTTTCGAATCGCGCCATGTTTGTATTGTGGATAACGTAAGTCACCGAAGGCAGGGTAATATCGTGACACTTGGCTACCAGATCAGCATGTTTTGGTCGAATGCATACTGGTGTCTTTGAATTCTGAGATGACTTTGATCTATTGAGTGAAACATTAGACAGCCAAGATTGCTACCAGGCGAAGTTGATTCGAGCCACTATATGTGCAAACCTTTAGGTTTTAGAAGCACTCTGCTACCAAGAACCACAGTTTTCGTTTGAAGGACAGCAGCAATGAAACCAGATTCCGAAGAATGTTTTGATGCTTCCGCCCGTGAGAGTTCTTCGGTGAATGCAATGAAATGAACTCCTATGACCAAAACACGGATTCTTGACTAGCATGGATTCGCTTGCCATCCAGTTTCACAAACGTTCAATGCCTGTTGTTATTGGGATCTGAAATTATTAAAATTACGAAGCCTTACAATTATTTCCGTGGCTTCTAGCTTTCTTTTTGTTACTAATGGACGCAGCTGCTTTCCGATCATGGAGAGGACCAAGGTGATGGCAAGGAGTATGGGGCTTCCGAAGGCCACCTGGAGGTTGTTCGTGACTGAAATTGATTTAGTTTTAGTGATATTACTTGACCTAGTGTTAGTATTCACCGTGACGTAAAGGTTTATATTGGACTGGAATTTCCACCTAACCTGGCTTTCTAGAGGAATATTTCTTTTCACCTGACAAAAATAAGCTGAGTGTAGCTTTCACTTTTGGTCGGGACGGGCTCACTGACAATGTGCATTTGAAGTGCCTTCTACTCAACAAGTTAGCCTTTCATTTTTGAAGACTTCTCATGGCGGTTCTATATATATGGTAAATCTCGCCTACATACGACAAGCCTGGACATTATTTTTTTTCACAGCAAGTGTGGAAAATCATCTATCTGGAGCTGATACTACCTGTGAAATTTTTCTCTGTGGTTGGACTTTCTCAATCAAGTCGCTTGACAAAATGATTATGTAAGTCCTATGTGTTTCGTAAGATTGTTCTTGTTACATGACGCCTTCAGTCAAAACATTACAAACTATGTCTTTTGACTGATTAGTTTTAGTGATGTGTTATTGCCTAATGTGCCACTCCCTTAACCTTCCACATGAATCACCTAATAATAACCTTCTAATAGTCATTTACATCTTCTTGCCATACACACGCTGATTTACCTATTCATAATTGGTGTGTGTTTACCCTTTTATTGACCCCTAGATTTGTAAGCCGATATTTTCTGTTCACCCCAGGTTGTCCTCAAATCAGTGAAACTAATGATATTTTATGGCCTATACTTTCTGTCAGTTCACAACTGGATACAAAATAGACTTCTGTTGAGTTATGCCAAGAATAGCCTCCGATGGCCGCAAGGTTATCTATGCAAGTCAAGGATACACACGTTTGTTTTACGTGGTATTTCACTGCCCAGTTTCTCCTTGCGCTTTCTTTTTTCTTCTCTTTTCAGCATCGGCCTGACGAGAAAGCCCTAAGCATTAGTTTGATCAAAACGTATCAACTTACTGGAAATCCTACTTCGCACCTAATACTGGAAACTGATGTTAGAGGTATCCATCTTCCTGTTTCTTGAACAGCTTAACAACCAACTCATCCCCCTACCAGTATCCTAAATGCTACCACATACGAAACCCGAGCACAATAACTGGTCTCAGATTTCTGGTCCGTGACAAATGCAGCGGAAATCTGGATAAACAATCAGACTCGACAGATCACTTTGCCTAACAGCAACACATCCATAATAATGCTGTGTAACAGACTTCTCCAGTACTTTGTATGGTATCAATCCACCTCGTAGAAGTCGATAAACAGCCAATGTATCTCCTTGACAATGTTGCATACTTTAACGTGAAGTCTATGAAGTTTTACACATGTGTAATATTCACCACTGTTGAACGACGATTCTTCCACTCCTTAATTACTTGCATCACAACAAATGTTTTCAGAACTATCAATTTGAATTGCTGGAAAAGGTAGCACTTGGAGAGTGAGAAACGCCTGAACTTAGACATTCACCTGGATTAAATGATTGTATGGATACTTACTTATTCCTGAAATCATTGAAGTAAGTTACTGTTGGTCAATAAATCTACAAACATGAGAATTACTGATAAAATAGACGTTTATCTGACAAAAAACTTGGCCTTGCAGATGGGTCGATCATGTCAACTACATTTGATAAAGTGCCTCATAATCGGTTATTCTTAAGCTTCAGTCATTTGGAATTAGTGATCCTCTATTATCGTGGATAAGCTCATTCCTTAGGCAGCGTACTCAAATAGTAAAGTTCAGTCAAACCTATTCCTCCCACAGCCTATTCTGAGTGGCGTCATTCAAGGTAGTGTGTTGGGGCCCTTACTTTTCCTCCTTTACATAAATGATATTTCTGACATGATAAAATATGGTAAACCCTACCTGTTTGCTGACGACTTAAAAATCGTGTATAGCTTTCCCCACTCATCGCTAAGTGAGGGTTTTAATAGAATCCAGGAAGACCTGACGAATTTGTTTGCTTGGAGTGAAACATGGCAACTTCCACTTAACTCTAGTAAATGCGGAATTCTCTGTTTCAATAACTCTTATCCAAACGTCAGTTTACACCTTGGCGATTCTATGCTGCAATCTTACAACTCAGTATGTGATTTAGGTATTAGGTATTCTCGGAACTTAACGTTTACGGAATATGCCCAGTCACTTGCCTCCAGGTGTCGGCGCTCAGTTGGCCTTTTGCTTAAACACGTACATACCAATGAGGCTAGACTGCTTTTATTCAAGGTAATGATCCGCCCAGTACTTGAATATGGCACAATCATCTTCAGCAATATGTATGCTTCGGATAGGATACTAATTGAGAATGTTCAAAGAAAGTTTACCCGCTGTGTACTGGGCCGTCACGAAGAACTTGATTATGAGGGAAGGTGTAAGAAATTAAAAATTGACCCACTTTGGCTAAGACGCCTTAAGCTTAACCTTAGCCTATTTTTCCGCCTTTTGCATGGCATTACTCACGCCTGTTGCGCTCCTACTTTTAAGCCTATATCTTCATATAGTCTACGCAATCGTGAATGTACTGTACCTGTAGAAAAGCACCGCCTTAAACTTAGGTCACGATCCTTTATGTTACAGTACAGCAAGTTATGGAATAAGCTTCCACATTTTATTCGCTCTTGCATGTCTGCATTTCAGTTTCGACGTCTACTTCTTCCTTTTCACGGATATCCATAAATTTCTTGACATTCATATTATATCCACAAATACGAAGCATAATGGAGCAATCGGCACATAACAATGGTCAAGCCATTGCGTCCGCTATGAACGTACTCAGATCTCTAAATGTAAGAATCGGTTTTATTAAAGCCCTGAAGTTCGTTTAATGCAGATGGCCTCACGATTGCATACAAGGGTATGAATACCGGCTCCTCTCCGCATAATGAACTTAAAGAATACTGTTTATCCCTGAAAGCCACTACGGTACACCCCCCCTCCCAAAAAACGACTTAATAACCCTATAATGGAAGGACCATGTAGTTGACTTAACATATATACATGAAAATGTACATCAAGTCCGAATAAATCAAAAAAGGATAGGGACCTTTCTCTTCTCCAAATTTGATAGCGTAGTAATCTGTATTTCCACATATGCTCGTGCCTCTCCTTTCTTTCCCCATTTGCAGAAACAGCTGCAAGTCGACATTTGATGTTCAAATTCAGTCTGAACGTGATTACTTTATGGGAATAACACCTGCTCATTGACGCCAATAATTATTGGACTACTCCCACTCTTTCGCAAATTCTGGACCATCTTCAAGATTAACTCGCCTACTCGTCATGATTTTTCTTGCGACGAACCGTCTGACCATTCCCAACAGTATTAGTAGCAGAGGCATCCCGAACGGATGATTAAACCAGAGACCGATTAAAATATTGGGTAAGGATGTCACTTACCTGCAATGGCTCCACACTAGACATTTTCTAGTACTCTGAACCAAGAGACCTTTTCATATGGAACTTACTACGCATCAAATACACTTCCCGAATGATGCCGCCTATGCTAATACAAAAGATGCTCGAAGTCCATGGACTTTTGACTGTTTCAACACCTATTTCCATCCAATACAACAAATATTCCCAGCAGAATTAATCTATATCACCTTTAAAAGTAACATGGTGCCCTGGATATGCACTGATATAGCCATACACGTTGGTTTTATAACTGTGGATACTTTATTGATACTCCAGATTGTATAAATGGGTCCTTTGTGGTTAGCAGACTAAAAACTGAAGACCATTCTAAGTAATAAACTATTATATTACCAATCAGCAAACTATGAGAATGGGCTAACAACGTCGGCTGGTTACAACTCAAACTTTGAACACTGCGCGCTTTTGATATTGATAATGGAACTTATCTATGTGATGGGAGAAGGCAATCCATATCCGTCTCATGAATTTCAGCAAATTTCAATAAGATTATGCACACCAATGACTTGATATGTAAATTATTTAATACTAGATACTTTCAAAAGATATGAATTTGACGGTGCTTGTTAACTGGTATCCCTCATGTTGAGCCTGTTAAATGAAGGCGACATTTACTATTATCTAAACTTTAACACCCTATGTACGCTGTATAGTAATATTTCCTCGTTCATCTCATAACTAGCAGGACCTTCGGCAGTTTTTTAAATTGTGTTTAATGACATTCCATCAGTACCACTCGGGGCTCAAGTCTAGTAGATATTTTGAGATGTATCAACGTGATTAAGCCTGTAAACTGGCTTCTCTCATGTTAAAATCCCTTTTTAACACGGGAATAAAACATTTATTTATTTATTTATTTACTCACAACGCAAAAACCAAATATTGCGCCGTTTGACGTGATAAAGAATTGTTATCAGAAATGACCTAAACTCAGAACGATGTGTATGTACTGTAAAGTGATATTTTCCCGCTACTTTCATAACATTTAGACACTTGGTATCATGATAGAGTTTAATGTCCTCCCTCTGTATTATTCAATACTGCTAACACCTTTTATATTTCTCTGCAACTATCAATTTGATGAGGCCTGTAAACTGGCTTCGCTCATGTTAACTTCATAATTTGAGAATAAAGATATTTATTTATTTCCGTCAGGATAAGATGGTTTTCATGAGTTTCGAACTGGTAAGAGCTGTAAGCTAGCTAGTAAGCTAGGAAGTCGAACCCTCTACTCTTTTGCTGGCAGGTGATAAGCAGATGTAGTCTGCAGGTCTTTACCGGAATCTTTGAGGTACTTTTGATTGCAGAATATACACTGACATAGCCCGTGGGGCAGTAGACAGTTGAACGAAAGAGGAAGAAGAACATCTAGACATGAAAGGCCGTGACGGCCGCCTTAGATTTAAAAAGTTGATGTGGACGAAAAGGCGGAAAGAGGGGATTTGGAATAAGCAGGCTCACGTAGATAGTTAACAAGCTTACAGCGTACCCCTGGTATTCTGCATAGCAAGCGCTTTGGCGATTCAGACTAAGTCAGTCCATCACCCACTGAAAATACTCAGTTGTTCCGCATTTTTGAACCTGCTTAGGCATGAGTAGGTGTATGATATGTTTTGGAAGGAGAAGATAGGTACCATGTTTCAGAAGGAAAGAGAGCTAATTAGTTTCACCCTCATCTGCTGAAATTGAAGTTTGAGAGCTCCAACGAGATCTAGGGTGGCTGGGAATGAGGGACAATTCGAGGGATGAAGCACACTTCTCACGAAATGTGAATGAACAGCAACGGAGAGCCCTGTGAGTTTCATATATCCCGACAAAATGAGTAACTTTGCGAGGATAGAAACAGATGCAGCACCGTTGTCAATTGAAGTAGGTCTGGAACCTCACAGGCTAGAGTTATGCACTCTTGGCAAACAACTGATTGCCTCCCGGAAATTTATTATATAAATCAATTTGTAAGTCGAATCAAGGGTCGAAGACGATGATGAATGTCTATTGTACTTGTCACTCTACCGTGAAGAGAAGGTGCGAGTGGCGGCAGAAGGTTTCTTTATACCGGCGCCCCTTTTGAGCTGATGAGTAAGCCACCAGCAATAGATGGAACCTTAACCGGATAGCATGCACGACTCGGCAACATAAAGCTGGGGAAGCTTGTGGGAAGGCGTCGTGCACACCGTATCACGGAAGGCATGTGATCGTGCATTGTCCCCATTTCCTGGCATGGACCGTTAATGAGGGTTGATCAGAGGTGAAGGAAATGGGGCTTTGCATTCTTTATTTCAGAAGAAACCATAAATCGAAGCAGCACAAAAGTAGTATGGCATGTAGTGCAGAAAATCCCAATGGTTGTCGTTACACCGTCAAACAGACCTTCACCTGCATGAAGTTAAATGAGGCCATCGATAAAGGAAGATCACTGGGTACTGGACTGGTACCGCTAAGCCTGAAGGCCAGTGGTAAGCAGGTGTCCGGTTAAACTCTCGCAGGTCACGGTTTGGGTTCATACCAATAAAATCAAACGTCTTGCAACCCCCACAGTTACCACTACAAGTTAGGAAAGTAACCACCTAGACGGTGGGCTGTGATAGAAAGCAACCCCAACAAGTAGTCAGTTTCAGGTTTGCTCGTTCGACAAAAGTGGACATATCTGAAGTGAGCAAGCAATTGTCGCTGAAGATCGGCCTGTTTACGGAACAGGGGACAGGTGAAGGAAAGTGTTACGAGTTCGCTTCACCTTTCAGATCCATCTCAGGAAGTGCTTAGTGACACCAATATTATATTGCTGATCGATTGTGATGTACCTGGAGCTCACTGAGTTCCGGATCGAAAACTGAGGAGCAGGGAGACACTCATGCTGAAAGAACACCTTCACATTGAGTGGTGTTTGGTCTGGCAGGCTTTCGTAAGCATGAGGGGAGATTTGCATCATATGGATCCACTTATCTCCTCAATACAAGCTCTCATCTTGATTTTCTTGCAAACCGAACGCCTGGACCATAGTTCAAAAGTATGGAGATTTATTTTTCATCGACCTTAAATTCCCCGATAATGTATCTGGGACACTCATGCTAATGAGAAAATTGGGCACTGCTAGGAATGATCTTTAAACACCGCTCATAACAATGGAGAATCTCAAAGATTATTCTCTTGGCGAAACGGTTAAATACTATTGAACATGCATGGAGAGTGGCATATGTATGTCTATATTTTGTAAAAGAACCGGGTGTGGGCTTGGAAAACGTGTACGCGCCGTCGACGGACAGTGTGCATGATGTGAATTTTCATCAATGGTTGATCAGACAAATTGCGGTTTTCAGTTTGCGGCCCTCGATCCCCAACGAACACATTTCGCAGTGGCATTCTGTGGCTGTAAACTCACTCTGTAAGTAGGAGAAATACGACTAGAAACACCTAAGTTAACGCGAGAGTTGTTTCCTCGTGTTTTTCAGGAACCCATAAATTGTATTCTGAAAGCTCCCTAATAGTCACATCCACAGTGGTGGACCACGGCTGCATTGAAAAAGACATCCGCAAGAGAGTCAAATAAAATATCCGCACATTTTCTAGATATAGACACTAGGTGGGATGAAATCAGCTTAGAGATTTATAAATGGCTGGTTTAAATCAGGTGTCAGCAAGCTTCCTTCCTAATCAGTTTTCCACCAGTGACGTGTATCAGCAATTTCCGTATATATTCCGAGAGTCCCATATTATTGTCATTATTGCCTCTTCGGTGCCTAGTGAAACCAGAGCTTCAGTAGCACACCTCCACTGCAGTCTGTTCTCTGCAGTCTTTGAACCTCGCCACGCGTCTGCCAAGAAGCCTTAATTACTTCCTCAGGTGATCACCCACGCATCAACCTTCCCTTTTGATTCCACGCGACGGTCTGCCTGGCGCGTGATGTCCCCAAATGGTCTTCTCATTATATGTCCTATCCAGTCCATCTCCACTTTCTTCTGCATACTTGTTGGGCGATGGGTTCCTGGTTGGTTCGTTGTCAGACCAGAGTTCCTTATTGCTTATTCTTTCTGATCATCTGAGCTTCAGTATCGAGTGAGCATAGGCGGCAACTGTTGGTGAATGTCTGTAGTTTGTTGGAGATGCTTTTCGTAACGTGCCAAGTCCCTCGACCATCACATGGAAGCACTGACTTGACGTTGGTATTGAAAATCCAGATGTTGTTCTTTATGCTGAGTGCAGTGTAGTAGATCTCCACACTGATTTCTGGTTAATGAAGGCTTGTCTTGCTTTTCCGATCTTGGCCTTGACATTCTCATCTGTGCCTGTGTCGCCTGTAGTTGAAATGATGCTGCCTAGGTAGATGAAAGAGACTACTTCCTTTCGATTTCTCCCGTTGATGGTGATTAGTGCATGCTGTTGTTGGGTATCTTCATCACCTCTGTTTTCTCTTCGTTCACCTGAAGGAAGTCCCGTCTTCGCTGCCCTGCCTCTTCTACCAACGTGTTGGGTTTCGGCTGTAGATCTCCGAGCTCTTGTGGCATTAGACAAATCATCATTGGCGAAGTCTAAATTTTCTGGTGTCTTTACATCGGTCCAGCCATCGTATGTCCATCTTCTCACTCCTCACATTTTGTTGCATGATCCAGTCCAGTTCAGTTGACCAGAATCAGGAAGGTCGTGGGTGATAGTGGACGGCAGCCTTGTCTCACTCTTGTTTTCACTTCAAAGGCGTCACTGAGCTTTCCGTTGTGAATCACTTGGCGTGTAGCACCACATAGCATATAGCTACTGATGAATGAGGTTGATAAATGTTTGTGGCACTAAAACTGTATCGTTGAAGCAGCTGCCTAGAGATCACTTCTCGGTCGACGCAATCGAAGGGGTTTTTAAACTGGATGAAGTTGAGGTAGGGAGTTGACTGCCATACTATTCTCTGTTCTACGAATATGCGTAGCAATTTGATTCGCACATGATTTGCTTTTCCTGAATCCAGCCAGCCTGTTTCGGTCGTAATTTTGAATGGAGAGCATGTATCAGTCTCTCCAGTATGGTGCGGCTTAATATTGTGCTCGGGGTGGACAGGGACAGGAGCATGATCCCACGCCAGTTTTGCAAAGGCTTAGGTCACCCTTTTTTGCAGTTTGATAAGGTAGCCCTTCTTCCAATCTGCAGCTACCGTTCCTTCCTTCCTTGCAAGCCTTCTGCAGTGGTGGTGTGAGCATGTCCCGTGATGTCTCTTTGTCTGTTTTCAGTGCTTCCGGAGGAATTCCATCTGTTCCTGTTGCTTTCCGGTATTTCAGCAGTTTTATGGCATTCAGGACTTCGGCTTTTGTCGGAGGGTTTGTGTTCACTGGTAATTCTGCCGTTGCTGGTGGTATTTCTGGACGAGTTGCAAGCTGTGTTGGTCGATTCAAGAGTTTTTTGAAGTGGTCAGCCCATTGTTTCCTTGGTTCCTCCTCTTTGCTATTCAGCTTTCCTTCACTATCACTCATTGATTTCATTTTTGCTGATCTCTTCCCAGATAGTGACCCGGTTATTTGATATAATGTTGTCAAATCTCTGTCTGCCTCACCTGCAGCCAGTCCTGCTTCACTTGCCAGTGTGTGTTAGAAGTGTCCTTGCGCGCACTCTTCTTCACTTCTTTGTACAGTGTAGTGTTTTATAGGTTGTGTTCAGCTCCTCTTTTCGCCGTTCATCCCTGCACTGCACTGCACTGGTTCATCTTCTGCTTCACCATCATCCTGTCTCTCCTCTATCAGCTTCCATGTGTCCGTCAAGATCCATCCCATGTGTTGTTTCTTCTTCTTTCCTAATACGGTTGTGTAGGTTCCTTCCCATACAGCTTTCAAAGATTTCTAGTGTTCTTCCACGCAGGTTTCTTCGGGGGTGTTGCTTAACGTCTTCCATTTTTTCCTGATGACTGACGTGAAGATATGCTTTGTAGTTTTGTCCTTCAGTTTCCATTCTGGGTGTTGAACTTGAACTGTGGTTTATCACCAGCTCCTTTGAAGGCTTCCAACTTGATTTTGAAGGTAGGTTCTTCGCACTAGTCAGCGAGTGGTGTGAACCTACATTTGCTCCCCTTTTTGATCTTGTGTCCAGTAGGCTGCGTCTCCACTTTCTTGGGATCGAAATGAAGTCGATCTAATTTTTAGTGTGTCTGGTGAAATCCATGTTACTTTGTGAATATCCTTGTGTTTGTACCCACTGCCTCCAATCACTAAGTCATTAAATGCCCAGAAGTCTGTGAAGAGCTCTCCATTCTCGTTCATTTCACCAAGTGCCTCTCGACCCATGATTGGTTCTCTTCCTGTGTTGTCTGCTCTCAGTTTGGCATGCATGTCGCCCATTGGAATGAATTTTGATTTCGCCATCTGGGGTGGGGTCTTGTCTATTACTGATTGCAGTTGTCTATAGAATTCTTCCTTCTTCTTTTGGTCCGGATTATTTGTGGGTGCTTAGCGTAGCATTGTATGATTTTAACTTTCCCTCCTTTTGGTTTGAATCTTACTGTCATGATCCTGGAGGAGAGTGGCTCCCATTGCATGAGAGCCTTCAATGCTCTTGGGGACATCATGATAGCCACTTCAATACTCAGTGTACTTGTGGTTGTCGTTAGGGTGACACTATCGGAGTTGATTATTGACTCTGCAGTTGGCAGTTGGGAGAGAGCACTTCCACTCCATATGCTTTCGCAAATTCCTACCATTTCTATTCTGTGCCGTATTTTGTCATTTATTTTGCAATCTGGGCAGCCCCGCCAGCCAGCTTCAAACATTGTGCGACATCCCATGTTCCTGTGTTTACTTTTGTTTTCATCGAGAGAAGAGGAGACACACTGGCCAGTTGGCGTTCTGAGGGCTTTCACCGACCGGTGTCATTTCGTCTCTCCGATTCCAGCAAGGAATAAGTTTATTTTTATTTACTTCTGCTCAGATTTTCGGGGGGAAGGTTCGCTAGCCCTATGCCCAGCCTTTCCTTTTTATCCGTGCTTGTGATAGGTTAGCAAACTTGGCGAGGTTACCTTAGAGACTAGTTAACCTAAAATTATTCGCCTAATGCCGGTCTGCTGCTCACACATTGCCCCTCTTTCTTTATACAGTTTTATGTAACGTTTTTGTAGGTAAGTTTTTAATTCGAATGATTCTTCGATTCTAATTCCTCGTTCTTTTTCATATTTTGCCCCTGACTTCTGACTTTCCTCCCTTAAATTTTAAATGTTTCATAACTTGTAGTTTCTTTGATTTATTTTGTATTTTCATGTTATGTCCCTTCGCTACCAGCAATGGCGAGGTCGTTGGGAATGCTTCAGTACACTTGTATGAGTTATCAATTACTCCATCGTATGTAGCGCTGCGTTCGCTGTACCTCCATCATATTTGTTGTGCATTAACTTGTGAGGAATAGATAAGTTGTCTGGGACCCGTGTGGCACCATCTAATGCCAATAGTAATTAGAGTCACCTTATTCCAAGTAACGTGTTTTGTTTTGGTGTTGAATTCTTAGTATGTAACATTTCATCTGTTTCACTGCCTGTAGCATATTTTCGAAAGGGATACCGACCTCATTTGTTGGCTGCTGGTGGTAACACCATTACGGTTATTAGCGCTGGATTGCCATCTGGTGCCAAAGCAAAATCTGTCCTGGAATGCGGAATCACGAAATATTGAGGAAAATTTCGGTAGTGATCGTTTGTTCAGCCAGTGTACCAGTATGCGATTTCATATCAATATCTTTGAGATAGTAATGTGATGTATTTTTTCTCATCTTAAAGACCATTTCCACACAGCCTGACATTTTTCCTTCGTTTGGATACCAACTTGAAAAGAAGTTGGTCGAGAATATTTAGATGCTTTATTAAGACATAAGTTTGGTTGGTTCACAGGGGAACCAGTACTAAGTATTAAGTAGATATCAGATGGAACAGAGTGAACTGAGTGCTTCGGTTGTGTGGAATATTTGGAAAGTTGTCCTATGTTTCTACTCTAGCTGGTGTTGGGAAGTATAGATCCACAATGTTTGTTGAGGTAACATGTGATGAATCACTTATCCGCCAAATGAACTGAGTCTCATCAGACCGGCTGTTTTCAAATTCATTCAAAAATAATGCCCCACCTCATCAGATTTCCTTGCCACTCTGTTGGAAACAGCCAGAGAGCCCTGAAACTTTTGCTTGGCGACCCATAATGGTTTTGTTCACTCCTCCACAGTGTTGTTCGGTCTAATTAAAGCTTTACAGCGTGCTGCCCGCATTTAGAAAATGAACTCACATTTTCATACCTTCACTCGGTAGCAAACGAAGAAACCCTGGAAGAGGTTCAGAGAATTGCAGATAAGAGGTCTACTGAAGTAGGGGTGGGTGCTATCAAAGTCACCTAGTAGCCACAACCTTCAACCTTATCTCTACTTAAGTGTGCTTATACGTCTTCCAGGACGGCTGGCGTACAACTCGCAGTCAGAGGGGCGAAAAACTTCACCTGCTCAACACGGAGTAGAAAAATAACGACAGTAAACAGTTAGTGACTTGAAATTATTTTTGGCGTATTGATGGAATGGCCAGTTCTCACCTGAACATTTTAAGGGACATTAGCGTTTACTTGTGATGCACATGAAGTTTTCACTCACTTTCTTTTTCGAGGGAATAACGATCGCCGAGTCCAAGGTCTATTTTCAAACTTTAGAGGGACAAAATCAGAGCATATTTGTAATAGTGAAATAACTTCATCGACACGCGGACCCACAAGACTAGGTTTATCATATCCGTATACGCGAAAAAAGGGAGCTGTCCCACAAAGTTTTCTCAGAACAGCTAAACAACCGTGATTTGACCATACTGGATACCGTAACACAGTCTCCAAAGAGTTTTCGGTTTGAAAAATCCATATTGGGGATTTAAGGGAATCAAATCAGAAGGGTATCATGTAGCCCACAATACGTGAAGCATGATAGACCGTCTTCGGTTCCTTTCGGAGGCTTCATCCTCAGCACCACGCCTCAGGGATACGGGACCGCAATATACACACGAATATCTATTTCAGCTAGTTTGCCTCTAGAATATCTGAGCTCAGAGGTTCCACAGTTGGCGAAATTGCCTCGATCACCGAAATGCTTATGAAAAACGAATGTTGATCTGGGGCTCTTCAGTGCCCATAGGCTATATTTAGAAACTGCAGCATCACCTAACAGACAATAGGAAGGAAAAATGGGGAAGAACTATCTTGTGTGAAGCTATCAACCCTTCATTTTTAGCTTCTGAGGGCCGAGGAAAGACATGTGGTCATTCCACGTATGAAGGCATACTCCGATCACACAGACGTAGGAATAAAGAACTTCGCATTTCTGAAAACGGAGTTCGGGGTTCCCACAGTTCCACCGCCTTGTTTCAGGACTGTCGTAGAATGACTGGAAAGTATCCAGAGGAGATCGGCTAATTTTATCAGAGGACTTGGACGTGAAACAAGCGAATTGTTGTTGGTGGCACACAGTTTCCGACCTCTAAAGCACAGTAGGAGATTCGACAACTAAATAAGATATACCGTTCACCCCAGGGCACCATTTCCGCAACTCATTTGTGAAAAAGCCTCAAAATGTAGAGAAAATAGCTGTAAGTTCAGGTATAAGGCGGACATTTTACTCCTAAATAACCGTTTGATTTTGCGGTGCTATCACTGCGGATGTGGCCCGGAGTAATTTGCCCATATCTTTTGAGAACAAACTGGATATTTACTTCAATAAGTCAGATTCTGGACTCACAGCTGACATACTCCGTCACTTAAACCGCCGTCTTCTCCCTCTTGTTGGACTTCTAAATAAACTGACAACCAGAGGAAGGGGTGGGGAATACTACACTGGTAGGCAGCACCTACGAACACTTCCAGCACACACGCCCTAGGATTCCTGCAGCCGACTGGAGAATAGAGAGGGTTCAAGGATTGCATTACAAGCAGATAGCATGGATTGCATTTATGCAAATAGACAAAGTTTACCGAACAAACTGGACGGAAACTATGTAAGGAGACTCATGCTCACCTTGTCAGTGTTACTGAGAAATGGGTTTTTCCTGATGTGCCAAATCAGGAGCTGGCAATTGCTAACACTATGCTGTTTCGCAACGACAGGAAGGCTGGTAGGGGGTGGAGTAGCACTTTACTTCAGCTTCTCGCTCACAGCTCACCAAGTCCATATTGAAGAACTGGAAAGCCTCGAGGGGTTCGTTTAGTGCACCATAAAGCTGTCCAGGGCTATAAAGTGCCGGGTGGGACTCACTTATAGGGAGCCGGCTGCTGACACACAGTAGACGGCCAGACGCTAGAGGCAATCAGCTGCTCTCTTAAGCTGGGGCATACATGTTACTTTTAGGTGACTTTAGCCTGCCGAAGGTCAACTTTGAGGGGGTGACGATTCTACTGAAGTCAAATTCTCCATCTGATTGGGGAGCTTGGTCCAGCGGAAAATGTAAGAGCGGTAACGCAAGTGAGGGAAGCTCAAATCCCATTTCGCTTAGACTGTCTTTACGGGTCAGATGTAAGTTCTTTACTGCATATTGCAGCTTGATCTGGAATAGGGTGTCCGTAACTGTATACAGCAGTACCTCTATGTCTCAGTTTAAACGCCTTATCAACTTGCTTTGGGGTTCGGATGATATCTACGGTCTGTTTGTAGGTGGATGCCTTTCGGCAGAGGTACTCAGAGATGGCTCTGTAGGACCCCGGTGTCTTCAAGGTAGTGAAGTTGACAGAAGCTTAAGAATAAATTTAGGTACTATTCCTCTCTAGGTCCTATTCAATGAATCAAATAGCTCCTAATTTGAAACAGTGAGAACTCTGTGTTTCAGGCAGTTTCCCCTCCGTTGTATAACCGGTATCATAGTAGAAGGGTAGCCCACGTGGTAAACAGCATACACGCATGACTAAAAACTACGTCGGAGTCCACTTACTTGTACTACTGGGAAGTCCATTCTCAGAGTTCCTCGCAAACGTCTATACATCACATTGTCCTATTTTATACACACCAAGACTCTCATCAATTCAGGTCTTAATGCCAAAACTTATTTCGTATTCACAGGCCTCTACGTGCGCCCGCAGGCATGACGACAACCTATTCCTTCTACTAAGTTCTCAATTAGACTTCTCGACTGATATGCTCCGCCCTTCAGACAAACAGTTACAGTAATATGACCTGTGTTTACCGTGTATAAAAGGCACTGACCACTACCTCACCATAGTTTATTACTGAAATGACGGATAGTTTTTGTGCAACAACTCTCAAATCTAAATCTAATTTCTCTTTCCTAAGTTATTCTGTTCATATTTTGTTACTAATTGCTCTTGGTACAGGATAAATTGCTATATGTCTGCATTTCTTTTTCTTTCTCATGGGCAGATTCACAACGAGACCGCTGCGTACTGATTAATTTGACAGGTCACCTCAAGTTTATGGCCCCGATTGGGATTGTACCTAGGAATGTTAGCTTTACATGCTGTTTGTATCCAAAACATGTAGGCTTTCCGACTAATTACACCCACTCACCTCATAGTTAGGAGATCCGAAACTGACCTCATATGAAGCGTCAACCTTTTGGACATTGAATGTTTTAGTGATGAGACCGTACGCTTCGTGAGCTGCGAAATGACAACAGTTTCTGGAGTGAGCTACAACTCTGGCCTAATTCATTCCTGGGGATTTGTTTCCAATGACAGGGAACCAAACAATGGCTACATGTCACGTGATACCATGTGACTGGTTCTAAGCTTTGTAATCAGTTTCATACCATGATTTAAATCTAGTTTTAAATGCTGTCTGTAAACAGCAAAAACTTAGTGATAGTTCGCACTTTCTTCAGCCTTACTTATGCTCAGCATTTGATATTCTATGTACTTTTACTGATTGTGACTCAGTGTCTTAAGTGTAGAGGCCTAATCACAGTTGCCCGGTTAAATCTCTTACTGGGTGATAGTCCCTGTGTCATTATTCACTGTTGCTATATGGCGAAAGAGTTGGTATCTAACGTTTTTAGCCAGCAATAGTTTAACAACTGCATCTCGGCAGGCTATGTATAGTATATAGATGTATTCCTTCTAAATTTCACCAGCCTCACCGACAACAATAACATTCAGGTATTGCCAGTAAATACGGCATTTTTTGTATAACTTATTATTCGAAATATATTATTATTATTAGATGAAGAATTCCTGATAGACAACTCTGTAATTCTTCCTCCTTTGGGCAGAAGTGACCACGTTGTGATCGGCTTCCAGTTTGTCTGTGAAAATCAATCTAAGCGGACCTTTGGATGAACGCCTTTGGAACTTTAGATGACTTAACACTCCGGCTCTTCTAACCGCACTGGAACAGACGTATTGGAAAGTTAACCATGTCTATTTTTTGACAACTGAGGACAGAAAACGAACCAGGGGTAGCCAGTCTTGATAACTGTACGTTAGTATTCAAAAAAGATTAGTTCATCATACTACCCCCACCTATTCAAAAAGAAGAAATGAGTCAAAACTACTTAGAAGGCGGGTGATTTGTGTTTGGACGCTACTTCAAGGTTAGTTGTGTGCGTAAAATTATTTGATTAGTGACTTAATATATATACAGTTGTCTTTGACAAAGTTTTAGCACCACAAAAAAGCTACTCAAAGAATAACGCTACTTTTGAGTAACTTTTTGGATAATTGCAGTAGAGAGAATCTGTTATCTTACCTTTACCAGCGTTGTCTGTTTCCAGTCTTCAGCATAAAGTTGAAGGGTGAATTTGGGATGTGTTAAACTCGGCAGTAAATATCTGTGTGGAGACCTGTCTTCTTGAATGCGTTCAGAGAAAAAGCTAAATAATTGTTAACACAGTTATGTAGTCTGAGAATGGAATTCAATAAGGCTAAAATTATCCCGTTGCAGTCCATCTCTGTGTTTCTCCATTCCACTTTTGAATCAGTCAGTTGATGAGGTGGACATCAATTTTACTGGGACCCGGTTCCAAGAGTTGGTTACCGGCGCAAGAATCGGTACTTTACAAAAACTACTTTTGCCCTTTGCTTTGTTTTCTCCGACTAGGTCATCTTAGATGTTCTGACCTTGTAGAAAGAGAGAAACTATATAAGGTCCAAAGTAATTTGGTAAAATCCTGTATAGGATGGTTGGATATCCGCGTGAGATAGGATGAGTTAAAGAGTTTCACCTCCCTAAGTCGATCTTCGTAGGTCGCGCCAGCGGTCAAAGAGAACATTCGAGGAGCTGTCCTCCAGATTCTTTCCCTCCACAGTCAAGCACTGTCACAATACAGCCGACAGGATCTAGTAATACTTTCAGATCAACGAAGGTAACAACGACAACGTAACATCAGTTCAAAAGATGACTATCCGGTGGGATAAAATCCCTGGAGACTGACACTCAAGTTAAAAAGCTGCCTTAATCTTGGGGACACCACATCGTTGTACCTACCAGCTATATTGATAACGCATTTATGTCCAGTAAATGCTATTGTATAGCTTCGTAGAAAACTTTACTAGATTAAGTACGCATCCTAGTGAAAGGAACTTTAACCTTCTATGTGAAGGCATAGTGCCATTCATGGGCGAAGCAATTTTAGAAGACTTACACAAACCTACATCATCACATGGCCTTGGTTGTGAGATGTTCGAAATGTTTGACAAGCTTATCTGTCATAATATTTCAGTAAAAGATGCTTTAGGATGAAACCAGTCTTAATCTTAACGGCAGACAGCATGACCATAGCACAGCCTTAGTGACGTCGACATTCTCGTTGTTTATGTGGTTTGAGCTAGTATCTGTTCACTTTTTTTCATACTGGGTGGTGAGTAATTAGTGCCCAAGTCCAACAACTTGTGATCCAGTATTATGAGAATCGATAGTTACCAAGTGAAGTGATTTTCTAGGCGTAAGCATCTACATATCATCTGTGGTTTTCAGCCCATTTTGTTTTGTGCTTTTAGAACCGTCGAAACCCTATCAATGAAGTTCAACAAATCGTATGACTAGAGAGTTTGACGTGTCGCTTGCCATTCAGAATTTTAGCTGACAGGGATTATGCCGTAGTTTTCTTGTCTCAAAGGCTGCCAAAAAGCCCTTCGAAGAATACCCTACGTGACTTTTCGAATCCTTAGCATTATTCCTATTCTCAGCAATAAGTAGTGGGTGAGAAGCGGAGGGAGTTCCGTTAGACCGGTCCAAATCGCTGATCACTCCAATGTATAAAGGAATAAGGTCTTCCTATGGCCACAGCGAAATTAGTTCGACTAACAGTGTCTAAGATCCTAGGGTCCATGGTCATCGAATGCCTAAACGGAGCTCAAGAAAACCAAGCAGACTTTGAACATGAATGAGGGTGCACGGATCAGCTGTTAAAACTTTAACAGTATTCCATATTTCTCGACCCGTAAGTGGCATTGAAGCCAGTCGACTGATGTGTTGTGGCAGTTTGTGACTATGAGGAAGGAATGTTGAGCAGGTGTGTTTTGCTAATCACCTTTCTCAACTCAAACTCACGCGAATGTGTTAGGAATCATGGAAAACTGACAGTTGAATTAACAATACCCAGTGGTGCCTGTCAGAGATAGTCACTATCACCATTCCTTTTAAACCTTTTCCTCAGCTTGTTGATGGATGTGAATGTGTATAGACCTAACTTTCCAGGGATTAACTTACACCTTGATGGGTACGTGACTGAATACAAATAGAGTGATGATATTATCCACTTGGGCAATGTAAAGCCTTCAGAACAACAAACGTCTATGCATGCTTGGCCTATATTTAACACCTGTCAAATGCAACATGGTACCTCAGGACTGCTCTGCATTGAGATCTAGGTTAGTGACAAGATGCGAATGTGAGCAACATCAACCACTTCACTAAGTTGGGTACTTACAGCATCCTCAATGGGTTGGTTGCTGACAAATTTCAGTTAAAATACGAAGACCCGTTTGGCATTTGTCAACTTACGCTAATATTGCCGTAAACAAGATATTCGACTACTTATCAGAGGATTGGTCTGTTGTTCAGCTTAGGCATAGAGAATTAAGAAAATACGAGTCAGAAGGCGAGGTTGTGAACCTTCACTGATTGAGGTGGCTTGGTTGTACGTGCTACACATGTTGAGTCATCGCTAACGTTTTAATAATACTGGTCACTTCAGCGGTCTGTGCTAGCCAAATTAGGAATGGACTGGAAGAATGAATCAATCATTCAATGTCAACATAGGACCAGGCATTACTGCTTAACGGTCCGAGTTGCCACAGTTCATATCAGTACATCAAGTAAAAAGGCAGTGAGGCGCAAGATGAAGATAAGAAAATTCAGTCAAAAGAAATGTAATGTACAAAAAGAGAGAAAGGGAGAATGAAAAAATGGCTAGATTTGGTATGGCGTTGAGGTGAAGATAATGTCTCTATACATCTGCACCTCAACCTCATCAATCGGCTGGGCTGTCTTGCATAGTACCCTTTACCTGACTTCAACATTGTTCACATGCTGATTCCACCAAAAGCGAGCAATGCAGAGAAGACATCTATGATCAAAATCTTGTAACTGCTTAATGTCCTCTACTTTTAATGACAATGTCTCACAGCTGTATAGCAGGACAGAATGGACTGCCGAGCAGTATACTCGTCCTTTGATGGATAGTCGAATGTCTCTCCAGTTGGCGCCGTAGAGGACACAAGTTGATAAATACTGAACGAGCCCTCTATTTCCGACGTGAGATTTCGTCAGCAACCGGCCCGTTCAAGCTGATGCTACTCTCCGAGTAACTGAAGTGTTCGACATATTTCACCACTTAACTCCCCATAATTAAATAGGGAGAAGTAAGGTACCAATTTGGAGCATGCTAAACATACACAGATTTCTGTTCAATGCGTTTTGAAGATCCTGTATTTTGTCAGTGTCTTCACCAAGTAGGACAACATCGTCTGCTTACTCCAAGTCTACCAGAAGTCCTACAGGGAGTAGTGATTTTGGGATAGAGACCGATGATGGACAAATCAAAAGGCACTTTATGTTCACGACCTCTACAGTTAGACTGACAAACAATCGACAACCCAATCCATATCATCATTTTAAACGCCAAACTATGTATGTATATTTAGAGATATTTACCACTGATTATTGTCTTCAGTCCTACACGTCAATTATGTCTTTTCCATTTTAATTAATTCAGTCAGGAGTCAACAAGGACGTTTGTGGCTGACAGTCCATATCTGTATATGGTTAGCCGTATGTAGGAGTTTTCAAAGCATAACAAGTAGGTCAGTCTCTGTGAAGTCAGAGGTACCAAAGGTTATGTACATAACAGGTTGGTATTCATCATGGGCTGATATCAGTTGGAGAAACATTGGAAAACTGGAAGTACTAGATAGCTGTTTCATCTCAGTGTAAGACTCCTTAACAGTGCGCACCCATGACCCTCCTAGAATCAAACCCAGGACCTTCAGGTGGCGAGCGCTACACGTTACCACTGAGCCACTAGGTTAGAGTCCAATTGTCCATATTTCTTACGTTGATAGAAGACATCCCTGGCGGATATCAATAGATATCATCAATTTCGATGACAGCTTCCCACAATCCTTTACACGGCTGAGTGAGTTCAAGCAAGGAGGTTTGAATAACGTTATGTACTTTCCCGGCATTCTCTTCACAGTCAGACACTGTCACAACATCTCACGGTCGACTGAGTCAGATGATACCTACAACTCAAGAAATATGTCAAGTGTCGGCCGCCTGTAAGTATGCCTGTGTTCTAGAACCTGTCGG
The DNA here is from genome assembly GCA_944470555.2 of Heterobilharzia americana. NCBI lineage: Eukaryota > Metazoa > Platyhelminthes > Trematoda > Strigeidida > Schistosomatidae > Heterobilharzia > Heterobilharzia americana. Next base: position 57,669,761 of record OX104134.1, read on the forward strand.
AGAGTGAAAATCTGATAGATTCATTTTCGTCCAGGTCTTAAACCTGCTTGGTTTCCTCGAGTTTACTCTTCTCAAGATCCAGTTAGCCTTAAGATATCCATGGATCCTAGAGTCTTGGACACAATATTGGTCAAAATAACTGCCTCCTGGTTGTCACAAGAAGACTTATCTCTCCTTTTGTAAACTGGGATAATCAGAAAAGATCGTTCCAACGGCACTACCTCTGATTCGCATAAACTATGCAATGCCTCCGTCACTGTAATCACCAGTTTCTTACCTTCATCCTTGAAAAATCTGGATAGCAATCCGTCAGGTCTGGCTACTTTGCATCGTTTCATTTTTGATACAACTGAAGTATGGCTGCAGGCCAGTTGAACTGTGCTTCAAAGTGATCTGCCCAACGTCTTAGCAGCCTGTCCTGGAAGGTTATAAGCGTCATATCTCTTTCTGTGATGATTACGATGCATTCATCATCCCTTCATTTTCACCACCCTCCAATGCTCACGAGCATTACAAGGAATTTTGTACAGTTTAAAATTAAGCTCATTTCGCTTCTTGTTGTGGTTGGAGTCAGCTGCAAACAGCCTTTTCGCGTCGAACAGTTTGGATGAGGTTGCGGAAATCCGTTGATGTTCGCTATTCTTTGGATCTAAGTCATTAACTGTTTTTACCGCTGTTTCTAAAAAAATATCCTCAGGATGCTTAAATAACTCGTCTATAAATATGTATTTCATGTGCTCATCTTCACTATCTCATGTTTCTCTCAGCCAGTAAGACACAGACATACAGACTGGTACTCAACAAGTGAGGGCTTTACAGCAATATAATATATGTATCGATAGTTGGTTTGAAGTCGGAGAATGCTGTATAAGAAAGTGCCTCCATCCATCCAAATGAACAAGACCAGGCATTACTGCTTAACGGTCCGAGTTGCCACAGTTCATATCAGTACATCAAGTAAAAAGGCAGTGAGGCGCAAGATGAAGATAAGAAAATTCAGTCAAAAGAAATGTAATGTACAAAAAGAGAGAAAGGGAGAATGAAAAAATGGCTAGATTTGGTATGGCGTTGAGGTGAGGATAATGTCTGTATACATCTGCACCACTGACATCGGTTCTGAGCCATACCACCTAGAGTCTCCAACTACTGGTTCCTCTTGTCCCACCTGCCCGTCTAGTCTGCGTCGCCCCACATGGCTGAA
>OX104134.1:57671461-57697164 GCA_944470555.2 Heterobilharzia americana
AACTTGATATCGGAAAACTGAGGTCAATACAGTCACGGGTGACATCACTGAATGAATCTACGATCTTGTTGTAATTGTCAGTCCGTGCATATTCTTTATTTCATCTCTTAAGGCCTGAAACAAATGATCGTGTTCGACAGCACGCACCTGCTTAACAGCTCTATGTTGCTGCAGAACGGTAAGGGAGGCGAACTCTCCAGTTTCAACTGCTATCTCAAACATAGCTCCGCAGCCACCTACAGAAAAAATTCGGATTAACTTATGTGGCTTACCACTCACATCGGAAACAGACACGAGCTTAGCATTTGGAAAACGCTCTCGTAAAAGAGCCTCAAGTCTCAGTTCTCTGGATGTGGCCATATGCCGAACGCCTCGACAAAGTCCAGAACAAATCAGCTTCTAAAGAAGTACCTTTGAAATCTACATACGAAAGGATAGGTTTGGAATGAAAACTAAGTCAGCATCTCTACAATCGTTTATTTGTAAGTTGTGATTACAGCTAACGTTTCACCACTCTTATCTAATCTCTAAAACGCATTGTTGAGACATCGAACTGGTAGGCCTTGGCGACTGACCCTGATCGGCTGAACATCTTCTTGTAAAGAAGAGCTTCTTTGTACTCCGGCAATTCAATGACACTCTTTGAGGGTGTCACGACTACAAAAATATCATATGATTAAACGTAACTCACCAAACAAACGTGCAAATACGTAAAACATGAGACTTATGCTGATAAAAAGGAAACCATATGCCATTCCCAATTTCCACTGTCCATTAGGAGCAGAAACTTCTGCCAAAGTCTGTCGAAAGCTATGGCGATACAAAGTCTTTATTTCTTCCTTAGTTAGTTTACACCAATCACCGTGCTCTTTCCCTTGAAGCGATGAGATCTGTCTCAGGTGAGTAGACTAAATGATATTACCTCAGGTGTATGGTTGCGGAATCTAATACCAGGATACGGATACGCCATATCGTCATAATACATGGGAGTACCATTTCTACCGTAACCTACGATTTCCCGGTTTCCGATATGAGGGTAATACTTCTGCTCAAGAGGTGATAGGACTGAATCGCTCTTCGATGCAGCAGCAGTTACCCTTCTATAGCAAACTGACACTACTTGCCTGAGCTGCAACGCCATTTTACGTCGCCAAAAACGAAGCGACACTGACCTTGGGTATCCAATAAAACGAATGGGGAATGACACACCTTCAAAATTGCATGAGATAAACAAATGTTGTGAAAAAAACAAATTGCCATTACAAGAGAACTGTTCAAAGTTTCATTCAAAAAGGATCTTAAGGTCGTTCAATTTATTTTACGGGTAAGTGTACATCAGGTGATTCCTTCGTGCCCTCCTCCAGCTCTTGCGGAATGGTTCAGGTCTTCTGTGGATTCCGATACTGTATGCCTACCTACTCACTAGCTGTGATCCTTGTTGACTGAATGGGCCTTTGAGTGTTGAATAAATTTGCTGGGATTGTGTGATCTGTTCAAGTGCTGTTGTGCAGATGGGCTCCCCAAGCAATAATAATAATAATAATTCCTGAACATATATGCGCACACCATTTTTACAGGTATGAATAAGTGTTATGCCACCAGACGCCTAGTTTGATTCTTGGGAGGTAAGTTATTGCGAGAACTTTAACAAATAGGATGCGGTCATTAAGTGAAAGGAATGAGATGGAGTAAGTGAGAATACTGGTCTGATTATGGGGATGGAAATAGTAATGCTACTTGTGGAGAGTGGTAACTGAAGGAGACGTCTAACGAGAAATTACAGGGTCGAGTCAAGCTCACTATGATGGTGGCAGTACAAAAGGTTTGGTATAGGGTATATTGTGCCGGGTTGTGTGGTGTAATTAAATTGTATCAATGTCGTCTGTACTTCAACCCTATGGGCGCAAACTGTGCATCCTTGCGTAGCTGGCCAACCTGCTTTTGAAGTTGTTGATGGACGGGGCAGTTGAAGTTTTGAAAGACAGTGCGTTCCAGCCGCAGCAAAAACGTGTAGAGAGAAAACGTGGGAGTGGACACGGGATTTCCCCCTTTGATGGCCGATTCTCCTTGGATCACCACGAGCATCGCCACAATGGTCGTTCGGCGATATTCCATCGTGTGGGTGACTTGGATTATCTAGTGTTTTGTGATACCTTATTAAGTCACCAAGTAACCCATAGCTAGGGGCGCAAGCCCCTAGGTCCTTCGGTCCAGCCCTATGGGATTTTAGCGGCACCTCCACAACAATCAGTTTTACTGACCTCTGAGCCTTCCCAAGGGGGCTCACTTCCCCTTTAAATACGGTGGTGCGGTGACGTTGTGGACCTCTAAGTGAAGCTGTATGTAGGTTTTTGCAGCTGTAGGAAGGGTCATAGAGTGAGGGCACCTGTCTATCTGCTCACGAGGTGCGGTGCTGTGTAGGCTTCGGAGGTACCTCTTGAATAATCGGGGCGGGTGTCTAGCTCATCAGTCGGATCTTTTTCCGAGATGGTGCGGGAAAGTTGCGTTTCACAGTGATATCAAGGTACCTTTTGAGAGTCGGGGGCGCGGAAAAACATGGTTTGGCTTTCATATATGTTAAGCGCCAGTCCGTTATTGTTCGCCCACTTTGCTATCAACTTAGGATCACTCTGTGATAACAATGATAATAATATATTTGATACAACATAGGTTACATGAATACAAACCAGCCTACAGTCTGACCATTATGGTAATGAGAAATGACTATTATGTACAATGTTAAGCAGTGCATTAGATACCGTTATTCGTGGCATATAAGAGGCGTGTTGAGGCAGGCTTAGTTCTAAATTAGGAATTATTCGGTTATTGTTTGAATCTTCCAATATTCTTGGAGGTGGATAGGCAGTACAGTCATGACCTTGAGGCGTGTGCGTTCGTCATAAGGTTTTGATGGCATGGTGCACGCTGACGAATGCGACTTCTAGGATTCCATTTGAATGCAAGACTGATTAGGTAAACTTGAAAAGTGAATAACAAGAGCGAGCAGCAGGCGAAATTCGAGACAGGAGCACGCAGGGGTAGATCAACTATGATACGTCTGGGTGAGTTCTTTGTACCGACTACAAAACTTACTTCAAGAAGTATCCAAAACCAACTGTTTAGAAGTAAGCTTAGGTGGAAAAAGATGAGGGCGCGCACGACGGTAATGAAAATCAGTCTGAAGCCGAAGATATCACTAAGAAAAAGAAAGACTGGTAGACTTTGGACCAGGTATTCACTGTTATAAACCTATGTACAAAAGTTTGATGAAGTTATAAACATTTAAATGAAATTCATGGTTTTTCTAAGATGGTAACCACACTTTGTGTAGTCACGGGGGTGGGATGATTATGCACTTGGGGTGCTCAAACGTAAGATGACACTGAATGGAGTCTGGGGAACTTGTCGGAAGAGTTTCGGTGGCCCTCTCACTTTTGAGATGGTCACCCATAAAGAATATCTCTCCGCCGTTTCCCTATTTCTCCTGTTCTTTCTGAACATACACACACCGTCTATATTGGCTTCAATGTTTCTAATATTTAAGGATGATCAAGGTTCTGCCAGTATTAAAATCTTTGGAGCAAGGTGGGAACAGAGAGGTCGTAGCTCCACCATCCCGCCCTTAAGTCCAGTCGCAGTGCTGCAAAGACATTTGGAGTTGCTTCTAACAACATGGGTTGTCATAGTGATGGCGAGCTGTAGAGGGTCGTGTGCAGTGGTGGAGGTTGCAACTGGCCTGCCAGTTCAGATGGAACCGGCCTGGTCATGTTTTACTTCAAAGGTGATTTCTGGGGGTACTTTTGAGTAATGGTAAGTTTGAACGTCTACCCATTAGCGGCAATTGTGGTCTCAACATGAAGAGGGACTGCTCTTTGCCACTATCTCGGGGTTCTAGGCTTTTTTTCACGGCAGCGAACGTATCCGTCGACGTTGCCCGTAACTGCCTACCAAGTGTTTAATACTTCTGTTAGAAGCCCTGACATCCGAAGTTAGTGGCCATCAACTTAGGTAATATTGTTCTCAGACGTGGAGGACGTAGGAGCCTGTAGACTGTTGCTGCAGCTTTCCCATTTTATTGTAACTTTCCCGACAACCGCAGCGTCTTTTGGACACCATGAGTGTTCTTCTCCGTCGGCGTGCCGGTTACCAGTGGATAACCATGGTTATTGGCTTCAGCGTGTGGGGCGATCTCCGGGATATCTTTCTCGCCGAACATGGTCCGTCCAACCAGGCCCTGATAAATAAATAAATTTTTATTGTCACATCAGTAATTTAACATGAGAGAAGCCAGTTTACAGGCATCATCACATTGATATATGTCAAAAAATCTACAAGATTTTATGGGTCCTGAATGGTACAGAGAGGAGGCCGCTTGACTCCATCAAAAACATCAGATCGCGGTTACGGGACAAAGAAAATACCACTTCCAGCGTATGCGGTGCGTCAAAGTGAAGATAATAAAAATTCTCATTCCCATAAAATGGAATTAACACGACAGATACCAGTTCACAACCACCGTCAAAATGATGATTTCGAAAGTTTACAGAATAGTGCCGGGAATTACGTAACTCACATAACAAGTTACTGATATGCGTAAACTTATTAAAATTTGCTGCAAATCAAGAGACGGGTTCGGATTTCCATCTGTCGTTACACAGATAGGTTCCACTATCAACTACAAAAGCGCTCGATGTTCGAAGTTTGCGCTATAACCAGACGACGTTGTTAGCCCATTTGCATAGTTTCTTATTTAGTAATATAAACATCCATTCACTAGAAAGTTCTTCAGTTTTTAGCTTTGTTAATCACAAAGGGCCCATTTTTACGATCTGAAGTATCAGTAAGTATCCACAGTTATACAACCAGGGTGAGTGTATAAATCAATGCATTTCCAGTTCACCATGTGGTTTAAAGGTAGTATACATTAATTCCACTGAGAGTACTTCTAGTATAGATGAAGGTAGACGCTGAGATGGTTAATGGTCCAAACGGCGGCAGTTATATGTGGACTTCAGGCATAGTTCATATTAGCGTTGGCAGCATCATTCGGGAAGTGTATTTGATGCATGGTAACTTTTACTTAAGATCACTTGATACAGAGTACTATAGAACATGTAGTGTGTAATTACTGCAGGTAAGTCCTATTCCGAGCCAATAGATATATTGGTCTCTCGTTTGATCATTTGTTCAGAATATCTGTGCCACTATGGCTGCTGAGAATCTTTAGATGGTTCGTCGCAAGAATCCTGACTAGCTGGTGATTTGATTGTGAAGATGTTTCGGAAACCGGGAAAGATTGGGAGCAGTTCAATAATTCATGGAGTTAAACAGCGGGTGTTATTTCCACTTGGCAGATATGTTCAGATTGGAATTCAGAATTGAATGTCATCATCGAGCTATTGCTGTAAAATAAAAAACAAAGAAGAAGCACAAGCAGATATGGGAAAGGGAACAATCACGCAGACCAGGTTGGAAAAGAGAGAATTCCTATACTTTCAGACCTATCCGAACTTTATGTACATTTTCATGTATGTATGTGTGATTAACCACATAGTTTTTCCACTATAAGATTCTTAAAACTTTTCTATACCTGGGATGTATTGTAGTAGCTTTGAGAGGAAACCAGTATATGTAAGTTCATTACAGTGAGAAGCGGAACCAGTCCTCACACCCTTGAAAGCAATCGTCAACCCATAAGTGTGGGAGGAACACGAAGGCTGTAATAGCTCCTTTTCATACATTCAGAGGTCCAAGTACGTCCTCATTAGCCCAGGGTGGATAGATGGTGGCTAATTGAGCGGTAGACTTGTCGTTCATTAGTAGCCTATTGAGTGAAGAGCGGAAAAGTGTCAACGAGCATGCCGTACGAGTTTCTTCTGGATATCTGTTCCAAATGTGTGAAAATTTATTTAGGAAAAAATTGTCTCGCAATCTCGTCGTACAACACTCAGTTTCAACCAATACTTTGTGGTTGCGCATATCGTTCGTAGAGGATACAATTAGCTTGATTTGCGGACCATGAGTGTGCAAGTGCTGATTAAGTAACTTATAATAAAATATAAGGTTTAGTCTAAGTTTCCTCTTCCAGAGTGGTTCTAACCCCAACATGTCACATCTGGATGTGTAGCCTAGATTACGGTCACTTCCTAGTGTTCTGAAGGTGAAGTTACGTTGTACCCCTTCCTTTCAGTTTGTCACTTCTACGAGGGCCACTGAGAATAAACGGGCAATATTCTAAGAGTGGGCGAATGCACACTTTATATAGTAGAACCCGTGATTCAGTGCTATAGAAGTTACGAATCATACATCCCAAGAGCTTGCGTGACTTGGATCTGATATATGCTGTTTGTTCAGATAATGTCAAGTCTCTGGAATACCTGATGCCAAGATCTAGCACAGAAGCTAGTCTACGTAGCTGTTTTCCGCATACCTCGAGGGTCAGGTCATGATTGTCGTTGCCTACGGTAAGCCAACTGCATTTATCATCATTGAATTCAAGGTGCGACTCAGCACACCATGAAGCAAGTTTACTTGGTTCTTGCCGGCAGTATCCAGAGTATTACGTTGTTCATGAGAGTGACAAGTGTTCACAACCTTCAAGTCATCGGCGTACAGGAATGTTTTGCCTTCAATGAAGCGGTTACACATGCTGTTGATATAAATTCCATAATTCTAGAGAAGACTGGTGTTATGTTGATGGGTCCGTAATTATTGGTGGTCGGTTTGTCTCCGGACTTACAGCGAGGCGTTATGTAACCAGTTTTCCATTCAGCGGGATATACGCCACTTTTCATTGATAGGGTGAATATCTTAAGCAGGAACAGAGACATATCGTCACCACTGTTCCTGATAACAATTGATTGTCGATCCTCATACCTACTGATAGTCGGAAGTTCATGATAGCCTCTGTGATACTTTTGACAGTAAAGTTCACATTGGCTCATGAACCTGTAGCGAGCAGTGCAAAAGTGTGCTAAGAATGAATTTCGCGAAGGATTCACCAAATAGTTCACAGATTTAGACGGGATCGTTCCAGACCATTCCGTTGTGTAATAAACAAGCTGTCTCTCGATGCTTGCAAACGTTTATTCAAAAGGGAGGTCAGACTATGTATCCTAGAACCACTTTTGAGGGTATTCACCTCCTCACTTATTGAGGCTTGTGCACGTAAAGTCTTAATTGCTTGATAAGTATCGTAGATTGAGTGCATCACCAGAAAGTCTCTAGAGGAATGATATAGCTTAGATAATTTTCGTAATTTGTTCCGAAGTATTCGAGGGATGTATTGGCCCTCATTCTTCTTCACCTTAGTTTCTCTCATAGGAGCAACGATATCTAGACATAGCATTATATTTCTATGGAAAAACGAAAGTGACTCTGTTAACGAGGCTGTCATGAAGTACTCATTCTATGGGCTGCACCTGAGCTCGATGAATACCTCCCAGTTATACTTTTGTAGCCACTATCCAAAATATTTCTCATAGGTTCCTTGTTTTCCTCACGAAGAGGGGATATTGATAGGCAACAGAAAACTATTCTATGATCACTGTTAGCGAATTCACCACCAACGTACATGGTGACTGGGACGATGTCACGGCAAAAGACTAGATCCAGCGTGCTGCTCCCACGTGTGGGTGAACGGACATATTGTTTCCATCCATAAAAATCTAAGACAGTATTTCATCATAGCGTTGTGGGCCACAACTGGTTTCCCAGTTAACTTCAGGCGGGTTAAAGTCTCCTGCAATCAGTTTGAAGTCAGCACTGATTGATGCAGCATGGGAAAATGACTGAGCAATAAGCTCATCAACTTCACTTGATGAACATGGTGTTCTATAAACACGGTCTACGGGGATTTTATAGTTAGTACCGCTTATACTAACCCATACTGAGCCAGGCAGAGCATTCAATGTACCATCTTCGATCTTATTAGCTGTGACAAGGCTACATGTATAAATCAAGCAACCTCCTCCACGCTTATGATCTCGACTAGTGCGATGAAGGGTATGACCATCTATGCACAATTCTACATCAAGGACCGAGGTGGGGCACCATGATTCAGTAACTAATATCACTGTAGGCTTAGTTAGCAAGACTATCGTTCTCAAGCCAGAAACTTTCTTCGACAACGACCGTGCGCTGACGGGCAGAAGTGTGAAAAGGTTACTGCGACTTTTGAAGTGTTTTACAATATGTAGTAAGTCTAGTTGGTTGGAGAAGTTTTCTATACTTAATTCATTAGACTATGTGCTACTTGCGTTACGGATATGAGACTCAGTGGTGGTGAATGGCGATATAACCAGTGAGGTTTTATTGTACAATGATTTATGATCACTTGCTTTTTGAGGGTGTGCGTAAGTAGTTGATGCGCTGTTCATTCTTACTGGTGACGTACAGTGCGGTTCTTGACAGGTGCAAACTGAGGATGGTAGCTCCAGGCTCGTGTTTGTGGAGGGTGAAACGATCCTATGAACCATTGGTCGTATATATTGTTCGGGGTCCCAAAAAATTTCGATAAGGCTCAAAAGTAGGAATGGTATTAGGGGAATAATTATATATATTCCCATAGTACTGGCCGGGGTCATCCGGGTGGCGATATAGGTTCGTGCAGGGTATACGTGACCTGTATAACATGAACGTATTTGGCATGCCACATGGCATCCTGCCGGAGCTCTAATGGCTAGGTAAACGTGACCTAGGGTACTGTCTGATGTCAGATGCCTTCAAGTTATTGCAGCCTCTTTCCAACGGATGAGGTTAGATGTGTAACACGCTCTTTCGGTGGGTTTTCTTTTCGAGATGCCTTACTTCCCATAAATACAATAGCGGCTTTGCCTGTGGCAGCTACGTTAGCTACGAAGTTTTCTTCGCCATCGTTGGACAAAATGCGTTTAAAAATGACCTTCTTCGGGATCTTTGTAGGTCTAAAGTACATGGTTTTTCCTGCAGGTCTGTGTTTAGTGACGTTACTATCAGCCGAAGGGTTTTTATCTGTATTTAACTTAGGGAGGATAGTACTGATAGTTGGGGTTTCGTGAGGAATTAAACAATCCTGATTACTTAGTTCCAAGTCCACCTGGGATTGCTTTACTGCCAGAGTGGTTAGCGCAATAGGATTACTGGTCATAACAGCACTATTCGAATGTTTCTCGGGGCATTCAGTACCTTCGTAGTTTGCATATGTCGGAGTTGTAGGACCTTTTCTCCTTTGTTTTCTGCGCTGACAAGGAGTTTTGTCCCGTACAGTTGTGATAGTTTTAAAATTACTGTTTAGTTTTATATGATCCTGATAGTTAGTGAACCTCTTAGCACCATATGAAGTGGTGAACTTGAAAAGAATGGGGCAACTTAGCTGTGCTGCTTTCTTGCGGAGGCATTTACAATCACAGTGCACAGGCGTCATGCCACATGAGTTTAATGACCTTTTCTTAAAGACATCTAAAGATATTGTATCTGGAACATTATATACTGTTGCCTGTTGAGAAGATGCCAGCCTCTTCATTACTTCAGTTGCCAAGTAATCTATCAGCGTTTCAGCCTCTTCAATAAGGTTTGGGACTAGGTTGTTGTGTTTCCAAAAAAGATATGCTAAGGGTTAAAAGTCCTCAACTACTCTCTTGATTCCATCTATCATGGGCTTAATACTGTCAGTTTCTTCTCTATTTTCCCCGATGTTATTATTCACGACCGACATGATGTCTTCAACCCTGACGAGCAGTATAAGGCATGTAAGTTTGTCGGGATGTGGATTACATGACGTGGTAGAGTTTCAGGCACAACCTGAAATATTAGTAGAACCGACTCTTTTGCTCTTATTGCTAGAGCTATCTACCTTCGGGCGCTTTGCTTTCAACCGTCCCACTCTTATAATAGGTTTTAAGTGAGATGTGCAGTTGACGGTAATGTGTGCAGTCTAAAAGGATGGGAATCAACTGTCTATATATGACGACGTGGCCTTAAATTATCCAGACAGAATATATCGTTATATTACCATATATATACAGTAATAATGAACTTAGCACGACAGGAAGTCGACAAAATATATAATCAAGGATCATGTGTAAAAGCAGCTTATAGTTTCAAAGTTACCGCGTTATTTATTTATTTATCTTTTAGTGCAGAAACACATCGAGACAAAAATTGAGCAGCATCATGTTCTGCCTGTGGTTCCCTCATAGTCGGTTCAAATTATTCATTTGCAACTAAGTAGTTCGGAAACGGCTTTCGGTTGTCATGCAGCCCAAAAACAATACTTGATGATTTTTTCTCCAATAGCATGGAAACAATTCGGTTAAATAGAGCTCCGCGGACCTTCAGAAATGTTCAAAGATCAGCTAGCTTTGCGCCTGGAGTCGATCTGTACATTAACTTGACCTCCAAGATTTTCGGCTGCCACTTAAAATTGGTAGATCGCTTTGAAAGTCAGTTGATCGTTAACCTCAAATGCGCGGGTAATGCGTGAGTTTTCCCGGCTTTGGGCCGAAAAGTGCATGAAAAAATCCAAACAGTCTCGTTGATATAGGAATTGACTGCTCATGGACAAAAGAAACACTAGATAGGGAATCCCTCAGAAGCACCAGATGCAGGACCTCTACAGCTCAAGGGTGTTCACTGCATTGTCGATTGTGAATGCCGGGTTCAGTATTAGGTTATTCTGCGGAGAAGGTTGCTTACATTTTGAGGCAACACAAAAATTTAAATTCTTGTCTACAAATTTTTGTTCCATTTATTCTTCACCCTAATCTCCCGTAGGTTCTTTACCTCATCATCAAAAAGTGTCCATACATATGTTTCTCATTCTTGAAAAGCGTTAATAAACAGGACTACTCATCCCACCATGAGAAATAAAACTTTGAAGATTAAAAAGCTGTTCGCTACTAGTGGGCTCTCTGCTAACAGCTTTCTGAAAAGAGGTGACATGGTTTCTTTCAAATGGAACATCAAGGGAGCACAATTTATAATTTGTCACCGCTTCTAGGGAGCGGTTAGTAGACCTGTGAGCATGCTTAGGGTTCCTGGAGTTAGAATTCTCATGAAATTAATAAAACGATCATTCATGTATTTCCTTTATGTGTGAAGAAATAAATACTTCATTATCACACCATGAACTTAACATGAGAGAGGCTAGTTTACGAGTGTAGCCAACTTGATAATAGTGGAGAACTCTACAAGATTTAGGCAGTGATCGGTGGTGCAGGGGGGGGAGATGTTAAACTACTATAGCTTCAAAAGTGCCAGCAAGTTGTTAAAGGAACAGGAAAATATCATTTTTCAGTATACGCACAGTGCTTGTGAACTGAGATAATTTTCATCCAAATTTTCTGCCACAGAGGGCACGATAGCCGAGCGATATTCTAAGTTTGGCTCGCAGGTGGCTGATATGTTTAACCCGCACGTATAGTTTGACGTTCCTCGAGGGAGAAGTCCATTCTAGCGTCAGTTCATATGCCTATTCAGTTCAGTGACCAAGAAGCTCACCTCAGCGACTTCGAGAATCAGCGAGTGTCCATGTAGTCATTTAGTTTGGGTGAATATGTAAGTCCGAGTATTTCACACATGTCATGTGACTACACACAGCATTATAGATTTATACCACTTGAAATAGTAGCTCTAGTGAAAGAGAATGAACGTTGGAATAACTGTCGTCCAACGCAAATGCATTTTTAAACAGAATGCACCTTGTGGTATGCAGTATTATCAGGGGGCATTATTATTATTTATATTATTAGTCCCTTGGGTTCCTAGTGGAACATAGGGCTTCAGTAGCACGTCTCCACTTCATCCTGTTCTCTGAGATCTTTTGAACCTGGTTCCACGACAGCCCACAAGCTCTCATTTCCTCCTCGCACGATCTCCTCCATGTCACCCTTGGACGTCCAACTCGTCTCTTCCCATGGGGATTCCACTCGAGGGCCTGACGCGTGATGTCCCCAAAAGGCCTTCTCAGTGCATGGCCAATCCATCTCCACTTCTTCCTGCATATTTGTTGCTTGATAGGTTCTTGGTTGGTTCGTTCCCAGAGCTCCTTGTTGCTTATTCTTTCTGGCCATCTGATCTTTAGTAACGAGCGTAAGCAGTTGTTGATGAATGTCTGTAGTTTATTGGAAATGCCTTTCGTGACGCGCCAAGTCTCTGAACCATACAGGAGCACTGACTTGACGTTGGTGTTGAAAATCCGTATCTTGTTCCGCATGCTGATTGCAGAAGATCTCCACACTGGTTTCAGGCTAATGAACGCCTGTCTTGCTTTTCCGATTCTGACTTTTACGTCCTCGTCCGTCCCGCCTGTAGTTGAAACAGTGCTTCCTAGATAAGTGAAGGAGGTTACTTCCTTCAAGTTTCTCCCGTTGACGGTGATTGGAGTTTGTTGTTGTTGTTGATGGTGGTGGTGCGGTATCTTCATCACTTCTGTCTTCTCTATATTCACCTGAAGTCCCGTCTTAGCTGCCTCTTCTATCAACTTGTTAGTTTTTGCCTGCAGATCTTCAAGTTTATGTGACATTAGGCACAAGTCATCGGCGAAATCCAAGTCTTCTAGGTTCTTTTCCGCCGTCCAGCGTATCCCCCTCTTCTCGCTCCCCACTGTTTGCTGCATGATCCAGTCCACCACAATAAGGAATATCATGGGTGATAGTAGGCAACCTTGTTTCACTCCTGTCTTCACTTCAAAAGCATCACTGAGCTTCCCACTGTGAATTACTTGGCATGTGGCATCTTCATATAGTTGTTGAATGAGGCGGATAAAGGTTTGCGGTACTCCGTAGTAATGAAGCAGTTTCCAAATTACTTGTCGGTCGACGCTGTCAAAGGCCTTCTCGAAGTCGATAAAGTTGAGGTAGAGAGCTGATTGCCATTCTATGCTCTGTTCTATGATGATGCGAAGCGTTGCAATTTAGTCTGCACATGATTTGTACTTCCTGAAGCCTGCCTGTTGCGGTCGTAGTTTTGAATCCAGTGCATCTTTAAGCCTCTCCAGGATGATGCGGCTTAATATTTTGCTTGCTGGGGTGGACAGGAGAGTGATTCAGCGCCAGTTCTTGCAAACACTGAGGTCTCCCTTTTTGGCAGTTTGACAAGGTAACCCTTCTTCCAATCGTCAGGTACCTTCTCTTCCTTCCACACCTTCTGTAATAGTGGTGTGAGCATGTCCGCTGTTGTCTCTGCATCTGTTCTCAGTGCTTCTGGCGGTATTCCATCTGGTCCTGCTGCTTTCCCGCATTTCAGTAGCTTTATGGCGTTCAGGACTTCCATTTTCGTTGGGGGATTTATGTTCACTTGTAATTCAGCGGCTGCAGGTGGTATTTCTGGACGAAGTGCAGGTGGTGGTCGATTCAAGAGCTTCTTGAAGTGGTCGGCCCATCGTTTCCTCTGTTTCTCTTCTTTCGTAATTAAATTTCCGACATCATCTTTTATTGGTTTCATCTGTGTTGGTCTCTTCCCTGATAGCAACCTGGTTATTTGATACAATGTCGTCAGGTCTCTGTCTCTCCTACCTGCAGCCTGTTCTGCTTCACTTGCCAGTGTTTCGTAGAAGTGTCTTTTGTCTTTGCGTGCACTCTTCTTTACTTCTTTGTTCAGTGTTTTATACATTGTGCTCAGTTCCTCTTGTCGTTGAGCATCCTTGCACTGGTTTATCTTCTGCTTCACCATTCTCCTCTCCTCTATCAGCTTCCAGGTATCCGTCGAGATCCATTCCTTGTCTTCTTTCTTCTTCCTTCCTAATACTGTTGTGCAGGTTTCTTTCCACATAGCTTTCAAAGACTTCCAGTGTTCTTCCACACAGGTTTCTTCAGGGATGTTCCTCGATATCTCCCATTTTGTCTTGATGGCTGCTGTGAAGATCTCCTTTGTAGTTTCATCCTTCAGTTTCCGAGTGTTGTACTTGAATTGAGGTCTATCACCAGCTTCCTTGAAGGCTTTTAACTTGATTTGGAAGGTTCCTTGCACTAGATAGTGGTCTGAACCTACATCTGCTCCTCTTCTTCACCTTGTGTTAAGTAGACTGCGTCTCCATTTTCTTGAGATTGAGATAAAGTCGATTTGATTTTTAGTGTGTCCATCTGGTGAAGTCCATGTCGCTTTGTGGATATCCTTGTGCCTGAACACACTGCCTCCAATCACCAAATCGTTGAATGCGCAGAATTCTGCAAACAATTCTCCATTCTCATTCATTTCACCTAGCGCCTCTCGACCCATGGTTAGTTCTCTTCCCGTGTTGTCCCCTCCCAGTTTGGCATTCATGTCGCCCATCAGAATTTTGATATCGCCAACTGACGTCTTGTCCAGTGTTGATTGAAGTTGTCTGTAGAATTCCTCCTTTTTCTCTTGCTCTGCATTATTTGTAGGTGCATAGCATTGTATGATTGTGACCTTTCTTCCTTTTGAGTTGAATCTTGCTGTCATGATCCTGGAGGAGATTGGTTCCCACTGCATGAGAGCCTTCGATGCTCTTGAGGACATCATGATAGCCACTCCCTCAGTGTGCTCGTGGTTGGCGTCTGGGTGACCGGAGTAGATTATTGGTTCTCCAGTTGACAGTTTGGAGAGTCCACTCCCATTCCATCTGCTTTCGCAAATCCCAAGCACTTCGATGTGACACCTTCACATCTCCTTTGCAATCTGGGCTGCCTTGCTGGGTTCAAACATCGTACGGACATTCCATGTCCCCACGTTTACTTTCGCTTTCATCGAGAGGAGAGAAGACACATCGGCCAATTGGCTTCCCGAAGGCTTTCACCAACTGGCGTCATTTCGCCTCTCCGATTCCAGCGAGGAATAAGTTTGTTTTCATTTTTTATATTTTGTTTGTGCTTTGAAGTTTCTTTAGCGGTTAGATTTGTTTTACGGGGTAGGGTTGCTAGCCCTATGCCCAACCTTCCCTCTTTACCTGGGCTTAGGACCGGCTAGTAACTGGTGAACTAGTTAACCAGGCGAGGTTACCAAGGGGCATGATGAATGCTAATTATCTTACATTATATGAAATTAAATGAGATGAAATATCAGAGAAGTCGGTTGCTCAGAACTGTCGCAAATAAACTGCCTTCGAAGATGTTGAGTGAATTGATCCCTTAGGTTTCCTTGTTTATCCAGATTTACGCCACCAATAAATTGACCCTCCAGAAATCTTGAACCAGTTGATGTAGTCTGGGCTCTGCATGTAAATGTACAAGCATATATTATCATGCAAAATGTTTTGGATGATATATTTTAGTCTGCGGACATGACCAGGCATGTGGCGTCGCACGCTTCTTCAGAATTAATTGCCTAGGGTTAGACGGGATTCAACATTGATGCTGACCTCCATAGTTTAACTGGACTGGCTAGGCGGAAGACACCCGGCCAAGCATTCTCACCAATTGGCATGCCGTCGTGTTACGCTGCACTGCTCGCAATCGGCCCTCTAGCCAGTTAGTTGGAAAGCATTGGTATCTTGGTGAGACCTCGCAAGTATACTGTTCTATCCGACTACGCAACTGTATTCTTCCTTGTACTCATATTCGCGGGTATGCAACATGTTTGGATAATTGGTGATTGGCCTCTGCGTTCGTCAGTTTCGCACGAGGACAATTCCTGAAGGCATGCGTGGACGCAAACAATATCAAGTTTGCGTTTGTTTTCCCTGTTGATTTAAAGTACACAGCTTTCTGCCGGAAAATACAGCAACGGCCATAAGACGTACATTTATAAATGTTTACTGGCTAGTCAGTGAATATATAAGGGTCCGCCAATCTTCATTTATCAACGGTTGGTGTGATTCCTTGGCGTAGCCATTATTAATGGAATTCAGGAGGTTTGATTTGGCCCATTGCAACTTGAAATCGAATTTCAGCCATTCATAGTGGTTGGCTGGCTTGGTAAATGTAATAACTCATTGTTTAGTCATACACTGTAATCATCGGGGGCTTGCTTATAGCCTCATAGGCTCAAGCAACACATTTAAGCAACTCGATGATAGAGCGATGTTCTTCTGTTGGCAGAGTCAAATGAGTGGATGGGGGCTGATGGTCCCTGCCTAGTGGATGGTGAATTTCGTGGCAGCACAGCTTCATTATTCTGGGGAACAGCGGAGAGTTGAGAACATAGTTCTCGGTTGGGTCCTGCTGATGCTGCGAAACGTATACGTGATATGGGTATTCGAAGTCTTCAACTAAACTCTGTGTTCGTTTACTGTTAAGATTTATAGGTACTTAGGCGTGTATTCGTCACAGTCCACTTAAGGAATAATGTGAGGACGCAAGAGGACTGAAACGTTCTGATGTATTAATGCTATATACTTCGAACAATCTGATCACGCATGAACTTGCCGAATAATCTGTATAAAAACTGGGAATGTTAATTAAGCCCGTGGATTTGTAATTAAGAGAGCTAGCAAAGACAGAACATAAAATACGTAGAACCAATGCTTCAAGGTTGGTCTGTTTAAGCACAAATTTTCTTTGAACACATGAAGAGGGTTTGAATTTATGGATAGCAAGTGACGCGTAGAATCCAAGTGTCGGTCCGTGACCACGTTAACGCGGTCTTATGCGAAGTGTTTGAAAAAGTACACGTGCAATCACATTTTTTGGGATGTGTAGAGCTAATACATCACATATTTCAGATGAATTCCATCTTTTTACTGCCCCGTTTAAATCTATCGGGAGGACCAGTCATTTTACCGTCCATTTGCCTCATATGTTGGCGATGTCTTCGTATTGCTACCGTCTAACGCACGGGTAGGAAAAAAACGAAATCAAGTGGAGGTTCTGTACTTTCGTGACCGAAAACTGTTTACTTTGAAGGGTACTGTTACGTCTGTAGTTTTAGTAACGATGTCGGCGGTACCTTTCATGAAACAGTCATGTTATCCGAAGTCATTTACCGTAGTGCATCTTTGAAGTGAAGAATTTCGGCCTGGTAACTGCCTTAAAATGCACAGTTTCCACTGTTGTGGCTGTCGTTTAACTCATAGACAGTTTTATTTATGAACCACGTGTCTGTGCTTGTACTGTAAGTCAGTCTGTTAACAAGCTTGTGAAGCAGCATCAAGTTCAGTATGAGGCTTCGTTTTCACATTACCTCAAGCTTCAGGGTATTTCATCTGAAGAAGAATTATTGTTCACTCGTCATTCGTGTACAATATCCCTGAACTCTTTCAACTTTCAGTTTATCCGTAACCCGTATACTGACGCAAATGAAGGATCAGTACCTGAGAAGTATCCGACACATGTTTTATACAAGATAACTCTGAACACGTTGCTTTAGAGGTCTCGTATTAAGAAGCCTACAATCTTGCACGATCTCGATATATGCGTGAATGTGCTGAGAGAAGGTTAGTCAGTGGGAACATAACAGCACTGGGTTTAGTACAGATTTCAAATATTGGAGTGAATGCCTGGTTACTGTCAGGTGTAATCTAATAGCACGGTCGCCTACACACAACCAACCACACTCTCATACGTTAAACTTGAGTCGCCAGGCTTCGCAGCACATGACAGAATATCTTAGTTCCTCTTGCATAGGGTTAATGGTGAAGGCTAAGTCACCGCTGGAGCGAGCGTAGAGTACTTTCTGGCCATACGCATATGGAATGGACCTCCCACCTTCAAGCATTCCCACACACCAATGATGCTTACTATGATGAACAGTGGATCTAACACACTGCCCTGGACAACTCCGCCGGCTGTTGAATAAGGCTTTGGGACAGTTGAGCCATCTTTTGTTGCTCGACAACGCTTACACGAAAAGGATTTTAGCCAACCTTTGACTAAATGGCAGATTCCATGGGAACTTAACCCAGGGATAAGCAAGTTGTGTGGGACTCTGTCAAAGGCTTCAGTGGTGTCGAAGTAAAGTGCTACCCCTAAAATTTTCCTATTTCCTCCGTAGGTGATCCCGTTAAAAAATCAAAGGGGCTTGCTGTGGATGATCCTGTTTTCAGAAAGCCATATTGTGGTGAGTTGATATTACTACATTCGGTTTTCGGTCGCCTTCTCCGTGATCCACGAAATAACTGGGCTTAGTCAATCGGGATGTAATTACTGATGCTTGCCTTGACTCCTGACAGAAGTTTTGGCCGCACGTATATATGGTTTACCATCCATCAGGATAGGTTCCAGAATTAAGTGAAGGATAAACACCATAAATAATTAAGCTACTATGTCCGTGCCTGCCCTTTTGTAAGTCATTGGCGGTATCTCACCTGTCTCGGAGCCAACGTTTGCTAAAGCGTTTAATGATAACAATAATAATAATATGTTTACCGGCTGCCTCGATGTCAGGGGGTGGAGGTATGTTGGTACTGTTAAGAAACCATTCACTTGGCAGTTCCGATATTGCCCGAGGATCGTGGTAGGGCAAAACTTTATGCTTGTTAAACAGTCTTTTGTATTTTTGTTTCGCTTTCGCGGGATACTTAAAAGGTCTTGCTTTTGGACGAGCTATCAAAGGCCCTAAGTACTTCAACCAGTGGCCTCATCCAGTATCTCTTAAAGTGAAAAAATGTTGTAAGTATTTAGTTCAGAGCATTAGGCTCTTTCAGAACAGAGTACTCCCTTCTTAATTTCCTCAGTTTACGCCTGAGTTTCTATCCATAAATATGATTTTCTTCAGGTTGAGTTTAGAGAGGGCGACCGCGTTCTAAGGGTAACCAGCAATCCCGTAAGATCCGTCTATGGTTTGACAAAAATTGCAGAGGGGAAAAAAGTCTGACAGATTAGGGCGTCTTATGAGTGTTGCATGGGGTTACAGACGGCATCCTGAGGCCCTTGTGCTGGTTATACTTCGGTGTTAACCCACAGTTACCCCTATGAGCTATCAGAGGTTTCCCACTGGTCGTTTTAGCGTATTTGTGCCCACAAGGCTGGCCATCTTTAGGACAAAGGAGTAGTGGTGACTGCTAGTTAACAGATCTAATGGCATGAATATGAGCTCCAACTTTATCTGCTGGGCAGGATAGTCTGACTAACATGACACCAGAGTAATTAAAAATGCAAATATATGATAAAAATGAAGAGACTTTTTGAAAACTTATTCACAGTGCAGAACAGGAAACAGATGTTTGGTAACCAACGCTACACAGTAGGGCGACCTTCCTCTTAGTGCTAGTACATGTTAAGAACTCGTTACCTTTAAATAGACGTCTAGCCACAAACTTCAGTACATAAAAGTGCGAATGTCAATTGATTTTACATGCATATTTCCGATACTTATCTCCCACTCCCACCCTTTCTTTGTAGACCACTGGTACTTGTTCCCCTCTCGAATATAAGTGGCTACACCTGGCTTCATTGTAGACGCAAAGGAGCTGTATTTCGTAATCGATCCCTGGCGTCAAGCTCGTTTTGTTGCCGCACTCTTTTCATGACAATGATATGTTTCTGAATTAGAAGCAAGCAGTTTTGTAGGCTACATTAGAAGCATATCAAACACGGCAGTCAGTAAATGCCGTTTGTTTCAGCGAAGTTAAATAAGATGCACTAAGGCCCCGCATGTGTTTGAATTACTTTACGAGAGGGGAAACCTCTAAGACGTTATGCGTCAGACAGCCAAATTATGAATATTTTGACGGAGACAAAACAGGTATTCACCATACAAATAAAAGCTTTATTATTTATTATGCATTTCGGCCAATTCTGGAGCTGCCCGCCTCATATCATTGGACAAAGCTTAAAAGTCAGGCGCTTCAAGAGTCGACTTGACGTTTTTTCTTCCCATGTATATAACATGGTGCCACTTTGTGTCAACCTTAGGTGACCATCTTCCACTGAAATTGTTGAATCGCTAGACCTCCGAGTTCTTTTTTCCTCATAAGCCTCAGCCAACTAGAGATTATTACTTATCAAAAGGTCCCACTGGTTCCATTCCTCTTTGCTATCCTTTCCAACTGGTAATCCGCATATTTATGCCCCACACACGTGCGTAGGCTCATCCGTGCGGTGTTCTTCCTCTTGATAACCGATCGTGTTTAGCTGTCGTCTGCAACTCTCCGGTGCTCACTAAATGTACTACTTTCTCCTGA
The DNA here is from genome assembly GCA_944470555.2 of Heterobilharzia americana. NCBI lineage: Eukaryota > Metazoa > Platyhelminthes > Trematoda > Strigeidida > Schistosomatidae > Heterobilharzia > Heterobilharzia americana. The sequence goes on from OX104134.1 coordinate 57,691,461, forward strand.
TAACGCGTCCAAAAGTGGACTTAAGGTATTCTAGTAGCTCCATATGTAATGGCCATGTATTTTATGTTTCGTATCCCACATGCCTAAGCCGGGATTCGGTAATGTTCTTCGTGACGATTCAATACAACTTCGGCGTGAATCTGCATCACCTAGCACCAATCGACCGTTCTCAGCGCCAATAAACACAACGTTATGGTTCAGTAAGCACGGCTTTGCGTACTGCATGAGCTGTTTATATATTTGGGTTTTTGAGATATATGATCCGGTACCTCAAGGAAGAAGCAATCGATTGCTGGTTTCATACTTCACTTTACTTTCTAGCTGCTTCGCTATCGTCCCGTTTTTCCTATGTCTGCTTCAGCTATAGAAACTAACCGTTGAATTATTACCTGCTTGTGTCATCTGGATCATCTTGGTTGCTGCACATCTTCCGCCAGTACTACGACAAGGTCTTTTTTCCACTGGTAGCCAAATTCTGATTCAATGCTTGACTAGCGTGGAATGAATAACTAAATGCCACGAATACGCGCCTAAAAGTGGAACAACGCGAGTCTTAGCGTGTAAAATTAGAGAGCTCGATGTAGAAATATTGCCGAAAAATGCTAGGGACGGGTTGTTGCAAGTAATAAAACCGAGAGTATTTTAACCCTTTTCAGAGTCAGGTGACCATGCTATTCACCGCATAATGGCTATCGTGCCACGATAATAAGGGCTGCACAACGGAGGAGGAACTGCCAGACACACAGGGTTTTCACTATCCAAATTAAGAGCTATTTATTAGCTTAAATAGTTCTAATGAAGCTCACGTTTATTCTTATGTGCCATTAGACATTACTATTATTACTGCTAAGCCACAGTCAATTTCGGTACCTTGGGGGCCCAAGGGTTATACAAACCCATCTCTGAGTGTTTCTGCTGTGAAACATTTATCTGCGGACAGACTGTAGATGTCATCTTGACCCAAGAGCTAGCCGGCAGGGCGCTCAAACAGCAACAAAAGACGGCTGCCGATTACGGATTGGAGAAGCCTATTCCGGACCAAGCTGTGGCATTTATTGAAAAATTTGCGTCCGACCCTTATATTACATGTGCCTACTGCCAATGTGAATAAGCCATTTCAAGGGTCATGTGGCTGCGCACATTTCAAAGTGTGCGGGGAGGAACAGTATGAGAGACCATGCAAAGTCTTGTGCGAGAGAACTATGTCGCTTCTAGACGCCGTTTCTATAGCGGCTCAAAAAGACCATGGTGCTCCTGTACATATAACTTACATTACGGGCGATACTCAGTGATTTCTGGTGAAACTTCTTGGAACATATTCAGGCAATAATTTCCCAGTAGCGTCCACGCTAGAAAAAAGAATGAACTACATTTCAATGTCGGTCCAATGCAAATTTTAAAAAGAGCAGGTTTGATATCAGGTTCAGTCTAAGTTGCTTCTTCTAAGGAAGTTTTGGTCCTAACGTGCGCATCTGGAGGTGTAGTCTAGACAGCTATCAGCTCCAAGGTTTCCTAATTTGAAGTAGCGCTTTAAATTTTCCATTTTTGCGCAGTTGTTTATAGAGGGGCCGCTGAGAACAAACGGATGGCTTTCCCACCATGATTGAGTGTTTACACCATGGATTTTGCCGGTGAAACCGTTTTTCGCTTGTCATATACCTTTGTGGTTAGAGAGTAACGAATAATGGCGAGTCTAAGAGGGTTCCAATGGTATGTAAATTTACTTACCGTATTCTTGGGCCTGGTCGGGTGAAAAGAATTCCAGTATCTCAGTCGGTAATCGATGCGCTACCTATTTTGAGGTTAAGCAGGGCATGCAATGGTGTGGGTGGTAAATTTCCGTCTCCCAGGAATCGATAATTGCCTACCTTTTCGAAGCTTCTTTCAAATGTTTGACTAATAAATCAACCTGTCTGCACAGCTTCAGTTTCTGACTCAGCTTCTACGTGTTCTAACCAGCCCGCGTTTAAAGGCAGAAGGAGTAAACTGTGATGGTCAGTGTTTTTTGATCTGTTCTTCTTTTCCATGGGCAGTCTTTTCAGTGGGATGATTATAGTGGGTGTTGCTGGCAAGAATGAACGTAAGCAGTATATGTTGAGAGGGTGGTAGAAATCAGATGGAATTAACAGCAAAGGGGTAGGGATTCTGCCCAGGGGAAAGCAGGTGACAGTGCTATAGTATCGAGAGCAAGTCGAAGAGAGGCAAAAGAGGAACCGAAGCACGTTTTGCTGATGACTGTCTTAATGCAGAGTGCATCATGTTTAACGACTACTGTAACACATGTTTATAATAAATATTCCCTCCTTCTTCCCTGTTTTCTCGTTTCCTTCAGTAGGTGCCGCTGCTCCTGAACGTGATGAAGATTCCGTGGCCTGCAGAGTTCGAGAATGGAGACATCAAGGTCTTCCTGAAGGACTTTGAGTCGGTCACGGAGCTGTTGGGTGTCCGGGATCCAATAGAGAATGTCATGGTGCTTTTTACGTTGCTCAGGGGCACAGCGAAAGCAGCATATGACGGCTTGGAACGTGGAGAGGAGAAGGAGACTTGAAAGAGGATGGTTGAACGACTGGCGTAGACAACAGCATTTGCACAGGTCCCACAAACCATAAAAAACTCGTGGCAACTGTTGGCACAAACAGTTGGCAATATATGCACTCCCCCAAGCGAAACGGTAACACCCTTGACCTGATACTTTGTCACGACGTTGAGCCATTTTCCATACAGGTAGGCGAAAAATTTGCAAACAGCCATCATAGCACACTGCCTTGCGTTCTACCACTTCTGATGGCTCGCGAGGGTGTACACAAAGTAATACCAAAATGCTGTCTATACAAGGACATCAAGAATGCCAGGTGGGAGCTCCTCGAGACACTCATAAAATGCTCCGATTGGGAAGACTTCTTCACTAGCAGTAATCTGTCTGAAATCCTCGACAAATTTTAAAGGACTATTAGTTCCGCGCAGGAAACAATTGCTCCACCAAGCTCAGCCTGGAAAACAACTTTATATATAGATGGGAAAACTCGACGCAAACTGAGAAGACCAGGAAAAGCACTTTGTTTCGACAGAATTTCGTGCATTGAATCGGGTACATACAACACTCCTTTCACTTCAAGAAAGATACCAAATGAAAGCACTAGCCGGAGATGGTAGGACTCTTGATAGTTTGTCCCATACGCAAAACCTTTGAATTCCCCAATGAAAGCGAAGAAATACGAAAGACGTTTTAAGAAATCATTTAGCACATAAGGTTATGGGCTACTGTGGTCCACAGGCGATTTGTGAACTACTCAGTGGGTGGTTTCTTAATAGTATTAACATGCCTCTGGGTCCAAACATCGAGATAGCCACTACAAGTAGTAGTACGATGGGTGGTATAGAATTCAGCGTGAATAACAATGACGATGCAGTTAAAACCCGAAAGAAAATGTTGGCTGTGGGATAGACGAGATACCGTCAACAATTTTTAGAAGGACTGGCATGGATATGGCGGTTTTACTACTCAAAGTATTTACCCTCTAGTCAAATTCTGGGACATATCCTGATAAATGAAAAACTACTTATATACTGCCAAAACATAAGTCAGGAGCTAAAACCAGCGTTAGCAATTATAGACCAATTAATATAACCCCGGTCATCCTAAGGATTATGGAAAGGGTAATTAAAAATCAAATGTCTGATTACCTGCTGGAATCTAACAATATCAACTCGTCACAATACGGTTTTCTGGAAAGAATATCTTGCACTACAAACCTATTTGACTTTTTTAACGAGATCACCAGCAAAGGGGTCTGAAAAAGGTAGTGATAATAGTCTACTTTGACAAAGCTAAAGCCTTCATAACTAAAGTCCCACACAACCTGCTGGAATTCTTGCTTTCTCCGCCTGCTTCCCAGTCTGTTTTTTCTCGGTGTAGAAAAGTAATTCAGTTCTAAACGTTGGCTTGATTGCCATCAAGAATTAATCACTTAAGGAACAGGCCATGTCTGAAACTACCCTTCATGGAGGGTTACCAGTTTTACCACTTTCAGAATACTTAACTACAACAAGCAGAAATAAAAAGTGCTCACTGGACTACAACTTTATAACTATCAAAATTTAGGGTTAATTCATTATAAGAGTGACCAGCAAAGTCCGACACATACCAACTGCAAGGCTATAAGGACCAGTGAAAATGGCGGACAGGATGTCCTGGAAGTCCAGTTGGCGCATTCAAACAAGTATACTGCTTCTGGACACTGGAGCTGGAAAAGTGAAGACATTTGGTTTTCAGTATAATATTTATCAAGGTTATGAATCTTTGTCGTGGAATGGTATTAACATGAATGAATTATACAGCCCTGGAACCATCAATAAAGCAAAATATGTAAACAGTTCGTGCGTACATTCTCTCGTAAACTTTTCACCACTTTAAATATAAGTGTAAAACTCGGGCACTGTGGTCCAGTGTAATTCTGTTTTAGTCCGTTTATTAGAAATATCACACGGTGAAACAGCAGCATTTACTGGATAACGTTTCAGACATAATTTATTGTCCATATTCATATCAGGTAACTCCACAACTTCGAAACAGTCTTTACATATTCCTAGTTTTCCCTCCTTCCCTGTGATGACAAGGGTGGTAGAATTTTCCATATATCTGGGACAGGTGCAGCATCATTTCAACTGCATGTGTTTGGTGTTGATTCTATAAACAAAGATTCGGTTATCAATCTCCCCCTCCACCCAACTAAGTTAGTTTTCAACACTGTCACCCTATCCCACCCTACTGTGTGATTGTGTGTCATCGCATGCAGAGCTACAGCCGAGTTTTTCTCTTGATTTCCTATCTAATTAGGATCTACTGATCTTGATTCAGCTAAGTTTTTGCGCTCCGCTATTCCAATCGACCCTGGTCGACTGCTTTGACCTATGCGCCTGACCTCGCAATCACTGCAAGGAATCTGGTAGACCAGATTATTTTGCCTAATTGCATTGATAGGATCTTTTAACTTACAAAGCTTGTTTCTGAGTGAGTTTGTTGATTTGAATGCCACTTCAATCCCAGCTTTATTGAGAATTCTTCGTAGTGCTTCCAAGGTGCCTTCCTTGCACGGTAACGCAGCAGAGGCATTGAATTCTCTCCTAACCCTGTTGCCATTATTACCACTAGTAGTGGAATTATTATTAATAACATCTAATATTTTTCCTTCGATTTCTTATGAATTTATTAATAAATTTTGGTGGGTAATTATTGACATGCAAGGTATTCTTGATGTGTAGAATCTCTTGTAGCAGATTTTCCGATCTACTGGTAAGTTTTTTCGCCTTATCACTTAAGCGTTTGACTAGGCCTACTTTAACTGAAATAGGGTGGGAGGATTCGAAGTCTAAGTAGCGATTCGAATAATCAGGTTAAGAAGTTCAACAAACTTATAAAGGAAAGGTATACAGTCAGCAGTAATGAAGTTAACAATAGCATATCACTAATGATCGATAAGTAAGAGTGGGTTGTCAAACTCTCAAGCAGAGCCCTGAGCTCAATAGAAGCGAAAGTGCTGAAGAAAGGTCTTAAATTCAATGTAGCGGTTAGGGGGTTGAAACTGAAGATGTCATTTCCAAATAGAAATAGAGTTAAGTTCAAAGGATAGGACAATTGAAGATGTGGTAAGAGACAAGAGGGCACTAACACTGAAACGAGAGATGGAAGCAAAATCTAATTTAC
>OX104134.1:57697655-57758037 GCA_944470555.2 Heterobilharzia americana
TCCATAAGTCCTCACCATCAGATCTGCCACTGTGTTAAGCATTTCTGCATTATCTTGGTCCATCACACATTTTCACATTTTCTGGTACTTATTAGCCATTAAGTCTTGAAAAAATATTGATTCTAAAATCAACAACTTGATTAATTAACATTCCCAGCATTTCCTGCTTAAGCACAACGTTTACGTAAAACCTAAAAATTATCTATGTGGAGTCAGGGAAAAAGCAATAAATATTCATTTTTACAATTTTCCTGGCTGTTTCACCTTTCATAACACTGGTTGATGGTAAAATCACCTGTGAACTATGCACTTCTACATCTAGCCCAACAATATGTTGTGTAACGACCGGCCGTCGATAGGTTTTCGTCTAGCCTGTAGGCGAGTTGTTGCAGGGGGCGCTAGGAGCATTGCGAGTTTGATGGTGGCCGCGAGAAAGGAAAAGGGGAAGAGAAAAAGGTGAGCTGACGGCTCAGCAAGCAGACAGGATGTACTTACATTTAGTAATAAAACATAATTGGCAAACGCTAGAGCTAGTCGGCAGTCCGGAAACGGAAACTGGGAGGTGAATGAGCAAGATTTCTAGTGCTTTGCAGTTGCGGACATTTCAAGAGTGCACAAGAATGTTTCACAAACAGTTGACATTTGAACTATCAAACCAAATAAAAAAGAACAATCTGATGGCATACATTCGGCAAAATACCTTTGGTAGGCAAATATTAATTTGCTTCCCGCTATTTCATTCAAGGTAACGGCATTCACTCGGTGGCTTAAGAAGTTGACTCAGGTGTTAGCGATTCCCGCTTTTGCATATCATCTCCCCGCTGAAAGCCTTCTGGGGATAATATCCTACTTAGGCACTTTCCCAGCCTTGTGAAATTGCAAGAAGCCTCTTTGAGCAGTGCCAGCTTGGCTAGTCAAACATGTGCCCGTCTTTGGACAAGTTGAGTAACCCAGTTTTTTTACTATCATGACACAGGTGAAAGAGGTGATGCGTAGGTCATAGAAAACATGCTTAAAAACCAGCCAAGTTCATTCCAGAAGACAAATACTAATTACGTACTGAAGGGAAATAAACGGAATGAGGAAGACGTGAGGTCGAGGTACCTCCATGTAGTTCACTATTTGAATTTAGTAACAAAAAGTCTAACAGTAAGCAACATTGTTTGAAGCAGTGATATAGGAAGCGTGATCTGAAAGGCGTTTTTGATCTCAGTATGTTGGATGTCCAGCGAGAATATGAGTTCGCCAACATGAATTTAGCACAGTCGGTTTATTTTTCCGTATGTGGAAATAGTTCACAGTCATCCACTTAATCGGAAATGCGTCATGTGAGACCTCCGAAGCGGAAGAATGAAAGGTGGCGACCCCGTGAGTGTTGCAGGGTCGGAATTGGGCAGCATTATGCAGAACTTGAGGAAGGCAATGTCTTCTCTAACAAACTAATTGGCATAGTGTGGATCTCCGGGGGCAACGTTTGGCAAATTAAATACTGCTAGCCAGCCACCTACCTGGGGCGATGACGGGTGTCAGGTAGTACCAAGGGTGCGCCCCGGCAACAGTGATCAAACGCCTACCTACTATGAGTCCACTGAGGTAATATGTTTTGACTCGAAGTGTATAAGAAACAGGAGAGAGTAAGTAATCATTGCTTCGGTAAATGCAAGTGAAGTTATGAATTGTTTCTATCAGATTTGACGGATAGCTGTGGCTATTGTCAACTGGTCATGCTCAGATGAACGACGAAGAACCATAGGTTGCTCGCCGCTTTCAACATTTTGCGTCCACAGTTCTTCCCATCATGAGGCACAAACCCTCGCATTCACTATGTACGTATGGGAATGGTTGTCAATGGGTATATTCCCCTACTTGACATCCAATGATTCCCGATATACAGAAGCCCAGAGTGAATGTTGACACACAGCTTTTTGGACTTCTGATAGACCACAAAAAAGGAAGTATTGCAAGCGCTTGCTTGTTTGCGGGACTGATTTTTCGGACTGTTTTACAATGCCACCCAACATATTCCCATCCTTCCTCCTCACAGAAAGAAAGTGAAATTTCAGATGCCCGGTTCATCGTCACTTACCCTTTACCTCTGGAATAAACGAAGTTCGTCTTTTAAATGATAATGCACTTTCTCTCAGTGATATACAACTAAATCCACTGCATTTGCCGTGTGAGTGTATTTATGGGTTGAGCGGACCACGCAAACACTGTCTCCGATAGTTCTGAATTCAGACGCTTCAGAGCCTGGCGGTATTGTACATCATGTCTGTGGGAAAGGAAGTGTTCCCTCTGCTACAGGGCTGCGGGCTGTCAGTAATTACCCCATTGCACAGACGTCAACGTGTTATCTTTTTCGGCGCCACTAAATAACTGCTTCAACATTTTTTGAGATATTTTATGTTGAAATACGAGCAGCTTGTTCGTACACGGCTGCTTCCGTAGCTGAAAAACAGCTCAACGATACGAAGTACACATCATCCCAGCCTCCTTCAAGCACTATAGCGCAACCGACAGCATTCAGGCCCATGTGAAAATATATGTTATGGTAAAAATTACACGACACTTCCTCGGTAGCCTGTGCACATAATTCCATCACGTACTTCTTTCGCAGCTTCCTTCCACGTTCACCCCCCCCCAGCACACCCCTCCTGGGGGGAAACAAGGTCAGGAGTACTCGCTTACATCCAGTCAGTAGTAGGTGGTGACTATTTAGGCACCAGGTCTCAAGTTCTTCCGAACTAGTTAGACCTGCTGGTTCCTCTTTGTTTTATTAGCATACGTTTCCTACCATGTATCATACAAGAAGATAATTTTTTAAAAATGCAGCACGAAACCCCAAACAAGTAGGATTGGAACTCCTAGAAGCAACCTTAGAAACTTGACTGGAGCGTGTAACATAAACTCCGTGCATCAACCACAGTTACAACATCCTCATTGCAAAACGGAATAGGCATGGCTATACAACGTTTACAAGAATTACGAAGTATCCGAGAAGTCACTGTAAACTGTGCTAACACAAGCTTTCACGTCACAATAAACTGTCTAGGGAATATACACTTTCGTGGAGGAACAGAAAGCAGCACTTATGCAAACGTATGACGATTTCATTGGCTTTCTTTTATCCGCTGTACTAATGCTTGCTATTGAAACTACTCCCACAAATGCTTTAAGCATTCTGAGCTTCACAAGTATGCCATAAAAATTTCCCTGTAGCCTCATCACGTGACGATAAACCCACTGTATACGGTGCACGAATTTGAGGCATTCTGATAACAAATGTCAAGGCACCAGAATATTCGGATAGTGTTTTCCTGTTGCAGATGCACAACAGTTCCACCAGTGGGCACAACAGTTTTCCCATCAATGTACTATCCCAATCTTCAGGTTTACCATCTATCGAGATGATTAACAATGAAGGTGACTTTAATAGGGAAAAGGAAATAAGACGAATAGTAGGATCTGACCGCACGTCAGAATGATAACACCCACTGTCTTTCATCAACGTTTGTGGTTAATGTGGTTACTGCATGAGAGGCATATCCATATCCACTGTTTCCGTACCCAGTGGGAAAAACTTCATGTATTGCAAAACAGGAATGATGGAGCATAAAATCACGCTAACACTACACAAATTACACATGAGATGGTAATTTAAGAAGAAATTACTGCAGGCCATCAAAAGCATAGAAGCTTTGAGATGTCGTGCCCAATATAAATCAGCCAGACGGGCCAACATGGAAACGAAGAAGATCGAAAGTCTAAGTGAATAAACCCCAAAAGATGTACAGATAAATTAAAGGCACATTAAGGTCATCAAGGCAAATAAGTGACAAACAATACCCCAAAATGTGCAAGATATAAAGAATTGCTCAGACCCCTCTGAGAAATGATGCTGTTCTCTGGTGCTAGTCATTTTTATAGCCGCTTCGTTTCAAATTTAGGAATTGTCCTGGTGTTAACTTGATAGAGGCAGAGGCCAATCACTAATTATTCGGACTTGTTATATACCCACGAATACAAGACCAGGAAAGAACACAATAGCGTAGTCTGATGGAATAGTATATTTGCGAGGTCGGGCCAAGATACCGATGAGTTCCAACTAACTGGCCAGAGGGCCGATTACGAGCAGTACGACGTAACACACAGCGTGCCAAATGGCGAGGATGCTTGACCGGGTGCTCTCACCCTAACAAGTCCGGTAGAACTATCAAGGCCAACATCAATGTTGAAACTCGTCGAGCCCCAGGCTATTGATTTTGGAGAAGTGTGTGGCGCTACACTAACTGTGTCCCTGCTCGAAAATTTATCTGTTTGTTCACGAGAACGTCCCCACTGTCATCTATCTGCAGAAGCAATTCAACTTCCTGAAATATTTAAATGGCTTCCTAATGAGACAATGTCTGCATTCAGGATAGAAATTAACACTCGACGATCACTGGTGACAGATGCCTCCAATGTTTCTGTTGGGTCAGTTTTATAACAAGAGGTGAATGTTGCATGGAAACCATTAGCATGCTTATATGAACGCAGTACCATTACGGTACGTTTGGTAGAGCTCCTCCTACCTGTGTACCTAGCCACACAGCACCACTTTTACAGTTTCTACAGACCCCAGAGCCTTATCAGCCAAACAGTTCTCAACGTGGAACACGTCACCTGGGATTTGTAATCTGGTTTACGTCCAATATTCGACACATTACCGGTGCCCACAGCGAAGCTGCCTTATCTCACATGCAAGCTGGTAACATGCTGCATCCGAATTGATCATCAAGGTCTATCCAACTAACTAAAGTAAGATTTGGAATTCCAGAAGTTGACTTCTTGGAAAATTATTTGCTTCATTAAGAAGCTCAATTAAACGTTGTCAGAGTGATATACGATACACCTACTGAAGTTATGCACTTGGTTGTTCCCATTGCGAAGAGACGTACCGTATTTGACAAACCGCATTACCTTTAGAACTATGTAAACAATATCATTGAGCTAGTTAATGAGGTCTATGACTGAACGCGAATTTTACACAAAGCAGTGGATATGAACCTGCCTCAACTGTTCAGGAGTAAGCGTTCACCGTCACAACTACTCTCCACTTTTTCAGTTCCCTACTTTCGAAACCAGACTTGAACACATACTCAGAGATACAGCTGGACCACCGCCCCCTTTCTGCAGTTCAGACCGTCTCTTCATACGGGAAAATGGATTCGTATGCTTTCTCATTACTTTCCAATGCAGGATATTTCACCTAACACGGTTGCTAAGACTGGTAAATGTCTGTAGACCCGCCTTGGCAGTCTCTAAGCCATCACTACTAGAAGTGGAGTATGATTTGAAGGGTTTTTATTCCAACAGCTATCTTGGTTGTTCAGCATTAGGCATACATCCATGACACCAGTGGTGTAGCTGAACGCTTCCATAGATCATCAAGGGTAGCGCTCACTGCTGCTCTGATTGACAGTAACTGGTCTACTATCTCTTCATCTATTTTTTCGTTCCACCCTACTGTGAAGAGTGGCAACTTGAAGTAGTACTTTGACTTCGTCTGTCTATCTGCCAACTAATCTAAAATTCCTTTGGTCCTGCTTCAAATCAGGGTCGCACCAATAAGAGACATTGATTGCTGATCCTCCGAGTCAGTCCATGCGACAACAATGCGAGTACCTAGAGACATTTTCAATCAGACAGTTAAGTCCTAACTAACATGGCTAACAGCACGCAATTACAAAAAGATGCGAGCGAGTTTAAAGTGTCATTTTCACGACCACAACAGTGGCCGTTACAAATCTAACCTCAGATAATTAATTATGACCACAATTTCTTCGGAAGAGATGGCGTCAGGCGACTACTCCAAGCGGCATAAGACAGTCTTAAGTAGAAATGATCAATGTTTCACCATCAACAGTTCTAACAAAACAAATGCTGTCAATATCGATCGGGTACGGACTGCGTTCATCCATGATCCGCAATAAACAACTACCATTCAAGTTTTACCAGCCCAACTCGCACAAGGAAACCTGAAAAATCAGAAATTATTCACATTGAGACAATTTAAACATAAAGTAGCTCAGTAAAAACATCTTTCCTACGGGTCGCTCTCAGCAGCTGTTCGGTTGTGTTTGTGGTAACAACAGCCAAACAGATAAGTTTATTACTGGCTAATAGCCCGGCATCAGGTCATCAAAACGGTATGTTCTTGGGTGACATAGTGAACCGATTGTAGAGTTAGAAAGGAACTGAGTAATCAAAGGGGTATTAGGAATACATGCAGTAGATCAATGTGATGACCAACAGGTTAAAAGGTAAAAATGCCAAAAGTAATAATTTTAATTATGGTCAATGATCGGAGTGAAGTATTGTGAGAATTTTAATGAGAGTGGAGCTAACAGTCATGATGTGGGAAAGTAAGCCGCAATTAAAAGTAAAAAGTAATGATAACCCGTCATTGAGTGTAAGATAAGTATTAAAGCAACAAAGGAACTCAAGTAAAGATTAAGACCATGGCGAAATAGGAAATGGATGTGATTCTTCTGTATCCAGGGCTCCGGCCTTAGTTATTGAAATGCAAACGCGTCTGTCATACATAAGTGACGGGTCATCACTCCTTCCGAACCGTTTGGCTTGACTTTGTATAGGATTTTGAAAGAAAACTCCGGGGAAGTGAGTTGACCACAGTTGACCATGTTATCGAAGATGGAACTGTTGCCCGATTTGCATTCTCCTCTAAGTAATCATACGAGATAGAGCTGACAGATATACCTTGAAAGACTATACTTTGAATGCTCAACATCTAATCGAGACCTTTTCAACGTAGACTCCAAAAAATTGTAGGAATGAAGTTTGTCTGCGTTTCGAGTGTCGTACATCAGTCCCTCCAGAAGCAAACTGTATTCTGTTGAAGACAGTGGTCGTTCTGAAAGATCCACTACACATTCATCTTTCAATTCCTTCTCCGTTGAGTGTGATTCCTTGAGTTGTTTGTCATTCAACTCCTGCCTTCTCTTCTCGCCTTTGGTTTCAGTTTTTATACTGACGGCTGCTGTTGATTTCTCCATCAGATCTGCTCCGATGATTGGTTCCAAAACTTGTTGTTGAGCTGTAATTTACTTCATTTTATTTGATTGACCTGTTGTGTGCGTTTGATATCATTAGTCGCACCAAATTTTTGTCGCATTGCTGTGCAGTGTACCCAGGATAACACTTGATGGGTGGCCTGTATCTAACACTTTGTGGCAAGACGTTCCGAGATTATCAATTGTGTAAGAAGAAAAACTGGCCTAAAGTGGAAGCTCTCCAAGGGGTGAAGTTCACCCATTTCAGAGCACCGAGAAGCGTGTTGTACTTAAAAGATTTTAAAATGATGGAAAACATTTATAGCTCAGCGTGGGGATGATGTAACGACCAAAACATGATTATTCTGGCAAAAACGCAGTGTCCAGTTAAAAACAGGTTACGAATCGGCCAAACGTATACGACTGCGTCCTTTCTGTATGGTGTGCTTAACCACCTTGAGTTACGCAGAGCCAAAATCTATCCCAGCAATAAAAGAACACAATTAACTTAGGTGTATTTGTTTTAAATTTACGTGAAATATACGGTACTACTTAATAATAAAAAAAGATGCCTCAGCAATGCCACCATGTCAGGATACAGTCAATAATAGATTTCTTGGTTCAAAATATCAATCTGTATGACAAAAGGAATCAGTTAGTGATGAAGATCCCATACTCATAATAAATTGAAAATATTCCAAACAAAAGGGACTAAATATACCTGTCTGTAAGAGTCAGATCAAACACCAGGAATGCCTCGAGCAGGCAACTAAACTAAAACTAAAACAACCTTGAGGAAGGTAAAACAACAATGAAAGCAAAACGAAATCCGGACAGCAAATTACGTTTAAATAAACCAAATTAAAAAAAATGAATCCAAATAGTTTTACCAAAGTTAGGGAATTGAAACAAGCCCTCCTGTGAGTTTAAGCAATATTGAGAATAAGAAAACAGGACAATAAGGACTTGTACCAATACAGAAATAAAACGTAGAACAGTAGACGAACATATAACTTCGTAGTCCCTGTAGAAAGGGTTTTCTAATTATGTTCCGCCACAGATGTTTCTGGTTCGGTGTTCCCTGAGCCCTAATATTTTGTCGTAAACTTTTCACCATCACGCTTAGTGACATATTCAAAACTAACTTCATGAGGAAATGAAGCACATCCGGTCCTTACAGGAACGTTAAATGTTTTTATTGACCTTGGGTGTTTTCCATTCGTAAGTCGGGAAAGAGAATTTTAGCACACGTTGATCTCTTTGACCCTAAATTTCTTTCAGTCACATTGGTAGACAATCTTTGTTCGAGTAAAAGTTTGCTGTTTGTTACTGTCACGCTGTACTTCATTATTGGTTTGTTTCATCAATTTGCTTTGATTGATTGATGGCCATTTTTCTTTTTGTTGAGCGAGAACAGAAACTACGTCAACCAACTGTATCACTAGTGAAAACCAACACCTAATAAGCACAAAAGAAAGAAATGCACTGAAATCGCTAATGACCGACAAGACAATTGTAGTATTACCTTCAGATAAAATGACAAAAACAGACTATATTAGAAAAGCACAGGAATTACCAAAGAAAATGTGTACCAGCCACTAAAACAGAATCCAATTAAGCAGATGGAAACCAGATACATAGGAAAGTGAGGAGTTTAGAAGACAGAAAAATCACAAAAGACCAACGGCAGATGAAGACAAACAGACCAGTCCTACCGATGTTCTACGGTTGACGTGATATACATACGATAGATACTCCTTTAAGACCGATAGTTTAACTACATTGAATACCTTTATTCAATCTATCAAAAGAATTATACAGAAAACAAATTAGAAGATTTAAAGACAGGTAGTAACTAAAGGATGATATTTTTTGATGTGACTTCCGCTCTTCACTTCAACTGACTCAAACCTAGCCAAGGAGACGATGGATATTCTTCTGATGAACGACCGAATTCTTTCTGACCACACGAAGCTCATGGTTCCAAACCCAGTAGACTTGATCTGTCTCATGACCTGTTTAAAATTCAATGGGAAGATTTAAAAACAAACCAAACGGAAATCATTGGGATCACCAATATCAGGATTGATTGCTTAAGCTGTGATACAGCGTCTGGAATCAATAGTCATCCCTCTCATCAAGCCGAAAATTTGGATCCGGTATATTGATAACAAATTCATAATTCTCATGGAAAATGAAACAGAGAACACGTTAAAATTAATCAACCAAACATTTAGTGGAATTTAATTCACAATGGAGGAGGAAGCATACCACAAAATTAGATTTTTAGATGTCCGCATCAGCAGAACACATGATAGGACTTTACAAACGCAAGTGTACAGGAAAGCTACACACACTGATCAAATTTTGAACTATAACAGCAATCATCTTACTGTCCGTTAGAACTGTTGTGTACAGACACTACTAGAGAAGCAGCACGGAAAGCAGAAGAACATCTGTACAAAGTGTTCAAAGCCAATGATTATCCACTCAACTTTATCAAAACGTGTTTACCAGCAAGAGAGAAGACAGGGCAACTGTCTCAAATCGGTAGGCACGTTACACTACCCTACATCAAGGACATCTCAGAAACAGTTAACTGATTCGTTCGTACGTTCGGAATTGGAGTAGCCCACAAACTAATGAAATCACTATACAGCGTGTTATGCAGACCGAAAGATCCACTGCAAGGAGAAGATAAGATGGATATAACCTTCAAAATCAACTGGGAAGATTGTTCATAGCAATATGTAACTGAAGGAAATTCGATAGATCAATAGGCAGTCTAAGAAATTCGCACTCCTGGATGAAAATATCACGAAAAATCAGACTGTTAAAAATTCACTCGAAATTACTTATTTGCACACTATTTGAACCCAATGATAACCCCTAATGTTAGTGAAGCCACAATTATCTCACATGGCATCAGATACAGCTAGTGCTAATATGATTGTTTTCCCATTCGACTTTCACGCCTAAGTTTATGGAGACAGAAATTGGTGACTGACTGATCATAAATGTAGAAGTTAGGTGGTTAAGACAATTTTTTCTGATCGATGTCGGCGTTCAGATTTTTAAGTGTCATCGCTCAGTCACTTTTATTCAAAGGTATTAACCTTATGTTCTGACATAGAGAGCAATAAGATTACCCCGATAGTTAGAAAGAGCCCTAAATCCCTGAATTTTACAGTAAATCGTGTTGTTTTGAAGTCCGAGAAATAACAAGTGAACCTACGTGTAAATATCAGATTTTACCTACACTTAAGGAAAATAAACATCTGGATAGATATGTTAAAAGAATCTTAAAAAACGTAGTGAAGAATAGTTCGAAATGTCCTCCAAAGAAATGGATCAACCCCGCGTTGATTTCATTTCGCAAAGAGGCGTCGAAAGAAATCAGAAGAATTCTCGACAAGCATGACACAAAAGTTTATTTCAGGAAGACAAATAATTTACGTTCTGCTTTGATGAAGGTCAAAGACGTAACGCCAGTGGGAAATCAACAGAATCGTATCTATGAAACAAAGTGTCCAGATTGTGGTGCAGAATATGTAGAGGAAACATCCAGGCAGGTGAGTGTGAGAGTCAAGGAACATGGACAATGTCTAGAACAAGTTCCAAAGACCTCAGCAGACATTCAGAGATTGGAAAATAGATGAACGACGGCACTATATTCGATGGATACAGGACACAAGATTGATTTTAATAAGCCCAAAATTCTACATAAAGATTTTGCGTCATATAAAGGAAGACTGACCTCCGAGGCCCTAAATTTATGAGCTAATCCCAACAGCTTGAACAGAAGAGACAGGGTGAAGCTAGCCGCACCATGGCAAATAATGTTTAATTGATAGGCGTGAAGAAAGCCAAACAACCATTAGCAATAATGTTTCATTTTATTCTAGTTCTGCTTGCACTAATTTTCATCATCATCCAAATCCTCATCTACAATAAACAATCTGTTATCAAGCGTATCAATGTTTTCCATCATCATCACTACTAGTATTTCTGCGGGATTCAAGAAAAAAAGAGGAAACAACACTAGCCGACTTCATTCTTTTAACTCGTAGACAAAAAGCAACATATTTCTTGTCACATATTTACAACAAGTACATATTCATCATGCATAGACAACCGTGACCTCTATTATCTTGTAATAAGTGATGTCTGAAATGCAACACACGAACTTCTTTAGAGAAATCAAAACCTACCTTAATGATGTAATTTTGATTTCTCTGAAGAAGTTCGGACGAGACTTCCATGCAAAGCGTTAGGAATTATTATTTCAAACACCCTGGGATTTATCTAAATATAACTAGTCAGGTTACCTGAAGCGTTAGTGTATGGAAGTCAAATATAATCCTCTAAAACTTGTCTAGGTTACTGATTGCCACATTCTTCAAAATAGCCGAGAAGTCCTCTTGTGGCAAACATGGGGGGATCAGCCTGACGAACAGTGTCTAAGGTCTTACGTTCTACAGTTATTGGAACAACCAACCTATAAGTACCAGGCAAGTTTCAGATCTGACCGTAGGTGAACCAACCAGGTATTCAACTCTCGCCACTTTCTAGAACACGTACACACCCACCGACGCTCAATACTTGCTGTATTTCTCGACCTGATGGTGGCATTCGAGACCATCCACCAATAAGCCTTATGGAAGTTTCACACTGAAAGAGGCGCCCAGTAAAAGCATCACTTTTTTGAAGTGACTGTACGCGAACACCCACTGGAGCTTTACAGCCTATGGTGTGATTGGACTGGTATCATCGAGGATATCCACCCCCTTCATGGTTATAAAAGTTTATCATAGACGGACTTATGAATTTCTTCTTATCCGCGTCTACATTCATAGGGACTGGTGTTGTCGCAGATTCCTTAGTAGGTCTAGAGAATGCAGATGACATAGTCTTGTCAGGCGAAGATGCTTAGTCTGCTGGACACTTTAGGTGGAAATTCGAGAATGACCACTTCACTTAGCTAGCAAGTCGGACCAATCCTGAGGGGTTAGCGACCGACAAAACCTCCGCACGGATACATAGTGCTACCTTGTCTTTTGCCTACTTACGCCGCTTATGGTGTTGCTGAGATACCCAGTTGCCTACTAAGGATCGCGTTTACTGCGTCGCAGTCTGCTGTGTTCTACTATGTCAATATAAGACATGGTGATTAGGGGTAGAGGACACGAGAATGCTTCAGGTATTCGACTACCACTGCCTTTGCAGCACTAGCCGTGTCACCAAGACAGTAATGTAGGAGTCAGGTGTAGAGTTTTAGGGAGGAGGGAAGTCAGTTGATAAGGTTGCGAATCTCTATAGAACCAGATGGCTAGGACGTGTCACGGATGTCTATTCACCGCCCAACCTGTCGTACAATGTTGGTCGAAGTAGGCTTAGGCTGCAAAAAGAGTAGGCGGTGGCCAGGCTAAAAAGCGGCTTCAGTACATGAAATCTCTGACTGCTGGTTTGGCCAATGTATGGAAATGTAGACTTCCCGGTCGAGATCCACGTGAGAATAAAACCGATAGTTGGAGACTCTAGGTGATTTGGCTCGGATTTATCCGTACACTGTTATTTTGATCGTCATAGTAAATTCAATAATTCCTTATTCCTCCTTGTTAGGTTATGACGACTTTCTATCAGTCCTGACTGCTTCTCTCATTTATCTCTTGTCTTTGTGCTTTCTTATTTGATATGATAATATGAAGTGTGGTGACTTGGGCCGCTACGCAGCAATTCCTTGTCTGATCTTGATCCTTTCCTTCTGTTATAGCTGTTTTTACAATAGGCTGACGATCGTACTAGGCTTCTTCGGAGTAAGCATTTTTCTGTTCTCGTAACTGTCTAGCCAGTTTTCCACTGAAAGCATCCCCAATGTTTTCATTGTCAAGTTGCACTTGCACACACCATACCAAAGCACGTGTGACTATTAATAGGTGAAGAGGGTGAAGTCAAACCTGCCGATGGACAAGACAATATCAGTTACTGCCGTCGCACTGGAATGTAGATTTGTGACTGAAATAAACGGTCTCGAAGTAAAATATTTCGGGACTACTTGAGTACATAAACTTAGGTGTATTCCGAAAAACAGTATAAACTGATGTAGACGTGTGACTGGTATCAGTTATACTGCTGAAATATGAAGGTTTCTTGGTAATGGTCGATAAATACTAAACGTAACCTGACCAGAACTTCACAGAAAGAGAGCAGTAACAGCTACTGCATTTAAACCATGTATAATGAACAAAACTAGGGCAATATTTATTTATAAGTTATTCTATAAAGTTGGTGCGACCGACCCCTTCAGTACTATTTTACTAAGCATAGACAAGATGCAATAAGCAGGTGTGAGGATTTATTTGTTAACCACCTTGGTGCGACAAACAACGAGATGGACTAGCTTTCCCATGAAAGGTTATAACTTCAGCAAACGATTACGAACTGTACTCACTTTCCCCACTATAACTCCCGTCTTACGTAGATATGACGTGATATCACGTTCCGAAGACTCTACCATCTGCCATTCGTTAACGCATTCCCATATAGCAGAAGCTGTAGCTAAACGATCAACTAAGGCTGAACTTTGTATTCAAAAAGAATATGACCAAGCCTTACTTCACCTTTGGCCTTCCACTGACTGGACGATATTCGTTCAATCTTGTTTCTTACCCAATCCTTTTATTATACTTTCATTCCCGCTATTTTCCTCTTGAAAACAAAATAAGTATTATTTTTAACCAGACTTCCCTCTCATCCTATAAACCTTCAAAATTTCTGTTGAAAATTTCTTAAAACACTATTATTACTCTTATTACCTTAGACGTTTCATGTTTTGATCACCTTATGAAAACACATCCACTCCATTTCTGCCCCTATAGTAAATTCATATCATTCTTTGCACTAACCACTCAATCAACACAATGCAGATTTGAACTTTATCATTAATTTTTCTTCCCTTGTGATGGTATACAGTCACTACCTCTGATCACCGATCGAATGACAAAATCTACAATCAACTTACCACTGCAATTGACATATTATATATATATATATATATATATATATATATATATATATATATATATATATATATATATATATAAACTTAAAGAGACTAATTGTAATTATAGTCCGATACCCATTCTAAACTGCATTCGCCGCAAATTTTGACTACTAATATGTTAACAAGATTGATTTTATAACCGTAAAACCTGATGAGAAGTTACTGAAAAGAATATTCTCCGTCAATATTTGACTATTAAGACATAAAGTAGACAGATGACTATAAAAATTCAATTTATTGCATAGAAAAGTATAAAATGGATATTGATACCAAAATCAGTGAGAGTCGATAGTGACTAGAAGACTGAAGACGTGATTGCTGGACGATGAGATGTTTTACTGAGGTTTGTATAAGTGAATCATTGGTCGGATACTAAGGAGAAATTTTAAAAAGAAAAACCGACAACTAAAATTGAAAAGAAATTCCAAATTCATGTAAATCAAACTTTTTCATCAGCACACAAAAGGATGATGCTATATTATATTTGCGATAAGTCTCAACAAGTCCAAACTAAACCAATTCCTAATATTGAACCAAAAGTTTGGTTCAAACTTTCTCAGGGAACTAACTAATAAGAAATGAAATATCAAAGACTGTAATACATATATCAGCAAGTAAGCTGAGATATGTCCCTTATGTCACGTCCATACAACATAGATCAGATTCATCGCAAAGTAAGGATGCGAAATTCACTTCGAGTACTGATTAAAAATCTGTTTGACCGCCAACTCATAAAAACTTGACAAGAAACAAACTGGTGGAAGTTTTGAGAACATGAGTGTTCAAGACTTGGCGCTTTCATTCGGTTTAGGAAAATGTTCCGTGGTTAAATGTAATCGGAGATATGTATTTACATCTTCATCATCATCATCATTATCAACATAGGACCAGGCATTACTGCGTAACGGTCCGAGTTGCCACACCTCATATCAGCACAAGTAAAAAGGTAGTGAGGTGAAGGATGAAGATAAGTAAATGCAGTCAAAAGAAATATACAGTATGAGAAGAAAGGAAAGAGGAGTGACAAAATAGTGAGATTCGGCATAGCGTTGTTAAGATGAGGATAATGTGTGTATACATCTGCGCCACTGACTTCGTTCTGAGCCATATCACCTAGGGTCTCCAACCACTGGTTCCTCTTGTCCCGTGGACCCCAACCACCTAGTCTGCATCGTCCTACATGGCTTAAACCAACAGTCAGAGACTTCATACATTGGTGCCATGTTTTAGTCTGGCCACCTCGGGCCTTTTTCCAGCCTGAACCCACCTCAGCCAACATTGTGTGACGAGGCAATCGGTGACTAGGCATACGTAGTACGTGTCCCAACCATCTCAGTCGATGAAGGTTCACAACCTCGTCGACTGACTTACCTCTTACTATGAAGTGTCAGTTCATAGTGAACCCTGATACCAGAGCAGAACCCACTTCTTAATAAGTGGAAGTGATATTCATCAGGCTAACGCCAATCTAGTAACCCAATTCAGATTTCTTTCTTAATTCATATTCTACGTAATAAACTTCAGGTTTAAACGATAGCAAAAAAACGAAATTTTGATCTTAATTTTTGCCATTTTCTTAAAAACTTTAATTTTAGTACGATGAAGCATCCAGAGGCAAACTAAATGTTAAAGAAATGCATCAGCTGCATGAAAAGTGAACGCAGGCTAGATGATGAAGGAGTACGTAATTTGTCATCAAGCACATTTTTTAATGGAATATAAAATTTAAAAAAACAGAAGTTACAAATGAAATAATCCTGTTGAATATTTCGCTTGCCCTTCATGTACATCTGCGAGTTCTGATTTAACAACCTCATATAGACTTTCTATGATAGTTTTCTACGTTATTTTAACTAAAGCCATTCCTTCCTACTGATAAACTCCAGATAAACAAAAGAATAATGTAGCTAAACCCGATACATGTTTTTGTTCTAGGCTATGAGCCACATTTGTTGTCTGAGGGCTTATGACGCTACCTAGTTGCCCAGACCGAAGCACGTGGAGCGCGTTTTGAACATCTAGCCATTCTTTCAGTCATCAGTATAATATGGCCTCCTAAGGATTAGGATAAATAGTCACAATCATCAAGATCAACATATGTCCAGGTGGTAGTGTGACCGATAAATTTCATGAAAACCTTGAGATGTGCATTTTCTGCATTACAATAACGGTGAAAACTCCATGTAACACTTTTACATATCAGTAACAGAAACAATGTTTAACAAAAATTCATTACAAGTAGTAGATACCCATAAAAAAAATCTCAAAATATAAAAGAAATATACTTGTTAAATGCTAGTGAAGTAGAAAAGTGAATTCCTAACATTTCACGATCTCATGAAAGGTGCTTCTTGAGAGTATAAAATCTAGACAACATATCATACGTTCAAGTAGTCAATAGAAATACATCACGCTGTTTGTGAGCAAACACAAGAATTACAATTAGATAAGATTAAAAGTTGTCATCCGTGAGCTCCGGGTAAACGTATGTGAAAATGCTAGTCGGTATGAACGAGTATGAACAAAGCAATATGCATCAGAAATTCAGTTTATATCCACTAAAAATTTGTGTATTGCGGACAGAACCAATTTATTATAAATATATTTGTAACGAACATTTACACACAATGTTAGTTATTTAATTTGGACGGTATTTTTTTTGTTTGTGTATGCACTTAGTTGTGGCTACCGAGTACATTTTATTTGGGATATAATGTGTGAGTCGTATACTAAATCTTTCTATGCGTTGAGTGAAATGCCCAGGTTTTCCGTCTTTCGTCGTGCTTGGAAATCGTTTTTGAACGGTCTCAACGTTTTTATCATGTTCTGATAAATGGTATGGATACAGATTGCAAGTTTAAGTTGTAAATTTTTCAGTTTTACAGAAATATTTGGAGGTGTGTAGCTTTCACACTCTTTAGAATGAATAAGGTTTTCACGGAATGATTCCTAAATATAACAATCATCACAATCGACAAATTACTTGTAGAGGTAAAATGAATTGTCTTATGTGAACTAAAGCATTCCTTAGGGTTGGTTGTCCCGTAGGAAGGTTTATTTCCGCCAGCTCATAATTGCACACACATTCGCCTTAAAGTTACGGACTAACAGTTGATGACAATAACTTCTAATCCCATCTAGTTATTACTTTTGTGTGCATTCACGAACAGCATGATCTGATGTGTTTTTATTTACTACTTAAACTGGAAATATATTGTATAGATTTTATACGCTCAAGAAATAGCTTTCATGAGATCGAAGAACGTCAGGAATTCACTTTTCTACTTTACTGGCATTTAGCAAATGCATTTCCTTTATAAATCATTTACACAATCCTCAACTGATTCAGTTCAATCAGGTAAAATTTTGGTCCTGGTGTCTGGAAAAGTTCGAAATACGTTTTTGAATAAAGTCAAATTTGTCAGCATATACTGCACAATGCATGCCAAACTAATGTGACTAGCACACTATCATATCCACAGTTTAGCCAGAATTCCAACAAACAAGCAAAGTAGTTTGGTCATACACTTCACAAAATGAAATAAAGGAATAAAGATGCTTTGATGTTGACTTACCAGTTACTACTATGCATCAACTCAAATGATTTGTTAATATCCTTTAACTCGAAGTGGTGAGTGATGAATTCATCGACTTTGACCACTCCCGATAGATAGTCTTTGACAAGTCTAGGCACTGAGTCACGAGATTTCCAACCTAACAAAGCAAACAATTGTGTACATCATCAATCAAATACATTAAAAGAAACGTATGGAAATAGATGCTGGTTATATGTATTAATGACATAACTTATTGAATTTAGCTCCCAGTTTTGTGAGAGATAATAACATTCATCCATCACCATCATAAGTAGATAGTAACTAGGTGGGGTATAGAAGTGTGCAGTACCAGTTAGTCAATAACAACATGGAGCCCGGTCTTACCGCACACATGTCTAATTTTCCATGCTTCGTATCAACACATCAAGGTAATCAACAACATGAAAGGCTACGAAATGGGAGTAATAAAATCAAATGTCGTGAAAAGACATAATAAAGAGAAGATGCAGAGGTAAATAGAAAAATGCAAAGTCACGACTGAAATATGAGTAAAGCACGCATGCATTTATGCTAATGCAATCATTTTCAGGCACCAACAGACACAAAATCAACGTATAACCTGGCACAGAAGTTATTGCATTGGATGGAGTTACCACACTTCACATTAGCGTCCAAAGAACAAGTGGGTAAAAAGCTATAGGATGAGGCTAAAGTTAGTCAAAGACTAATTGAGATTTTTTATACGTGCCAAAATCTCGTCATTAAGCACCAGACCACGACGGACAGTGCTTCCCAGGCAAAAGAAGTGGTAAATGATTTTAACCACTTCACTTTCAACGGTAAGAAAATGGATCACAAAGCAGATTGGTCATGAAGCAATAAGTGGTATTTGAATGAGTGATGCATGCTAAGTGTTGAGAAATTATCTTTCACAGCATTTTGAAAGCACTGAATGTTTTCAATACCTACAATCCACAAAATTACGTTGTTTGCATATCATAAGCTGACATAGGAATCTTCATATAAGAAGAGCTGTTCTATTACAAAATCTTCAGTAAAGTAACGTAACTGAGGAAGATATATCATCGTAAGACATCTTGAGTTTAAATGACGAAGTTGTATTGAATGTAGTGTTGTTAAAATGCAGTAATAAAGGTGGAGTGGGACAACGATGAAGGCGGTTAGTGATAATTAAAAATTTTGCGGACTGTTTGACAAGTGGGCGTTAGATACTTTCTGGTTGTTGACGTCATGTTGAGGTACTTTAAAGGGAAGTGATTATTTCTGAGTAGCGACAAAATTTAGGGGGAAATTCAAAGGAAGTCGATCATATACGGTGTTTTTTACAGTGTTGACTTCTATGAGGTTGCGTTTATCCCTAAACAACAGCACCACTAGTGACGAAAAGTTACTCGGAAAGAAATGGTGTTACGGCCAAAATCACTGTGTAGTTCGTAACGAAGATGTGAATCTCAGGAGTTTCTAAATCCAATCCGAACCGACCGAATTTAAAACACAAGGTTGCCAACAAGGAATGTATATTCGGATTGTAGATAAACTATATATATATATATATATATATATATATATATATATATATATATATATATATATATATATATATATATATATATATATATATATATATATATATATATATATATATATATATATATATATCACAAACCAGTTTTAGAGGCTAATACAGTTTCTGACCTGAACACATCGAAGCTGATAGAGGAGAGGATGGTGAAGCAGAAGATAAACCAGTGCAAGGATGCACAACGAAAGGACGAACTGAGTACAGTGTATAAGACACCGGATAAAGAAGTGAAGAGTGAGCGCAAAGACAAAATACACTTCTACGACACATGGCAAGTGAAACAGAACAGGCTGCAGGTAGGAGAGACCTGACAACATTGTATCAAATAACCAGGTTACCATCTAGGAAGAGATCAACACAGATGAAACCAATAAAAGATGATGAAGGAAATCTAATTACCAGAGAAGAGGAACAAAGAAAACGATGGGCCGACCACTTCAAGAAGCTCTTGAATCGACCACCACCTGCACTTCGTCCAGAAATACCACCTGCAGCCCAGCCACAGAACTACAAATGAACACAAATCCTCCAACAAAAGTCGAAGTCCTGAATGCCATAAAGCTACTGAAATGCGGGGAAGCAGCAGGACCAGATGGAATTCAGCCAGAAGCACTGAGAGCAGACGCAGAGACAACAGCAGACATGCTCACACCACACTGCACAAGGTCTGGAAGGAAGGGAAGGTACCTGCCGGTTGATTGGAAGAAAGGCTACCTTGCAACTGCCGAAGAAGGGCGACCTCAGTGTTTGCAAGAACTGGCGCAGAATCATGCTCCACTTCTGTCCACCCCAAGCATAATATTATGCCGCATCATCCTAGAGAGACTAAAGGATGCACTGAATTCAAAACTACGACCGCAACAGGCTGGCTGGATTCAGGAAGTACATATCATGTCCGCACCAAATTGCCACGCTTCGCATCATCATCGAACAGAGTATAGAATGGCAGTCAACCCTCTGCCTCAACTTCATCGACTTGGAGAAGGCCTTTGACAGCGTCGACCGACAAGTAATTTGGCAGTTGCTTCAACACTACGGAATACCGCAAACCTTTATCAGCCTCATTCAACAACTATATGAAGACGCCACATGCCAAGTAATTCACAACGGGAAGCTCAGTGATGCTTTTGAAGTGAAGACAGGAGTAAGACAAGGCTGCTGCCTACTATCACCCGTGATCTTCCTGATTGTGGACGACTGGATCATGCAACAAACAGTGGGAAGTCAGAAGAGGGGGATACGCTGGACCGCGGAAAAGAACCTAGAAGATTTGGATTTCGCCGATGAGGAAATGAGAGCTCCTGGGTTGTCGTGGTTTCAGGTTCAAAAGATTTCAGAGAACAGAGTGCATTGGAGACGTGCTACTGAAGGAACCCAAGGGACAAATAATGAATAATAAATACAGTTTCTGACCAAAACAAAATACAGTGGTGCCACCAATTGAAACAAGAACTTCAAAGTAGTTGTACAAGCAAACTGATTGAAGACAAAACAAAACGAATGGTCAGTGTCTTTTTAAGTAGATTACAAGAATAAAATCAAACCGCACGCAACAAATGGCTTTAGGTACCAACCTTTCTTTATATACTAGGAAGATAAGACATCTCGAATGCTGGGAAACCTTTACTGCAATAGCAGTAAAGGTTTTCCAGCATTATAGCTACATTTAGTTTGACTACTATCAAACCAACATTCTTGGATTGGTTGGACTTACAAGAATAGCTGTTCCAGTGACAACAACTCGTTGAGTAATTGAGAGATATAAAATGCACCTAATCGCTAAGGGAAATATGTAAGTGGGGACAGTATAAAACCAATCCGTGAAGCATAAGAAAAGGAGTAAAAAGTGTTCTTGAATTTCTTCCTATAGCCTGCGCAGAACTAATTTCTCCTAATTTAACGTAAGTAATATTGGAAGATTATCATTTACTAGCTGTCCAATAATTTAATTCACTAAAAGTTTGCATTGATTTGAGGAAATAAGGAATTCCTCCTGACAATATAGTTCTGACTCACAAAACCAAATCAAATGCATTAAAGGTGAATTACTCAAAAGTTCATGCAATTTAATGAGTACAGTTTCTGTCTAATAATGCTAACAGTTACATAAAATGTATACATACTGCGCTGAATAATATAACTAACCTCCAAAGGCCGAACCTTTCCATACACGCCCTGTTACAAGTTGAAATGGTCGAGTTGAAATCTCCGCGCCAGCTTCTGCTACACCGATTATAACTGAAACACCCCAACCCTTATGACAGGACTCCAAAGCCTGACGCATAGTTGCCACTTTTCCTATGCATTCAAAAGTGTAGTCACAACCTCCATCAGTCATTTCAATTAGAACCTATCAGAAAAACGTAAGAGTAAAACATGGGCACTGTGGTAGAGCATGATTCCATATTGGATTGTTGATTTGATACAGTATTAGCTACTGGATGACTTTTCGAGAATATATGAATACGACACATCATAGGAATATGAGCAATAAATTCTGCTCTAAAATTCATCTAGTAAATAATACTGTATCACCGTGCGCTATATCAAATAAACAATCGAATATGGAATTATGAGAACAAAAAGATAAAAGTTACAACAGCACACACAAGACAAAAACTCGGAACCTGTTCTTTTAGTTGTTATAACTTCTATTCAGATATGAAGGAGATCGTTGTTGAGCAGAGTTCTACTCCGCTTAATATGTCTTCTATTAAGATCTGTTTTTTTTCTTAGACGAGGAGCAATGGGATCGCCCATCTTACGAATAACAGCGGATATATTTCTAGATTTTTGGGAAGACAACGCAATAAGACCATTCACATCTACGATTAAAATTTGGTAGAGATATATTGATACTCTAGTTATGATAAATAAAAAGGATGTCGAAGGATTCCATTTACACATAAAATCAGGTGGACTGAATAAAAGTCACTAAGGAAGTAAGTAATGAATTGGGGGAACTGCCAATGTTGGACTATAAAATCAAAATAATAGTAGAAAACACTTTAAAAACAACACTATGTAGAAAACCAAAGCATTCTGGAACGTTTCTGAGTTACTATTAAGCCCATCCAACCACAGTAAAATAAGGCTTATTACACGGTCTCGCAACCTCGCCTGGTTAACTAGTTTACTAGTTACTAGCCGGTCCTAAGCCCGGGTAAAGAGGGAAGGTTGGGCATAGGGCTAGCAACCCTACCCCGTAAAACAAATCTAACCGCTAAAGAAACTTCAAAGCACAAACAAAATATAAAAAATGAAAACAAACTTATTCCCCGCTGGAATCGGAGAGGCGAAATGACGCCAGTTGGTGAAAGCCTTCGGGAAGCCAATTGGCCGATGTGTCTTCTCTCGATGAAAGCGAAAGTAAACGTGGGGACATGGAATGTCCGCACGATGTTTGAACCCAGTAAGGCAGCCCAGATTGCAAAGGAGATGAGAAGGTATAACATCGAAGTGCTTGGGATTTGCGAAAGCAGATGGAATGGGAGTGGACTCTCCAAACTGTCAACTGGAGAATCAATAATCTACTCCGGTCACCCAGACGCCAACCACGAGCACACTGAGGGAGTGGCTATCATGATGTCCTCAAGAGCATCGAAGGCTCTCATGCAGTGGGAACCAATCTCCTCCAGGATCATGACAGCAAGATTCAACTCAAAAGGAAGAAAGGTCACAATCATACAATGTTATGCACCTACAAATAATGCAGAGCAAGAGAAAAAGGAGGAATTCTACAGACAACTTCAGTCAACACTGGACAAGACGTCAGTTGGCGATATCAAAATTCTAATGGGCGACATGAATGCCAAACTGGGAGGGGACAACACGGGAAGAGAACTAACCATGGGTCGAGAGGCGCTAGGTGAAATGAATGAGAATGGAGAATTGTTTGCAGAATTCTGTGCATTCAACGATTTGGTGATTGGAGGCAGTGTGTTCAGGCACAAGGATATCCACAAAGCGACATGGATTTCACCAGATGGACACACTAAAAACAAATCGACTTTATCTCAATCTCAAGAAAATGGAGACGCAGTCTACTTAACACAAGGTCAAGAAGAGGAGCAGATGTAGGTTCAGACCACTATCTAGTGCAAGGAACCTTCGAAATCAAGTTAAAAGCCTTCAAGGAAGCTGGTGATAGACCTCAATTCAAGTACAACACTCGGAAACTGAAGGATGAAACTACAAAGGAGATCTTCAAAGCAGCCATCAAGACAAAATGGGAGACGTCGAGGGACATCCCTGAAGAAACCTGTGTAGAAGAACACTGGAAGTCTTTGAAAGCTATGTGGAAAGAAACCTGCACAACAGTATTAGGAAGGAAGAAGGAAGACAAGGAATGGATCTCGACGGATACCTGGAAGCTGATAGAGGAGAGGAGGATGGTGAAGCAGAAGATAAACCAGTGCAAGGATGCTCAACGACAAGAGGAACTGAGCACAATGTATAAAACACTGGATAAAGAAGTGAAGAAGAGTGCACGCAAAGACAAACGACACTTCTACGACACACTGGCAAGTGAAGCAGAACAGGCTGCAGGTAAGAGAGACCTGACGACATTGTATCAAATAACCAGGTTGCTATCAGGGAAGAGACCAACACAGATGAAACCAATAAAAGATGAAGAAGGAAATTTAATTACAAAAGAAGAGAAACAGAGGAAACGATGGGCCGACCACTTCAAGAAGCTCTTGAATCGACCACCACCTGCACTTCGTCCAGAAATACCACCTGCAGCCGCTGAATTACAAGTGAACATAAATCCCCCAACGAAAATGGAAGTCCTGAACGCCATAAAGCTACTGAAATGCGGGAAAGCAGCAGGACCAGATGGAATACCGCCAGAAGCACTGAGAACAGATGCAGAGACAACAGCGGACATGCTCACACCACTATTGCAGAAGGTGTGGAGGGAAGAGAAGGTACCTGACGATTGGAAGAAGGGTTACCTTGTCAAACTGCCGAAGAAGGGAGACCTCAGTGCTTGCAAGAACTGGCGCGGAATCACTCTCCTATCCACCCCAAGTAAAATATTAAGCCGCATCATCCTGGAGAGGCTTAAAGACGCACTGGATTCAAAACTGCGACCGGAACAGGCAGGCTTCAGGAAGTACAAATCATGTGCTGACCAAATTGCAACGCTTCGTATCATCATAGAACAGAGCGTAGAATGGCAATCAGCTCTATACCTCAACTTCATCGACTTTGAGAAGGCCTTTGACAGCGTCGACCGAGAAGTAATTTGGAAACTGCTTCAATACTACGGAGTACCGCAAACCTTTATCCGCCTCATTCAACAACTATATGAAGATGCCACATGCCAAGTAATCCACAATGGGAAGCTCAGTGATGCCTTTGAAGTGAAGACAGGAGTGAAACAAGGTTGCCTACTATCCCCCATGATATTCCTTATTGTGGTGGACTGGATCATGCAGCAAACAGTAGGCAGCGAGAAGAGGGGGATACACTGGACGACGGAAAAGAACCTAGAAGACTTGGATTTCGCCGATGACTTATGCCTAATGTCACATAAACTTGAAGATCTGCAGGCAAAAACTAACAAGTTGACAGAGGAGGCAGCTAAGACGGGACTTCAGGTGAATATAGAGAAGACAGAAGTGATGAAGATACCGCACCACCACCATCAACAACAACAACAAACTCCAATCACCGTCAACGGGAGAAACTTGAAGGAAGTAACCTCCTTCACTTATCTAGGAAGCACTGTTTCAACTACAGGCGGGACGGACGAGGACGTCAAAGTCAGAATCGGAAAAGCAAGACAGGCGTTCATTAGCCTGAAACCAGTGTGGAGATCTTCTGCACTCAGCATGCGGAACAAGATACGGATTTTCAACACCAACGTCAAGTCAGTGCTCTTGTATGGCTCAGAGACTTGGCGCGTCACGAAAGGCATTTCCAATAAACTACAGACATTCATCAACAACTGCTTACGCTCGCTGCTGAAGATCAGATGGCCAGAAAAAATAAGCAACAAGGAACTCTGGGAACGAACCAACCAAGAACCTATCACGCAACAAATATGCAGGAAGAAGTGGAGATGGATTGGGCATACACTGAGAAGGCCGACTGAGGACATCACGCGTCAGGCCCTCGAGTGGAATCCCCATGGGAAGCGACGAGTTGGACGTCCGAGGGTGACATGGAGGAGGTCGTGCGAGGAGGAAATGAGAGCTTCTGGGCTGTCGTGGAACCAGGTTCAAAAGATCTCAGAGAACAGAGGTCACTGGAGGCGTGCTACTGAAGCCCTATGTTCCACTAGGAACCCAAGGGACTAATAATAATAATAATAATACACGGTCTCGCAGACAGAATACGTAAACTAACAACATACCCTGATGACCAACGAAAAGAAATGAATATCTTATTCAAGATGTCATTAAAGAACCAATACCGAGAGCAATTCATAAAACATCAAGAAGAGACAGAAGTCGACAACAGTTATTACGAAAGATTAATACAAGAAGTCAATGGTATAACCATACAAAAAAATACTCCAGGGGTAATTAGCAAAAACCTTAGAAAGGCTGGTATCTTCACACCATTTCAATCAATGAAGTTGATAAAAAATTAATTAAAAAACCCAGTTAATGAATTGGACAAGAACAATGTGGTGTATAAAATACCTTATGAAGACTGCCCAATAAGTTATGTAGGACAAACATCAAGACTGAATGAACATCAAAGATTAACAAAAGATAAGCACACAGAGGGACAAAACTGGAAAAGTTTGGAGGAAATTTCATCGATTGGAACAACACTAACGTAATAAGTACAACAAAAAACAAATGGAAAGGAGGGTTAGTAACAAAATCTATATTTATGCATGTCACACCTAACACATGCAACAGAGGTGAATCAACACAACGGTCAACCATGCGGAATATTATATTAAATAGACTAAAGAAGAATGAGCAAAGACCAACCCAAATCGACTACTTTGACCTATGTATTTGACCTCGAAATCATTGCAAGGTATTTGGTAAACCAGATTACTTGCTTAACTGAATTGGTAAGATCTTTTAACCTACAAAGCTTGTTTCTAAACGAGTTTTTGGTTTGAATGCCACTTTAATCCAGCCTTATTGAGAATTCTTCTTAATGCTTCTGAGGTGCCTTCCTTGTATGGTAACATAGCAGAGGCATTGAATTCTCTCTCAACCCTGTCACCATTATTACCATTAGTAATAGAATGGTTAGTTACACCTGTATTACTACTACTACCACTGCTAATATTTTTTCGACTTCTTATGAATTTATTATAAACTTTGGTGGGTAGTTATTAAGACGTAGGGTATTCTTGGTGTGTCTAATTTCTTGTCGCAGATTTTCCGATCTAAAAGTAAGCTTTTCGCTCTATCACTTAAGCATTTAACTACGTCTACTTTAACTGAAATGGGGTGGGAGGATATGAAGTCTAAGTAGCAATCGGAATGGGTAGGTTTTCTATAGACACTAGTCTCTAAATTTCCTTCTTGTGTTCGTTTAATCTTGCAATCCAACATTGCTAGTTCACCTCCTTCACTTTCTAAGTCACAGGTAACTTGGATTGCATCCACTACTGAATTTATATGTGCCAAGAACCTATTAATGTGTTCCGATTTTAGTACTGTAAACGTACCATCCACATATCGAAACCATATCTTTGGAGTAAGACTAAATGTTTGAAGGGTTATCTGTTCCCAAATATCTATAAATATGTCTGCGACGACAGAGGATATTGGTGATCCCATGGCAACACCTTCAGTTTGTTTGTATATTTTATTTTGAAACTTAAAAATTGTAGACATTAGGCACAATCGTACTCTTAACATGATTTCCTCGATCGGCACCTTAGTTCGATGCGTAAGCTTCTTGTCATCCTTAAACCCATTTATAAGTGTCTCCAGAGCCATGTCAATTGGTATGTTTGTGTAAAGGCTAGTTATGTCAAAACTAACTATTTTTTCACTGTCGTCTAAGTGAATGTCGTCTAATCTATGCTTTAAGTAATAAGAGTTGGTAAGTCGAGACTTTGAGTGATTTCTTATTGGGCCTAACACCATTGCTAAATATTTAGACAACTCGTAAATCGGAGTGCTTATAAAATCTACTATAGGCCTGATGGGATAACTTGGGTTATGAATCTTAACAGTATCATACATTCTACTGGGACTATTAGTTTTCGGCACTAAATTAAACCACTTTGACTCATCCAGAATTGGCTTCATCCGGCGTATCAGATCCCCTGTCGATATCTCGACCTTATTCATAATAGTATCCACTGACTTCTTAATTTCCTCATATGGTCCTGTTTCTATATGCTCGTTCACCTTGCAGGTGTAGTCAGATTTGTTCATCACAACTACTGAGTTGCCCTTACCCGATTTGGCAATTACTATATTGTTATCACTTTAAAGGTTTCTGAGAGCTTCCTTTTCTGGTTTGGGTACAGTAGATTTCGAATTAGACTTCGAATCCTCCCACCCCATTTCAGTTAAAGTAGGCTTAGTTAAATGTATAAGTGATAGGGCGAAAAAGCTTACTAGTAGGTTGGAAAATCTACGACAAGAAATCCGATACATCAAGAATGCCATGCGTCTCAATAATTACATATCAAAATCTATAAATAAATTCATAAGAAATCGAAAGAAAAATATTCATCATCATCAATATCGATAAAGGATCAGGCATTATTGCGTAACGGTCCGAGTGCCATAGCTCATATCACCACATCAAGTAAAAAGGTAGTGAAGTGGAGGACGAAGAAAAGATAATTCAGTCAAAAGAAATATAAAGTACTACAAGAGAGAAAGGAAGAATGACAAATGGTCAGATTCGATATAGCGTTGTTAAGATGAGGATAATGTGTGCATACATCTGCGCCACCGACATCGGTTCTCAGCCATGCCATCACCTAGTCTCCAATCACTGACTTTTCCTATCCCGCGGACACCAACCACCCAGTCTGCATCACCCTCATACACGGCTCAAACCAACAGTCAAACACTTCATACGTCAAGGCCATGTTTCAGTCTGACCACCTCGGGTCTTTTTCCAGCCTGGACCTACTTCGGCCAACATTGTGTGACGAGGTAATCGGTGACTAGACATACGTAACACGTATCCCAACAATCTCAGTCGACGAAGGTACACAACCTCGTCAACTGACTCATCTCTTCTCCCTAAAACTCTACTCCTGACTTCTGCGTTACTCATGTGGTGACATCAAGGAATACAGCCCATACTACGAAGGCAACAGTGGTCAAACACCTGAAGCCTTCCCATGTCTTCCACTTTCAATGACCATGTTTCACGACCATACAGTAGAACAGACCGGACTCCTATGCAGTACACGCGACCCTTGATAGACAATCGGATATCACGGCGGCGCCATAGTTGGCGTAAACTGGAAAAAGCTAGACGAGCCTTTTGTATCCGTGCAGAGATTTCATCGACCACTGAGCCACAAGGGCTGAGCTGGGCTGGTCCTACTTCTCAGGTAAGTGAAGTGGTAGACACACTCAACCCCATCGCTCTCTATTGTTAGCCGCGGCACCACTGAAGACCAATTCTGGAGCAACAATTTGCATTTGGGTGATGAGAAACGCATCCCAAAGATTCTCAAATTCCCACTCGAAGTGTTCAGAAGAGTCAGAGTCTTCACCGAACAGGACTATGTCATCTGCATATTCTAGGTCTAACGAAAATTCTCCTGTGATTAGGTCAACCTCTATGTTGTCAGGTGATGAAAGGGAGACCTCCATAGGAATATCTATGACAAAACTGAATAAGAATGGAGACAGTCGGCACCCTTGACGGACACTACTTGACGAGTACAGCTACCCGGACATCTCACCATAAGCTCTAACACGCCCACAAGTGTTCGAGTAGAGAGCCTTCAATAACAGCTAGAAGTTTTCAAAGATATCTTTCGGAAACCACAAGAATAAGGAGTCCTTAAAACGCCAGGATAACCAATGACTTCAAAATGCACAAATTAGGTGCACTTTGGTGTAGTAGACCAAACAAGACATTGTCCACACCACATCTGAACGTGAACCATTTTTCAGAACCAAAATAAGGGGATACTGAGATCCCAAGCCAAGCACCACTAAAACTTATAACCTTTTAGGACCTAATCACGAACAAAGTGAGTTCAGTAAATGAATGAGAAGCTGTGACATGTGAAATATGCACACTAGTCTAATCTTTTTTTATATAGTAATTTCCTGACAGCGTAGAATGTAACTAGAATTGTAATCAGCGAATCCGATTCAGTAGGAACTAGCAGCTGGATATGACGATGAATATGTGAAGATTGAGGACAGTAGCGCATGAGTACACGTCTTGTTTTAGTCACAGTTTTAGAAGTGCAACTATCTATTTGTTGTATAAGTTTACTTGCGCTTTTCCTCTGTACCTTCAAAGCCCAGGTACCTAATCACGAGTTGTACTAGACATGATAAATTAAATTGCTGCAGTACTATTGAGGGAAAAGTAAATCAACTGACTGACTAGAACATCCATCCGAATATACAGCACTAATAAAGTATGTCACAAATCTGACATATCTTTCTTCTTATTACTCCGAGTTATGCATAACATAAAAACACTTTAGGTAAGAATTCATTAGAATGCTAAATATTTATGGCAAAGATGAGGCGATTGATCGCCCAAAAATATTTCTGAAAATTTATTTAAATTGGAATTTAAACGGAAGAATGTATAGTTAACGTCTCCATACAATATTTCAAGCAAAACGACCAAATAATTTGTGAAATATCATAAAACAAACCTGTTGTATTGGTTTTGAATTCTTCGCAGGATTGACACATTCTGTAGCTCCGAATGACAGAGCTAAAGCAAACTTATCTTCATTAATGTCTATTCCAATTATTCGCCGAGCACCAGCTTTCTTGCATCCCATTATAGTCGCTAACCCAACTGCCCCAAGTCCCCATACAGCACATACACTACCCTCTTCTACATCTAAACAGTTGCAGAAGACGATAAGCGGCAAAACGTAGAATTACTTGCAGTATTTAAAGCGGCTCCATACCCTGTGCTTATGCCACAACCCAAAAGACCAACTTTATCTAGTGGGGCGTTTTTGTCTATCTTCGCTACACTTATTTCAGGTAACACTGTGTACTCACTAAAAGTACTACAGCCCATGAAATGGTGTATTTTTTGACCTCGACATTTAAACCGAACTGAGCCATCTGGCATAAGACCAAGACCTTGAGTTACTCTGAAGGAAAGTGGGTTTACTAAATATTTTACCTTATTTTTGAGCACAGGTTTGTTTTTTTAGAAAGACAAATTTGCATTCATTACACTGTGGGATGTACAGAGGAATTACGTGATCACCAGGTAAGATGGATGATACGCCTTCACCAACACTTTCTACGACGCCTGCACCCTCATGACCAAGTATGACAGGAAAACACCCTCTGGATCATGACCACCTAAAGTGTATGCATCCGTGTGACAAACCCCAGTAGAATAAATTTTAATCCGTACTTCACCATACAGTGGGGGAGACACTTCGACATCTTCTATTGTCAACGGTTTACCCGGCTCCCAGGCCACGGCAGCTTTACAGACAATAGACTACGCGACTAAATATTAAGGAACTATTTACTTTATCAACATCCCCAGAAGACATCGCTGAAAATTCCCTCAACAACTTTATCCAGTGTGACTATAAGCTATCCCCAAATCGAATTTGCCTGGCTTCTGTTTCCAAGCGACCTTGAGCCACATAAGTGAAGCGGATTTCTCATATCTAATCGTGCTCAGGTAGTTTGCTATACGGAATTGGCTGAAGAAAATAGGCAAAAATAAACTCTTTAGTCAACCTTCAGATTTATAATAGAACAATGCAGTAAAAGAAAATTTGTGTAAACAACGTGGCACTAGTCAGCCAGTATCAATGTTAGACCAGATATTCCAATATGATTAAATCTGCATGGAACTGTGCCAGTTATTCTGCGCAAAACACCAAGAGCTGCGAACTACTGAGTTCGGTTGCCAGAAAGACACCAACTGTTAATCTAAATTTCCATGTAATTCTCAGGTCAACAGTCAGACGCTTCATAGATGGATGTCATACTTTAAGTCTCGCCACCTATATATAGCCTCGCTTCAGACTACATATACTTCTGCCACATGATACAACAGGGCAAGTGGCAATCATGTATGTGTAGCTAGTGTCTCAACCGTATGAGTCTTTAGCGTCACACACTTCCCCAAAATCAATA
Organism: Heterobilharzia americana; assembly: GCA_944470555.2. Lineage (NCBI taxonomy): Eukaryota > Metazoa > Platyhelminthes > Trematoda > Strigeidida > Schistosomatidae > Heterobilharzia > Heterobilharzia americana. The sequence goes on from OX104134.1 coordinate 57,729,206, forward strand.
GCCTATTGTTTGACGACTTTCGACATCGATGCTGACCTTGATAGTTCAACTGGACTCGCTAAGCTGAAGGCACCCGGTCAAGCATCCTCGCCATTTGGCACGTTGTCGTGTTACGTTGCATTGCTCGTATTCGACTCTCTATCCAGTTAGTTGGAACGCATCGGTATTTTGGCATAACCATCCAAATATACTATTCCATCCGACTACGCTATCGTGTTCTACCTTGGTCTCGTATTCGTGGGTATATAACAAGTTCGAATAATTAGTGATTGGTCTTTGCGTCTGTCAAGTTCGCACCAGGACAAATCCTAAATTGGTGAGCCCGACGTGATCAAATATCTCAACGTGATCACATATCCCGACCAATAACAGCTCGGCGTCTGACAAATACTCCCCTCGTGAGTCGCGACAGCTGGATTACATTTCCCAGTTCACGTCAGACATCCGCCACATTTCTGGAGCAAACAACTCCGCAGCCGACGCACTATCTCGAATAGCTTCGATAAACTATATCGAGGGTATTGATCTCGTTGAACTAGCTCGGCGTCAAAAGGAAGACCTTGAGCTGCATCATGAGTTGTCGTCCACAACTCTCAAACTGCGACTTTGTCCTGTTGGATCAGACAAGGATGCAATTTTGTGCGATGTCTCTGCTAGTCAACCACGCCCAATAGTTCCGAAGAGTTGTCGACGCAACGTCTTCAATACGTTGCACAAACTCTCTCATCCAGGTGTACGAGCCACCATTAGGCTTATCGCACAACGTTTCTGCTGGCCTGGGATGAACAAAGACGTTAAGGAGTGGGCCCAGTCGTGCTTAGCTTGTCAAAAGTGTAAAGTCACGCGACACACGAAAAGCCCTTTAGGCTCATTTCTAGCCCCAGACATGCGTTTCGACCACGTCCATATAGATATTGTAGGACCCCTACCAGAATCTAATGGATGTACCTACCTTTTCACCTGTGTTGATCGTTTCACACGATGGCCGGAAGCAGTACCCATTAAAGATATTACTGCCGAAACAGTTGCTCGTGTTTTCGTCGAAAGATGGATCGCGAACTTCGGATGTCCATCCTACGTCACAACCGACCGTGGGCGCCAATTTGAGTGCGGACTATTTCACGCTCTAACGGCACTTTTAGGTTGCACTCGGTTCCGAACGACAGCCTACCATCCACAAGCAAATGGCATGGTAGAGCGTTTCCATCGACAGCTGAAAGCTTCCCTTTCAGCTACAAACATACCTCAGTGGACCGAGGCTCTGCCTCTAGTCCTACTAGGTATTCGTAACGCGTTGAAAGTTGATGCTGGATGCACTCCTGCAGAACTCGTCTATGGGACCACTCTTCGCCTACCAGGTGAGTTTGTTTCCCCTTCAACTTTCAAACATGTTTCCGACAGGGCATCTTACGTGACTAGGCTTACAAACGCAATGCGTTCAGTTAGGCCTTCTCCGATTAGACCGCAAACGACTGATGTTTTCGTCCACCCCAGTTTACAGAAGACATCACACGTGTTTGTTCGCCACGACGCTGTTCGTCGACCACTTGAACCACCCTACGACGGGCCGTTCAAAGTGATTAAGCGACATGAGAAATTCTATGTAATTGAGCGAGGCGGACGCGAAGATACTGTCAGTATCGACCGTTTGAAACCAGCTTATTTCGAAGGCAACCCCATTGTAAGTGACGTTTCAGCTCGCTACATCCGACCGACGGATGACTCAATTATCGAAATTCTCGACGATGTGCCTGGTAATGCACAGCTGCAACAACCAGCGGCGCAACAAAAAACACGATCAGGTCGAACCGTCAGGTTCCCAGAGTACCTGAAGTCATATTCAACTTAGCTATGTGTGTGCCAACCATTTTTTTTCGAGGCACTATTTTTCTTATTTACCGGCATGCACAAACCCTCGTACACTTTGCCTTTTTATATCAATTTTTATTTACCATGTAATAAAAACTAAAAAAACGGCGAAGATAAGCGTAAATTTTTATTTTTCGACACGTTTATATATAAATAATTCCCATTTTTACGCAACGTTTTCGTGGTATTAAAGACTTTTATTTATATTCCAGGTGCAACGAGCACTGGACGGAACGTCGAAAGGAACAGATGACCGCGACCGACGTACAATTTCATTTATTGTATTTTATTTATTTAATCGCCACGACACCCTAGAATAAGGTTCAGACAACCAGGGGCCACCTCACGCAGTGAGCCCATCGGAAGAGTTTTACCAGTGGAGAAACCACTGGGTTTTTACTTCCGGCTGGTATCGTCTTAGGGTCCTCACGAACCCACTAGGGGGGGAGTGATCTGTAGCGTCATACACTTCCCCAAAATCAATAGCCTAGGGTTTGACGACTTCGACATTGATGCTGACCTTGATAGTTTAACTGGACTCGCTAAGCTGAAGGCATCCGGTCAAGCATCCTCGCCATTTGGCACGCTGTCGTGTTACGTTGCATTGCTCGTATTCGACTCTCTAGCCAGTTAGTTGGAACGCATCGGTATTTTGGCATAACCATCCAAATATACTATTCCATCCGACTACGCTATCGTGTTCTTCCTTGGTCTCGTATTCGTGGGTATATAACAAGTTCGAATAATTAGTGATTGGTCTTTGCGTCTGTCAAGTTCGCACCAGGACAAATCCTAAAATTCGATGAACATCTGCAGCCTCATAAACCGACTTCCCTCTTCCGCCTAGAAACCACTGACGCTGTGACATCATGACAGTCTACGCTACGAAGGTGGGTGCTGGCTCGCAGCTCACTGTAAAACTTCAGAAACGTCTTCATGAGCATACAATAGCTCATAATAAGTTACTGAGGCCCATTAACCCTTACTAACCATTTTCTGAGGGTTAGTTCTGCAGTAGACCTAAGAGGGTGATCAGCGCCTTTAAGATGCGACATGTCCTCTCCAGGGAACTACTCAGCCAGTTCATTGAAAAAACTTTTCTTTGCGTCACTGACAGTGAGGTGAACTTCGAATGGCCTTGTAGATGCTGCTGTTTTACGTCCACTTAGATGCAGACATAAGCAAGCTCGAACCGATTGGTAATCACAAGTTAACTTATGATAACCGTTCAAAAACTGCCAACCTCCTAATGACCCTCTTCTCCAGAAGGAACTGATACTTATGTAGTCAGTGACCGCCGCGGAGTCAGGGTCATAGACGCCACTTAAGACCATATTCCTGGATCACTCAGATTCAGGTTGACCAGAAATACGGGGCTTTTCAAGAAAGCATAGGAAATAACCGCCATTTTCTACCTACACAGCTGCCACATATATCCCTGCGAATTCTTATTTGTGGACTAAAATCAACGGCTACAACAACGACATCTGGACACTTAAGTGTTTCAAATGGATTCCAGCGGAGGTTAGACAGCTACTGGTAGCACTCAGATGCTAAAAGTACTACAAGGAGAAAACGTCAAGTTTCACATGTATTTCTAGCCTCAGCACGTAAAACAAAATATCAGAAACGAATCGAGACTATGTGGGAAGACGCGCTACACCTTACACAGGACGAAACTTATATCACCGTGAGTTACAGACGATGTATATCTAATATCCAATGTCTTTATACAAGCTACTGCAAACCAGTTGATTTCTTCTCGCTCGCTTCTAGGTCTTGTGGAACGGTTTCAAGTCTCTGGCAGATTCCGATGCAGTAGGTCTACCCACTCGACTGCTGTGGCTCTGGCTAGCCCAACGGGCGATTGGGTGTTGGTTAAATTTGAAGGACGTTTTTTCCAATGACTGTGGTGCAGATGGGTTCCTTCAGTGTCGCGCCAGCAGACAATTGGTCGGATTGGTTGTCAAAAGGAGATGGAAAATATGTCCAGAGAAATCCAGGGAGAGAAAGTGAGAAGAAAAAGAAACAATAGAAAAAACGATTGGGAAAAAGAAGACCCAGCGGAAGAATAAACGTCGATAGATTCATAGCAGAGGGGTGGTAGGAAAAGCTTTTATTAAAGTGTTAGAGCGTGGAGTCAGTAGGGAGAGAAGGAGCGAATAACATTATGGAACAGCTTGTGGGGATAGAGATAGCAATTCTACTGGTTGAAGACGGTAGCTGGAGGAGACATCTTTGGGAAAGTACAAGGTTGATCCAAGTTCCCAATGATAATAGTGTTAAAAAGTATTCGGTTATGTGTTAGCCCTACTGAGTTAGTAGGTGGTATCGGCCTAGTTTATATCCCAGCTAGATGGGCACAAACCGTGCACCGCCGCGTAACTGCCCAACCTCTTCTTGAAGCTGTCAACAGACGGAGCAGTAGCAATCTTGGTAGGCAATACGTTCCAGTGACCACAAACTCCCAGAGAGAAAAAGTGTGACCGCGCACGACATTTCACCCTTTGGTTGGTGATTCTCCTTGGGTTACCACGAGGATAGCCGCAGTGGTCTTTCGGTAGGATTCCACTGTTAGGATGACTTAGGTTACTTGGCATTTTGTAAACCGTTATGATGTCACCGCGTAATCTAGAGTAGCTTAGACGGTAGAGTCCTAGATCTTTCAACCTGCCCTCATAAGGTTTACGCCTCCTTCTCGCGATGCCCTTTGTTGCTGGCCATTGGGCTTTCTCCAGGAGGTCCACATATCTTTTAAGACATCGTGGTGCAGTGGCGTTTCGGACCTCTAATTGAGGCAGTATGTAGGTCTTGTACAGCTTGAAAAAGAGTTATGGGATCAGAGCACCTAGCTGGTTGCGAATGAGGTGCGGTACTGCGTAGGTCCTGGAGGTATCTCCTGGATAATAGGAGCTAGTGTCTAGCTTGTCAGTAAGTATTAGCCCCAGGTCTTTCTCCGTGGTGGTGTGGGAAAGTTGTGTTCCACAGAGAGAATGGGGTACTTTCTGAGAGTCGCGGGTGCGTAGAAGCGCCACTCGGCCCTCGTCCAGATTAAATGCTGATCCATCAATATCCACCCACTCTGCAAGTAATCTGTGATCACTTTGCAGCGCACTCGATTTTGTTGCCGATGTCATAGCTGTCCATAACTTAACATCGCCGGCGTAAGGTAGAACTGGGGAGTTGAGAATCAGCGGAAGGTCGTTCACAAAAAGAAAGAATAACAGCGGACCCGGAATCGCTCCTTGTGATACACCAGATGACGAGTTCCTCGAAGTCGAGCGAACCCTGTTGGCTTTTGTACAGAACTGTCTGCCCTCTAAATAGTGCTAGACGTTCAATGTGTGATAACTATGACAACTGCTTTTTTGGACTGAAGATAGAAATCCCAAAGCAGTTTTCATTGTTCCACAAAACCTTTGTGGCTTTTTGAGGTCTGCGAGCGCAACGATAGTACTGCCAACTAAGTTTTGACGTAAACACGGAGAATACAGGTTGATATCACCTCCGTTTTACCAGAATGTTATGGATCCGATCCTAGCCGTTAGGCAATAATAAAGTGCACGACAACGATGGGCAACGAAGAAGCTACACGGAACAGCAGTGAATGTTAAATCTTCCGTCACCAACTGTTACGTATCTGGAACGCGTATAATACGCACGCTTAACTGACAGCTAACCTCGCACGCTAGAGCCACTGACTGAAACCCGGAACGAATACAGAAAAGACCGTAGCTGGATGCGAGAGTTTATTCCGCTGAGTATAATAATCATTATTCCGAAAACGTGTGAGCATGTGTACACATGAAATGTGACCTTGTCCGCAATTTGAGACATTTGTATGGCAAAAGTAAAAGTTAACCAATCAGCGAATTACATTACAATGGGAACGGAGGATAAACTGCTTGTCATACCGTAAAATGGTGCGAGAGTGGCAAGCTAAAAATGTTCAGATCAATGACAATGTTTTGTGCAAAACTGGTGTCTTACAACAAGGAATATGTGACTAACGTTTTTTTCATATTGAATATTTATGTAGGAAACTTTTTTCCTTATTGGTGCAATACTGATACATATGATATTTGAAAAAAGTCCAGATGAAGCTAAACTGGGTGAAAAGCATGATACCTCAACTTGAAAACTGGGCACTGAAGTAGGAAACTTGAGTATTTGGACGGGAAGAAGTACTCCTGACAAAGATAAAGATAGATTCGAATTCCGTACTACACTGCAGCGTCATAATTAGAAGCCGTCAGGCTTTATCACTGAAGTATGGAAACGTTATGTTGATGGGTCACGAAGACGCATGAGGGACTATGCAAGTGTAAAAGCTAGCCGTAGATCACATATGGGGGCAGTACGCAAAGGGTCGTAAATTAAAAGATGTGCGTATGCATTAGCAGCGTGTTATTAGATAAAGTGACCTTCACAGTGTGGCGAAAACAATTTTTTTGGTTTTCAGCGGAAGATTCGTGAAACGATTTCTACTTGATTATAATAACAGTGATGGTAATAATAATATATTTCGAAAAATAAGCTATGTGAACACACGCCGTTTTTGAGGGTAGTACCTGGATGTTATTGTTGCTCGTGAGTCTGAGAAAAGTTAGAAAGAATACATCGCTACACCATACATAGGCTGCCTGGGTGCAGTTATTCAACCGTTGCTGACTAAAAATGTTAGATACTAACCCTTTCATTATAACAGTAGTGAATAATAACACAGGCTTTATCACCCAGTATGAGCTTTAGCCGGGCAACTACCATTAAGCCTCGGAACTTCAGTTAACGAGTCACACAATCAGCAAACGAACATAGAATGTCGAATGCCGAGCATAAGCTAGGCTGAAAAAACGCAAATAACCAATAAGCTTTTGCTGTTCACGTACAGCATTTAGGGCTAGATTTGAATCCTGGTATGGACCGATAACAAAGCTCGGGATCAGTGTCACACAGCACCAAGCGGCATGTATTGGTCGTTTAGGTCTATGTTGTTGAAAATAAATTCATAAGAATAAATTGCGCCAAAGTTGCTATCCAATCCAGAAATTTTTCTCATTTTGCGGCCCACGAAGAGCAGGGTTTCATCATTGCACCATTCAATACGTCTTCAAGGTCAGCGCTTCACATAAGGTCAGTCTCGGTTCTCCTCAATATTGGATGAGTGGCCGTTATCAGTCGAAGAACCTGCATGTTTGGAAACAAACGGCTTGTAATGCCAACATTTCTAGGAACAACCCCAGTTGGAGCCATAAATTTTGGGCCAACCGTCAAACTAATCAGTATGCAGTGGTCTCATTGTAAATACGCCTATGAGGAAGAAAAAGAAGCGTATATATGGAACAATTTATCCTGCACTTAAGTCAATGAGTAACACGATATGAACAGAATAACCAAAGAAAAAGAAATCAGTTGTGGATTTAAGAGTTGTTGCACAACATTTATCTGTCTTTTCGGTAATAAACTGCGGTGAATTAATAAGAGTCTTAGTGTGTAGAAAATTAGATGATATGATGTGTAGATATTTGCGAGGAACTCTGAGAACAGACTTCCTAGTGATACAACTAAGCGCATTTGAACGTCGTTTGGAGTCAGGCCAGTATGTTGACTATATGGGCTACTATACCGCGATGATACCGGCTGTACGACAGAAAGGAAACCGCCCGACGCACATAGTCCTCACTGTTCCAAATTAATAGCCATTTAATTCATTGAATAAAACTTAGAAAGGGTCGCACCTAGATTTATTCTTGAGTTACCATCGATTTCATTACCTGGGGGACACTAGGGTCTTACAGAGCCATCTCTAAGTACTTGCGTTGTAAAGCATCTATCTTCAAACAGACTGTAAACATCATCTGAGCCCGAAAGCAAGTTGATGAGGCGTCTAAACTCCGACGCAGAGGTGCTGCTGCGTACGGTTACGGGGGGCTTTGTCTAGATCAAGCTGTGATATGCAGTGAAAAGTTTACACCTGACCTGTTTACTGCATTCCTCTATTGCCAACATCAGTGTATGATTTCTAAGGTTATATGGAGGTAAGTGTCTCCAAGCAGGTGGGGAGGAACGGTTTGACAGACCATGCATAGTTTTGTACAAGAGAACTAAGTCGTTTCCTAGACGCTGTTTCTATAGCGGTTCGATGGACGGTATGGTGCACCTATCTATGTAGTTCACATTACCAGTGCAACTCAGTAACCGTCTGATGAAACTTCTTTGGACATATTCAAGTCATGATTTGTCACTTTTGTTCCCGCCATAAAAAACGAATGGGCCATATTCCAATACCGGTCTAACACAAACCATAGAAGCTCTTCAGGAGGAGAGACGACAGCTGTGAAATGCTCACTGAAGACAAAGTTACCGGAGTATTGAACGCCCATACCGCAAACCTTATCGAGTATTTGAATTTCATGATCTCCCAAGTATAGCGTGACGCTAGGATAATACCCTCCAAGGTATGGAATTCCACGTTTTTCGTGGTTGAATCCAAGTTGCCTCTTCTGACTCCACTCAAGTAGATTATTTAAACCTGCCCGAGCTGCCGACAGACCTTTAGTAATTGCACCACACCCGAGGCTGCAAACAGTCTTATCGTCGTCAACATAATGATATGGTTTTCCTCGTCTGACCGCCTTACATGCCATTAATGTACATGAGAAAGAGAAGTGGACCAAGAACACTTCCTTGTACCACACCACTTGTAATCGGTCGAGGGTGGGAAAGGCAATCTTTTAGTTCAACTATCTGAGAGCGTTTATGGAGGGGTGAGTCGTACCAGTTATGTAAGGGGTTTTCCACGCCACATAACTCAAAAAGGCTACCAGATGACTGGAATTCAGCTAGTAACTGACTAAGTTCAAGGAGTGATTTGGGAGCCCCAACCAAAACCGGTAGATTTGCGGTGAAGAATTTAACACGAAGGAAGGACACAAGAGGCTTATAACAACAATATTTTTATTCTCCAACAATGGATTCAACATGAGAGGTAATATAAAAGTAGTATTAATCATGGACTGACATCAGTTGGCTCCCCAACTGATTGGTTGGTTGTGAAGACCAGAAGCGGTCTGGCACTTCTTGGCGTCACGGAGTAGGCATCATTCCCGTTAAGTAGTTACGTTCAGGGTGAAATTCGGCATCAAATCTCCTCTCCAGGCTGTTGATGCAAGGGGGGAAAGAGGAAGCAAGTGCAGATATGGAAAAGGAAATCACCACCCAATCCAACTTGGAGAAGAGAGAGGTCCTTATTCTTTTCAACGTGTACTAACTTTACGTACACTTTCGTGCACGCATCTAGAATCAACAACGTATCTTTTCCATCGTAAGATTCGTAAAATTTTGTAAACCTGGGGTCTGCATGGTAGTTGTGGCAGGAAAAAGTATGTGCTGAGTGCATTATACCGAGGAGGGAAATCGGCATCCACATTTTTGTGGGCAACCCTGAACCAATTAGTGTAAGGTCCAGGTACGTTCTTGTCAGCCCAAGATGCATAGGCTGAGGCTTAGTTGGTGATAGACTTGCCTTGTACTAGTGGCCTACTGAGTGAGGAGCGAAAGTGTTAACTAACCTAACTTACGGATTTCTTCCGCCAGCCTATTCCAAGTGTGAGAAAACCTAGCGAGGAAGAAATCTCCCCTCGATTTCGCCGCACAACACTCAGTTGCAAGTAGTACTTTATGACTACGTATATCATACGTAGACGCTGTGATCAGCTTGATTTCGGATCACAAGAGTGCAAGCGCTCATGAAGTAACTTATAATAAATTACGAGGCTCAGTTTAAATCGCCTTTTTCAGAGGGGCTGTAACCCGTATACGTTACACCTGGATGTGTAATCTGAATTGAAGTCAGCTTCTAATGCTCTGAAGGTGAAGTAATATTGTACCCCTCATACTTTTAGTTTATCGTTTATGCGGGGGCCACTGAGAATAAACGGCCGACATTCCAAGAGGGGAAAAGATAACACCTTATACAGTAGAACCCCTGGTTCAGTGCTATAAAAGTTTTGAATGATAATAAATAATAAATGAATAAATATTTTGTTCTCAAATTAAGAGTCTAACATGAAGGGAGCCAGTTTACAGACATCATCAAGTTGAAAGAGTTAAAGAAATCTCCAGTGGTTGAGCTGCCCTGAATGATACAGAGAATATCGCATCAGGGTTTATCGTGATATCAAAATTGACCGCAGGTTACAAAAAGAACAGAAAAATATTACCTAGGATAGCACAATATTTGACATTTGCCTTACATGTAACCTAGATGGTTAACCTTGCGGTTTAGTTCCGTGTTTCGTCAGATAAACGTTTATTTTAACATGGGTTTGCTGGCCAACGAAGACTCACTTCATCGGTTTCAGGCAAAGGTAAGTGTTAGCATAAACACATAATTCACGTGAATATATAAGTCCTCGTACTTCCCGCTTGCAGTGTGACCTTACTCAGCAATACAGATGTAATCCATCAGAATTAGTTGTCTGGCATAGAAGAACCTCTTAGTAGTTTTCGTTCACATACATCAAGGGTGAGGTCAGGTTTATCGCTGTAAACGCTAAGCCGACCACGCTTGCCACCAATGAATTCTAAATGGGACTCTGTACACCATGATTCAAGCTCACCCACCTCTTGCCGGGTAGTATCTAGAGGATTGCTAGGTCCATGAAAGTGACAAACACACGCCAACTTCAGGTCATCGGTGGTTAGAAATTCTTTACCTCCATCGAAACAGTTACACACACTGTGGATGCAAACTATAAATAACAAATGCCCAAAGACACTATCCTGAATAACTCCACTAAATGTGTGTCCAGGTTCAGACCGCACGGAGTTTACTTTCACGACTGTAGTACGATCATTAGGAAATGATTTTGGCCAACGAAGTAAGGGGTCACAAATGCCAGTTAATTGTAACTTTTTGAGGAGTACATTGCGAAATACAGAATTATAGCCAGTGTTACTGGGTCCACGCCACCTAACTACAAAAAGCAGAAACAAAGAATGCTCACTGCACCTAAACTTCAAAATTTTCAAAACCTGGGGCTTATTCACTATAGGACCGGCCGGGAAAGTCTAACACTTACTGAACACAAGGCAGTCAAAACCCGTTAAAACAGCGGACAAGACGCCCAGCAAGTTCACGTGACTCATTCAAACAAGTCCAATGCTTCTGGATCCTGAAGTCGAAAAATGAAGATATTCGGCCCTCGATCTTAATACCCATCAAGATTATGAATCTCTGGTGTGGAATGGTATTAGCACGCATGAACTGTACATCTCCGGAATCATCAATGAATTGAAATAAATAAACAACCTAAGCATACATTCCCCCATAAAAGTTTCATCACCTCAAGCAAAAAGGACAAATTGTTACAATGGAAGTATAAGCTTAAAGATTTATCTTTCTGCAGGACATACATGTGGTGCGAGATACAAGCCTGCTTTTTCTAATGCGAAGGCAATACTTTCAATTGTCCAGCTTGCACTTTTTTGCATACTAATTCTGCTGGAATGTTCCGTTATATAAAGGCGAATTACTCATACCTTCTGATGGGGACTGAGATTATCTACCATAAAGATACATCTAATTTATAAAGAAACATACTCATAAGGCAAAAATAGAGTGTGTCTGTATACGCGGGAATAAGTGTTATAATAACATTCAAAAATTTCTTTGCTATGAAGAATTAAACCCGCATGGGTAATTAGCTAGCTGTTTATTAGTCGGTCATTGGCCCGGAAAAAGAGGGAAGCCTGGGCATGGGGTTAGCAACCCTACCTCAAAAAAACCAATCCAATCACTAAAGAAACTTCAAAGAACAAAGAAAATATAAAAATAAAACAAGCTTATTCCTCACTGGAATGGGAAAGACGAAATGACACCAGCCGCTGAAAGTCTTCAGGAAGCCAATTGGCCGGTCTGTCTTCTCTTCTCTCCATGAAAGCGAAAGTAAGAATGGAACATGCGACATGGAATTTTTGCACAATGTTTGAAGCTAACTGGTTGGCAAGGCTGCTCACATTGCAAAACAGATGAGAAGATATAGCATAGAAGTGCTAGGAATTCGGGAAAGTAAATGCAATGAAGTGGACTCTCCGAACTGTCAACTAGGGAGTCAATAATCTACTCTGATATTGTCACGCAGACGAAAACCATAAGCACACTGAGTTTCGGAGTGGCTATCATGATGTCCCCAACAGCATCGAGGGCTCACTCTCATGCAGTGGGCACCAATCTCCTCCATGGTCAGAATCATGATAGCAAGATTCAAATCAAAGGGAAGGAAAGTCACAATCGTACAACTCTATGATATGCACCTACAAATAATGTAGATCAAGAGAAGGAGGAATTCTATAGACAACTGTAATCAGTGATGGACAAGACCATACTCCAGTTGGCGACATCGAAATTTTAATGGGTGGGGTGACATGAATGCCAAACTGGGAGCGGACAACGCAGAAAGAGAACTCATCATGGGTCGGGAAGCACTCGGTGAGATGAAGGAGAATAGAGAACTGTTTGCAGACGTCTGCACATTTAATGACTTGATGATTGGAGGCACTGTGTACAAACACAAGGATATCCACAAAGCGACGTGGATTTCACCAGACACCAGGACACACTGAAGATCAAATCGACTTCAACTCAATCTCAAGAAAGTGCAGGCGCAGACTACTGGACACAAGATCAAGAAGGGGAGCAGATGTACGTTCAGAGCACTCACCATATGGTACGAAGAACCTTCAAAATCAAGTTGAAAGCCTTCACAGAAGTTGGTGATAGACGACAGTTCAAGTTCAACACCCAGAACAGAAACTGAACTCAAGGACGAAACTACAAATGACATCTTCACGTCAGCAATCAGGAAAAAATCGGAGACGTTAGGCAACATCCCTGAAGAAACCTGAGTGGAAGAACAATAGAACTCTATAGAAGAGATGTGGGAAGAAACCTGCATAACCGTGTTAGGAAGGAAGAAGAAGCAAGACAAGGAGTGGATCTCGACGAATACATGGAAGCTGATAGAGCAGGGAGAGGAAGATGGTGAAGCAGAAGATGAACCACTGCAGTGCAGTGCGGGGATGAACAACGAAAAGAGGAACTGAACACAACATATAAAACATTACACTGAACGAAGAAGTGAAGAACAGTGCGCGCAAAGATAAAACACACTTCTACGATACACTGGCAAGTGAAGCAGAACAGGCTGCAGGTAGGAGAGATAGAGACCTGACAAGATTATATCAAATAACCAGGTTACCATCTGTGAGGAAAGAGTTCAACACAGATGAAACCAATGAAAGATGGTGAAGGAAACTTAGTCACCAAAGAGGAGAAACTAAGGAAACAATGGGCTGACCACTGACCACTGCAACTCATCCAGAAATACCACCAGAAAGGAACAGTCATCGGAAGAAAGCAAATAAGAAAAGACATACGTAAAGGATTAAAGTTAATGAAGTGAAATATTGTGATTTCTGTAGAAAACAGGCAATAAAATATAATTTTATTGTGACACGAGTGACAGTTGTGTCATCAAATTTTCAGATCTTTGTTTTAAAATCTACTCTTTCTCATTTTACCATAAAACACAGATTAATAGTTATTGGCAATATACGTCATCAACATTTGTTTGGTATCTAGTATATTCCCTCCATCAGAATATATATATACTTCTGAATCAAGTAGATACTTGAGATATTTATCAGCAATGCGGATAAAAAAAGATGAAAAGAAGAGTGTGCAACAGAGAGTTCAAATTGTTCAGAAATTGAAAATGCATGCAATACAACCAAAAAATCGAGAGTTATTAAGTTCAGCTGTAAATTTATTTCAAATTAATAATGAAAGATCAGTACAAATATATAAGCCTTTATATTTATTCTGAATTTGTACGATTCCAAAAAATAATGATAACAACACCATTCACATGTCTTCGGAATGCCAAAATACAAGATACCAATGTGACTCTGATTAAATATGATACAATTACATTAGTTACACTTTGTTTGCACTCTGCAAGAACTGCTGCGGAATCATGCTTCACCCCTGTCCACTCCAACCAAAATACTAAGGCGCATCATCCTGGAGAGACAGATTGTGGTGGACTGGATCATGCAGCAAACTGGGAGGAGTGAGGAGATGGGCATACGCTAGCTGGACCAATGAAAAGAGCCTAGACGATTTGGATTTCGCCGATTATCATTTATGTCTGATGTCCCACAAGCTCGAACAACTTGACAGAAGAGGTGGTGAAGACGGGACTTCAAAGGAACGTAGGGAAGACAGAGGTAATGAAGATACCAAACCAACAACAACAAGCACCAATCACCACCAACGGGAGAAACCTAAAGGGAGTAGCCTCTTCCACCTACCTGGGCAGCATCGTTTCAACTACACGTGGCGGCACAGATGGGGACGTCAAAGCCAAGATCGGAAAAGCAAGACAGGCTTTCATTAATCTGAAATCAGTGCGGAGATCTACTGCACTACACTCAGCATAAATAACAAGGTCCGGATTTTCAACACCAATGTCACGTCAGTGCTGCTATATGGTTCAGAAACTTGGCGCGTCACGAAAAGCACTTCCAACAAACTACAGTCATTCATCAACAGCTACCGCCTACACTCACTCGATGCTGAACATCAGATGGCCACAATGAATAAGCAACAAGGAACTCTGGCCGGGCAACGAACCAACCAAGAACCTATCTCTGAACTAATATGCAGAAGAAAGTGGAGATTAATCGAGCATACACTGAGAAGACTGATTGGGGACATCACAAACCAAGCCAGGCCAGGTCCTCGAGTCGAACCCAAATGGGAAACGACGAGTTGGGCGTCCGAGGAGAGGGTAATATGGAGGAGATCGTGTGAGGAAGAAATGGAGGCTTGTGGGCAGTCGTTGAGCCAGGTTCAAAAGACTGCAGAGAACAGAGTGCAATGGACACGTGCAACTGAAGCCCTATGTTCCACTAGGAACCCAGAGGGCAAACGATGAATGATAAAATGATGAAAAACTATAGAACAATGATCACCTCACTCGCCTTACTACCATTGGAGACGAAGTCGAAGAAATCAGAATGGCAAGTAACGCAGGACCTTTTCGTAATGAAGCCATGCTAGGATCTTATGATTGGACTTTCTGTTGCTATGTAAGCAGAGATGCTGTTCTTAATTACTTTTTTCATCATTCTATACGGCACCGGTTTTACGTTAATGGGGCTGTATTCAATGACGTTCGACTCGTCTTCGGACCTGCAGCGAGGCCTTAGCTGGCTCGTCGCTAAGTGAGTTATACTCCACTTTTCATTGGTAGAGGGCAGGACGAGAAACATGTCATCATCACTGCTTCTCATGACGATTGAGATTAGGATGTCGGTCCCTACATCTGTTCATAGCCACAAGTTTTTGATAGCCTCTGCATAACTTCTGACAGTAAATCCCGAGATAGCGTATGGACCTGTAGCAGAGGGCATAAATGCATCCCATAAGGAGAGATGTGGAGATAGTATGTTTCGTGATGACCTGCACAGTGTAACGGAAAAATGATCTGAAAATCCCTCCCGATCACTTTTATTTGATTGTATTGACATTTATTTTAACATTTTTACCCTCGTTGTGGATGGTGTACCTTTGACCCTCGCCGGTGTAATGTTATTTGCTTGTTTAACTGTCTTATTTGACTTTACACTCGGTATTTGCCTTTGTATGTTTGAGACTTATTATGAGTGTTTCACTTTCCTATTATGTGACGCTGAACTGTTGATAAGGTGATGTTGTTTTACTGCGCACGACATTTTGTTTTGGTTCAACTTACGGTTGTGCAGTGATTTGACTGTTTGTCTTTTGACTGTCTACTGGAAACGTTTGTTTGTTGATTTGATTCCTGTAGACAGAGTTTTGATCCCTTTTGCCGGGAATATTCCTATTGACCGACAGGTATTTAACAGTTGTATTTTTTAACCAGTTTTTACCGTGTAGTACGTATTTGTACCCGAGAACGTTTTGGACTGTATAGTTACCCAACGGCACTGTTGAGGTATTTTTGTAATTTGACATAACTTATTGTTGCTTTGATAGTACCACAGATTTTGTTACGAATCTACTATTGAATTACTACAAACCGTGTTTTGATATTTCGATCCAACCTTTGACTGTGCGTCACTCGCGGAAGTTAGGAAGCTATACAGTAGAACGCAGGAACTAGTCAGATTCACGTCAGTTGGCACCGCCTAGCTATTTCCCGCGTTCAGGCCAAGATTATTGGATTCTGGCCGCTACACACAGAGCTATCAATTTCTTTCGGCTCAGAAGTTGAGCACTGCGCAGCAGTGATGCCAGACTTTGCGTCGATGATTCGCCTTCCTCCCTTACCACGAGGTCTGTTCGCTGTGAACAAAGAATAATTGTCGATGGAGATCTCCTTGTCAAAAATATCAGAAGTACACCTTACTTCTGTAATTATTTTTGCAGACACATCACAAATCAGAGATAACAGTGCAAGCTCTTCATTTTGCTGCCTTGGAGACGGTGTTAATCATGCTAAGGCAAGTGGGTGAAGGGTACCAAAGTGTTTGTGTATATCTCGTTAATGTCAGCACCCCCGTTTATACCCTGTGGATCCCTTCAGAATATCGCGCTGGCGGTTTTATGGCGACCTGTAGGACCTCTACTACAGTGCCACAATTCCGTACGGGTTACCTTGGAAGGAGTGAGACGTTCATCACACTGTGACTGGTATGGAGGCTGCTTGTCAAAGTAGGGAGCAGATGATCCAAGAGCATTCAAATCCCATGAATTAACGGTGGCGTTGCAGCCATAGGTTGTCCGAAAAAACCCCGTTCATAGAAAGTAATAAGGACGGATGTACGGCATGCATATCTACTGGCTGTTGTACACTTTGCGGTCGTAGCTGACATCATGGTCACTGGATTTATCACTGAGGGATCTACAATAAGTTTGTCTTTTAGTACCATATGACCCACGGTTTGAGGCATATGGGTGTGGTACAGTGTAAAGTTTATGCCTGCCATTTGGCTGACCATCAAGTAGCTGTGACCGTTGAGGGAATTGGTCTTGGCGCGACTCTGTTAGTGATTGCAGGAATGCTAAGAAATACAGATTACCTGGACAGTGGTTATTTGTTCTGGCCATGAGGAGAGCTGAGAAATGACGTTTGGCATTTTTCTTGGTGCGGCTTTGCGAAAGTCCCATGGCCTTTTGGTTATTCGTACTTTTTTTTCGTCCAATGGCCCTACTACTGAATTGCCTTTTCTGCAATTCGATTGACCTGGGTTTGTACTGGGGTGTCTAATGATATCTGCACTCTTATTGGCCTGCCCATCTGGTATAAACAGGTTATGTGCTTGCTGGTGTGGTAGTAGACTGGACTACCCACGCACTAAGCCCTGGGACGGTCCGACAGTGGTGGGGTGCTTGTGGCTGGTGCTTGGTATGTTCGTAGGCTGAATAGCCCCTGATGAGGACACAGTAATGCCCTCAAGATTGTGTTGTACCCATAGTGTGGCACATGGTTTTGTGAGGATTTGTGTAGAGGGCCCCTACCTCTAAAGGCACTGAGATCACTTTTGAGAGATTGTGTGCCCGTTTTTGAGTGTGGTCAATGGATTTGCTCAAGCCCATCGCTGTGAAACCGGCTCCACTACGTCTGTATATGAGTGAGCTATCAGAGGGGCTTTGATGTGTCTCATTCCGTTGTTTTGATACAGAAACAAGTTCACTAACAGATTGAACTGCCGTTGTGGATACCACAGTCTGACTAAAGCTAGCCACCTTTGGTACTTTAATGCGACCGCAACGGGTAGATTTCTCCAACTTTTTGCGGGGACGGGTAACTCCGCATTCTGCATAACACACACTACAAGTTTGCAAACCTAAGGCTTTTAGTTGTTCGATAGGTTCGTGGTCGAGTATGTTGTCTACCAGTGCATTATGTGAGGACAATCTTTTTATTAACCTCAGCCATGAAATCTGGCACACCTACTGATTTCAAAGAGCTGCCAGCACCGACTTCTGGATTAGAGTGAAAAGATGTAGCACCGGCAGTAAGATTTTGATCCTAGCGTTCATGTCCCGCCTGTGACTTCTGCAAAGTTATCCAATCTTCCTTATTTTCACGCGAAGTAGTGTATAGCTCCAAGATCAAGTTGAGGTCCATACCTTCAGGGTCTCTTCCAAGGCTTGAAGTCTACCCGGTTGGCAAATGCGCTCTTTTGGTTGAGGCACCAGTATTGAGTTTACGTGTATGCGCAGTAAATGTGCTTTTGTCCGGCTGGACTATGGTTGGGTGGTGGTAGTTACTCGTTTACATGATTCAATGATGCCAAAACAAGCAACACAACCAGCAGTTGCAGAAGGCTTGGAGACAACGTATGTAAAACATATGATGGTTACTATTGAATGTTTCTTCGCAGTTTAGGTGAAGTATATTACAAAATTGCTGTCACGAAGCTAGCGGCGTTAGTTCGTGACCAGGAAGAGGTGAGACTGATGAATAACTTCCCTTAAGGTTAGTCCTCATTTTGGCTTTTCCGGCTTCTTAGCAGTAATTCCTTTCACGTAGCTCCGTGTATATAAATGGGTATATCTTAGAGGTCATATCCGTTAACGTTTCAAAAAGGCATATGATCTTCAGGAGGCTGAGATTCTGAGGATTAGTGCGATACACGTTCCAAACTTTTCTTTTGGACAGACGGGAGATCACCTAACCCCCACGGAACATAGATACAAAATACCCCGTTCTGCAGAGGCATCGCGGCGTCCAATCAGCACTGGCGGCTGTCGTTTTGTTGCGCTAAACGTCGAATTTGTTTTTCGCTTTTTCCCACCTTCAGTCTCAGCCGATTTTCCGAAGTTCCGTTATCTCAGCACGGTCCAAGAACCCTCCAGTTACCTTGAGAAAGTTTTATACCTCTGACTGATTTTTGCCCAGTAGAGTTCACCGAAGTCCCACAGTTTTTTGAATGCATATTCTTTTCTGAGATGACCTTTGACGCTAACGCCTGACAACAAAAGCGTTTGAAACTTTTGCTTTCTGTTTGATCACTTGTCTCGCTGAAATCCTCTGAGGGAATGATAATTTTGAATCCATTTGAATTGTCCTACCACTTTATTTTTACTTGTCGGTTTAAAGAGATCAAAACTTGTTTCTGAGCAGTTTAAAAGACAAATAACCATTGAAAATCATGATTATACCTGCTGGATGTTTGATAAAAGGCGTTCGGAAGTGCTCTTCGTTTTGTAATTCTGAAGCCAAGCTCTAGCGCATGGCAATTTTTCAGGGTTTAGAGAGTTAACAGCATTGTGGAGTGCCTGATCCTTCTGAGGACCTATGGACTCAAAGCTGGATCGGAAAATTAATAGAGTATTTAATATCCTTCGTAAGCTTTAATAGAGTACTTTGTTGACCCATGTGGGTTCGCCAGTGTCCTACAATTGAAATTGAGGTGTGTCTATGCATGCATGCGCCGCCTATGATATAAAGTTTGTGAGTGGATTATGTCCTCATTGCTATCAGAAATAGGCTTATACATGACAAGTTCATCAGCTTATCTGTATCCAACATTGTAGGCCTTGTGAGTTAGTAAGTGACTAAGTACTTTATTCTCAGGTTACAAATTTAATGTGCGAGAAGCCAGTTTACAGACATTATTAAATTGATAGTGGTAGAGAAATCTACAACATTTGAGCTGCCCTGAGTGGAACAGAAGGGAGGATGTTAAACTGCGTCATGGTATAAAGTGTCTGAAAGTAAGAAAAAGTATCGGTCTACATTGCGCACACACTGCGATTGAGTTTGAATCTTTCCTACTCACCATTCGTTTTCACGCTGAAGTGGCATCAAACCCGCGCAATTCTCCATGTTTGTGTTACCAGTGGTCAACACGATTCATCCGTCTGTAAAGTCCAATGTTTCGTCAGATGAACGCCTTTTTCATCGGCAATTCATACGTTCATAGCTATACTGTACAAGAAGAACACACTTCAATGATTTCAGGAATCGGTAGGTATCTATATAACTATATTGTCCAGGTGAACATCTAAGTTCAGGCATTTCCCACTCCTCGAGTGCTATTTTTCCATTAAGATTCATAACACTGGAACTAGTTTTTGTGGTACAAATAGTTTAACATTACAAGGACTGTCGGTCAATGGAAAAGGATTTTATACATATGTAAAACTAGAATTCTAGAATGCTCATCGTTTGATAAAAGTTGCTATCGTATAAGCCACAAAGTAAAACCGAAGGGTACGACGTCACTTTACATTTAGAAACCTAGGTGCCGACTGCAGCTCAGACTACATCCCAATATGCAGCACACTAGGACTGGAAACTTTCCGAAAGAAGCGACTTAGAATTATTCTTACATTTCATTATAAATCGCTTCACTGGCGAATGCACTCATGTAGCCCGGAAATCAAAATAGTCGTAACGTCTACTTATTGCATACGCAGTCACAGCCTATCGGCTGGAAATGAGTGTTGTACGACCAACTTGTGGCGTAATTTCCTGCTCAATAAGTTCTCTTACGTCTGGAATAGACTTCCTGAGGAAACACGAGCTGCAAGTTCATTACCTGTTCTTTGCTCCCCACTTAATAAGCCCCTCATGGATGATGAATCTGCCACTCGTCTAGCCGCTATCTATACTTCCTGGGCTAATGAAAATATGCTAAGACCTCTAATCGCTTAAAGTAAGGTTATCATAGATCTCAAATATCTCTTACCCTAGTGGATTCAAGAAGGATATCTGATTACTAATTCACCTGGTTGGGGTGTGTAGTTTGAAAAGTACGTTTACCAGCAGAAACATCCCATCTAATAACCTGTGTGAACCTCAAGCAAGAAAAACAGAAGAGTTATTCTTGTGCACACAGATTAAAGTGTACATATAGTCCGAATGGCACCAAAAAGATAAGCACTTCCCCCCCCCAGTTTGTCTCACGTGGTATTCCATTGCTCAGTTTCTGCTGGCACTTTCTTTCCACTCCTCTCTTCCCCATCGACCTGGCGAGAAAATGTCAAGCAGTAAGTTGATAAAAAAAATTACCAGCTTACCGGAAATCCTTCTTCGTATGTGATATTAGAAATTGTTGAAAGAAGCTATCGGTCGGCTTCCTTCCAGTTTCCTAGTTTTCGAACACCTTCATGGTCAACTTGTCTGCTTACCAATACCCTAAATGTCACCACATACGAAATCTCTGGAACAATAACTGTTCTCATATTTCTGGACGGTCACAACGGTCTGGATAAACTATTAAATCTACGGGATCCTTTTACCTAGTCACTCCAGAAGCAAAATATTTATAACACTGCCATGCGGAAAGTTTTTATCTTACTTTACATAAATCCATCCGACAGTGGACAATTAACAGCCAATATATCACCTTGATGGCGCTACATACCTCAATGGGAAATCTATGCGTAATAACTTGATGGATACTTTATTCTCAAACTAAAAATTTAACATGAGAGAAGCCAGTTTACAGGCATCATTAAATTGACGATTGTGGAGAGATCTCCACCAATTGAGGTGTCCTGAATGATACAGGAGGGAGGATATCAACGTTTACCACAATATCTGCAGGTTATGAAAGGAACAGGAATGTCGTTGAAACTTGAGCTTTCCTGTTGAAGGGAGTACCTGCTGCAACAGCCCCAGTCGCGCCTCCTGGTCGCTCGTTTCATGCTAACACATTGAAAGGATAATTGCAAGCCTTTCAATCCTGCCAATAACTCCATGGACTCATTTGGTGCTTAGTCTTAAGGACATGGAAAACGCTTTTAATCAACAGCGTTTATTTCGAAATATGCGCGGAGGGGTGAAATTCACTACTAGACAACTGAAGAAAAACGGCAAAACAGAAAAAAAGTCAGAGATTTCCGCACATAATTTCACCTAATCGGGACTTATCCCTGTTCGGAAGCTCTCACTTGGAATATTCCACTCAGCAAAACGGTAATTTGGCAACACCCGTCTAATCGTATCCATTAAACTACCGCGTAGTTGTCAGCGTATCTCTCAGCTTCGTTGGAACTACCAGTCTGCCTACTACCAGGAGTTCGTGGCCACCCCAACTTCCCAAATGACCTGTTTTTCAGCTTTCTTTGTGAGTCACTTCCGAAAAATATCTTATCTGGCTCCACATACTCATCTGAAGCTCGCGGTTAAGCTGGTTGACTAAGCTAAGATGACCACGTGACAACCTTTTTGTGGCAAGCCGACCTAAAGCGTTTTCCTGTTCTACGTTCAATCTTTAGCTTCTCTTCCACCGTTAAGAACATCCGTATGATACTGTTGAGTCAGTCCAGGACTGCAGGCACGACGTACTGACACGGATAGCCCGATTCTACACGGCAGGTTGCTTGAACCTTGGGCCACCAACTTCATCCATCATTTAGATATGTCTTTTGAATGTGTCACCTACTTTTGCACAATTTTAAACTGCTTTTAACTCTCTATTCCTCAAGTCGATAACAGGGCAGTGGGAAAGTGTTGCTTTATGTGGAAATGGACCTTTCGGTGAAAAAGAACATCATATACATTTCCATCCGTCGGGCGCTTAGCTTATGCTGCAGATTCTTGTACCGTCTGAATGAACCACCACTACCAAAGCTGCGCTTGCATTTCTGTTAATTCTTCATTATGGATCGGATGCCCACCCAAAACCAGCTAGTCGTTTCAAATTATTGCCTCGAATGCTACTATTACCAACATCGTTCAGATGCAATCATCATTCCGTCCGAAAGCATTGCCCTGGGAGTGAATTCGTTGAAAAATTACGTCCTAAGAATTCCATGCTGTCACACACATTATTTGGAATGAAGCGATTATTACTGTTACTAAAAAGGAAAAGGGACCGGGAGACGACACTGCAAACTGTATCTTCAGCTAATCGGTGATAGGGCAGAGATTCAACCTTCTAAAGTAGTGATCACCAACTATTTCCAAGACGCTCTTTGTGACCATCCGAATGATAAACAGCTGCCTTATTATGTCAAAAAGTAATGCCAAAAATGGTGAGGATCCGGCTTCATAGAAAAAGAGGAGGCAGCATGACAGGCGCAAGAAAAAAATAATCGATAGCAGT
Source organism: Heterobilharzia americana (assembly GCA_944470555.2). Lineage (NCBI taxonomy): Eukaryota > Metazoa > Platyhelminthes > Trematoda > Strigeidida > Schistosomatidae > Heterobilharzia > Heterobilharzia americana. Next base: position 57,752,189 of record OX104134.1, read on the forward strand.
TTACCGCAAACTGCAGCACCGTCTCCGGGGAAGGCAGGTGGCACCGAAACATTTAATGACTGCAGTATCAGCATGAAGTCGTTATCAGCTGTCAATAAGGCGTCCATTCAAAGTATGTCAGCGACATGTTCACTTTCAGCGAAATACTCTAGTATTAACATCAGTTCATGAAATGATGCAAATGGTTCCGATATGTTCACACAAAATGCTGCCCAAAGTACAAGAAGGACCTGGTGAAGCTACCCTCCCACCGCTCAAAAGCCACTGGCCTCCCCTCGAACAGAGTAGAGCAACATCAGAGAACAACACAAGGAAAGCGGAAAAAGAAGATAAATCCGCAGCTCTGCACATACCTGCTCGTATGAAGACCACCCTAGGTCGGACTTCCTAGTAGCCCACCAGACCAAAGGGATCCTCTAACGTGTTGAAAGGGTGTTGCACTTGGGACCCTTGGTGAAGCATCCAGGACGTCTTGGGCATCAGTACCAAGAAATAGCTTCAGGAAGTGCGTACAAAACCTCCTTTAAAAGTGGACAAATCCTCAACGGGGAACGCAGCTCGTTCATCTTGTCTAACGTCGACAGACGGACTGCTGATTGATTGGGGATACAGAAACCATGTTTCCGCATTGTCTGGCCAATATGGTACGAGTTGGATCGTGTTCGTAGTCGGCTTAATGCGACTGAGCTTGGGAGTGTGGTCGGACATGAGAAAGTGTAGTGAATCGATATATCAATGTTATTGAAATGAAAAAATATACAAATATCAAATAAAACAGGCTCGCCAATTCAAAATTTGTTATCGGTCGGGATGTGTTACCACGTCGGGATATTTGATCACGTCGGGTTCACCAATTTAGGAATTGTCCTGATGCGAACTTGACAGACGCAAAGACCAATCACTTATTATTCGGACTTGTTATGCACCCACGAGTACGAGACCAAGGAAGAACACGATAGCGTAGTCGGATGTAATAGTATATTTGGGTGGTTGTACCAAGATACCGATGCGTTCCAACTAACTGACTAGAGAGTCGAATACGAGCAGTGCAACGTAACACGACAGCGTGCCAAATGGCAAGGATGCTTGACCGGGTGCCTTCAGCTTAGTGAGTCCAGTTAAACTATCAAGGTCAGCACCAATGTCGAATGTCGTCGAACCTTAGGCTATTGATTTTGGGGAAGTGTGTGACGCTACTTGTTCTTCGCAGTATTGCTTTTCCGCGAGGTATGGTCACAGCCTCCTCAGCAGACTCATTCTAAAAGTTGGGCGATTTCCTTAGTTTGTGCCCCTTTCTAGAGGAGCACTGAAGATACTAATGACCTCAGTTACTTTCTTCTACCTTCCTCTTATTTATTACTGACCATTGTTTTAATTTGGCTGTACAGGTAGCTAGACTCATGCTGCCTTTCTTATCCCTCGAGAATCTGACATTTACCCCTTCCCACTGCCTTGCTATTCCTGTTTAAGCACACATCTAGACAGGAGGTAGGAAAGACTAGTAATCTCAGCAACCCGTAGCTTCCTGGGCTACTCAATCGACAAGTTGCAAATAGCAACATAAATGTTCATGTCATCAGAGCTGTGAGCAGCAGAGCAGAAAACATTTCCTTGCCAACAGCAGGAGCATGCCGCAGAAGAAGAATCAAACCCCAAGAACTGGAGGCAACAGATAAAAAGCTATCAGATTTGTACGCTCACACTTTTGATGTTGAATATTGAAAAAGAATAAAGTTCTTAATATTCGCACGACTGAAGAAGAATAATGAGAACTGGTGAATATGGAATTATATTGAGAAGCCAGCAGAAATGCGTACAAAGACGTTTTACGTGCATGGATTTATGTGAGCACAAATTGTGTACTGAGTAGTGACGTGTTTCGCTCGTCTCTCAGCTTTTGGATTTTTCCACAATGAAAAACTCCCACTTGCAATACTCAATCTAAAAACATCGAACGTTTGCAGCACTTCTGTCCGTCCACGCACCTCACCCCTGCGCATTCGTCAGCTCACTCCTCAACAGTTGAAAATTGGCATTATTATTCCTTTGAACCAACCGGTCTACCTCCTGTCAGTGGTTCTTGGGCGTTTCAGCTGCCAAACTGCCTTAGCTCTCGGTTCTCCTCGGAGGTCATTCCCCAGGAAATATCTTTCCTGGTTATACATACGCATCTGGAGCTTACGGTTAAACTCGTTGGTCAAGAGCAGAGGATCAAGTGACAAGTGTCTGAAGGTGAGCCAACATAAATTATCTTCCCTTTTCTATTCTGTCCTTTTGCTGCATTCAGTCTTCAACCCTCTTATTGTTGTTAACTACTTGTTTTCCCAAGAAGTTTATATCATAGCGACATGTCTGCCCAAAACGCTAGGTCTGAAGCTTTGACACGGATAACGCGGTCGTGCACAACAACGGCCAGTAACACCCTAAACAACACACTAGTCTGTACTAGAAGACAAACAGAGGTAGGGCAGAACACCGAACTTCTGAAGAAGTGGCCAACCCATGTTTCTAGAATTCCAGTCGCCATCAGACAGGTGACACAGAGTAGCACTAGCCCGTCACAAACTAGTCCTATCTTGAGCAAGGATCATACCATGCCTGAAAATAGAAGACGACGTAAAAGGCTTCAGAACAAGGCAGCCACAAGCAGTTCGCCACAATCCGTAGCACCTTATTCATGGAAGGAAGGCTGTATTACGACACCCGATGGCTGCAGTGTTTGCACCAAAGTTGTTTCGGTAGTCGATGAGGCATTTGCATGCAACCTGTGTCAACGATGGGCGCATTGCCACTGCGATACCAAAGTCCCCCGACAATACTATAAGCTGATGAAGAGACAACCATGCAAGTGGTTCTGGTACATCTGTCCAGAGTGCAGGAAAATGCCCGCACTCCGCACAGAAAGCCTGAAGGAGATGCTCTCCGCCACGCAAAAGCTACCAGCATCCTCGAATAAAGTAGGGTTAACACCAAAGGATAACACAGAGAGACCTGGAAACAGACCTAGAGCTCCAGCTGTGGGCACGCCACCTCGCGTGGGGACCATATTAGGTCAAGTCTCCATACCCCCTACCCGGCCCCAGGGGACGTCAAGCGCATGGCCAAAGACATCGACCGCCGAAGCCTCTACGAAACCCATTCCGAACACCCCACACACCGTGACTGAGAAACAACCAGTGGAATTACTCAAACCCATTGGGAAGTCGGGCGTGCCACCCACAACGAACCCAGGTCACAGGAGGACCAACTCGATCATTTTGTTCAACGTCGATGTATCGACAGACTCATTGTTGGTCGAGAGGGAACAATTTGACAGCCGAATGTGGACCGACTACTGTCAGATGCTGGGACTCCCTCCCCTCCCTGCAACTTTATGTCGCCTTTCTCGAGGAAGCCATGCACCCCGAGATAAGCCACCCCCTTTACGTGTGTCCCTAAATACCGCCAAAGAGGCTGAAGACACACTCCTTCTCTCGCGACAACCGGACGTTGTTAATGCCTGTAAAATTCGGGCCAGGCCTGACAAGCCATGGTCAATAAGAGAGGAGGAGAGAAAGTCAGCGGTTGGAAATCCCAACAGAAACAACACTATAGTTGTACATGGGATTCCAGAATTGCCAAGTGACAGCTCGGTCAAAGATCGGTACTTTCACGACGTCCAACAATGGCAATGGCTCTCAACCAAAGTTGGTCTCAACAGTATACCGGCCAACAGCGTCAGTAGACTGCCAAGGCCAGCGCACCTGAAGACCATACCCAATCCCAGACTACTTGCCGTCCAGTTCGACTCATATGCCTCCCTCACAGACGTTCTGCACGCATGGTATAATGCGAAAGATCGCATGGGTGGCTCAATACGTATATGTGAAAGTAAGCCTAGACCCACAAGGCAAGAGGAGAGACGGCAACCACCAAGACCTCTGGAGTCAGTGGTCGTCACACAGGCGCTGACCAGTGAGTTAGATACATCAAGTAAAGAAGCCACCACTGCTACAGCCCCCACCCAAGTTAAGAACAAAACACAAAAAACGGAACAATGCCAGTCCTATGAGGACTGGCGAGGCTAAAATCAACCACGTAAGCGCTCATCCCTCGAAAATACACATCCAGACCTCCCCCCTCATCAGGCACACTCTAATATGTATGTACAGCAACGTTAGGGGGCTAAGAGGGAAGGTAGCAGAAATGAGGACGCTGCGTGAACATCAGCACTACGACATCATATTCATCACCGAATCCTGGCTCTCATCGGACATCTCCGACGAAGAGATGCGTGTTGCTGGCATGGAACTCTTCCGCAGGGACAGGGAACATAGAGCAGGAGGGGGAGTGGCTATCTACGCAAACTCCTGTTTAAAGGCAAGGATGGTTAGCGATACGGCCTTAACCCAGCTCCCAGAGTCTCTATGGTGCTACTTCACTCTCTTCTTTATTCTCTCTTCATTCCTTTACCACTACCTTACTATCCTCTTTCAGGTACCTACACAGACAGGAGTCACGGCAGTTCTCTAAACTTCCCAGCAACCCGTAGCTCCCTAATCACTCTACAAATTACAACCTACTAACCCACAAAACATCCACCTCACCGAAGCTAAAAGCAAGAAAGCAGAGGGTATTTCCTCGTCCACTGCAGGAGTAAACCGAACAACTGGAACTAAGCCCTAAGAACTAGATGCGAGAGATCAGAAACTACCAGTTTTCTACGCTCGCACTATCAATATTGGATATTGGCAACATTGGATATTGGACCTTGAAAGCTATATCCAGCACTCGAGAGTGGTCCGTATCCATGGTGTCGTTAGTGGTTTGTCGTAGTTTTCACGAGCTTTATATCCCCTAATTTTTGTCATCCGGGGGATTGAAATACGTTTTTTGTTTTGTCAGGAGTAGAATAAGATGGAAACTACTCAATTGTTAGTCTCGCGGTGCGGAATTTTTCCACTTACTCGAGAGCTACAATTATATGTACGCGTTTTGGTCCACGAGTTAAAGATTAAAGACCAAAACTAGTTGTCATAGCCATAGATTAAACTATGAGTTTTCTCAGTCAAGCTTGGAAGGAATACGAGTTCATTGACGTGGGAGTAATCAACTAGGTGGGTTTACCTGCCTTTTATTTTAACTAGTGGGTTTAGTTGGTGGGTACCAGACTTGGTGTTTTTATCCTGATGTGTATTATTTAATCATGATAGGACGTGAGCTGTTTTTTTTGTTTCACTCGACTGTTGAGAACATGGAGACAGATGAGCTTGCAGAATTGGTAAATAGGGTAGAATAACCGTGTGCGACGTAGTTTCTATGTTATTGGTCGAATGTTTACTTCAGTATCGAAGAAACTTATTCTGAGCCACTACATTTCCAAAACAAGATATTTAGCGGATAGGATTCTTTTCAACGAGTTCATGCTCAAGCTGTACATTCGTAGGAACATTATTATTATAACATCCATTATTAGTGTTTCAACCACGTATTATTTAAGTCAACTCTTCCTCATGGATTAGTCTATATATATATATATATATATATATATATATATATAGACTAATCCATGAGGAAGACTTAACTAAAATAATAGGGGGTTGAAACACTGATAATGAATGTTATAACTATAATGTTGCTAGTTGATTACATCAAGGTCGAATAGTAACAAAAAGGGTTGCCTCGAATTTTTAAAAATCGTTTATGTGGTGCATATAGATTAAAAGGGGTGAGAACGTCAACAAACAATCAAAAGATCAGATAGTATGAGTGAGACAAGTTAATTCGAGTGGATTTGAAAACGTTTTGTTAAGAGCTGCGATTATTGCGACGAAGCATTCTCGAATTGCTATTCAAGGTGTCTTGTGGTT
>OX104134.1:57758537-57817542 GCA_944470555.2 Heterobilharzia americana
CCCGAACAACTGGGACCCCTCGTACACTAGACACTTGTGAAGTAACCAAACTAACTTCCTTCTGGTTAGTGTGGAACAATAACCTGCAAACTTTGTCATCATTTCCACGTAGTCCCATTGTGTTTATTTTCTGACTAATATTCAGCTATATTTACTATAACAGTGTAAAAATAGGTGAGGATTGTGACTCCTTACTTCATCAGAATCGATTGAAATGTTTCCGTGATGCACCCCACATGCTGGGAAGCTTTCGCATACCGGCACATGGTACACTGTACACAAAAGACCACATTTATTTCTACTTTGACGCCGAGTTAGTTACTTCAGGCAATCAACTATTTACTAGCTTCAGTATTTAAGTGAAATAAGCATATAACTAATCCTGTAGAGCTGCGTGCGCTTGTGTTTACAAGAATAAACAAACATTACTAGTTTCAGAATGATAGAGCCACCAGGGTGTACCAATGCTTGTGACTGACAGTCTGTTGTTGATAAAGGCTGACGTCTAAGTCTGTAAGGATGAAGCCAGGAACTGGTGAACTTGTCGCCAAAATTTTTTGAATGCTGACGTGTTCCACGTCACCTTCGTTTGGCATGCAAACGACCACGTACACGACTAAACAAGCGGAGCCCTCTTCCTCCGCAAAGTATCCTTGCCACAAGTTGTCTGCGGGACGTGCAATCCCCAATCAGTTAGTACTGTAATTTTCCGAAAGGATAACCGAGTGTTAGGTCCAGCCACGTCGATCGGTTGCTGCAACTCAGGCCGCTGCGTCTGCAGTGCCGTTACAACTGATCACGCAGCATGGACATGCAGGTTGCTTTTGACATTCATCAGCCGTGATTTGGACAACCGAAACCAATGTTGAGAGTTTTTAATTCCAGAATACGCACTTTTTACTTGAACTATGCAATTTTATCTGCTCCTCCGTTTTTTTACTGTCCAAATATCGACAGTCAAAGTAACAACGCACTGGTACAATCTGGTCCATAAAAAATACAAAATGTATAATTGAAACGGTGGTTTACCACAATATCCCAGTAGTGACCATAGGTGATAAGGCATGTACCCGAGCGTGTTATCCAAGTTGCAACTAGTCAAACGACTGATGATATCAACATTCCGAAAAAATCATATTCGTATCACTCACACCACAGCAAACATCTCCAACATCCCTCAGGAAAACAGAGAACTTACTGTCATAGATTGCTGAAACCTGGCCTAACCATATAAACTGCAGGGGGGAAAGGACGTACGGCAGGAAGAAAACTCCTGATCAAGTCTTCACGCTGTGACAACAGCTGCCACAAATATGGTCTCGGTGTAGCCGGAAGGGATGCGGCTTTTAAGCGTAATTTTAGTAAATGGCCAATACATTGCTAAGGGGCAAGGATGCGACAGGCTAATATTATGAGATGATGGAGAAATTGTGGTCCGGAAGCAAAATATTGATGGTTTTGTGTTCTGCGAGCTGGATTATTGAATCGTCAAGTTTTCATTTTCATTCTAGACGACATAGTCAGCACACAATCCTGAAAGAAGTGAGCCATCAGGTTTTATTCACAAGCAGTTTAGTCGCTTGTCCTGATGGCTTTGGGCGTGATTGAGTGTTTCTGCCAAGGTCTTGCCTCCGTGTCTTCATGGATTGGTCTTTGTGAGGACTCGAAATCTAACCTCCCGTTGTTTTTCGTTTTTCGACAGATTGCGTCAACATCAATATGTTTGTCGATTGCCAAATGACCCGAATACCAAGCCACGAACAACTCACAGGCATTACTTATACTGCCTCCATTTGGACTTTCACATTTTCCCGATTTAGATTCATATCCATAGTTGTCCAAATGCATTGATATGAACATAGCTGCATCATGACGCTTCGCTGTTAGTTGGTGTTAATGCGAACGGATGCGAAGAGTACGAACACTCTGCCGGATGTTGTACCAGTCGGAGTCTCTGCAGTTTATTTCGTAGCTAATGTTTGGTTTGCCTTCGCTTGCTATCGTATCCTCTACCCTGCATAACAGATAGTGAAGACACTTTGTAGGGTTGGGATGTACAGCGGTTTCAAAAAGGCTCCAATAATCTGATTGTAGTCTCCAAGACGTTCTCGTTGTAGGGTGGGACAATCTGTTTGGCAGTTTTCCAGGTTGATTTCTTGGTTGAAAGGGAATTATGCAGACATCTTTTAGCGAGGCTGCGTGGATAGCTATTCTCCTGAAAAACAATCATCAACTAGTTTTCTTCTTTCCTACGAGGAGGTGACGGACTGCGGTGTGTTCTCCCTATCCTGAATAATTTTTTGTGCAGGTGATTTTGTGTGCTGCTGGATTTTTGCTGTTAAAATTGAGGATTTTATCACTGTCAGTTGGTTTTCTGCATGTTTCAGTTTCCGGTTTTCCCTAATTCGTTTAAATGATCAGATCACCTGAACAGGCAAGTTAACGATTCTATTCCTCCTCAAGTTTGATGTCGTCGGAAATGCTGTCGACTAATTTCTAAGCGCTTTTCAACTTGACTCTTTAAATGTTGACGAACGTATCATCTACGCACCAAGTCCATAGTTTTGGTTTGAACAACGGTTATATCACAGTTTCCACTCTTTTCATCACATCTTCGGCGGTTGGTGCGGATATAGGCCATCTCAATGGTGTTCCCCCTGTCTGTCTGCAGAATTACCTGATGAACTGAAAATGTGTTATAAGGCATTAACCAACTGATTCCATCAAAATTGAACACCGTAATTGTGTATGTTCTGAGAGGCAGCATCATTGTTGGGGGGAATAATCATCGTGCCCTTAGGCAGTTTCAATTCGATTCACGTGCTTGAAGCTGTAGTGTCGAAAGATACCATCAGTTCACTGTTGGTTATACAAACATACTTGATGTTTTACGAAAATTGTGTGAAAAGTTGACAGAATGACCACGAGGTTCTACCAGATGTTTTAATTTTCTAGCGCTCTTTTAAAAGATTGTACGTTCCTGTTCCTGGGAGTAAAATAACTGGCCGTGGTGGGATGCTTGGGCTGTGTAGTTTTGGTCTGCCACAGAAAGTGGGAGGACGAATCCATCGGGTTTTATTCCCCAATGCTCTTGTTTTGTAATTTGTCCCTCTTTGATGCGTTTATTCAAAGCGTTGTTGTCTTGATTATCAAGCTTTTAAATGGGGTTTATCTTCCACTGGGTGATGTACATTTTGATGACCAAATTGCTCCAAGCATAAACTCGACTACATCAGTCTTAGGTCAGGAAGCGATTTCAGTGACAATCAAGGCTGAAAATCGTGAAAAAAAGTTGGAGTAGAGGAGACGAAACGCGTTGCTCACGAAAACCAACATGTAGGACACGATAACAGAAATTTCACCCGTTGACTCACCTCTGTCATCGCAGTTAGTGTTCCCGTATGCTACACTGATTTCCTCGAGCAAGGAAGATTTCTCGGTAAACAACCGTTTGACGCTATATGTCGCATGCGGGGACTAAGCAGCCTGAAGGCAGAGCTGCGCCGGCTCTAGAAAACCAGTCTTCCAACACTTGGAAAACTTAAGGAGGCTGAAAGGGACTGCCTGCTGATCATCGACTGGTCATCAACCACGAAACAAGGACAAGAGCAACCACTGTCAATGAGCAATACCCCCTGAGATCAACAACACTGATCATCCACGGTACACTGGAAGCAACCTGAAAAATATATGTCTGTGATGTTTAGCAAAGAAAATGGTTATCGGCACATATAGGTTGGACGAACTGGCAATGGTGGCACCGTGTAAGCCATTACGCGCCCGTGTCTGATGGCAGCGGCTTCACTAACATTGATGGCCGTCAACTTCAGCTGCTTGTGGCTCCTAACCTGAGCACTGTGGACATGGTACGCAGCTGAGAAATCCAGAGGCAAAAACGTTTTGCTCTCCTGTAATCAGACCTAGAACTAGACCTTAGAACTCTGTCAAGAACCAAACTGACAATCCTGATTCGATGACGATTACAGAAACCCGTTTCGTAAAAAGCACCACCAGGGGTCTCATTGGAACTGGCTGGACGTCAACAGCCTTTGTCGTTGCGCAAAACTCCACGATGCGACCCACGAATAAAACTGTCCATGCCATGAGAAGCATCCCAAAGTATCATTACAGCGGTGTGCAGGTGCTTAGGGGTAGGGCGATAAGACTACAGCACGTCTATTTCTAACTTGCTACAAAAATTGTGATCAAGACAGGAACCTGGTCACCACTGGATACTGCTGACATTGAAGCTATTATAGATGGTATGGCCCTGTTCGGGAGAGACATGGAACACCATGAGGGATGTAGAGCGGCAAAGTCCGTGAACAACTAGTTCAGAAGTGGTCAACGAAGGGTATCGAAGACATTTTGATCCCACTTCAAAGTCGAAAAAGATGAGTGTCTGGCAGGAAGAGCCCATCAAGCACCATAAAAACGCGGAACGGAACCGTAAGCCACTGCAAGTAATGTGTATAACTACCAGTTTTTCAACGGGTCAATACCGAGCATGAGGCAGGGCGGCAGTGACACAAATTGGAAGATCAGTCAAAACTGGTGAACGACAACGAAAGTACCAACTGACTAAAAAGAGCGACTATGAGGCTTTGAGTTCAAGCACAAGGATATCCACAAGGCGTCATGGATTTCACCAGGCACTAGGAAGTCTAAAAGTCAGATCGGCTTCATCTCAGTCTCAAGAAAGTGGAGACACAGTCTACTTGACAGAAGACCAGGAAGGGGAGCAGATGTAGGTTCACACCACTCACTATCTAGTGCAAGTAACCTTCCAAATCAAGTTTAAAACCTTCAAAGAAGTTGGTGATAGACCACAGTTCAAGTTCAACACCCAGAAACTGAAGAACGAAACTACAACAGGGACATCTTCACGTCAGCCATCAGGACAAAATGGGAGATGTCTGGCAACATCCCTGAAGAAATACGTGTGGAAGAACACTGGAAGTCTTTGAAAGCTATGTGGAAAGAAACCTGCATAACCGAATTAGGAAGGAGGAAGAAAGAAGATAGGGAATGAATCTCGAAAGATCTCCACATGGAAGCTGATAGAGACGAGAGAGGAGGATGGTGAAGCAGAAGATAAACCAATGCAAGAATGAACGACGGGAAGAGGAACTGAGTACAATGTATGAAACACTGGACAAAGAAGTGAAGAAGAGTGCACACAAAGACAAATGACACTTCTACGAAACACTGGCAAGTGAAGCAGAACAGGCTGCAGGCTGCAGGTAGGAGAGACAGAGACCTGACAACATTGTATCAAATAACCAGGTTACCATCTGAGAGGGAAGAGATCAACACAACACAGACGAAACCAATAAAGATGATGAAGGAAATCCAATTACCAAAGAAGGGAAACAAAGGAAACGATGGGCTTACCACTTCAAGAAGCTCTTGAATCGACCACCACCACCATCTGCAACTCGTTCAGAAATACCAACAACAACCACAGAAGTACCAGTGAACACAAGCCCTCTGACGAAAGTCGAAGCACTGAGCGCCACAAAGCTAGTGAAATGCGAGAAAGCAGCAGGACCGCATGGAACCCCGCCAGAGGCGCTGAGAACAGTCGCAAAGACAACAGCGGACATGCTCACACCACTATAGCGGGTGTGGAAGGAAGGGAAGGTACCTGGCGATTGGAAGAAAGGCGATTTAAGTGTTTGCAAGAACTGGCGCGGAATCAAGCTGCTATCCACCCCAAGCGAGATATTAAACTACATCATCCCGGAGGGACTAAAGGATGCACTGGATTCAAAACCACGACCGGAACAGGCTGGCTGGCTGGATTCAGGAAGTACAAATCATATGCGCATCAAATTGCAACGCTACGCATCATCATAGAACAAAGTATAGAATGGCAGTCAACTCAGTTGTACCTCAACTTCATCGATTTTGGAAAGGCCGGCGTTCGACAGCGTCGACCGAGAAGTAATTTGGCAGGCAACTGCTTCAACACTATGGAGGGCCACGAATCTTTATCAACCTCACTCAACAGCTATATGAAGACGCCTCACGCCGAGTAATTCACAATGAGAAGCTCAGTGATGCCTTTGAAGTCAAGACAAGAGTGAGACAAGGCTGTTTACTATCACCCATGATATTCCTGGTTGTGGTTGACTGGACCACGCATCAAACTGTGAAGAGCGAGAAGAGAGGGATGCGCTGGCTGAACCGGGGAAAAGATCCTAGAAGATCTGGATTTCGCCGATGACTTGTGTCTGATATCACACAAACTTGGAGATCTACAGGCGAAAACTAACAAGTTGGCAGAAGAGGCAGGGCAGCAAAGACGGGACTTCAAGTGAATATAGAGAAGACAGAGGTGATGAAGATACCCAACCAACAACACCACCACCACCAACAACAACAACAACAACAAACTCCAATCACCATCAACGGGAGAAACTTAAAGGAAGTAACCTCCTTCACCTATCTACGAAGCACTGTTTCAACTACAGGTGGCCACACAGACGAGGATGTCAAAGCCAGCCAATATCGGAGAAGCAAGACAGGCATTCATTAACCCGAAACTAGTGTGGAGATCTTCTGCACTTCACTCAGCATGTGGAACAAGATTCGGATTTCCAACACCAATGTCAAGTTAGTGAAGAGAAAACCTACCGGAAAGTTAACATACGTTATAAGATATGCGAGTGGAGGGGGCCTCTCACTACTTCAGGCAGCCGCCATTGGTATAAATCCGAATGTTCCGTCTTCCGGTCGAAAGCACTGTCTGACCGGGTTACCGTCTATCCTACCCAATGCTGAACTATTAAACAGGTTAAATTAACCCCTGCTATGGTCGTGAAGAAGCCGTCGAAGCTCCGTGTAGGAAAGCCTACAGTGTATCAGAACACCTGTATGTCTATGTTGAAACAATGTGCGGGTAACCCATGTATTCTGCCGCGTAACTTATCCGTATCCTAACATGAACGTAAACTTTCATAGGAATGGAAACGTACCACTCTCTCCCCATCATCAAAGCAGATATGTAGCAATTCAAACGTAGTCAACCCGAAGCAGCTCCACCAGTGTTTTCGAAGTATTGGAATGCTTTAAAGATGAACACTGTGGCGATACTCAGGCAAACAGGGGGTTCGGGTTGATGCTGATAATGGCTTCCGAAAGGGTAGCTCTTGAGACTCGAGCATCCTACCAGCCTGTGAAAACTGAAGTTCATGTTAAGAACTCCAGGTCTCCGTTTTTGTGAATATCTTGCATTTCTGTGAGGTCACCAACACAGTCGACTACGCCAATCATATGCACATCACAGCAATATAAGAGAACGATGACCGGGTTCCACGATGGCCGGAAGAAAATTTAAATGGTAAGAAATTTTTCACCCTTGATTGCATCATTATCCGGTGTGTCGAGAGTAGTAATTTGGGGTCCAATTCTGTTCCTGATTACCGTGAACTAGCTTTCTCTATTCCTGTTTATGCTGACAATGTTAGGTTATGGAGTCCTGCGGTGTCCAAAAGAGAATCTAGTGTATAGGTGTAAAACTTGTGCTCTGTAGTGGTTGATAATACTAGATCACTGTGTGCTATAAATTAAATAGACAAATGTGATATAGAATCAAGTGTACTACGAGGTGGCTTCAGATCACTCGAAAGGTGGGTAACAACCACCACACTGGCATTCAACTTAGAAAGATCCCAGGGCATATATCTCCATACTCTCAGCAGAGGGAAAGTACGTGCTACCGCTGTGGTACGCAGTTTTTTCACATGACCACAAAGGAGGACATGGGATCAGTACCGGCTAACAGACCAAACACCAGTTCAAACCATCCAGCAGACGCCTTCAGAGTCCACACACTGCTGTACTTCACCCATAGACAACTAGCCTTCCTCACATCGAAGTTCTTTCTGAAGCCTTACAAAACTCGGATATGACCTCATTTAGACGTCTTTGCCTCACCACAACTGAAAGTAAATGCGAGTCCCCTATAGGAAGTCCAGAGGTAAGCCACGAATGGTGCTTTAAAGATGCATCAAAAGTCACAAAGTGATAAGCGGAAGAACCCAGGTGCTTATTTTCCTGGTTACCATAGTTTACGTGGTGACTTGTTAACGGTTCACAGGATACAGAGTAATCCAAGTCCGAGCAGTGGAAATTTAGTGAACAGTCACAATAGCATGTCTCGCGGAAATGTGGGGAGAATCATCCGTTAGAGGGTGAAATCAAGTTTCTTCTGTCTTCGAATCTTCAGCCACTGGAAGGCATTACCCTTTGAGATAGCCACATCTAAATCTATCTACAGCTTCAAGAAGAGTTGGGACAACTTCATAGCAACACGCTGCCTACGCTCATCCATTTGCATAGAGACAAGGCCGAGGCAACCAACTGACGCCGTACCACTCCAATAAAGTTACTTCAGTATAATCTCTTACTTACTGGTACTATTGTCGTGAACACGACCCAAACGTAAACCTTCACGTTAGACGTCTTACCTCTCCCATTATCATGTCACTTCTAATACTATTATCTTGATTTGTACCACACGCAATACAACCTCCCCTGGAATCCTGTAGATCATTACTATTACACCCCATTCAATCATGTTCTCCATCCCATCGTTTTTCTCGCCTTTTCTGGATTCACACAAACTCTCCCTTTCTTTACCCTTGTTTTCCCCATTTCTTGTCTCTTTTTCCCCCCATTTTCCTTTGCATCACCCTTGTCTACCTCTAAGGATGAGCTCAAACAACTGTCTGGAGATACGACAATCGGGGAACTCATAAGGATCAGGGTCTTGATAGATTCAGACAGGTCTCTGCAACCAACCTCGCATGGGCGCGCTCCTTGGATAGTGACGTGTTTTCTCTCGTCTCTCAGCTTTTGGATTTTTCCACATCGAAAAACCCCCACTTGCAATACTCAATCTGAAAGGATCGAACGTTTGCAGCACTTCTGTTCCAGCACTCACCTCACCGCAACGTATTCGTCAGCTCACTTCTCAACGGTTGAAAATTGGCATTATTATTCCTTTGAACCAACCGGTCTACCTCCTGTCAGTGGTTCTTTGGCGTTTCGGTTGCCAAACTGCCTTAGCTGTCGGTTCTCCTCGGAGGTCATTCCCCAGGAAATATCTTTCCTGGTTATACATAGGCATTGGAGCTTACGGTTAAACTCGTTGGTCAGGAGCAGAGGATCAAGTGACAAGTGTCTGAAGGTGAGCCAACATTGTACTAGAAGACAAACAGAGGTAGGGCAGAACACCGAACTTCTAAAGTGGCCAACCCATGTTTCTAGAATTCCAGTCGCCATCAGACAGGTGACACAGAGTAGCACTAGCCCGTCACAAACTAGTCCTATCTTGAGCAAGGATCATACCATGCCTGGAAATAGAAGACGACGTAAAAGGCTTCAGAACAAGGCAGCCACAAGCAGTTCGCCACAATCCGTAGCACCTTATTCATGCAAGGAAGGCTGTATTACGACACCCGATGGCTGCAGTGTTTGCACCAAAGTTGTTTCGGTAGTCGATGAGGCATTTGCATGCAACCTATGTCAACGATGGGCGCATTGCCACTGCGACACCAAAGTCCCCCGACAATACTATAAGCTGATGAAGAGACAACCATGCAAGTGGTTCTGGTACATCTGTCCAGAGTGCAGGAAAATGCCCGCACTCCGCACAGAAAGCCTGAAGGAGATGCTCTCCGCCACGCAAAAGCTACCAGCATCCTCGAATAAAGTAGGGTTAACACCAAAGGATAACACAGAGAGACCTGGAAACAGACCTAGAGCTCCAGCTGTGGGCACGCCACCTCGCGTGGGGACCATATTAGGTCAAGTCTCCATACCTCCTACCCGGCCCCAGGGGACGTCAAGCGCATGGCCAAAGACATCGACCGCTGAAGCCTCTACGAAACCCATTCCAAACACCCCACACACCGTGA
Source organism: Heterobilharzia americana (assembly GCA_944470555.2). NCBI lineage: Eukaryota > Metazoa > Platyhelminthes > Trematoda > Strigeidida > Schistosomatidae > Heterobilharzia > Heterobilharzia americana. The sequence continues at coordinate 57,768,464 of OX104134.1, forward strand.
CTGAGAAACAACCAGTGGAATTACTCAAACCCATTGGGAAGTCGGGCGTGCCACCCACAACGAACCCAGGTCACAGGAGGACCAACTCGATCATTTTGTTCAACGTCGATGTATCGACAGACTCATTGTTGGTCGAGAGGGAACGGTTTGACAGCCGAATGTGGACCGACTACTGTCAGATGCTGGGACTCCCTCCCCTCCCTGCAACTTTGTGTCGCCTTTCTCGAGGAAGCCGTGCACCCCGAGATAAGCCACCCCCTTTACGTGTGTCCCTAAATACTGCCAAAGAGGCTGAAGACACACTCCTCCTCTCGCGACAACCGGACGTTGTTAATGCCTGTAAAATTCGGGCCAGGCCTGACAAGCCATGGTCAATAAGAGAGGAGGAGAGAAAGTCAGCGGTTGGAAATCCCAACAGAAACAACACTATAGTTGTACATGGGATTCCAGAATTGCCAAGTGACCGCTCGGTCAAAGATCGGTACTTTCACGACGTCCAACAATGGCAATGGCTCTCAACCAAAGTTGGTCTCAACAGTATACCGGCCAACAGCGTCAGTAGACTGCCAAGGCCAGCGCACCTGAAGACCATACCCAATCCCAGACTACTCGCCGTCCAGTTCGACTCATATGCCTCCCTCACAGACGTTCTACACGCATGGTATAATGCGAAAGATCGCATGGGTGGCTCAATACGTATATGTGAAAGTAAGCCTAGACCCACAAGGCAAGAGGAGAGACGGCAACCACCAAGACCTCTGGAGTCAGTGGTCGTCACACAGGCGCTGACCAGTGAGTTAGATACATCAAGTAAAGAAGCCACCACTGCTACAGCCCCCACCCAAGTTAAGAACAAAACACAAAAAACGGAACAATGCCAGTCCTATGAGGACTGGCGAGGCTAAACTCAACCACGTAAGCGCTCATCCCGCGAAAATACACATCCAGACCTCCCCTCTCATCAGGCACACTCTAATATGTATGTACAGCAACGTTAGGGGGCTAATAGGGAAGGTAGCAGAAATGAGGACGCTGCGTGAACATCAGCACTCCGACATCATATTCATCACCGAATCCTGGCTCTCATCGGACATCTCCGACGAAGAGATGCATGTTGCTGGCATGGAACTCTTCCGCAGGGACAGGGAACATAGAGCAGGAGGGGGAGTGGCTATCTACGTAAACTCCTGTTTAAAGGCAAGGATGGTTAGCGATACGGCCTTAACCCAGCTCCCAGAGTCTCTATGGTGCTACTTCACTCTCTTCTTTATTCTCTCTTCATTCCTTTACCACTACCTTACTATTCTCTTCAGGTACCTACACAGACAGGAGTCATGGCAGTTCTCTAAACTTCCCAGCAACCCGTAGCTCCCTAATCACTCTACAAATTACAACCTACTAACCCACAAAACATCCACCTCACCGAAGCTAAAAGCAAGAAAGCAGAGGGGATTTCCTCGTCCACTGCAGGAGTAAACCGAACAACTGGAACCAAGCCCTAAGAACTAGACGCGAGAGATCAAAAACTACCAGTTTTCTACGCTCGCACTATCAATATTGGATATTGGATATTGGAACGGAGTAGGCGCTTTTTAGAACTATTTTCGCTACGATGCTGTAAACCTGGATTTCCATATAGAGGTAGTCTCTCATGCCTGGTATTCCTATGTGTTTCTTCGTTGGCTGTATCTTTTAAAATATAATTGTTCACTTCGATATCAGCGGAACCAAACACATTGACATAAGCGTTGTCAAGCCGTTGGTTTAATAGACAAGCTTTTAAATCGTTTACTCAAAATTTGTTTTGCGTAATGAGTTGTAAAACAGCGCAGCCTTATAAGACATTGAGATGCCGTATTTCCTATACAGACCAAAAAGGGGAAAAATCGAATAAAGGGCAAAAAAAGTGGAACACTAGGGGGAAGTCTGATGCAAATATAAAGCGACATTTGTAAGGAAATGGAGCTGACTCCTTTTTACGCTTTTACCTCTTCCTACCCCCTTCCTGAAGTCTCTTTCCTCATCCGACTTATATGTTTATTTGTCCACTTTACCCCTTGGTTTAGCGTCATTTCTCCTTAATTGTCTACTTTTCTTCATTCCCACCTCTCTTTATGTCTTTCGTAAACAGCTTCCCAATCACTTTCTGCCCTCCCCTTCAATTTCCCTTGATCTTCAAATTTTACCCTTCGTTTCCTCCTTTTTACTCGGTCGTATCGTAAAATTATTGCAAGCAATAATATTAGCTCTTAACTTGCTATTTGTACCCCTAAATATTCAAAAGTGAGTATTCAAACTTCAGCCGAAGTCCTTGTTCGTAAAAATGGATCACGGAGTAAGATTTTTAGAGCATTTAAATGAAAAGAATCGGTTTCTTGAAAATTAGTTCATTTATATATTTGTTTAACCTTGTTTCTGGTGTTAAAACTTTCCAAATATTCGATCAACCTGTCTACAAGGTATTTTACGGCATGAAAGCTCTTCGGCTTTGAAAAATTGTTGGACTGTTCTTTCCGTCAAGTTGTGGGGCTAAGGGGAAAGACGTATCCTGAAAGACTTAAACACCTCAACCTATTTACCTTGGGTTATCGCAGGAAAAGGGGTGACCTCATTATGGCATACAAGATCGCCCATCAGGCAGACCATGCAAACAAATCAATTTTGCCTGCAACTCAACGATCTTCACGAGGAAACCCCATTAAGATAGCATACCAGAGAGCCAACACCACACTCAGGTCCAAATTTTTCTCCCTAAGAGTATGTACTTTATGGAATGCCTTACCGCGACACATCGTTATAGCTCCTTCAATCGACTCTTTCAAGAGGCGATTAGACAGATGTCACCTCGCATGGACTACCACGGACGTACTCAGGTAGTCACCAACCTCATCATCATCATTATCAACATAGGACCAGGCACCAACCTCAGTAGCCCCCAACTCCCTCCTAACTACCACTCACTATCTCCCTCCTTAATACACCCACATTACCTACTAATTCTTCTGTAGAAACCAAACCCACGCGACCATTCGGACAATTCCCAAATACTTTTCTCTCGTTCTCATTTCTCTTTTCACCCCTCCCTTTCTTCTTCCCTTTTCTCTTCCCTATATTATTATTTTTTCCTCTCCTTTTTTTATTCTCTCTTCATTCCTTTACCACTATTTTACTATTCTCTTTCAGGTACCTACACAGACTGGAGTCACGGCAGTTCTCTAAACTTCCCAGCAACCCGTAGCTCCCTAATCACTCTACAAATTACAACTTACTAACCCACAAAGCATCCACCTCACCGAAGCTAAAAGCAAGAAAGCAGAGGGGATTTCCTCGTCCACTGCAGGAGTAAACCGAACAACTGGAACCAAGCCCTAAGAACTAGACGCGAGAGATCAAAAACTACCAGTTTTCTACGCTCGCACTATCAATATTGGATATTGGAAGTGATGAAAATATCTTGTAAGATGTTGAGTGGTGACTGTCATTAACTTGGCCACCCTTTTTACAACCCCTAAGCTTTACCTACCGGCTGAGCCCACCTGACTGTGTGCATAGGCTTCACGTGGTACTTAAATAGGTTTCGCTTTTGCAGTATCGTTTCACATACCGCTTCTTCCAATTCACATGTCTATCCTAGTTTCTCCCCACTTTTTTATTTTCATGATGACGACTGTCATGTGGTGATTCGTATCCGTTTGCCAATATATTCGAATGACTGCCTCATTATTTGGTTTATAAATCCTGTTAAGGAGTATAGCCGCCTATGCGAAAATGTTTTAGTCTGGTAGTCTCATAACAGGCTAGTTCTAAGGATTATATGTCTTCGTGCTTAATTTTTAGCGCTTGACAGCAATCTTTGCAGGTATTCCATAAAACCTCAAAAGGTTTGATTAGAGATTATAAAAAAGTAAAGAAGGAGCATTAAAAATGTAAGGCAGAAATGATGGGTAAGATAGTATCAGCTGTGAACTAAGTGAGCTATGGTGACACTGATGATAAGCAGCTGTGTATTGCAATATTAAAGGGGGAATTTCAGTGGACGGACATGTTAATTACTGCAGCTAACCTATATCCATTAGCTGTATATTGTTTATCTTTAGACCTATCATCCTTTTGGGAATGCTAAGATAATGTGGGGGAAAAATTTAAGGTGACTAAGTCGTGGAAACATCCCACTGAGTTTCTATCTGTCGGTTCGAGCTACATCAAGGAGTGGGAAGTATATAGCTTGGTTCCTTGGGATGCTGTAGATCAGTAGTTGACTGGAAATCAAGGGCTTTGGTGCGGATATATTTACTCCTTATCATTTCTGAAATTTTGGACATAGTACTGACGTACTTTAATTTATGTGTTTATTTATTTTAATATCACTTTTGTACTCAACCTGTATCTATGCTGTTGTGACGTGCAGCAGAGGAAAGTAATGCTTTTTGTGCAAGATTCTAAATATATATGTCTGCATGTAGCAAAAAATGTATATTGTAGATTTATGTAAAAGTTGTATATTCATTTAAATACGGATAGCCGAGTGCAATTATCTAACGCTGTTTTGACTGTTGTCTCAAGTAATGTTGTGTATATTTGTGGTCATAAGCCACACCCTTTTTAAGCTAGTGAGCACTGTCTGACTACTCAGACATCAGTAGGTGAATCTGAGTTTAAATCCATGATCCACCAGTTAAAAGCCAATTACCTAGACCAATAAGTTCTAACTTAATGTCACGAGTTGGCGGGCATAGTGTTTCGGATGTTTATTAAGCTAATTGTCATATTTTCATTTTGTTGATTGTAGATTTTGGAACTCAGTAATTCTGCATGTATAGGCTATTATTCTCACGTTTTCAGTCTTTCAGTAGCGAAACGTTTACTACTTCACCATGAGCCTCTCATACAAAGGTCACGGAGCACGCTTCACTGTTTAAATTTCATCAGGTGTGAACCTTCGAAAAAGCTGACTGGGATATTAACGATCCTTCAGATTTCAATAACCTAACCGTTTTCAGCATGGATGACACATGTTTCTTCATTAATTTAAACTCATGCGTTAGCAGGAAATCATTCGAAGCATGAAGTCATCTGTAAACATTATCTTCAGGAGCCTGGACGTGTCACGAATGTCGTCCAAGTGGATTCTATACCGTTGACGGTTTGCCTCCTTTGGAACTAGCTTGGAGAAACAAAAATATGTTCAGTTCATCCAGTACACCGTGGAATGAGAAATGGTTGTATCGCATCTGCTTGTGGTTTTAAATTCCCTATGATTGAATATGAGAAAACATTAAAATTAGCTGTTTGAAATCAGATAATATATATCTGGGCCGAAACCAGTTGCAATCATGCTAGTTTATGTGTTTTTCACTTGTAAAGATAACACAAAAGCATTGCAGTATTCTTGATTGCATCTTTTAGAAGCGAGTTTCTGTTAACTCTTTCCCTTCTTTCCTTACCTCTTCATTTTCCTTCGTAGTTTCGTTACATCGCGTTGTCTAGAGTATTTGTTGACGCTCATGTATGGATTTTGTGTTGAAAGTAAACGTAAAACTACTGAAGTCCACGTATATACTGTCACTGGTGGAGACATGCACAGAAAACTGTGAGAAACCAAAATGAATAAACTTGCCGAATATTAGAGTACTTGTTCCAGTATTACCTGAATATGCAGGATGCCCGAGGAAAGTACAACATTCTGAGAACTTATCTGAAGATAGCTATCAGAAAAATCGGTTTCTTAGGAACTGAAAAATGCCATAACTTTGGATATCTGCTTCATGTAAGTTCCCAGACAGCATACACCTTAGTTGGCGCTTATATGTGCCATGGAATTTTCTAGACTGTTAGTTACTCAATGAGGCAACTTTGGAAAAATATTCTAGTTATATGGGTGAACACTTATTTCATGAGTCTTTGTACGTTAATCTGTTTTATGTTAATTTCTCATCTGGGAAGCTGTTATTGAGTAATCAGTCAAAAAAACAGTAATGGCCGGATGTTGTAGGTTTTACAGGCAAAGTTCTGTTTCTCATTTGAATTTCTGTACTTCCACGTAGTGTTTGCTGATAGAACATCAGTAAATGTACTGAGCATCAGTATCAATCCTAGCTAGATTTACTGAAAATGTATTTACTCTAGCATCCAATACTGTGTTCAGTGCAGCAGTTTGGCCACTTTACTTCGTCAACTGTAAAACATAGTTTATCGGTGAGACTTCAAAGATAGTAGTAAAATATAATCATAGTTTTAGGGTTCAGTACATGTTTGACCCTAAATCATGTTTCAAACATCTTTGAGCTTAAATTCTGTCACTTGTTAGGTCTGGTATATCTGCCTTATTTATTTAATGACAAAGTTGTGGTTATTTAGGAATAAAAATTCATGTTTTGGTCCACAGAATGAGGTTGATACTTCTTTATGGGCATCCAAACACTGTTCTTTTGAAAGTCCACTCAGGAATACGCTCATATCACAAGACTGAACTGTCCACACCAACTGCATGTAAAGGCTGGCAATCCTACTTAGATATACAGGTTAGTTGACCTGACACAAAAGTGAGCCATTGAAGTGCCATTGTTCATTTGCTGGTTGAAGGTTGCTGCATCACGTAGTGACTGAAATAATGACTCGATTTGGGTAAATATAATTTTCGTGACTAAATATGTATTTTGTTTTCATTTCAGATTGGTTAATTTTTGTGCTGAATTGCAGGAGGGAAACATCCTCAGTTTATCCTCCATTTCTTTTGATTGATGCATATGTACTACCTCACAAATCAGGAAATAAGTACTTCATTTTTACGGTGCTCTACAATTGGTTTTTCGTTATATGTGTAATGGAATCAGTGTTTAAGAGTACTGACGAGTCAAACAATATCTCTCTTGTAAAATCGAGTTCAAATACGGAGGTTGCCAACTGTTTCAGTGAGGATAAGGATAAAACAACCAGCAATCTACTTACCCAGGAAGAAGAATGCGTTTCTGCAAACGAAGCATCAAGTGTAGTGAGAAGTGATGTATCACTGTATACGGAACCTGCTACAGAAAATATCCATCATGAAAATGCAGGTTTAGTTGGAAACACAGATAAACCGGGCCTAGATCATCCTATGCTCTGGAGCATGATGACTCATCTGATGGACAATATAAAAACCTCAGGCCTCGGCGATCCGTAAAAAAGCGGTTTGTTGAAATGGAAGAAGATGAATGGGAAAAATTGTTAAGTGACGACTCTACGTTTCATGAATACGGTCCTGGTCAACATATCGATATAGATGAGGCATCAAGTAATATGGGTAGGTTGACACTATAATGTGAGATTTTTGCATAAGGAGTAGTGGTAAGATTGCTATTGCACCTTATTGAAATGTGTGGCGGATGTTTGCTATTTGGTTATTTTGGTGCTATTTCGTAAGTGATTCCCTGATGTTCCTGCAATATGCTACCTAGTTTCTTCGGCGAAAATAGATTGACTAGTACTATTGACTTTCAATTTGAATACTTTCTTTGCATCAGCTATTGAGAGTGTAGTTGGAAACGTAAAACAATCTCTTTGTAACCTGCAAGGTTTATTTTAATTAAAGACTTCGTAAATCCACTAGCAATGGATTTATTTTTCTGCACGTAGAAATTCAGAGTTAAAGTCTTTTCTCTCCCACTAGTGTGGTCTTGTGTCAAATGATCAGACATATATGCGACTCCTCACTGAGTCTTGTAGAATTTGACGAAACTTTTACGGTATCCAGGAGTCTCATTTGTAACGATTATTTCACAATCTGTTCACTTAGACTGTGTATCTTTTTTCTGTATTTAGGTCGCTGTGGAACAAATACTGGGAAATCGTAAATTAAAGAGCTCCAAGATAACAAAAGCTGGTAAGTAGGGGTATATTTATGCAGGTTTTGTGGTTGAATCATTTGTGTTAGAAATTATAATTTCAAGCTTTTGAATGTAATAAGTAATACTTGCGTATCATATAACTAACGGAGCATTTTCTATTTACTTCACAAAAGTCTGTTGCTATAAATTTTGTGAGTACGGAATTCCTTGAAAGATATCTTGTGTATTTGATATGGAGTTCACTTCTTTTGAATTTGGGTATTTTACTTGTAATTGATAACTTAATCTTATGTACTATGCAATTTCTTCCAATGTCTTCATTTCTAGTATGAATTTCACTTAGTGTTCATAATCATAGATAAATCATAGTTTCTTAGGTAAGTTGAATTTCAGTACTATGTGGCAGTTTTTTTTGTGGACACTAGGTGTTAATATTAATTGAGGTTGAGTTTTAATTAACAGCGTCATTTGTTGCTTCTTGCTGTAAAGTATAGATGTTTAACAGGATGCTAGATTTGCAAGGAAATTAGTAAAAAGTCAATAGTTAGTGAGACTGTAGCGAAGGTTGGGTTCGCAATTCACTCACATCGAAAACAACTGGAAGAATGGGGGGTACACTCCAAGAAAAGTTTCAATTGGCCTCCAGATACTCCGGCTACCTGGCATCCAGTGAGATCCTAAATATGATAGGCCGTAAGTAACCTGGGACAAGGATGGGCAGCAGGGCCAAATGGAGTAGTAACGCAGGTATTTAAGCACAGCGGTCGAGGAATATTGATTAGGTTAACTAAAGTGTTAGGTAGCTTATTGTAATTACATAGGATCCCGTTTAGCTAGTCTCAGTCTCTGACTATCCCGGTCCTCCAGAATGGAAGGAAATCCTTTTGCGATATATAAAGGTAGGAAACAGACAAACACAGTGTCTTAGATGATAATTAGACTTTCAGCGAAGCATGGGAGGAGCAACCTAGAGAAGCCCAGTCAGGATTCAAACCTGATCGTGGATGTATGGACCGTATACTTACCTTTCGTCAGGTTCTAGCACATAAAGACACTTACTGACGTCAGACACTAACTGTATTTCTTGAGTAGAATGCGGCATTTGAGATATCCAATGGTAGTTTTTATAACTAGGAAGTGTACCGGATAAGTACATCAACCTATTAGAAGACAGATAGAGAAAATCTACGTATTACCAGACATTGCTACTTAGTAGTTTAAGTTGTTACACTTCATATCAGCACATCAGCCGAAAAAGTACCAAGGTAGAAGAGAAAGAAACAATGAAGAAAGCAGTCAAGAGGGAGCAGAAGAATGAGAAAATATCCAATTTAGTATGGAAAATAAACTGATAATGTATGAATAAGTCTCCACCACTGACTATGTACTTGCATAACTTTTTCATCCTGTTTTAATTCTATGTAATTTTATTTGGTTAACATGAATTTGAACATTATTTCGCACCTCGAAGTAAAATCAGCTGATAAATCGCTAACAAAGAAAAAGCACTGGAAAATTGTTTATTCGTAGTTTACTACTTCTCAATAGTGAATATCCTCGATCATACCTGGGACCATCACACCACAGATGATGCAAGCATGAAAGGAAATCGTTGGCCAAAATGTTCTCGTTCCCAGTGGTTCCTCACTCAGTATTAGTGTGAGATGAAACATGGCCTCACATTAATTGTTCCTTCGTCAGTTATTAGTCAACTAGGAAATTTGCGAGGAAGCAGTTGGTCTTATAGTATATATAGCGCATCTCTACAAGCTAGAGAACCTTTTTAACCCATGCACCATTAGACAGATGTTTCATCTCAGTTAAGGGTTCATCAGAAGTGCTTCGAACTGAATCGAACAAACTTCTGTATAGGATAAAAATATAGCGCTTATTAACAACTTTCTTCGGAATGCATTTCCCTATATCCGTGCCCAAAGCCACAGGATTAGACAGACCAATGGACTAAACCTTTGATGGATCTCATATCAGAAGGATCAAACTACACCCTAGTGGTGTTCTGCTTGATTTTCAGTACGCCGACTATACTATCCTTTTAAGATGCTGACAAAATGCAGGATCTTTTGAACGCGTTAGGTGCAACAAATTTGCTAGCATCGACGACGACACTTTTGATGACCAGCAAAACGCAAAACTGGCTCATGGAGAGTTGTTATTAGAATCAACGACATCTAGTGGTGTCTATCAGGAGTTCCCGCTCTTACTGTTCCTGTTCATTTTCGTTATAGATGTACCAATGAACACAACCTTAGGTGCGTCTAACTTCACAGTGACTTGCTTACTCACTGGTGGTCATCTGGCTGACTTAGAGTACGTGGACTGTACTGTCCTGTTAAGTGAAGATGCTGACAAAATGTAGGGTCTTTTGAACTTGTTGAGCAGAAATCTGAGAATGTTAGGCATGCGTTTTGCACCTGTCAAGTGTAAGATGATGCTTCAGGACTGGTCTGCACCTAACCCTAGTTTAAGGATAGTGAGTGAGATGGTTGAATGCGTCGACTGCCTAACCTACTTGAGGAGCTTCATCGGCTCGAACAGGCTGGTTGCTGACAAAACCTCAGCTGGGATACAGAGGCTCGTTTGGCATTCGCCAACCAGCGTCATCTGTGGCGCCAAATATCGGGATATCCGATTACCTATGAAAGGACGAATGTACTGTGCTGCTATACGTTTGTGAGACACGGCCGTCAAAAGTAGAGGATATAAAGTGGTCACAGGTCTTTGACTATAAGTATCTTCGTAGCATTGCTCGCGTATGGTGGAATCACTATGTTGGCAATGTTCGAGGTTAGGTGAAGAGTGCTAGGTAAGACAGGCAAGTCGGTTCATGAGCTTGTGAACCTTCAGCAACTGAGGTGGCTTGGACGTGTTGCTCATGCGGAGCCACTGCGTGCATCGACGTAGAATGCTAGGGAAATTTGGATTAGGTTGGAAGATGGCACAGGGTGACCAGACCGAGACATAGTACCAATATATGAAGTCTCTGACTGTTGATCTTGAACGTGTATGGAGGTAGATGTAGACTACCTACTTGACTGGGTTTCCCGAAACGATAGGAACCAGTGGCTGAGGACTCTTGGTGAAATGCCTGAGAATCAGTCATAATGGCGCAGATGTATTGACTCATCTGAAGTCTATTGAAGCTTGATTGTTTTGACTACACTTCGTATTTAAATTCGTTCTCCTGATAATACACTTTTTGTGCTTTGATATTAGTCTTTTTCTATTCGCCTGTTTTTTTGTTCACTGCTATGAAGTGTTGCAAATGGTAGGGTTCTACATTGATTCTGTTTCCTTCTCTCTCTGTCTATATGATAAAGTCATGTAGGACTTTCATCGGGACTGTGTCTTGTTTCTTATATGCCGTTTTCAGAAATGAAAACGCGTTGAAGAAAATTATGTCATAATATTGATTGTTGCCAAAATTGTCACATAAATCTGTTTTGTATTTACTCTGAAACATGAGTAAAACCTTTCGAGTTTCTTATTGTCTGAAACGGGTTTTAGAATGCATTTCTTAGAATTTCATTAAAATGACAGCTGTTGGAACATGTGTGTATGAGCCACGTTTCAGCACATTTCTTTTTTCCGCATTAGATGTACGTGTTTTGTGTGTTTGCCTTTAGTCTGTGGACAGCACTGACTATTGGTTTACTATTTTTTATCAAGGCACTTTCACAACCTCATGCGCACTCATGCTTCCTGGGAGATTCAAGCGTATATGGTCTAAAATTTAAGGTGAAACGTTATTCTGGACGACGGTTGAATAACATACTGGATTAAAGACACTATTTGTTTCTGAATTGTAAGAATTTTCTTGATCTAGTGATCGATCATGTGCACTAACGGTCACCACTACAATGTTTATGATTTCAAGTCGCTTACGTCATTAGAGCTGTGGCTCGGTAGTATAGATACTGGACTTTCGACCACTTAATCACAATTTCGAACATTATTTTTCCCACCGAGATTCGAACAGCCAACCAATATCTTCAGTTCTCATGCTGTCGGTGTAGCCCACTGCCTTATGCACAAATTTGCACTTTTTTGTTGAGTACTCTCTTTTTATTTTTGTAACCTCATAGACCTATGAACTTGTCTGTAAGGTTCTACTCTGATTTATCTGTTTGTGTGGCTTTAGTCATTTATGGAAATGCAGACTTGCTATTTGATTTCTGTTTGACAACCTAAATCCCTGGCCAGCAATTGTATGTGATAGGATTCTGAATCGTTGTCAGTTGCGCAAATCCGTGCAACTACTTCATTCGTATGGATGAGCGTAACGGTTCTCATCTCTTTTTTACTGCTTTTTATTTCTTTTGCTCGACTATGTAACCCTTCTACTATTTCTTTCTTATTTTGGTATCCTTGATTTCGTTGGCTTGTATCTTGTGCCTTTATGAAGTGTAGCAATTTGGGTTGCTATGTCTTATGTCTGGTCTTACATTGATGCTGAATTTTTGTGTTTTTCGTAGTATTTTAGAAATTGTATAATTTTTAGCGAATAGCTTTTCACTAAGTACTACCAAAAGCGAAATTCTCTAAATCCTTGTTATACTAAAACTCAGTGCTTGCCAAATGATTCATAACAATCAGTGAGTTTTCGGACCAGAGCTATATTTTGTTTGGTCGTTTAAAAGTTTCTTCACGATCATTGTCGTTTTAAATTGCAATGCGTAATCGGAAACAAGAGCTAAAAATAAGCAAAATACACTTTAACCGTTTCAGGTCACATAGGTTCGAAACTGTGTACACTAATTTGCATCTTTTTCTGAAAACACTACACCTAATCTAAGCATTATGCTTCACAGATAACTGTACTATAACAAATCATGCATGCATAGTAAGCAGACGTTAGTGCACTAGATTATTGCAATGTAATTTATTGAGGTAGCGGATATACAAGAATTGTCTTTTGTGCCGCATGTTCTTCGAAGTTGGCAAATAGCAATGTAGCTAAAATAATTGTCAGAGTAAGTAAGCAAAACAGGAAGCTCCACTAATTCACTGTATTTCAGATTAGTTTCATTTAATAAGTAGATTAGTTTGTGTTCCAGCTGTTGAATAAAGGTGAAGAGAAACAGTTGACTTTCATTGAAATAAATAACAGTGTACGTAACCGTATTATCTGAATATATTGTTTGCTTTCATGTGTAACTTTCCCCCTGTGTATGTGTTAGTCTTTCTAAGTTACCATAATGTAACGTATATTACTTTCGCTACATATAATGTCCAGGTGTCTTATGTATTTGAACTTGCTTTTGTTTAATTTTCTTTTTGAAATTTCAGTCAGTGAAGCCATAAATTCTTTTTCATCAAACAACAAAGAAATTGTTGAACAAGAGTATTTTGTCAAGTTTGTGGATCAGTCTTATTGGCATTGTGCGTGGATGAGCGGAGCAGTACTGTTTACTCTTAATCCAAGTAAAACACGTGCTTACTTCAGAGCTAAACAGAGTGCTCATAATTTAACTACGCTCTCGAACATTCGCACATCCACTTTGAATGATGATGATAACCAGATTGAGAATTCAGAAAGCAATGAACATAAAGCTAAGGATTCACCGTATGGTGATACTTCAAAATGCACTAAAGCTGAATGTAAACTTACGACACTGATTTCTCATTCGAGTGAAGAGGAAAGTGATGATGAAGACAACTTAAGTAAATGGAATAAGGATGTCGAACTGGATGTTAACGAGTAAGTTAATTTTATATGAATAGATTTTGTGTGTATTTACTTGTATTGTATATCACTAGCCATATATAATCATTTGTAAGTACGTAGGTTTACCACCGATTATCTTTTACATATGTAAAATTAAGTGGAGGACATAACTATCTAATTCCACCTAGTTTTCTAACCCAGTTATATCTCAACGACAGAATTCTATCAGTACTGATCATCATAGTATCACCTTATCAGCTGGAAACCACTTATTCATATCAAGAATTCACTGTTAGTAAACCTTGACTTCTGTTCACTACACCATACAGGTAGAAGTTGTGATTTCAAACCAAATCAACTTTAGATCTTGCAAAGAGTTGCATTGGTCCAAGTTTCAACACTACAGTAGCGTGTAAAGAAATAGGAAATAGCAATGAAGCCTACACTTCCCGGCTCACATTAGACACTATTATTATATGTCCCTTGGATTCCTAGTGGAACATAGGGCTTCAGTTGCACGTGTCCATTGCACTCTGTTCTCTGCAGTCTTTTGAACCTGGCTCAACGACTGCCCACAAGCCTCCATTTCTTCCTCACACGATCTCCTCCATATTACCCTCTCCTCGGACGCCCAACTCGTCGTTTCCCATTTGGGTTCGACTCGAGGACCTGGCCTGGCTTGGTTTGTGATGTCCCCAATCAGTCTTCTCAGTGTATGCTCGATTAATCTCCACTTTCTTCTGCATATTAGTTCAGAGATAGGTTCTTGGTTGGTTCGTTGCCCGGCCAGAGTTCCTTGTTGCTTATTCATTGTGGCCATCTGATGTTCAGCATCGAGTGAGTGTAGGCGGTAGCTGTTGATGAATGACTGTAGTTTGTTGGAAGTGCTTTTCGTGACGCGCCAAGTTTCTGAACCATATAGCAGCACTGACGTGACATTGGTGTTGAAAATCCGGACCTTGTTATTTATGCTGAGTGTAGTGCAGTAGATCTCCGCACTGATTTCAGATTAATGAAAGCCTGTCTTGCTTTTCCGATCTTGGCTTTGACGTCCCCATCTGTGCCGCCACGTGTAGTTGAAACGATGCTGCCCAGGTAGGTGGAAGAGGCTACTCCCTTTAGGTTTCTCCCGTTGGTGGTGATTGGTGCTTGTTGTTGTTGGTTTGGTATCTTCATTACCTCTGTCTTCCCTACGTTCCTTTGAAGTCCCGTCTTCACCACCTCTTCTGTCAAGTTGTTCGAGCTTGTGGGACATCAGACATAAATGATAATCGGCGAAATCCAAATCGTCTAGGCTCTTTTCATTGGTCCAGCTAGCGTATGCCCATCTCCTCACTCCTCCCAGTTTGCTGCATGATCCAGTCCACCACAATCTGTCTCTCCAGGATGATGCGCCTTAGTATTTTGGTTGGAGTGGACAGGGGTGAAGCATGATTCCGCAGCAGTTCTTGCAGAGTGCAAACAAAGTGTAACTAATGTAATTGTATCATATTTAATCAGAGTCACATTGGTATCTTGTATTTTGGCATTCCGAAGACATGTGAATGGTGTTGTTATCATTATTTTTTGGAATCGTACAAATTCAGAATAAATATAAAGGCTTATATATTTGTACTGATCTTTCATTATTAATTTGAAATAAATTTACAGCTGAACTTAATAACTCTCGATTTTTTGGTTGTATTGCATGCATTTTCAATTTCTGAACAATTTGAACTCTCTGTTGCACACTCTTCTTTTCATCTTTTTTTATCCGCATTGCTGATAAATATCTCAAGTATCTACTTGATTCAGAAGTATATATATATTCTGATGGAGGGAATATACTAGATACCAAACAAATGTTGATGACGTATATTGCCAATAACTATTAATCTGTGTTTTATGGTAAAATGAGAAAGAGTAGATTTTAAAACAAAGATCTGAAAATTTGATGACACAACTGTCACTCGTGTCACAATAAAATTATATTTTATTGCCTGTTTTCTACAGAAATCACAATATTTCACTTCATTAACTTTAATCCTTTACGTATGTCTTTTCTTATTTGCTTTCTTCCGATGACTGTTCCTTTCTGGTGGTATTTCTGGATGAGTTGCAGTGGTCAGTGGTCAGCCCATTGTTTCCTTAGTTTCTCCTCTTTGGTGACTAAGTTTCCTTCACCATCTTTCATTGGTTTCATCTGTGTTGAACTCTTTCCTCACAGATGGTAACCTGGTTATTTGATATAACCTGCAGCCTGTTCTGCTTCACTTGCCAGTGTATCGTAGAAGTGTGTTTTATCTTTGCGCGCACTGTTCTTCACTTCTTCGTTCAGTGTAATGTTTTATATGTTGTGTTCAGTTCCTCTTTTCGTTGTTCATCCCCGCACTGCACTGCAGTGGTTCATCTTCTGCTTCACCATCTTCCTCTCCCTGCTCTATCAGCTTCCATGTATTCGTCGAGATCCACTCCTTGTCTTGCTTCTTCTTCCTTCCTAACACGGTTATGCAGGTTTCTTCCCACATCTCTTCTATAGAGTTCTATTGTTCTTCCACTCAGGTTTCTTCAGGGATGTTGCCTAACGTCTCCGATTTTTTCCTGATTGCTGACGTGAAGATGTCATTTGTAGTTTCGTCCTTGAGTTCAGTTTCTGTTCTGGGTGTTGAACTTGAACTGTCGTCTATCACCAACTTCTGTGAAGGCTTTCAACTTGATTTTGAAGGTTCTTCGTACCATATGGTGAGTGCTCTGAACGTACATCTGCTCCCCTTCTTGATCTTGTGTCCAGTAGTCTGCGCCTGCACTTTCTTGAGATTGAGTTGAAGTCGATTTGATCTTCAGTGTGTCCTGGTGTCTGGTGAAATCCACGTCGCTTTGTGGATATCCTTGTGTTTGTACACAGTGCCTCCAATCATCAAGTCATTAAATGTGCAGACGTCTGCAAACAGTTCTCTATTCTCCTTCATCTCACCGAGTGCTTCCCGACCCATGATGAGTTCTCTTTCTGCGTTGTCCGCTCCCAGTTTGGCATTCATGTCACCCCACCCATTAAAATTTCGATGTCGCCAACTGGAGTATGGTCTTGTCCATCACTGATTACAGTTGTCTATAGAATTCCTCCTTCTCTTGATCTACATTATTTGTAGGTGCATATCATAGAGTTGTACGATTGTGACTTTCCTTCCCTTTGATTTGAATCTTGCTATCATGATTCTGACCATGGAGGAGATTGGTGCCCACTGCATGAGAGTGAGCCCTCGATGCTGTTGGGGACATCATGATAGCCACTCCGAAACTCAGTGTGCTTATGGTTTTCGTCTGCGTGACAATATCAGAGTAGATTATTGACTCCCTAGTTGACAGTTCGGAGAGTCCACTTCATTGCATTTACTTTCCCGAATTCCTAGCACTTCTATGCTATATCTTCTCATCTGTTTTGCAATGTGAGCAGCCTTGCCAACCAGTTAGCTTCAAACATTGTGCAAAAATTCCATGTCGCATGTTCCATTCTTACTTTCGCTTTCATGGAGAGAAGAGAAGACAGACCGGCCAATTGGCTTCCTGAAGACTTTCAGCGGCTGGTGTCATTTCGTCTTTCCCATTCCAGTGAGGAATAAGCTTGTTTTATTTTTATATTTTCTTTGTTCTTTGAAGTTTCTTTAGTGATTGGATTGGTTTTTTTGAGGTAGGGTTGCTAACCCCATGCCCAGGCTTCCCTCTTTATCCGGGCTTAGGACAGGTTGATACCTATTGAACTATTCAACTATGCGAGGTTCACATTAGACCTACTATCGCCGAAGTAGTTTATAAGTATCATTTCTTCATGTGATCACCCTTAGCTTCTTTCGCAGTTGATGCTAGTGTGAGCAAATCTTATCAGGGTAAACATTAGCAAAGGATGGGTTAGCAATATCTTTAACATTTTAGTCGCTGGAAGTCGATTGCCTCATAAGCTGATTCGCCTTCGTCACCACCTACTCGATTTCCATATGCTATACACTTGGTGATCCCAGCGTATGCTAACGACGCTTTAAAGACAACGGTGCTATTAAACCTCTACAGGCACAGATCCTCCACTTCATTTTTCCTAGCCATAAAATAAAACAGAACGTACCACTGTGCACTATGTATGCGGTGCTTGATAAGTGTTGGGATACTCAACTTCCATTACAAACCAGTTGTAATTCACTACTGTTAGTATCATTATTATTATTAATACCAGAACACAGAAGTAAAACTGCTAGGGCACCAAGAAAGCACCACACAAAATAACAAAGCGTTAGTATGAAGACATAAAGCGAAGTGAAGTGTATCGAAAACATAGTAAGAATAGAGTGATTGGAAGGGCAGTTTAGTAAGATACACTCGAAACGAAATATTCATTTCTTTTCAGCTGCATAAAATAAAAGGAAGCTACAGCGTGATCGCCGCTGGTTTTGATTCTGTTTTGTACCTGATAAACATCTCAAGTCACTGAGTTATGTGACCTCTCAAACCCCACTCAGGGAGTCGTGATGCACCAACATATGCTAACCCAATACAACTATTCTTCATCACATAGTGCCACGTCATACACTGACCATCCCTCCGCTTCTTCGACCCACTCTCAGCGTTAGCAAACAGTGAATAGTATGGAAGCCATTGGGACGACATGCGTGACATGACAAAGACACCAAAGCCGGTGTTCCCAGATGACTTCACTTATTGAATGTTGATTTCCATCCTGACCAAACACACCCTGTCGTACTTCAGAATTACTTACATGGTGTTGCCATCAGATACGATAAATCCTATGGAGACGACGATGATCGAACACAGAGTTGTCCCACATCCTCAGCTCGGACAGACCAGGTTTCGCAGGCGTACAGCACAACCGCTCTCACCGAAGCGTTGTAAACGCGAACGTTTACGGTCAGACTAACGTCACAACAGCGCCAAAATTAGCTCAGGTCGGCGTATACCACTCTGGCTTACGATATGAGGTTAGAAATTTCATCACAGCACCAGCAGTTACACAACTACCCAGATATAAGAACTCTTCGACTGCTTCCAACGGCTCAGCATGGAGGGTGAGCTCAGGCAAAGGCACCTGCTAGTCTTGGAAAAGTACTTTGCACTTCGGTGGCGCAAAGCACATGCCATACTTGAGGACACTAATCGCTAACTGATTAAGTGCGATTTGAATAGCCTGTGTGTCATCGCACAGAAAGATGATATCGTTCTCATATTCAAGGTCGAATAGCCGTTCTCCGGGTAGCGGATCTACATCACCATCACGCACTTCCTTCAGAGTTGTCTGAAGAATGTCATCGATTGAAAAGTTGAAGAGAAATAGAGAAGTCGGGCAAACCTGCCTAACCCCAGTGCTGGTGTAGAACAATGGAGATAGGTGATTTTATGCTCTCACTCTACCTGAGGCGTTATTATATAGAGCTTTCAAGATTCAAATAAATTTCTCAGGCACAGCCCTCTTCAGCAGACAATTCCAGAGTACAGCTCTGTCCAACGAATTAGAGGCAGCCTTAATGTCAAGAAAAACAACGGTTGTCGGCCTGCAATACGTGTACCGATGTTCAGGCATCTGGCGGAGAGTAAATGCATGATCAGTAGATCCACGACCAGAACGAAACCTGACCTGCTCCTCGTGATTCATTTTCCCACACGTTTTGGAAAGTCTGCGAAGTATGATAGCAGCTAATATTTTTGAGGTGACTGGTAACAGACTGTTGCTACGATGATTGTCATACACACTACGTAAACCCTTTTTAAAGATGGGCACAATGATGGCCTCATTTCAGTGTGACGGAACAATCTGGTTGTGCCATACATTCTGAAACAATCTAGTCATTCCTCTGACTAGAGTCGTTGCTCCATCTTTAAAAACAGACGCGGTTAAGTTGTCTGGGTGGGGGCTTTGTAGCATTTCATAACATGGAGTTCGTTATGGACCTCTGCAGCGTTAGGTGGGTCAGTATCAAGTGACCATGGACAACGAGGCATTGAAACTGAAGATGCTGGATCCGTAGGCCATCAGATCTGCTTTTTTAAGTGTTCCTCCCAGTGTTCCAAGAGTCGTCAAAGATTGTTTATCGGCGTACCATCTACCTCACAAACCGTTTCACTGACACCAGACTTCTTGCTGCCAGTGGCTCGGATGGGATAGAACAGCTTCCGTTGCTCTATGCAGCTGCTACTTCCAACTCACTTGGGCGTTCTGACCGCCAAGCCTCACGGTCCTTGCGTATGTGTTATGTTTCACGTCAGTCTCTTACGCGAACCATTGTACTTACCGTCCGCGTCAAGAGATTGCAAGGGCTCACAAAGACCCAGTGTTTATTAATGGGACATTCTTCCAAGCTGTAAGTGGCTTTACTCGCCATTTTCATAGCGTCTTGCATGTGTAGACAATGGTCGTCTACATTTTCTGTTGGATCAGAAGCTAGCCTTAAATATAGTTCGGATCGGAATTCACCTGCAATGCTAAGTGCAACAAATTTGCTAGCATCGACGACGACACTTTTGATGACCAGCAAAACGCAAAACTGGCTCATGGAGAGTTGTTATTAGAATCAACGACATCTAGTGGTGTCTATCAGGAGTTCCCGCTCTTACTGTTCCTGTTCATTTTCGTTATAGATGTACCAATGAACACAACCTTAGGTGCGTCTAACTTCACAGTGACTTGCTTACTCACTGGTGGTCATCTGGCTGACTTAGAGTACGTGGACTGTACTGTCCTGTTAAGTGAAGATGCTGACAAAATGTAGGGTCTTTTGAACTTGTTGAGCAGAAATCTGAGAATGTTAGGCATGCGTTTTGCACCTGTCAAGTGTAAGATGATGCTTCAGGACTGGTCTGCACCTAACCCTAGTTTAAGGATAGTGAGTGAGATGGTTGAATGCGTCGACTGCCTAACCTACTTGAGGAGCTTCATCGGCTCGAACAGGCTGGTTGCTGACAAAACCTCAGCTGGGATACAGAGGCTCGTTTGGCATTCGCCAACCAGCGTCATCTGTGGCGCCAAATATCGGGATATCCGATTACCTATGAAAGGACGAATGTACTGTGCTGCTATACGTTTGTGAGACACGGCCGTCAAAAGTAGAGGATATAAAGTGGTCACAGGTCTTTGACTATAAGTATCTTCGTAGCATTGCTCGCGTATGGTGGAATCACTATGTTGGCAATGTTCGAGGTTAGGTGAAGAGTGCTAGGTAAGACAGGCAAGTCGGTTCATGAGCTTGTGAACCTTCAGCAACTGAGGTGGCTTGGACGTGTTGCTCATGCGGAGCCACTGCGTGCATCGACGTAGAATGCTAGGGAAATTTGGATTAGGTTGGAAGATGGCACAGGGTGACCAGACCGAGACATAGTACCAATATATGAAGTCTCTGACTGTTGATCTTGAACCGTGTATGGAGGTAGATGTAGACTACCTACTTGACTGGGTTTCCCGAAACGATAGGAACCAGTGGCTGAGGACTCTTGGTGAAATGCCTGAGAATCAGTCATAATGGCGCAGATGTATTGACTCATCTGAAGTCTATTGAAGCTTGATTGTTTTGACTACACTTCGTATTTAAATTCGTTCTCCTGATAATACACTTTTTGTGCTTTGATATTAGTCTTTTTCTATTCGCCTGTTTTTTTGTTCACTGCTATGAAGTGTTGCAAATGGTAGGGTTCTACATTGATTCTGTTTCCTTCTCTCTCTGTCTATATGATAAAGTCATGTAGGACTTTCATCGGGACTGTGTCTTGTTTCTTATATGCCGTTTTCAGAAATGAAAACGCGTTGAAGAAAATTATGTCATAATATTGATTGTTGCCAAAATTGTCACATAAATCTGTTTTGTATTTACTCTGAAACATGAGTAAAACCTTTCGAGTTTCTTATTGTCTGAAACGGGTTTTAGAATGCATTTCTTAGAATTTCATTAAAATGACAGCTGTTGGAACATGTGTGTATGAGCCACGTTTCAGCACATTTCTTTTTTCCGCATTAGATGTACGTGTTTTGTGTGTTTGCCTTTAGTCTGTGGACAGCACTGACTATTGGTTTACTATTTTTTATCAAGGCACTTTCACAACCTCATGCGCACTCATGCTTCCTGGGAGATTCAAGCGTATATGGTCTAAAATTTAAGGGTGAAACGTTATTCTGGACGACGGTTGAATAACATACTGATTAAAGACACTATTTGTTTCTGAATTGTAAGAATTTTCTTGATCTAGTGATCGATCATGTGCACTAACGGTCACCCACTACAATGTTTATGATTTCAAGTCGCTTACGTCATTAGAGCTGTGGCTCGGTAGTATAGATACTGGACTTTCGACCACTTAATCACAATTTCGAACATTATTTTTCCCACCGAGATTCGAACAGCCAACCAATATCTTCAGTTCTGATGCAATTAAGGCAGTCAAAGTTGGAAATGTATGGAGAACCATTTTAATAACGTCTTTTCCTCTAGGCTACTGAAATTCATTATGCTACAATAAGGATATGGAGTTTTTTTTTATCGTGTAATGAAGGCATGGTTACTAGTTGCATCTACCCAAATTATTAGTTTGAATTCTGATTGAGTGGTACTTCCACCTACAGTAGAGATGATTTTTTTTAATTTTTGAAGATGGATTGCTAATTATCCCAAGCGTGCTGGTTCACGTCGCCGCTATCTCCTTCGGTGGGGTGTTGAAAGTTATACGCTAGTCCCTGAACGTGTTTTGGCTATTGGTGAAGTTTTTACTCCTGAAAAATTTAAAAAGGTTGGAGAAGCAGATCCCAAAATAAAGTATAATCGACCGCCTAGCAAGATGAAGTGGCCTGAATATAGAGAAGTCCTTGTCAAGTGGTTACATTTGCCGTATGTTCATGCAACTTGGGAAACAGTCGAGTCAGATTTACTGACTTTAGACTCTCCTGCAGCCTGTGGCAAAAGTCAAAATAGTTTGTATGAAGTTCTCGACCCATGTGGGCGTAATTTATTACCACGGCTGGTGCGTCGACATATTATTCGATTAACCAATATATATTGCTCTCGCGTTGCAACAATGCTGTGTGATGCCTACGGAAATCAGCTTACACCAGGAAGGAAGACTAGGAGTTCAGAAGGTTGGAAAGTATGTTTTACGTTTTTATGTATATTGTGGTGGTGTTTAGTACGTTCTGGTTAATTTGGGTAAACTTTCATCTAAAAAGCAGTTAACTGTCGACCACGTTATGGGATAAGGATTACATGCTCAAGATTATTTTCATTTTTTCGATGTAATTAAATTTATGACTACGCCATTTTTAGTTTACTTCGATTGAACTAACTAATGAGAAATTATAAATTGCAGAATAAAAAAAACGATAATCTTGTTTACAACTCATCGATGGATTTTCACCTTTGCGTTACTTGCAAACGGTCTATCATAGTGTAATTATTAAGGCACAGTTTCATAGAAGTTAAATGCGTAGCGTTGGAAGACATGAAAGTTCAAAAGTGTAGAGGTTAGGTCTGATACTACACTTCATTCGCAAATAATGAATGTACTTTATTACCCGATACAACTGTCACCGTTTCTTTGTATAACAAATACGCATCAAGTGTTTGAAAGTAGATCGCTAACTGAATTTGAGCAGGAGCACCATTTAGTCTGACACTGCATTTGACTGCCTCGTAGTTGACAGGTTAACTTACGCTTTTTTGTACTGTCCTGAAAAGTGATTTCTCGCTTTACAATTTTTCATTTTTTCCAAATCATTAGCAATTCTTATCCTTATCACTGACTAATATTTTCTGTTTGTAAGCGTTTTATTTCTTTTGGGACTGATAATTTTAGAATACGTTAAATACTCTAACTAGGTTAGTGAAACTAATTTTAAGAGGGTTATTTTTTGTTTACGTTTCCTCAAATACATCTAAATCGGTGTAGTCAGTTGTGTTTCAGTTCATGTCTTTTAGTGGTTTGTCACAGGTAATTTTTAGTCCTCATGTTGTTTCGTATCTATCTCTTCATTCTTCTTCGTACAGGATAGCTACAAACTGTAAGGCTGTTTTGATGGAAAAGAGAACTTCAGCTGTATAATGCAATTGGTGGAGTTTTTTGTCACTAGTTGGCTTTACGTGCAGAAATGTTAAACATAACTTCTCTCTCAAATCAAAGTTAGATTCAGCGTAAAAACTATGCCTTTTCATGTTACTTTATTGTGGGTTTGGTTTTCTTTTTCGTAGGGACTTGGTGTTTTTTTGTGAAGTGAATTTGTTCATTTCTTTTTTTCACTAATATAATCTAGTCCAAATGGATGGGTGAACAACCTACTTATCTCTCCCCAATTCATCATGGTGTTCTTCATCCGTATCAAATGGAAGGCGTTAGATGGCTCTGGCACGCATATCATAATAGTGTAAATGCTATTTTAGCTGATGAAATGGGTCTGGGCAAGACTGTGCAAGTGATAGCCTTGCTTTATTCACTTTGGAAAGAAGTATGTAGTGTACTATGCTTGGTTACTGCTATATTTTATTCATTTATCATGTTTAATGAAAGAAATTATCGAAAATATTTAGAAACATTCGTGACTTTTCGACAAAACAATTTTAAAGGGACTAACTCTTTCAGGTTTGTGACTCATTCAAACACCTAATACAGATAGAAAGTAATCGAGTTTGGTCATTGTTGGTTCGTAGGGTGAATGAATATAAGGTCCTTAGTTTTTATTCCTGAGGTAGCGTAGTTTTGCACATATTTGGACTACTTGACCACAGTAGTATTTCGTCGGCTTTCCTTAGTACATTCATTTCACACCAGATCAACATCCGCTACTCTGGTTAGTTGAAAATGCTTGTATTTCCTAATGAAGCAAAAGCTGTGCCAGCTGAAACTATTGTTTTCGGAGGTTCTATCATGTTAAGAGGATTTGTTGCATGGTGGTAAAACTGAAACCAGTTACCTTCATAGTGTGTGTAAAGAAAACCACCACTATAGTGGTGTTCAAAGGCTGGGTTGTACAAATCATTGTACGTAATTTGACAACATTGACGTGTTTTCTGTGAAAAACCAGCATTCCAAGCTGATTTTACTTTTCCACCTTGGAGATGCGAAGTTTGAAATCATCTATCAAAAAATGGGGCAATTCCTATTCCAAGGACTTCAGTTGCTGATGCTAACGTTTTTCGTTAGGCATGGAAGTAACAAAATCAAACTTGAATCCGAAAGCTCAAAAAGCATGTTATCAATCTCAATAGACTGTCCGCTGGGCTCTATGTTGATCCGATTTTTGTTTTTTTGTACCTTACTTAGGTGTCAGCTTCTGTGGTTTGGACAGGTGAAAAATATGAACCGCCTACATGCTTGCAACTACACTTAAAACCTATCTAACTATTACGTACTCTCCCTACCTTTATCCCCTCCTTTGCCTTAACTACGTGTTTGCGTTTCCTATATCGTACTCTTTGCATTCTCCTCAACTTTTGATCTTGCGATCAAGGCTAGTGTTTCTAAGCTGCCGAACATGGTTTCCTATCTCTTAAAACCACGGTTCCGATTTCACATTGAATTTCTCAGTGCCCAAATGGTTTTACTAATGGCTGTTTTTAACGCTTAACAAGGGAACGTGGACCGGTCACAAAGGTATATTTCAGGTATTTACGGAATGCCATTCGGACGAACCGACAACGAAGATCATCCGTTTAATATATTGTCATGTCAGTCTCTTGTTCCTGACTGGAACTAACTCCAAATATAAAGGTAGTTATTGTCTCACTTGACGTATACCAAGACTAAGTCAGAGGTGGACACATAGATCATTTAGCTATAGGACATCTTTAAAGATTAACAGTGATAGGTCACCACTCTCTCTGCAGTACCTGCCTGGGCTGCAATCATATGTTCGTACGGAAACGTGTATCTGCTGCTTAAGTGAACACGTGAAATAATAATTTGTAAAGCGTTCCTTAGCCTGGCTAGAAGATGACAAAATTAAGTGTGTATTTATGGAGGATGTAGCCAAGCGTTTATCCGAAAACAAAAGTAATTCTCATCCCGATGAAGTCTGGCGTCATATTTAATCTGCTCTACAATTGGAAGCAAAAGCGATTAGTAATCTACAACCACGTTTAGTTAAAGCCAGTCGTCGTAGACTTAAGTAATGCCGGATAGCTCATTCTGGCTAGTTTTGATTTAGATCAGGAGTGAAAACAGCTGTAACATAAATTGAACAAGGATTCTCATAGTGACTTTGAAAAGTGTTACATGGCGTTGGCACTAGGTAATAATTAGCAGTTTTGTTAACTTTTTGAGATGAAAGAAAACGAAGAAAGTCAGTGAGACTGTTACCAGAAAGAATGGTTTTTTTAACCTCAGAAGAATATTAGGTGAAACGCTTTGAAGGACAATTCAACTGGTCCGTTGCCGCTTTTCAGTTTACAACGTTCAACTCGAACCTGGATGGAATGTAGGTACCAGTCCTCCAGGACTCATCGCAGTTGAGAAAGGTGTTTGTAACTATGCCAAGCAAAAAAATATATCTCTGTTGCCAGAAGGTGGTTTTAAGGATTGAGGTAAAGAATTACTTAGTCGGGTAGCCGAAATAGTAGCTGGCGTATGGGAATCGGAGGGAGCCCTGTCTTACTGGTCTATATTGTTAATTATTTCAATCTATAAGAAAGGGGGGACTTTTCCTATGGAAATCATAAGGTGATCGATTTGACTCATCTTTAAGATCCTAGGATCCATAGTTATCCGATGGATAACTTGTGCTTGGAAATAAAAAAAACTCAAGAGGAACAAATAAGTTTCAAACCTGAACTATGGTGTGTCTACCAGATTTTCACCCTTAAACTGGTTCTGAAGCGCAGGCGTATTTACCGTTGCCTGACAGTAGCCATATTTATTGCTCTGAAGATGGCATTTGATTCCATTGACTTAAAAGTATTGCGGTAATGTATGACTATGAAAGAAATACGGAGGAAGTATATGAGGCTAATCGTCACTCTCTACTTGAACTCACGCAGCCGTGTAAGGGCTTGTGGAGAGTTATAATTTTAGGCGACGACGATCGGCAGTGTATGCAATTTTTACTTAACTTTCTGGTTGACATACTCCTAACTATAACCTTGACTATCTCCAACTTCTCAGAAACTAACTTGTTACGCAACTACTTGACTAACTGGGAATACACATTATGGTCTTGTTAGGCGAATACGCTAGCAGAATGCAATCTTCTGAACATTGAGCAAAGTCTGAGTAGGTTGAGCATGTGTTTCCCATCTGTCAATAGTCAGATCGTGCCGCAGGTGTAGTTAAACGGATTTATAGTTTGAGAATAGAGAGTGAAGGGATGCAGTGTGTTGATCGTTTCACATACACGGCGCGTTGTATCAACCCGAATAGGTTACTGCCAAAATCTCAGCTTGGATATAGAAAGCTTATTTCTCATTTATCAACCTACACGATCCCTGGTGCCCGCGATATATCTGATTACATGTCAACATTCCACTCTGCCGTATATTTTTAATCCTTGGCCACTGAAATCAGCAGATGTGAAAATGCTACAGGCTTTTTTTATTTTAAGTATCTTTGTTTTATTGCTGATGACGTAACTACGATATGAGCAGTATTTAGATTAGTTGTAGAGTATTGTGTATGGAAGACAGGTCAATTAATGAGTTCGTTAGCCTTCTCTGACTGAGGTAGTTTGCATCACCTGTTGCGCATACCTAACCACCGCTTAGCATAATAATAAAATCCGGCACTAAGTCTCTGACTGTTGGTCTTTGTTGTGCATGGGAATGTAGTGTGTCATGTTGAGGTCCGAGAGACGGTAGAATTTTCGTCTCAGACTGCCGATGACATGGCTGAGAATGGCACCTTAATGTCGCAAATGTACACAGTCTTTATGTTTAGAATTTGAAACATTCTTTGACTTCTTTCTCTTTTCCTGCACATATATTTCCTGCGACACCATTCCTTCTCCGTCCACTTACTGTATACTGCTGTTAAGTGTGACAACTTGAGCGGGTGTATTTCTGTGTCAGGTTCTACACTGATTTTTCTGTCCTTCATTCCACAAGTCAAAGCGGTGTATTTTGTTTTAAGATAGTCAGTTTCATCTTTTAGAATATTATTTAGATAATTCTATCATGTTTAACGTAATCTAAACGTTGTAATTCATTTTCCGGCAATAACATATGGAAAGAATCACTAACTGACGCTTATCATGTAATGTCAGTCATGCAGTGTCTATGTTTCTTTGCATTTTAAGTATTCAGACCAGTTTGATTTCAGTACTGTAATCATTTTGTGATTTGGTGATCGAATCCTGAATTAAACAAAATAGTCGATCAACATTCTCGTTTAAGGAGATGATGCGCATAATAAGCTTACACATTGGTATATATGACCATTTAATTATTTCAGTTTTATTCTTTAAATAAACGTTTATCATCCGCTCATTAGAATTAAGTTTATCTTTCTACTATTCTTGTGCATTGGATACTCCATATGTATTAAAATTTATTGAACAGAAGATGGGAAATTTTCTATTAATTTGAAAATTGACACCTTGTTAGAACAAGTTCAGGCCTTCTCGACAGTTCGGTTCTTCAGGCTGAAATGGTACATTAATTGTAGTCTAGACTTCCGACCCCCTATTATTTGGGCCGTATGTTTGAATCCCACTCCACCCACTTTGACCTCAGCAGAAGCATGATTCAAGCTACCGGTTTATAATATTGTTATAGTGATGATAATAATAACAATAATAATCATTACTGTTACTTAAACGTTCACTAGTTATCTAGTTTTTATCCATCTACCCGGCAACAATTGTTCCCAGATGTGCTTATTCAGCGGTGAGTCAGATTTTTCTTTATAGATTTCATGTTTACTAACAATAATTTTTGTCATTACTTTCAAGTGCAAAATTTTGGATTTAGGTACTACTAGCTGTGATTTTTTATCCCTTGAAAAAATAACCGTGACTTCTTTTTTGTTATGATTACTTCTGTATGTATTAGGAAAATGATTACGGCCCGTTCATCATAATGGCACCTTTATCAACTTTGCAAAATTGGGAAAGGGAATTTTCCATTTGGGCACCCGATTTCTACATAGTTGTCTACAGTGGTGACAAACAGATACGTTCCATGCTTCGGTAAGCTTGTGTAGATAGTTTCTAGTGTACCAATGTATATTTTGAATTCATTGATCTAATACTCAAGTAAATTGTCGTGAGCATCTGTCGTCAAGATATGACATTTTTCAGTGTTTGTGCGTGTTTGTTTCTTCTGATTTATTTATTTATGTCAGTGTCACAGTTGACCTGTGAGTTGTGATAAGGTGGCTGATGACATTCAATTTAAAGAACGGGTATTTTATGTATTATAAGTAAATTTTTAATGAAGAGTTTACGCTCAGTGATAAGTTCACCCGTGGCACCTCATGGATGGGACGAAAAACATAACATCGATTGGAACAACATTACCATAACAAAGTACAACAAAACAAATGGAAAGAAAGGTTAATAGCAGAAATATATTTATTCATGTCACATCTAACACATACAATAAAGGTGAATCAACATAACTGTCAACCATTTGGAACACTGTATTGAACAAACAGACTAACGAATAATGAGTAAAGACTATTTGTATTGTGCCCACGAGTTAAATGTGTGAATAAATATTGCTAAAATATTCCAACTGTTGATGTGATCACAGGCGGTGAATTTGCTCAAAGTATTACAAAAATAAAACTTATCATTGTGTGTAAACTTTGCATTAAAAATTTATTCATAATACATTAGTCCATTTCACAACGCACAAACTTTTTCATTAATATATTTGACATTTAGTCTGGCATAACTTTTATTCTGTTCTTTATAAAACTTAACTACCTTTCTAATCAGTGGCGGGGCTATTTGTTTTTATCCTAACACATATATATCCATATTAAATTCAAATTGATCTGGAGGATTGGCTTGTGTACGTCCACTTTTGAAATGTCAAGTGCAATAGTATTTTTGAAGTTGTTTGTTTGCGGCTGATGAACCTCTTGCCATTTATTGACCTCAAGGTCACATTGTAAAGGTTTCCCCCTCCCCCCAGTTTTGACTGGTATATCTTGTACGTCTCTTGGATGTTATTAGGCAATATCACGTCTAGAATTGTGCAAAGATAATAAATACAGTGAAACACCATAACATAGCTATAGGGAATGAAAATTGGTCATGTGTAACAGTGAGACGCACATACTTCTAGGATTCGGTCATGAAGCTATGGCCTAGTGGTTTAGGGAAATAACTGGCGACTAGCGGGCCACGTGTTCGAACTCCGCTCCACCTACCGACGTTAGGGGAGCCAGGCGGTATCACTAATTCTCACACATTAAGGGTGTCTGAGTGCGTTTCGTTTTCCTTCGTTCCTTGGAATCCGGTTATTAGGATACCAAATGTAACAAAACTGGTTTCGCATCATAATCAAAGGCTTTATGCTAGATATTTGGAGTCCATTTCCTAACTTTCTTTTCATTATGGATGGTCAGAAGGTATCACTTTATCCTGTAAGGTTTTGATGAGTATCAGTATTTACCACAGGTGTAGATATTTTCTAATTTGCTATAGCAGTTTTCATCTTAAAAGGGGATTGAAGACTCTTCTTATCGATACTCCAGAGGGGGATTGGCATCTTGTCATCCGTAGTTCGAATTCTCACTTATCTTCACTTAAACAATCACTGTTACTTTGACTATCCTAGGATTGCATAGAAAACATATCTAATAGTTTGTTAAATTTTGTTGTCAATGTGCATTATAATGTATAGTGTATATCCTAAGCTACTTCAAATTTAGAATTAAGTTCCTCAGATGAATTATCCTTGCACCATATTAAGTAGTAATTGTTCTGCTGCTTGTAGCATGAATGACTTTAAAGTTATTAGTCACAACTTAATTCAACGTTCTGAAGAAGAGTGATGCTGTCGTTTCTGTCGAATGCTGACTAATAGTATGGAATTTTTATCATCTGCGCAATTCTACTCAGAAACATAACTTAGAATTAATTGGTAATGTGTTTGGTTGTGGCTTGGAGAGGAATCCAGGACGTGCGTTTCGTCCTGCTAGCCACAACCAACCAAATTACACTAACTAACACTCAGGCAGTATTGAGGCATCCGCATAGGAGCCCATATGTCAATAGAGGTCGAACAATTTGATCCAATAAAACAACGGAGAATTACAAGTTTATCAATAATTAGAATTAATTCTTCCATGTTGATCATACTGATTTATGTCGACTGAAAGTCTGCTTCTTGGTAAAATCTGAACCAGCGAAACTTTCATTCATCTACATATTACAAGTACATTTTTCATGCAAAGTTTATATACGATGGTAAGTTGTTATTTCGGTAATATTTTGAGCAAAATAAAAACTTACATTATATGTAAAAATTTACTTATAATACATTAATCCATTCCATAATGGGCAAACTTTTCATTGATGTACTGAAGTGATCTGTTTAATGCTTTGAACTACGAAACCGAATAACTAACTGGTTCCCAGTTTCACTTCATCCTCAGAGTCTTACATCCTCATGACATGAATGAGATATACTCAATTCAGTTCGTACTGTAAACGAACTATTAGCACAATTAAATCTAGCTCCTATTTCAGTCAGTCTGAATGTGAAAAGTGAGCGAATTATCAGTTATCACTTTATTAGAATAATCTCTTTTTATCCGCAGGCAAACAGTCAAAACGCTTGAAATTTTAGCGATATGCAAACCTGACTGTCAGTTATGTTACATAGCGCACTCGACAGAGCGTTGTTTTATAGTCTTTAGGTTGATTATTCGAAACGTGTTGTGACACATAAGCCTTCAACCATTTGTGGCGTGAATTAGCAACATCTTTTAAAAGGGATATGTGGGTTTGTGACTGCCTTATATTTCTATTTTCCTCACAATAGTGTGAGAGTTTTGTAAACACTTTCTGTTTTGATTTTTTATCATTCTCCTGTTGAAACAAATAAGTATATCTGCATTGGTGTATGTGTGTTTTAGGGAGTATGAATTTCGCTTACGAAATGCTGGTGGAATACCTGCTTTTCATGTGCTAATAACTAGCCATGAATTAGCTTGCATAGATCGCGCATTTTTGAAGAGTTTTGATTGGAGTGTCTTAGTTGTTGATGAAGCTCATCGATTGAAGAATAAACAGTCTCGCGTGAGTAAAACTTTTGAGTCATTTTTGTATCCTATACTCCGAATTATCGAAGTAGTCCTAGCTAGTATGCCTGCTAGAAAAGTCCGTTTTCATTCCAGATTAATGATTGAATGGGGACTTCCTGCATCCCACCCTCACGTGACCTTGAGTGTTTACCTCTGGAGAGTCCCAAACTAGAATAAACAGCTGTCCAGTTATCTTCCGTTTTAAATGGTACTCCAGCTAATGTCATTGCGTGATAAAAAATTACTTTCAAATCGCTCAATCCTTACAAACCACCAGTGAGAATCTCAAGTTGTTCAAGATTTCAAATTTTATTTCTTTTAAAGTTTCCAGCATGATAAAGATGTGATTATTTCTAGTCTTTACTGACTACCAACTACTGGAATATGTGTGGTGGGGAAGTTGACATTATTTTTTAGCTACAATGATATCAATATGTTGAATAAATCAAGAATAAATAACTGAAAATTCCATCTAACTTTTTTATCATCGACTTGATGCTAGTAAAATCTAAGATGAGTGTAGGTATAAAAAGGGAATTATTACTAACGATATTCTTAAGTAGTAACGAAAACCTGACTTCTTTGGTAATATACAAATGTAGAAAACGTTTGATTATTAATGCAGTAGTCACATATAATTTTAATAGTTATCAGTTACACCGTTATTTGGTATTAAAGCAAAATGAGGAATTACTGCGAATCGGTCCCAATTGTCGTACCTCACAGTATTATACTAAGATGAAATGTACCAAAACTAAAGACAAAGAAATGGAAAGATGGTCATGTGTCGTAGAAAGTCTTAACTGAAAAAGAATAGGAGTTAACGCAAATAATGAAATGTGATACAACAATTAAGATGATAGCAAGGTATGGACACATCTTCACTACTATGATCGATTCCGACATATACCGTCTATAGTCTCCAACCATTTATATCGAACGTCTGCATTTCTTACATTTCTCTACATAGTTCGGGTCAACCATTAGAGTCTTTATTAACTGAATAAACCAAAGCTCTGACCACAACTTTGTTTTATGAGCAACACTGTCCATAACCACTGGAATTATCTTTTGAAAGGTTACCTCATAGAGGTTAGCAACTTTCAAATACACCATTTTCTGGGCTATTACCCCTTAGCTTTTCTGCTGACAAATTATTGAGGTAGACTGTAGATCATCGTGCATCCTACATGTCTTGAACACCTTAGTTCACGAAGCTTTGCAAACTTGGTCAACTGACTTATCTCTCTTGTTCAACCTCTACAGTAATCACACAACACGATACCTATACTATGAAGACAATGGTAATCTAACACCTAGATCCTTATTTGTCCGCCGACTATTATTCGCTATATTTCACAAGTAACCAATACACTTTCGATTGTCAAACAGCGTATGAATTTAGATCAATCCCGGGGCAACAGTTTGCTTTTAGGAATTGCGAAATGCATTTTCATTTTTCTACATCAAAATAATATGAAACTAGATCTGTCAGGTGCATAATTCTACAACTCAGCTTTTCTTAATATCATTCACTTGCATGCATATGATGCAATGTTTTATGAATTTCTCATAAGTTTTACAGTTATACCGTTAAACCTGTAGTAAAATGAACCACCCAGAATTTATGTTATTTGCTTTTTCAATTTAATAGTTTTCAGAGATACTAGTCAGTATCAAACTAAGTTCAAAATTCTTTTGACTGGAACACCATTGCAAAATAATTTGGAAGAATTGTTTCACTTATTGAATTTTGTTGAACCAAAAAAGTTTACGTAAGTATTCTGCTAGGTTTGACTGCTTATATTTCTTTTTATTTATTAACATGATTTTTGTTTGAAGCCTTTCTAGTGGCTGCATTTGGATTCGTTTCTTTTGCATGTGAATAACGGAATAAAAAGCAAAATCTTAAGCTTAGGTAGTGCAGTTTAAATTGACTTACGTGTAATTTGTCTTTCATAGTTTTTTCTCCTTTGATTCCAACCTTAAATGATCATTGATTGACATCAATTCATTTTGGAGCTATATTTTGTCAATCCTGTTGAGTGGGTTTATTCATTCTGTAAATTAATGACAGATCCAGGCTCACCATGTATACTTCATCTAACTGAATATTATTCGCATTTTTATACAATAGTTATTACATGTATGTATGTATGTACGGAGTTACGGAAGTCGCATTTATTACTATTATCTAATGCACATTATTATTATATTATTGTGATCTATATTTGGCAACAGTAAAATATTTATGAATGTTTCTCGGCTGCCACCATCTGGGTTGTGTTATTATCAAGCTATTTGCTTTTACCCTGTGTAATCAATGATCCTCAGCCTGTGACACAAAATATGTTTGAAAATTTTGATTTCTTCTGTAAGTAGGCGAAAATGGACTAGTAACTAATTGACTTTCTCTTCTCAGTGGATTCTCTAGTTACTTATTGCACTTCAGTGAATGTTACATTCTGCTTATTTGATATTTATGTCCCCTTTTTTAACTCTTCACATATTTACATCATAATATCATGATATGTCATTATTATAATTTAATTCTCTCTTTCTTATGAAAGTGATTTCAGAGCATTGAGTGAACAATGGGCTGAAATGCCTAAAGCTGACCGCATTAAGCATCTTCATGATTTACTCAAGCATCATTTATTGAGACGTCTAAAAGCTGATGTCATTCAGGATTTGCCAAAAAAGACAGAAATTGTTGTACCAGTAGATATGACTTTGCTTCAAAGGTAATTACCTTTATCTGTTTGATTTTTTTAAAATTCTTGACAGTACTACTCCTTTGTCTGACAGTAAGTGTGTATTTTATTTCCTTCTCCTAGACGCCTTTATAAGTACATACTACAAATAATTATGAAGAATTACGGTGCGGCAATCTTATGAATAGTATAATCCATCTGCAAAAAGTCTGTGATCATCCTTATTTGATGCAAATTGGTGATGCTATTGCACCACGTTTGAATTCAGATGAACCAAACGGGCCTTATGAACCTAAAGCTCTAGTACAAGTTAGTAGTAAACTTATTGTATTAATGGAATTACTTCGCGGACTGTTCAGTGATGGTCATCGGGTCCTTATTTTTTCACGATTGACAATGATGCTGGACATTTTGGAAGAAGTTATGATAAATGCAGGGTAGGTCTTTTGCTTTCAAATGTTTGTTTATTGTTGTGGCTGAAATTCCCATCGGTTAAATGTTATTTCTAGGTACCGCCTCCTGTCGGTGTGGTTTGTTATTTACCGGCTGCTGATTTTCCGAAAGAAATTAATCAGCCCATTTCAGTACAGAATTTTTATTTTCACACATCTTTGTCACCGCTAATTGCATTATTTTCCAATGCTGATGAGTTGCCTAACTTAGGACATGTATTGTTTTTTTTGCGAACCCAACCAGCTTGTTTTATATGTGTTGCTCAACTCAAAGATGTGACGTGTCACTCAATGACTGCCTTGTATCGATTCCTTATTGAAACTGTACCTCATTAGTTTAAGCAGCCGACCTTCAACCAGCAGGCTATGGATTCGAATTCCACTTTATCTACCAAGGTTTGAAGAATCGCATAGTATCTGGTGTCATAAATCCTCAAATAATATGTGTATTTTCACAGCATAATGCATGAAATAGCACATAATCGTTATGTTTCACTTTCCACCATCTACCTTACACCATTTTATCTCTATTGAGGGTAGGTTAGAAGGAGCATTATTGTAATCAGACTAAGACGTGTAGACTTTCTGGTTATCGTAAAATAAATACCGGAAATACATTAACGTTGATTTATGGGAGACCGCTCAAAATTGACTTCAGTGTCTCGAGTACATATCCTCATTGCTTTCATCTTACTTCTGAGCATACTGTTGTTAATTCGTGTCAGTCTAGCGTAGCTATTTCGCGCTGTTTTTTTTTCTAGTTCTGTAACACTGTGTTAGAATAATTTAATCTTCTGTCTGAATTTAAGATTGAAAGATATAGCTTGCTTTTCAATATATTCTGCATTCATTACATAGTTTACTCATTTGTAAAATACATGAGTTATTTTTGGTCTAATTCGTACAGAAGTGACTTTTTAGGACTCACTAACTTTGTAAGTAACACCCTACCGTGTGAAGCGGTAAGTTACTAGTTATTTGTCCCTTGGATTCCTAGTGAACATAGGGCTTCAGTTGCACGTGTCCATTGCACTCTGTTCTCTGCAGTCTTTTGAACCTGGCTCAACGACTGCCCACAAGCCTCCATTTCTTCCTCACACGATCTCCTCCATATTACCCTCTCCTCGGACGCCCAACTCGTCGTTTCCCATTTGGGTTCGACTCGAGGACCTGGCCTGGCTTGGTTTGTGATGTCCCCAATCAGTCTTCTCAGTGTATGCTCGATTAATCTCCACTTTCTTCTGCATATTAGTTCAGAGATAGGTTCTTGGTTGGTTCGTTGCCCGGCCAGAGTTCCTTGTTGCTTATTCATTGTGGCCATCTGATGTTCAGCATCGAGTGAGTGTAGGCGGTAGCTGTTGATGAATGACTGTAGTTTGTTGGAAGTGCTTTTCGTGACGCGCCAAGTTTCTGAACCATATAGCAGCACTGACGTGACATTGGTGTTGAAAATCCGGACCTTGTTATTTATGCTGAGTGTAGTGCAGTAGATCTCCGCACTGATTTCAGATTAATGAAAGCCTGTCTTGCTTTTCCGATCTTGGCTTTGACGTCCCCATCTGTGCCGCCACGTGTAGTTGAAACGATGCTGCCCAGGTAGGTGGAAGAGGCTACTCCCTTTAGGTTTCTCCCGTTGGTGGTGATTGGTGCTTGTTGTTGTTGGTTTGGTATCTTCATTACCTCTGTCTTCCCTACGTTCCTTTGAAGTCCCGTCTTCACCACCTCTTCTGTCAAGTTGTTCGAGCTTGTGGGACATCAGACATAAATGATAATCGGCGAAATCCAAATCGTCTAGGCTCTTTTCATTGGTCCAGCTAGCGTATGCCCATCTCCTCACTCCTCCCAGTTTGCTGCATGATCCAGTCCACCACAATCTGTCTCTCCAGGATGATGCGCCTTAGTATTTTGGTTGGAGTGGACAGGGGTGAAGCATGATTCCGCAGCAGTTCTTGCAGAGTGCAAACAAAGTGTAACTAATGTAATTGTATCATATTTAATCAGAGTCACATTGGTATCTTGTATTTTGGCATTCCGAAGACATGTGAATGGTGTTGTTATCATTATTTTTTGGAATCGTACAAATTCAGAATAAATATAAAGGCTTATATATTTGTACTGATCTTTCATTATTAATTTGAAATAAATTTACAGCTGAACTTAATAACTCTCGATTTTTTGGTTGTATTGCATGCATTTTCAATTTCTGAACAATTTGAACTCTCTGTTGCACACTCTTCTTTTCATCTTTTTTTATCCGCATTGCTGATAAATATCTCAAGTATCTACTTGATTCAGAAGTATATATATATTCTGATGGAGGGAATATACTAGATACCAAACAAATGTTGATGACGTATATTGCCAATAACTATTAATCTGTGTTTTATGGTAAAATGAGAAAGAGTAGATTTTAAAACAAAGATCTGAAAATTTGATGACACAACTGTCACTCGTGTCACAATAAAATTATATTTTATTGCCTGTTTTCTACAGAAATCACAATATTTCACTTCATTAACTTTAATCCTTTACGTATGTCTTTTCTTATTTGCTTTCTTCCGATGGCTGTCCCTTTCTGCATTGTTAAGTTAAAGTGAAGTACCATTTAATCACTAAACTAAATTTGGAATTAAATTTGAGGGTGATGAATAAGGATAGGAAGTTATTATGATTTCAACTATTAATGAACCGCAAAATTTTACTTGAGTGAGAAGGTGTCTCTCTATTTACAATATAACTGCATGACGTGTATATACCTTTTTTATCCGTCGTGGTGTGGCAATGGTATTGACCACTTGTATCTTTTGTCGAACGTAAGAGATCCATCTCATAACTTGGTAACGTATGATTAGGTTGAAAATATCACAAGAAATCTCTTGACTACTCGATATGCAAACGACATGTTTACAGTGTTGAGATCGGAGCACACACATAGTTTCTTCACACGCAATCCAGTTCATATATGAATTAGAAATTATTGAAGGGGAATTAGCTATGTTGGATTGCAGAATAAAGGGAAACAAGATGAGAGTTTAGACACTAACGTCTATGGAAAACCTTCACATTCAGATCGTTACTTAAACTTCAAACCGTCTCATCCTATGTCAAAGTTGGCTTAGTGAAGCGTCTAAGTAACAGGGCTAAAATCTTACTAGTATAACAGAAGACCTAAGACAAGAAACCAAATACATAAAGGACATCTTACCAACATTAATCCTCCCAAATTATTTGGTAAGTTCCTTAGGAATCGTAAGAAAAATATAACCAATAATTGGTAACACGGGTATTAATAGTAGTAATAATAATGTTAATAATGGTAGTGGGAATACTGTGAAGAGATAATTCAAAACCTCTGCAGTATTATCATGCAAATTAGGGACCTCAGGAACACTGCGTAAAATTCTCAATGAGGCTGGATTAGAGTGCCATTTAAACCTAAAAACTCACTTACAAATAAGCTTTGTAGGTTAGAAGATCCTATTGCTCCAATTAAACAGAATAACTTAGTTTACCAAATCCCTTGCAACGATTTCGAGTCCAAATACGTCAGTCAAAGTAGTCGACCAGTGTCAATTAGGCTATCCGAGCACAAAACCCTAGCTAGGTCAAAATTGGTAGGTCCTATTAGATTGTTTATTTAATGTAGCACATATCGACATTATAATTTACTTGATGGCGTTTTGAGTAGAATTTATTGCTCATATTCTTATCAAAGAATATACCAGAGAATTTGAGCAATAAATTCTGCTCGAAACGTCATCAAGTAAACTGTACTCTACCACGGTGCCGAAGTTTTTCCCTTACATTCGTAGATCCTAGTAAGGTAAGGAATTTAGAAAAACGCTCAGCCATGGCTATGTTTGCGATTACATACAATAGGATGGGACAGGGTGAAAACCCTTAAAACTAACATAGGGTGGAGGGAGGGAGAGATTGATAACTAAATCTGTGTTTATCGAATCTGCATCTAATACAAGTAACGAGAATGACTCAGCATCTGTTCCGGATATATGGAAAATCTTACTACCCATATCACAAAAGGGGCGAGGAAATTATGACTATATAAAGGATATCCCAAAGTTGTGTAGTTATCTTGATTTAACTATGGACAATAATTTATGTCCGAAACGTAATCCAGTAAACAATACTGTTACACTGTATGATAAATCTAATAAGTCAATAGAAAAAGAATTGCATTTTCACACTGCGCAAGTTTTACTCTTGTATTAATCTCGTGACTAGTTTGTGGAAATCGATTTCTATGTTTAAGAAAACTGAAATTCATACTTTTAGTTGCTCTTTATTGCATGAAGTTACTTACTTTTCTGTAGCAGACTGCAATGCTTAATAGTGGGAATAGAGTTGTTTTGTTTCTTACGAAATGCAATGACAAATTGTCTTTGCACGTTGGCTTTGAATGCATCATATCCATGAAAACATTCATCTCATCGGGATAGAAGTGATTCCAGTGTATCTGTTACTATTTTGAATTTTGTTGCTTACATACATCCAGACAATCGATTTAAATTGTTTTTATGTCTCTCTTTTGTAGATACAAATATGTACGCATTGATGGTCGTGTACGAGGTCATTTAAGACAAGTTACAATTGATCGTTTCAATTCACCGAACTCAGAATTCTTTATCTTTTTATTGTCGACGCGTGCTGGTGGAGAAGGGATCAATCTTGCTTCAGCGGATACGGTAAAATACCAGTAACTGAAACAATATAAGTGTATCATTTTACTCTTTTTAGAATCAGATATTTAGGTGGATAGATAAGATCAAAAAAGGATCAAGAAATACTACGTAATGGTCCAAGTTGCCGCACCTCATATTAACTCATCAATTGTGAAAGTACCAGGACGAAATATAATTAAATGAAGAGGGAAGCAGTTAAAAGTGATAGACAGTCGTAACACCATGACAAAGAGGAATAAGAAAATACTGAATCCAGTATGACGATTAAGATGGGAATAATGCGTGGAAAAATTTGAGCCACTGACAACAATTCCGAGCTACATCACCTAGAGTTGCCAACCATCGATTTCGGTTGTCATACAGATTCCAACTGAAAAATCTACATTTTCATACACGCCTCACACCAACAGTCAGAGACTTCATGGATTGATGTCATGTATTAAGCCTCGCCGCCTATAAGCTTTCTCTAGTGTAAACTACTTCAGCTAACACGGCGAGATGAGCCAGACGGTGACTAGGCATGTATGGCACATACTCCAGCCATATAAGCCAATGAAGGTTCGAAACCTCACTAACTGACTTGCTTCTTGTGCCTAAACTCTAAGTCTGACGTCTTCATTACGGACGTTGTTGTACCATGACAGACAACCTATGTTACAAAGACACCTGTGATTGAATACCTGAAGGCTTGTCATGTTGTTTACCTTTACTGGTTATGTTTCACATTGGCACAGTAGAACAGAATGAACTGTAGCACAGTATACTCGGTCCTCAATCGACAACTGGATATCACGGTGTTGTCAAAGATGGCGTAGGTTATCGAGAGCCAAGAGGGCCTTTTGCATCCGTGAGCAGACTTCGTCAGTGACTGATTTGACCCAACAGGGCCCATCTGACTTCCCAGGTAAGTTGAGTCAACATGCTGAACTATTTCAGTCCCTATTGTTAGACAGGGCATCACTGAAGAACAGTCCTGGAGCCAAAATTTACATTTGAGTGGCGAGAAACGTATTCCAAACATTCTTGAATTTTCACTTAAGTTGTCCAGTAGACTCTGCATCTAGTCAATGTGTTCACTAAACAGGACTATGTCACCCGCGTACTCCACATCTACTAGTGAGTTTTCTGTTACAAGATCAGTCCTTGTGAAGTTAGATGTGGATAAGGAGACATCAACAAGTACGTCTATGATGAACTTTCAGGAGCGTGGAGAGAGCGGACAAACTTGATGGATGTCACTCGAAGTACACAACTCACTTGTTAACTCACCATCGCTTCTAAAAAAACCGGTATCCGAGTACAGAGGCTTCAACGAAGCGTTGTTCTTCGTTGGCACGCCTTTCAGTGAGAGCTACTACCATATGATGTCTGGGTCGACGTAACTGAATGCCCCTTTTTATGTCGAGAAATACAGCTAGTGTTGGGCGTCGGTGAGTGTCCGCGTGTCGCAGAAATTGGT
This sequence comes from Heterobilharzia americana, assembly GCA_944470555.2. NCBI lineage: Eukaryota > Metazoa > Platyhelminthes > Trematoda > Strigeidida > Schistosomatidae > Heterobilharzia > Heterobilharzia americana. The sequence goes on from OX104134.1 coordinate 57,809,499, forward strand.
GGCGACTGAATATCTGGTCGATAAACCCATGATCAGGTCTGAAACTTGCCTATTTCTTGCAGGTTGTCTGTTTCAGAGCTCCACTTAGACGTCTAATTAATATGGAAGGTAAAATCTCAGACAATGTTTGTCAGGCTTATTCCGTTGTGCTCGTCACAAGGGGCCTTTTCGCCTTTCTTAAAGACTGGGACAATTTGTGATTGAGACCAGTCAGTAAGAATCATGTCTGACTGTAGTGCACTAGCTTATAGTTCAGCTAATCTGACTAGTAATCTTATACCAGCGTTCTTGAATACTTTTGGTACTAGTCCATCTGTCTTTATTACCCTTCCTCGTTTCAGGTTGCTCATAGTCTTTTCGGCTTCTGTAAGTGTTGGGGGTCGTATGTGGATGTTCCACTGAGAAACCAACTGGATGGGGGATAAGGAAATAGGTAGAGGCCTGTTGAACTATTTCTCGGAGTTATCTCTTATGCGCAGAGTCGCAAATCTATATTCTCCTTTGTCGTCTCACTGACCACTGACCTTTTCGCCCCAGTTTCTTAGAAAATTCTCAAAACCTGTCTGTTATTACTTATCGCCGCTCCTTTCTCCTTCTCTTTAACCTTTGCTGCTCACCATTGTTTGCGATCATTGCGTAGACAGACCTGTAGTCAGCCTACATTTGGGTTGCTTCCGCTCCTCATTGTACTCGTAGTTTGCAAAAGTGCATTACCGTGGATCCATTAGTTCAGATGAAGCTATTGAGATACACTGGTCTTTTAAACCCCTCCCCCCTTTCAATTAAGTTTTTACAGCAGGCTGAACATGGAACAAGTTTTCTTCGTGATGAGTAATCTTGTTCCGCGGTGATACTGATGACTGTTTAGCAATTTTTTCACCGGAAGCGTCCTTAATGCTCTCATTTTCGAGCTGCCCGTGCAATTGTCTTATTCTTTTGGTTTTTCTAGGTCCATTTAGGTGAAAACATACACTTGCGAAATGTAAGAGCTTTTAGCATCGTAGTCAATTATTGCTGACAGATACTGCGATGGTTTACGTTTCAACTTTTCACTAGACTGTTTGTGGTAACAGTGTTTTTAAATTTTTAGTAAATTTTATCCGTATTAGTGATTCCAAGACAATCCATTATTTTGTTTGATTATTTCAGTAAGTCGTGACAAACAGGTTGTCGGAATTTCCACAATGATTAGTTCGGATATGTGGTATATTAATCAGCTTATGCCTAAATGACTGCAGTTGACCCTGTGTTTATATGTATGCAGAGCTTTCCTACTGAATTCAGTTTTTTGTAGCTGAATATGCGTTTTTATTGCATTTTTAATTGTCCTGTGTTAAAGTATTCTTCCTAGTTCACTTCGCTTTAGTGTTTTATGTTCAATGTATTAGTTTTATATCGATTCGCGTCTAGTTTATACTTCATATTTTGATTGCTCTGCTGTTTCATGATTGTTAAATCGATACGTTTAGTAATGAAAGATGAAGGAGGTCAGAGCGTATACGTAGGATTGTGATGAATTGGTCTAAATATTGTAAAGTTTTGACGGAACATTCTTGTGTCTTATTAAAAATCAAATTGTTGGCCTACTCAAAAAATTCAAATAACTTACACAATGATGCATCAGTCCCCGTTATCACCACTTATGATTTGGACAGTAGACCGAAACAAGTTCAGTACGCGTCTAGAATCACTTTCTTGCTTAGCATCAATGTGGTAGCAAACTTCAGTGTGATCGATCAGTGTAGTGTGGTGCCGAACGATAGTAAAAAAGGTTGTGTGGATTGGGTTCACTCAATATGGGTTTCATCATAGAAAGAGAAATGCTCCACCGTGACATGACACAAAATATGTTTCTAGCATTAACTGAAGTCAACTAACCTCCAAATCGGTTTATTGAGGGTTTGTTATACAACTCCAACCACTTATGGTGTTTTCTGGCACTATTAGGTGACAAGATTAATTGGAATTGAGTGTCATCAGCACCCGAATAAATCCCGTAATCTCGGTATTTGTCTGGATCCTAAACTTACTATTGTTGAATAATTAAATTTTGTTATCATTGGAAACTGGTTAAATTTTTTCTACTTAATGTCTGGTATTTTTTAATCAGGTTGTTCTTTATGATTCTGACTGGAATCCTCAATGGGATTTGCAGGCTCTCTCTCGGGCTCATCGGATAGGGCAGTCCAAACATGTAGTTATTTACCGGTTTATAACACGTCATAGTATCGAGGAAAAGATATCTCAAGTGGCACGTCGAAAACTTGCTCTGACTCAGTTGATTGTTGATCAGCATCAAAAGCGTTCTCCGAAAACTTCAGAAAATCCTTCAGTTCCGCTTCTGCAACCGCTTTTAGAAGAGAAGCAGCAGGAGCCAGTTGAAGATGATGATAAGGTGCAAACATTGACAAATATGAATGATTCACAAGCTAATCAAGACTCTATCTCCAGATCTGATCAAGACCATATTCTTCCAGATTCCACTCAAACACAATCGAACACCAAATCAGTGACTCGTCTGACCCGTTCAGAAATGGATGAATTATTGCGTTCTGGTGTCGAAGCCCTATTTGCTTCGGATGATTCCTATAGTACAGAGGATTTATACAATGCAGCTCGAGTGGACGGTTAGTTTGCTTGTGTTAAAATGACATTTAACGATGTTTGAACTGATCAAAATTTGATTTAAAAAAAGCTAATTTCAGAAACTAGTTAGTAGTTAGTAGATCAGTAAGGAGGAATTTTAAAAAAAGTATATACCAAAAGCATCTGAGATCACCGGTTTTATCAGATCTAGTTTATTCTGTTCGTGTGTCTTGTTGCATCTTCTCTGTTTTACTAACATGCTCAGTTGGACTTCGGCAACAGTTGATGCTGTTTATGCATCATTTTCAGGTATTGACATCCACAATGCAGCGTTTTCAAACTAATTGCATCTGTGGCCCATTGGTTTGGACACGACTTTCAACTTACAAGTCCCAGGTTCGAATGCAGCTGCACCTACTAAGATTTGGGCAACCAAGTAGCATCATTGGATCTCACGCAATAAATGTGGCTCACTGCCTACTGCATGAGAGCGCACTGGATTGTTGAATGCATTTCGTTTTGTCGTTTTAAAATCGACTTTATCTAGGTTTTTAAAGGACTGTATCACATTTTTCACTAGATCCTAGTCATCGTATCATATTTATTCCATTTATTTCTTATTATAAACTCCTACACATTTAATAAACTTCAGGATCAAAATTTGACCTACTAGAGTTGAATACGTTGATCATTGGGTAAGTGGACTATGTATGAAATATATTTGTAAAATCCCAATAAGCTAGGAAAATAAATTTCCGACCTTTGGCGCCTTCATGGAAATCAATTGTTTAGATAGGCTAAACAGTCGATAACTTGTTAAGTGAAGATGCTGACAAAATACGGGGTCTTTCGAACGCGTTGAGCGGAAATCTGAGAATGTTAGGCATGCGTTTTGCACCTGTCAAGTGTAAGATGATGCTTCAGGACTGGTCTGTACTTAACCCTAGTTTAAGGATAGCGAGTATAGTAGTTGAATGCGTCAACTGCTTTACTTACCTGGAGAGCTGCATCAGCTTGAACAAGCTGTCTGCTGATGAAATCTCAGCTGGAATACAGAAGACGCGTTTGGCATTTGCTAACTTGCATTATCTCTGACATAAATGGCAAGGCATCCGACTACCTATGAGAGGATGCGTATACTGTGCTGTAGTTCGTGCTTTCCTGCTAACATGGCTGTAAGATATGGCCGTTAAAAGACGTGAAGCGACCACAGATGTTTTTGTAGCATCGCTGGTGCTTGATGGGATTACCGTATGAGCAATATTGAGGTCAGACGAAGGGTATTAGGCAAAACGGGCAAGTCGATTGATGAGGTTGTGACAATTCATCGACTAAGATGGCTTGGACATGTATTAAGCATGCCACCCCACCACCTACCTCAACGCTTCATACTAGGGGAAGTTGGATTAGGCTAAAAGATGGTTCAGGGTGATCAGACCAAGACATGGCGCCAGTCCAAAAAGTCTCTAACTGTTGGTCTCAGGCGTATGGGGAGATATAGACTATCTGGTTGGGCTCCCTAAGAGGAAAGGAATCATTGGTTGGGGACTTTTTTGACGTAGCTGAAAATCGGTCATAATGATGCAAGTGTATTCGTTCCCTGACGTTACCTAAAGCTTGACTATTCGCTCTAACCTTTATCTTCAAATTTTTGGTTCTCCTACACAACTTTATCTACTTTGATATCACCCTTTTTCTATCCACTTTTTCTTTGTATGCTAATCTGTAGTGTGGTAACTTGAACTGATGCATTTGTATGCGAGGATGTATGCTGATTTTTTCTGTCTTTTATACTGGTGCATGTATCTTGATGTAGTTGTGTGAAGACGAGGACCGCTACTCATAGTCTCAAGCTTCATGACTAAATAACTAGCTAGTTAGGCTTAGGAGTCGCGCCTTTATCATGTAATTCATTAACTGCATTATTTCTGCGAAAGTTAATGAATTGAACACTAGGGTGCAGCTTGAAAGTCTTATTAACCAAACAAGCTGTTTTGTTTCGGAAACTTCTGATAATTCAGGTTCAAAATACTGCATCGTTGATATCCGTACTTGAAAGTGTTTCATAAACACCACCAGCTGTTGTCAAAATGACACAAATTTCAACTGAGCAAATTAGGAAAAACTCGAAGGTATAACTTGCATTTCTAGACAAAAGGGATTAGGAATTGTTGTCCTAAGGTTGCAAATCTTAAGAAATATACTTATGTATTTGAAATTTATTGAGCAAATAGACGACATATCACGTAAAAGTTGAGTTCATTGAGTAGAAGTGTAGGAAGTTATCAAAAACCATTGTATGTTAATAAGTTATTTTGGCTTACTTTAATATTCTTGGTAACTTTCTGTCAGCAATTTGAATCGCTGTTAGACTTAATCTTACTCATGTGTTAGTTTCCTGATATGTATAACTGTAATTTGTGTAGCGGATGAATCACGAGACTCCTGTAGAAGAATTGTGTATGATGAACAAGCTATTTTAAAACTACTGGATCGTTCACAAATGATGGCTGATTCGGAACAAACAATTTCAGCTGCTGATGAGTATTTAAGTGCTTTCCGAGTTGCACACTTTGATGAAACAAACACTGTTACTGATGATTCTGAGGCAAAGCATAATGAGGAACTAAACGATAATTTTCAGGAATCGGAAATTACAGAAGAGAAGACAGTATCAGTTCATCCAACCACATTTATTCACGAAACAAATACTGAGGTATGCCTCTTTACCCAAATTCATAATCTGTGATTTGCTATTACACTCTTTAACCAATTACTTCGATTATAGTTTGCCAAGTTTTCTGTGTCATGTTAAAAGTTACTGATAGGACTTTGTGTATACAGTATTCTGGTAAAACCGGGTGAAGCGTTATTTTTGTGATGAAAATACCAGTTTCAACAGAAGTAACTGCTGTCTTAAAGGCTTTTTGTCTCAGGAAACAAAACTCCAGTTTCCCGGGACTTCTTGTAGAATTGGTCACACTGATTTTTATGGAAGTGAGAATGCTGTGTTTGTGTAATTCATTAAATTCTCACAACATATTCGACATATTTATGCAATACATAGGAGACTTGTCTTAACTGCTAATTTTTTTTATTGACATGGTATCTAATAAGAAATGATATCAGAAGTTGTACCAAAAAAGTATTTTAAGTACTGTTTCTTTAAAATCCCAATCGCAATATCACTTTATGTATTTAAGGTTGTAAATTTGGAACCAATTCAAAGTATTTTCCGGCGCATTAACTCTGTCAAACAGTTTATTAATTTCCATGCAAATAGAACGCCATATATTTTTTTAAAACCTGTATTTATATTGTACAGTTTTTTCTGCAGCTTTAAACTACTCTAATTTCTTTCCACCCATCCAGATGCATTCATTATTTTCTTTGTCACAGGCTCCCAGAATTTTATCTCATTGCTGTCACTGTCTACTATTGTAATCAAAAGTAACTGTTTACTCGAGACTTAGTGTACTCTTTGAAGACTCATCTTATACTTGACTAGATTCTTATGTTAATAGGTCAGTCACTGGAAAAGAAATAAGAGAAATAGTGGGAACTGACCATCCGATAATTCACGGTTCATGCGTTTATACATGTGATTTGCAATCTGACATTTCAAAATAAACTAAATTAAATCAAATAAATCATTTGAGCTATTGAGAGAATAACATTCTCAGTTAAGTAATGTATACTTTCCAAAAGATGAAAATACAACGGTTTTTCAGATGTGGCTGCGAAACAAAATTTTGAAGTGCTTGTTTTGTTAAAGCTTTTTCGATACATAAATAATCCGTTGAAGTATATTTATCCAAGTTCCTATCTTCCTTTCCTGAGTCCCTTCCCAACATGTAATACTTTTAGATATACAAGGTCGTTGATCATCTGCTTTTAAACTAAAACGTAATTTGACTGATAATATACAGAATATGTCGCTGTTCTTAGTGTATTGACAAGCGATATTATTGATTTCTTCTTTCATGCTTTTATCAGTGCATTGGATATGCTGAATTTTGGGATAAACTGTTACGTGAGCGTCATGACCGTCTTGTTAATGCGGAACTGGAATCAGCAAGTAAATCAAGGCGCAACAATCGAAGCATTTATAGACAGGTCTTAAGTGATTTGATAACTGATAAGTCTCTTGATAATGTCGAAGAAGTAACTATCAGAAAACAACTAAAACTTGAAAAGGATGATGAACACTCAACAGATTCATCTGTCGGTGATAAGGAAAAACTTTTCAATAGGACTGAAGCTGTCCGTGAAGTAACAAAATTACGTTTGTCCCGGCAGGAATTGCGCAAAGTCTTCAACTTCTATCATAGATTTGAGGATGAGAAGTTAAAATCTCTAGTTGAAGAACTTAAAAGTAAATATGCAAGTCTGGAGAATGAAAACAACAGAACTAGAACTCGTTACTCAAAACCAATGCCTGCATCAGTTAAACGATCAAGGTTATCGAAGTCAACTGGTAAGATGGCAAGTTACCAACCTATTTATCCGTCACCCAGTTTTCAAGATTTTTCCACAGACCATATAATAGATTTTGAGGATTCTGAAGAGGAGTGCTCGTTTCCTGAAATTACCAGTGATGACGATCCTTCTTATATGCCGTCTGATGAAGGTGATTTAGTCGACACTGTTGAATTAAAAGATTCACTGCCATCATATGTAAGCATTTATGTAATTTAGTAAACAAGACCTTAATTTTGTGTAACATATTTGACTAATCATACGATTCTTAGACAATCACTGATGGAACGTCACATAATTATATGGATAATGAAAGTCATAAAAGTAGCGATGAGTCAAACGAAATTCAACTCTCAGTCAGTCAATAATTAAAAAGATTTTTACGATTATAATAGGAATAAGCAAGCGATTAATCAAAATCCAGATGAAATAAAAGAAAGACTTAGTGAGTGGAATTCATTACAACAGGCAGTTTTGTTCGAACAACTGCTATATTTGGTTTACTTATATTTAGGTGATAGGAGATTTCACTTTATTGTTCAATGAACCCTTCACGTCCAAGTTATTAATCCATCATGGAATAAATGGATCCATATGTCTACGTATGAATATGAATAATAAAGCAGTTTTATGTAATATAATCATAATAACTTCTAACCCAATAATTTTAAATCTTTTGAGAAGCGTTAACTTCATCCAAGATATTTTTCGCTATTTCTAGCATCATTTATCATCACTGAAGTATGCTTGTACCTCATATCCTCGTACTCCAATCTACCTTGCATAGTCTAGGTAATAATTATTATTCAATTGGTAGTTTATAGGGATTAATTGACTGCAGAGTAGTTTTCATCATGTGTGTGCGTACTGTTAGACAGTTAATTGTAAGCTAGGACTAAACAGCTGTCCAGAGCTCCCAGGTTTCCAGGGGTTTTTCAACTAGTTTCAATTCGTGATGAAAATTAATTTCTGATAATTA
>OX104134.1:57817817-58023678 GCA_944470555.2 Heterobilharzia americana
ATCAACTTGGTTTTGAAGAGCGTGTAAACTTGTTTCAAATACACCTAACCTTTTGGCACTTGACTGAGCTAAGCGTAATATAGTTACCAGGTTGGCATTGACGATAGCTTCCGTCTTAAAACGACTGATACCTCTCATGAGTAAGTTGCTGATGCTTGTCAGTGAATGATGTACGAGGTGACTTATAATTTCCAGTCTTTGATGATAGTCACTCATGCAGCTGGTAAACGCTTTCATGTATAAAGATAGACCAATGTATCTAGTTAGGAATTTGAAACGACTAGCAATCAGACCTCCTGATGTGATAAGTTGGTTTATAATAAATGAAAATGATGGGAAGAGACGAGTGTGTCTAGAAAATAGCAATTCTCCATAGTCTATTAAAAATCTTTCAATATCACCATTGATATTATTGAACGAAAAGAGTCTCTCAGTTGTTAAAAGACGACGGACAAGAGAAACGACTTCTTTCTTCAACCGTTTGTAGTGTGATGAATCAGAAGAACAATAAGCATTGATTAAAGATTCACCTGAAGGTAAACTTAAGCTGCCACCACTCTTAAGAGCTGTCATTGTTGGGGTACTAAGAACTACGCATAGAACAATAAAATCTTGCACGGCCTGATTCTGCAATCTAGAATCACCGGTATTGTCACAGGGAGAATTTGACGTGTGACACGTCAGACCAATTACACGTACCCATCTAAAATAGAAAATAAATTATCGCTGCAAAGCATTCGTATATAGGAATGGTAGAAAATATAAAAGGCCATGACAGTAGAGTGAAAGTACTTCAACTCTATCGGATTAAGTGTGAAAACCGAAGTCAAAGCGCTCATACAAATGATAAAAACTGATATGTACACACAAACACTTGTTGAAATACTTAAACAACTTCAGTATCTTATAACTAATAGGCAGTGATTTAAAAATTATGCTACCGCAAAGTTCGGTAAATTTGATTAGTTTAAAAAACCTACTGAATTGTGAGGAGGATAACAACACAACTGTACTTTGAAAGATTATCATGTTTACCCTCACATGTTTCTCCCTGAACGACTTAGATGTTATAACCTTTGAAAACCGATATTTCATTAGTTACCTTTTGTCCTTTAGCGTCCTCAGTGAGCTCAAAATAGTACCATCATATGACTCAATATATATGGCCATATTCTGACTGTTGGAGGAATCTTCTATCTCGTACGCCACTTTCATAATCTGAGTGTCACTACTGCCACTAGAACCAATGTGAATCCGAACGAACGAACGAAACGAAACGCACTAAACCTTTACGTTCAGAGTTGACCAAATGTTCAAGAATTGAACTGTTAATTGATTACATTCTTCCCTCGACAACCATGCAGGATAGTGCTCCGAGATACGTTTGGAAAGCGTGCGCTTCATGCGGCCTATATAACTAGCTCCACGGGAGCAAGTAAATTTGTAGACACACATCGAGGTGGCCCACAGTGGCAACTTGTCCTTAACGCACTCCTTGTGGACATTGGCCCAGTAGTTAATAAGCCATATCGATTTTGTGAGGGATAGTGATACTATATGTCTAACCCTCGGTAGATACAGCGTGATTCAAACAGGTGGCCCACTTGGTTGACTGTCACCGCCCTCATCTACTGAGCCATAACTCCACCGAATCGACTTCGCAACCTATTAGGAGAACAATAATGTTTCTTTTGACTTTATGAATCTGCTTTGCATGTCATGATTTAAGATCCATTTTTAGAAGATCTAAAAACGCTTAAGGTATTACTAGTAAGTTCGAACAACCCATATTTGAGAGTGCTACCACGTAACTGCATTCACATAAAGGATGATTTCATATAAAGAATGTTTTTTCAAATTAATTTAGCTTTCAGTAGAAACAGCCCAGCATCCTGTACTGGTGGTTTGACAAAAGAACTGATCCACATTACCCTTCTATGAGTAACAGGAGAAATATTTGGTTCAGTAAAACCGAAGTTCATCAGCAAAATACTATCCTACACTTTATCAAAATATATTGATAAAAGTCAGAACTGTAGGCACTTTGCGGCAAAGAAATAATCTGTAACCCTCACTTGAAAACAACTACCAAGTAACGAGACAACGTAAATTCTATCCCAACATTTTTTTGTTATGTGACATACAAAGGTACGAAATCCCTAATTTTCTGTTGCCTTAAGATACTTTACCAGGAAAAAAACACAAAACTACACTCACTCAGATGTGATATTTCGGTTAAACTGAAACGCAACTCGCAAGAGGTCAACAAGTGTAGAATTAATTGAATCTGTGGAACCAAACGAACCTGATTTAGCAAAAGTAAAAAAGGTACGCAACCGTGTAACAAGCTTCGATAATTCAGTTGACGTCTGTGGTACAGCTGGTCCATTGATAAGAAGACAACGAGTTATTACAGGGAGATAATCAAAGTAAAAATCACGGCCACCACAACGATCAAGAAGATCAAAGCAAGCAGTATATAGTCGGTCCGTTAGCTCGCCTTGAACCGAAAAGCTTGTTAAACATTCAATGAGACAAACAATTGCATTACATTCTTTTGGTGAACTGCGTTGATTCTCAAGAGATATTGTGTCAAATAAGTCGATGAGCTGCAAAACAAGTAAAGACCTATCTTCATCACTCAGTATACACCCTGAAGAACAAGGTGAAGATGCTAGATCAGGAAGAATTTCCAAAATTTTTGCTTGGACCCTCGGTTCTTCAGCAATTTGAAATAACTCTATCAGACGTGTAGATATATCAGAAAAGGTTTGTTTGGTACTAAATAATGCACCCAGTCCAATAGGTTGTCGAAATTGTTTAAGAAGTTGCTCCGAATAAGCAGAATGGTTGGCAACTAGTTCCAATATTAAATCTGTCAAAACACAGCATAAACAAGGAGTGAACAAAAGTATCTGAAAAGCCGTTGCTGGGGGACCAAACAGTATCAAAATGTCATCATTAGGGAGGTCAAACTCGGAATCAGGTGCATCTGTGAGTAAAGGACATAGCAAACTGGAAAATGTAGATAAAGTATGTGTTATATTTTCATCTGAAACCGATGCTAATTGACGCAGCTCCAAGCACAATTTCTCACATACGGGTTTGTTTAGTCTTGAGAAAAGTTTCTAAGTGACGACATCGCTTTTGGCAGAATGTGCAGTGGCCCAAGGTGTATTTGAACTCAATTTTTGATTATCATCAGGTAGAAACGGCATTTTAGCAAGATAAAGCTGTCCCGTACTTTTGCATCGACTAATTCCAATTTTTTGCAGGACATCCTGTAAGGATGGTGTAGGGACTACAAAGAAAGGAGTAGCCTCAGCACTTGCTGATAGCCAACTATCTTCAGGTAAATAATCATCAGATAAATCTTTGTCTCCACACCCCAAAGCGCTGGATATTCGTGATAACATTGGATCAAATTAGTTGATAATACTTTATTGAGCAAAAATGTAGAGGAAGTAAAACCTATAGGTAAATAAAACGAATAACAAACAAAACAATGACAGTCTAAATTAAAAACTAAAGTTAGAAAGCCTGACACAATTATTAGAGAGGCAACGGACTTCGACTTCAGAAACAGTTAAGAGACAAAATGACTCCGTGATTTATTAAACAGACAGAAAAACATTCGAAAGCTAACAGTTAATCAAACCTTTCTGTTCAAACTCATAAAGTTATAGTCATGGTAACCGAAGAAAAAAAAAATAGTCAGTCACGGCATTCACTTCGAGTGCAAGAGGAATGAAATGAGACCACATGTAATGTGAAAATTCCACGATTAATACTTTTGCTTCCAACGTTCTGATAAATCAGCTTCAAGTCTACAACACATGATCTAACTATACATATTAACACATATGACTTAAAAAAGAGGATGGAGGTTTTGGTTCTGGGCCACATCTCATTTCGTTTCAAGTCGCTGCGTTGCATGATCTCTTGGACCTCACCGAGGGAGTCACCCTGGAGAAAAAAGATTAGTCTGACCATCAACTAAGTGACCGATTACGCTTGAGACATGGTGGAGCTATTTGGGAAACAAAACTTGCACATCAGGCTTACAGTTCGATTATGTTATCTTTACTGACTCAGTACTTTAGTATATGCAAAGCATTGACGGAAAGCATAAGAGGTGGTTTCAGTAAGGCAACCTCGGATGATGAAGGATGTACACCATCTTGTCATGCACGTAAGGTCCGCCATTCAGATGCTGCTATGAATTAGAAATAAACAAGGTTAGCAGTACATAACACGGATGAAATATCCGTCCCCGGCGATATGGGTCCTCTCTAGCCAGTGTTAGAACAGTCAGACCTCAAAACATCCCGCAAAAGGCCGCGTGTGACAGGCGTCAAATATGTGTCTCATGGGCTCTGCGGTCACACAAATCTTCTCTTCTAGGTATCTTAAGAAATAGCCTTCCACGGCGTCGGTAGCTGGGAAGTACCAACCTCCTCTTCAACTGTCTCCTCCTTTACCTTCAATCCTAGATATTAGCTTTAAGGCTCTTCAACCTTATCCAGCCCCTCGCTTTGCAACCATTTTCAACGATCAGAACCATTGAGACTTTATTCGCAGTCTCCTAAGACCCCCCCCCCCCATCGATTTCATGTAGGAGCTTTCAACGTCAGAACTCTATGCCAAATCGGATAACAAGCATCACTCGGTAAAACTCTAAAATCTCTAACCATGGAGGTATGCTGTCTCTGAGACACACATACAGGACTCAAGTGTGGTTACTCGCCTGACCTCACCTGTCCAGCGCAGTTACTATTTAAGATCCACGTTATGAGTATCCGGAGACCCAATGGCTAGCTCTCGTGGAATCCCTGGTATAGACAGAGCGTTCAGCTGTAGAGAGGAAAACGCGCTTGTTGACTAGATACCAGTCAACAGCCTACTATATGCTGTTCGACTGAATCGATCTGCAAGGACTAAGAAGGATCGTGAGACCAACCGATGCCCATTCGAAGCCGCCTACTCACCCACAGACTGTAGTCTGGATGATGCACAAAATGAACTATACGAAAAGTTGTCAATATTGCTAGAGAAAGCAAAACGATGTAGTTAAAACGGCACGTGACTTTAAAGCCCAAGTAAGGAAGCTGAACCAGTCAGAAGGGCAGTTTGGGGGTATTTAAGGGACTCCATGCCAATGAACAACCTCGCCTGGTTAACTAGTTCACTAGTCACTAGCCGGTCCCGAACCGGGATCATAACAGTAAGATTCAACTCAAAAGGAAGGAAAGTCACAATCTTCCAATGCTACGATATCCACCTACAAATAATGCAGATTAAGAGAAGGAGGAGGAATTCTACAGACAAATGCAAGCAGAACTGCACAAAACCCCACTCCAGTTGGTTACATCAAAATCCTAATGGGCGACATGAATGCCAAACTGGGGACGGATAAAACAGGGAGAGAACTAATCATGGGTCGAGAAGCAGTGTGTGAAATGATTGAGAACGGAGAACTGTTTGCAGATTTCTGTGCATTCAACGATTTGGTGATTGGAGGCAGCGTGTACAAACACAAGGATATTTACAAGGCGACATGGATTTCACCAGACACTAAAAATCATATCGACTTCATATCAATGTGAAGTGGAGACGCAGATGTAGATGGATCACATCATCCACTATCTAGTGCAAGGAACCTTCAAAATCAAGTTGAAAGACTTCAAAGAAGCTGGTGATAGACCACAGTTTAAGTTCAACACTCAGAACAGAAACTGAACTAAAGGACGAAACTACAAAGGACATCTCACATCAGCCATCAGGATAAAATGGAAGACATTAAGCAACATCCCTGAAGAAACCTGTGTGGAAGAACAGCGGAACTCCGTGAATAACATGTGGGAAGAAACCTGTATAACCATGTTAGGAAGGCAAAAGGGAGAAGACAAGAAATAGATCTCGACGGACACATGGAAGCTGATAGCGGAGGGAGAGGAAGATGGTGAAGCAGAAGGTGAACCACTACAGCGCAGTGCAGTGCAGAGATGAACAACGAAAAGAGGAACTGAGTACAACGTATAAAACACTACACTGGACAAAAAAGTGAAGAGTGCGCGCAAAGACGAAAGACACTTCCATGACACACTTGCAAGTGAAGCTGAACACGCTGCTGGTAGGAGAGACCTGACATTATATCAAATAACCAGGTTACTATCAGGGAAGAAACCAATGAAACCAATGAGAGACAGTGAAGGAAAGTTAGTTACCAAGGAGGATAGACAAAGGAAACGAAGTGACCACTTCGGAAAACTCTTGAACCGATAACCACCTGCAACTTGTCCAGAATTACCACCAGCAGCCACAGAATTATCATTGAACACAAGCCCTCCGACAAAAGTAGAAGTGAAATCCTGAACGCCATTAAGTCGCTGAAATTTGGGAAAGCAGCAGGACTAGATGGAATTCCTCCAGAAGCACTGAAAACAAACACAAAGACAATAGCGGACATGCTCATACCACTAATGCAGGTTTGGAAGGAGGAAAGGTACCAGCAGATTGGGAAAAGGGATACCTAGTCAAACTTCCAAAGAAGGGAGACCTAAGTCTGCAAGAACTGGCGCCGAATCATGTTGCTGTCCACCCCAAGCAAAGTATTAAGCCGCATCATCCTGGAGAGACTAAAGGATGCAGTGGATTCAAAATTGCGACCGCAACAGACTGGCTGGCTGGCTAGCTTCAAGAAGAACAAATCATGTGCAAACCAAATTCCAACGCTACGCATCATCATAGAACGGAGCGGAGAACGGCAGTCAACTCTCTACTTCAACTTCATCGATTTTGTATAGGCCTTCGACAGCGTCAGGTAGCTGCTTCAACACTACGGAGTACCACAAACCTTTACCAACCTTATTCAACAACTATATGAAGATGCCACATACCAAGTGATTTATAATGAAAAGCTCAGTGCCACCTCGGAAGTGGGGACATGAGAAAGACACGGCTGCCGCCTACCATCACCGATCATTCTGGTTGTAGTTCACTGGACTGGATCATGCAATAAACTGTGAGGAGCTGTGAGAAGAGGGGCATACGCTGGCTGGACCGATAAAAGGACCTAGAAGATTTGGATTTCGCCGATGATTTATGTCTAATGCCTTGTCGCACAAACTCGAAGATCTACAGGTAAAAACTAACAAATTGACAGAAGTGGCAGCTGTAGTAACAGTAGTGGTAACCTTCACCCGAAGGTTTGCAAAAGTCATTCAATTTCCGCGACGTCGTCCGAAAACTAATTCCAGCTGGTTCTGATCATGATGAAGACCGAGAGCAACTTAGATGTAAGTTGACTGAGTCTTCGCGGCGACTGCGAGTAGTTGTGGGTGATGAAAATGAGGGAGATGGAAAAATCACCAGCGTTTGGTAACACTCAGCAACTATTTAGGCTTATTAAAGATACCGGTAAAAAGACGATGGTGAGTGAAACCATCAACAAAACGAATAGAATGCTGACAAACTCCCAAGGCATGCGGCTAGAACGCTGGGCAGAACACTTTGAGGCACATTTAACTAGGCCTCAGCAACGCCTCAGTTGTCCAACATCCAACCTGAATCTGAATGAGATGTAGGATGTCAGTCCTCCAGAACTCATTGAGTTGAAAAGGCCAAGACGAACCTGAAACGATGCAAAGCAGCAGGAACTGACATTTGTCTACCAGAAGTTTTTAGGGATGGAAGAAAGAAATTACCCCTTAGAGCGACGGCGGTACTAGGTAGTGTATGGGATCAGAGATAGTCCCATCAGACTGGTTTACTTCATTGATCACCCCAGTCTATACAGTGAGGGATATGTCTTCCTGTGAAAACCATAGAGGAATTAACTTGGCTGATATTGTGTCCAAGATTCTAGTATCCACAGTCATCTGACTGCAAGTTTCAGATCTGCACGAGGGTGCATTATTACAATCTTACCCTACGACAGCTTATGGAACACAAGCATATCTACGTGGCCTGATGGCAGCATTTGACTGTCGACTATGAGGCGTCGTGGCTGTATCTCACTGTGAAGGGAGTACCAAGTAGACATATGACTTTAATCAAAGCTCTCTACTCGAACTTACGCAGCCGTGTAAGCGCTTAGGGAGAGTTGTCATGTGAATTGACGACAACTAGTGGTATCTGCCAAAGATGCCCATTGTCACTGTCCCCATTTATCTTTATCAAAAACGTACTAGTGGACACAACCTTAGGTGCGCTTGACTTCACAAGGATCGACCTAATTCCAAGACGTCATCCGGTTGGCTTGGAGTATGCAGACAATATTGTCCTGCCAGATGAAGACGCTGACAAAATTCAGGGTCTTCTGAATGCGTCGAGCAGAAACCTGTTTGTTTGACATGAGTTTCGCTGGCACGTGTCAAATGTAAGATGATGCTCCATGACTGCAAGTACTCCCAGTTTACTGACAGGAAGTGAAGTAATGGAATGTGTTGGCCACTTCACCAACTTAGGGAGTTGCATCAGATCGAAAGGGCCAGCTGCTGGCGAAGTATCAACTCGGATATAGAAGGCCCATTTGGAATTCGCCAACTTCAGTAACCTGTGGCACCAACTGACAAGATATCCGATTATTTATCAAGAGGCGAGTATACTGTGCTGCAGTTCGTTCTGTCATTTTGTGAGAAATTTGAAATACGACCGTTACAAACAGAAGACATGAAGCGGTTACAGACGTTTGATAATAGGTGTCTTCGTAGCATTGCTCGCGTTTGATAGAATCAGTATGAGCAATATGGAGGTGAGGGTAAGAGTACTAAGCAACACAGGCAAGTCGATTATTGAGGTTGTTAATCTTAGTCAACTCAGATGGTTTGGGTGTGTGTCGCACATGCCAAGCCATCACCTACCTCAACGTACCATGCTACGGGAAGTTGGTTAAATTGGAAGAGGGTTCAGGATGGCCAGACCAAGATGTGGCACCAGTCCATGAAGTCTCTTACAGTTGATTCTAAGCCATGTTCGGAGATGTATACTGCTGGGTTGAGGTCTCTGCGACAAAAGGAATCAGTAATTGAGGACTCTTGGTGACAAGGCGGAAAAAATGGTCAAAATGGTGTAAATGTAATAACTCCCTGATATCTTCGGAAGCTTGGATATTCGCACCAATCGTAATCTTCAGATTGTTTATTCTCTCACACTACTTCATCTTCTTCGACATTGCTTTTTTTCTATCCACCTGTTCTTTGTGTACTACAGTAGGGTATGGCAACTTAGACTGACGCACTTGTATGCGAGTTTTATGTTGATTTTGTCAGTCAGTTAGTATGCCGTAATCAGGTGGTTAATAGACTGTCTCCGCAAAGCACGTGGGGTTATGTTGTCAGAGACAAATAATGATAATTCCTGAAGTTCCAAAACATTTAGTGTATTACAGGGAGCCCTAATAGTTTTCAACAAAGGCTATATTGAGCCGTATGCAAAAAGATGGTTCCAGTGGACATTTTAGGGGGGAAACTCGGAGACATTATCAAGACATGGGGTACGTGAAAATGTGTAGGGTGAAAAGCGGTGCCAAAATAGCACGGGCAGAACTTGAGGCAATGTGTAAAACCCTAGGTTTTCAACCAATTTTTTTCCTCATAGACCCTTGTTTCGCACTGCTAAAACATTGACAGGGCTAAAGAGGCTAAAGAATAAACCACAGAGGATGAAAAGTGAAATCAAAAGCCTAACAGCGGTAGTGGTGAGTATGAAGCTGATAAATCTCTAAGATCAGTTTCTAAACCTGTTTCTAACTCAAAACCTAAAAAACTTGAAAGTGGCTTCTAAGGCCATTCTGGCAACTAGAAAACTGACCAACTAAGTTTCTTCCAATATCCAATATCTATAGTGCGAGCGTAGAAAACTGGTAGTTTTTGATCTCTCGCGCCTAGTTCTTCACTTCATAAAAAACTCTACCCAACTAAAAAAAGTCGAGTCAGTTGAAGTGACAGTCGCTAGGGTAGCCTTCAGAGTAACTTAACCACAAATGTATGAAAGGCCCAAATCCCTCACGATTTCCGTCAGGATTGCGGGAACTCATACCAAGCGCGGTCGTTTTTTCTGAGCTTTTAGCAACCATAACAAACAAGTGGTGCAAATAGTTCAAATGGTTGTTGACGGAATAGAAGAAGCTTTCACTTAACCGGTCTCCGCATACACAATCCGTGGATAGCTACTCCTTGCAGTTGTTAACCTGTGTACAAGTAAAGAAAGAGGGTATCCAGTTGGAGCTTAAAGTATTCAGGTGAAGTAACCTGGATCGCATATTCAGGAAGAGCATTCCAGGGTCTAACTACGCTTAGGGAATAGAAGTTTGGCCCGAAATCTAACCCGCTATGTTCCAGACTTCGTTTCTATACTTGTCCTCTAAGATTAGTGCTACAGCTAAGATTTAAGAAGTGACGAAGTAGGTGTCCAGGCAAGCTGAGAATGTTGTGAGTCATTATCAAGTTAGCCTTCTGTATTCCAGCGGATACAGATCCACTGCAACCAGTTGTTCTTCAACATGTTTCAGACATATCTTCAAACAGATGCATTCTGGGCTGAGTTTGTCCTTCTGGAAATAAGGGGAGATGATGGTCCTGAACACCAGGTGAAGCCTTATGAAGCTGTTGGAAATTTGATGGAACTACCCACGATCGAATTGTCCGAATATTTGTCTGAGAGTTACCAGCACCAAGTTTCCACTAAGTGCGTTTCGTCATAGTCAGCTTAGGATCTTACGTCTTGGGGGACTATGACACCTAACTCCTTCTTTGTTATTGACGCTTCAGGTTCCATGCCGTTGGGCTATATTGATGAGATGCATCGCGTTTCACGTGTATCGCCTTGCGTTTTTCAGGATTAAATGTTAGTCCGTTGGTGACTGTCCAGCTGTGAAGTTAAGTCTTCCTGTGGAGAAACACTGTCGTCTTCCCTTTTGATTTCTCTCCACGGTTTCAGGATTTCTGAAGAGACCTGCTGAGGCAAGTCAATGAACGGAGAACGAATCCCGATAAATTTCAATTTGTCAATAAGGCAGTCGTGATTCACACTGTCGAAAGCTTTAGCGAAGCCTACGTCAATGACATCAATTCGTCCTCTGCGGTCAACAGTGCTAGTCCACCTATCCACTGCAGTGAGCAGGAATACCCTTTTCGGAATCCGTGCTGTTGGAGGACAAAGAAATTTAACTATGTTAGGTAATCCCTCAGTCCATTGTATATTAACGACTCCATTGCTTTGGAAGGAACGGATAGAGTGTCACCAATCTGTATTTCTTTGGATCGCCTCGCTAACCCCCTTTGAAGATTGGTTTTATGTGGCCCAGCTTCTAAGAGTTGGGTATTATCCCCTGACTCAGAGAATTTTTAAATAGCTTACGTAAAGGTTCGGACAAGGTTTAAGCTCCCTCCCGCAGTGTCACCAGATGGATATTATCTGGTCCCGAAGCGGTGTCTTTGGTGAGCAGTAGCAGTTTGCGTTGCACCAGCTGAACGCTTAGGTCGACGACCAGGAATTCTTCTTCGTCATTGGAATATTCGTAAGCTCCTGAGAAGGTAGACCACCACGAAAAAAATTTCAGGTACTGACCGGCCAACAGCTTGGCTGCTTTAGTATCGCTAATAGTAGTAGTAGTAGTAGTAGTAGTAGTAGCAGTAGTAGTAGCAGTAGTTGAGAGACTCCCGCTTTAGCCTGCCGGAGTGAAGTAGCGAGGTGGAAGAGACTTCTGGGGCTGGAAACAAACGTGCTTGTAAGCCCCGACTTGAAGCCGCTGCCGATCGGCTCTCGGTGCCTTCGTACATGTTTCTCGTCTGTTTCAACTGTCTGCAAGTATACTCGATCCCCATCCTTTTGTGTTCGGCCCAGTGGTGTCTCTTTGACCTAAGTCGTTTGCAAGTGTGGTTTTCTATTGCCTTAGGTAACTTGAAGCACTTCAGTCTCGAAAGTGGAACAGACTGACTGATCTCCAGTGGGTGTTCATATCTTGCTGTACATGGTTAATTTTCCAATATGTCTCTTCCACTGCGGTTAGAAAAGCCGGGTATTAAGTCGCCCAAAGTTCCAAAGACGTTGACCAAAAGGTCTGGTTAGATCGATTTCGCAGACAGCGGAAGCAGATCACAGCGTGGTCACTTCTGTCCAAAGGAGGAAGGATTACTGGGTTGTCTATCAGGAACTCTCCATTCGTGAAGACAGCTCAAGAGAGATGGGATTTGAGTCTCCTTCTCTCACTTTACCGTTCTCACACTTTCCTGAAGCTCCAGCTCCTAAATCAGATGGAAGAATCTGCCCTCAGTGGAATAGTCACTCCCGCTAAACGTGTGATCTGCAGTGTTGACCTTCGGCAGGTTACAGTTACCCAAACTACTGTGTCTGTGTGCCCCAGTTTAAGAGAGCAACCAGTTGCCTCTATCATCTAGTCGTCATATTGTAAGTCAGCAGATGGCTTCCTATAAACGACTCCCACCAAGCACCTTGTAGTTTTAAACAGCTTTATGGTGCCCCAAACGGACCCTTCGAGGCATTCCAGCTGTTGAATATGGATTCGGTGAGCTGAGGCAGAGGAGCTGATGTAAAGTGCTACCCCACCTCCTATTAGCCTTCCTGTCGTTGCGAAACGGTATGGTTTTAGCAATTGCCAGCTCCTGATCTGACATGTTAGGAGAAACTTATGTCTCAGTGACACCGATAAAGTGAGCACGAACGTCCTTACATAGCCCCCGCATCTGGTCTTGATTGTTCGGTAGACTGTGTCCAGTTGTATACATACAACTTATGCCATCTACTTGGAATACAATACCTGCACTCTCTCTACTTTCCAGTTGATTGGCTGTGTCCTCAGATGTGGGGTCGGGAACGTACTTGAGTGCTGCCTGATATTGTAGTGTTCCCTGCCTTCTCGCTGATTTTTACATCTAAGCCGTCTTCCAGAGTTACAACTAGTCCCAGTTTTTTCTGTTTTCGTTGCAGCTGTTCATTCTGCGACCTATCAGGCTGCATGCGGCCTCCAGATGACAGGCGATTTTAGTTCACCCAGAAAGCCTCCGGCGTGGATGTTGCCACTTGAAAAATCGGAAAGACCACTTTGATCACCCTCGGTCTGGGGCCGTCATCTGTTTTGGACATCTGTGAGACACTTTGGGCGATTTCCCCTTTGAGGTTCGTAGTATTCTTGAGAAACCTCCACTCACGAAAATCGTAGTGACTATCCTCGGTGCCTGGATTTTCCGGTATGCCTTGTACCATTGGGTGTCCTCCCCTAAAGTAGGCATCACGACTGCCGCCCCACAGATTCTTTAGAGCCTTTCTCTCAAAGTGTGGGATGCCTGGCAACATCCTTACTTCCCTTCGGCTTTTCTCACGTGAGGTGCTAAGAGTACGTCCTCAACATCATCTAAGAATGTTAGCCTTAAAAGATGGAGCCTGGCCCTGGTTATTGAGTCGGGACCATGAGGGAGCCTAGTTGCAGCCACTGGTTTTTCGTGGTCTAGCTTGGGTTTTCCGAACATGTTCTCCCAAAGAATCCCATCATTCTTTCGCTGAGGGCTACATGGGAGATCAGGGCTGTCTTTCAAGTTCATGATGATCAAAGAATCATTTTGGACAGCGGTCTGTCTTGTCAACTGTTGACTCCTCGGCATCTTATGTTGAGCCTTCGTCTATTCTCCAGCTATGTCCTCTTTCCTGGGCAACAAATTTGCTTGTTCGGTGAGCTTGTGAGCAACTCGCATGGTCTGCTGTCCATCCCACTTCCTTGTGGACCCATGTTTACCCTTCCTAATTTCCAGATTACCCTGCTTGGGTTTTTTCCTCGTGTTTCCTATCTTCCTAGACCTGATGGGTTTGACTACGGTTGGGACTCGACCGTTCTTGTTTCGTACAATAGATACCCCTTCTCCATCTTGAGCATTCTTGCTTGGTATGACCGTATTGTTTTGCGCTCCATCTGTTGATGACAAAATCCAAGTGAAGGGCTGTAGGACAGCTGATGTTATTGCAATACTGAGGTGCAGCTTGTCCCCCGTCAAACCAGTCTCTTGCTCTTTTCAAGTGGCTTAGGCACTTTTTCTGCTAGTCGATTTTCTAACTCCATAACTTTCGTGCTCAGCCACTACTTCTGAGTTCTCCATCTTCCCCTTTGTATAGTCTACCGTCAGTCTTTTTTTTAATTCCGATAAAAACAACTTCCTGCTGATAGATGCTAGCCTTACAGTTCTTGCCAGTGTGTGATGCGCTTACCAGTGTTTTTGATATGCCACACTTGTGAGGATTCTCTTTTCGATAATTTTTCATGGAGACAGCTCCCGTCAAAGTAAAAACTAAATATCCCGACTCATGGATGCGATGTAGCTGTTTCACTTCAGTCTGCACCTACAACTTTGTATTACTTCCCATGACCGTTGCCACCGAAGCCTATCCATCAGCTATTATTCCTCTTTCAGTGTATCCATTATTTTGGTCAAAATGGTTTCCTGATGCACGGTATCCTTTTATGAACAGTATCGCCTTGGTTGGCGAAAGAGTTGTTGAAGAGTTTAACTCACTGTCCAAAAAACTGCTGAGGGCTAGACACATCAATATCTGTTAATAGGAACCATAAATCTGTTGAATTCTGCTTTTGTGCAGAAACAGAAAACATGGCCAAACAAAAAGGCACACATCCACCTGCACTTAACAGTTGAGAATGGTATTTAAGATTTTCAGAAACTTACGTTTGACCCGATCGTCTTTCTGATTGTGCAGGTGTTCACCTTAACTATGTACAGCTGGGGACATAGTCCAGAATCTCAATAAACAGGTTTTCTGGTTGTGAGCTTTAACGAGGAACGTGGCTTCTGTTGGGTCTAGCTCCCGATGAAGCTGGTTTCAAACGGTCGATTTTCAAGTATGTTTCCGCCAGCTATAGAAGCATTTCGTGCCGCTTGACGACTGCGAATGCTGAATGTCACTGACCCAAATAATGTACTCACCTGGTGCTTCCATGGGTTGACACACATGATTTCAACTAGCCTAGAAGAAAACTGTGAACCCACTGTGTTTACAGGGATAAATTGCCACCATTATTATGGTACTTTTCGGACGCTCTTCAGTGTAAAGCAGGTAACAATTGCAAATAAGTCAACTAGTAAAGTGGTGTGGGGATAGATACATCCATTCGATTTCAGAACGTGTAGATCGACAAAGTTGGAACAAACATCTGGTGCTGGGACATATCGTAAGGAGCTCTCCTTGTTTTAGACGGGTGTTGAGCTTTTGTGGGTTACACATGCTGCAGTGAATTTTTTAACTTTTTGTTCATCGCAGGCCAACGGAAGCGTTTCAGAGAAGGCTGATGGTGGCCAGTGTTTCAAAATGAGATAATTTGGAAGCGTTATATTGGCATCTTTTGGGGTCTCTGGAGTGTGGCTGACTGGCAGATACTTGATATAAAATTGTATCCTTGCTGAAACTTGGAAGTTCAGAGGCGTTAGAGAGTTGTGAAAGAAACTTTTAACTCGGCCCAGCATCTTCCTTTTGAAGACAAACCTGTTCTACACGGTCAACACCGTCGGTGTGACCTATCGAGGGTGTCCGAAGCAGCACGTCACTTGTCACATTGTTTACTCCAGGCACGAGACCAACCTGTGCGGCGAACTCCGAAAATGAACTCTCTTTCTACAACTCGTGTGGTTAGTATTTACGAGATTCAAAATCAAAAGAAAAAGTGGAAGGTCTGTGTTGTGTCAGAATTACAAAACCTGTGCCCCCAATAGGATGTCAGAAGTGGCACACCTGATCGACCTCACCTGAGAGGGACAGACGAAAACTAGCCCTTAGCAGTGACTTTTCAGGTTTCCTCTGTACCAGACAGTCCACAATGGTCACTACTTCACCTATCAAATGTCGTATAACTTCAGTGCTAACAGCGTGGCTGGGCTGACCGAGCCATTCAACACCGATTCTACATTCATTGGTCAAGGCGGTGATTTAGTGTTATCTCAGTCTGTCGGGTGCAAGGTTCGGGTCCTGAAGATGATGTTCACTATTTGGGCTCACGATGAGGTAATTGTCAAAGGCAGCACCTACAAAACACCGAAACGTTTGTACCTCATTCCGGATACCGGGAAGACGCTCAGGAATTCAAACAGCTTAAAAGTTGTTATGACGTCTGTATGCGGTAGTGTACTGCATTTACGCGGATTTTTGGCCTCATTCCTTACCAAAGTAAAGTTTCCTTATTTTTCTTTCACCTCGAAGAACAGCAATTGAGAACCACTTTAAGAATCCGGGAGGGTGCATGACGCGTTTAAGAAACCTATTGAAACATTGAAACAAGTTGAGGGGAAAGAATTTGATAAGGTATACTCTGTGAGGAATTTTCGGTGCCCGATGTTTAAGCGAGTCGTCACCACGGCTATGCTTTGGGGGTAGTGTCACATACTGGCACCGCCAATAGCCAACTAGTGGACCTATCGACAATGTCCCTGGGTACGAATAAAAATAAAGGGGTGAACTGGGCCAGTCTTGTTCTAGTGAAGGTGAGCGAACTGTGACAATTGTTTGGCGAAGGTTCGAAGAGATGGAAAGCTCTGCCAACTCACTTAATGTGTTACATTATAATACCTACCCATCCCCATTTTCGAGCACCGGGACTAGCATCTGACCAAAAAACTACCAGGTATTAGCCTTCCGTTGTTTTCACCATTTTCGTATTCGTACTTCCCAATGAATGTAGAACAAAACGAATCTGTTCCAAATGACGTTTAGCCAATCAACACTAATAGCCTCATCAAAGTTATAGCAAACCCGAAGCTGCGATATCCGAGCTAATACATGATAACCAGGTAACCATTTTTCTGCGTAAGTGGTCCTGCGCTTTCAAGTTGTTGAACAGAGATAACATCCACATGTGGCATGATAGGAGGGGAGAATGCAGAAATTACGGACTGAGATTTGTATGTACACGTGTGGTGATAGTTTTTATCGTACGTCTGCTGGTTACATGAGCATGTGCGCATGAGTCAAGACCTGGTCAAACTAGGCTTTACTCTCTCATTCCTATTCATATAGCTTTGGTTCCACTTTATGCGGAGAGTTTCTACTATGAGACGTTCTTCATAATCTCTAGATACCTTGTGAATAAACCCACTATTGTTAAAATTGACCGTGTGATCCGAGACCATAGTGAACGGAGCTCTGGCCGGAGTGTCTTCAAATCTTTCAGCTCCTCTGAGAGTCGGGCAGGGACTCTACAATGTTTATTTTTCATAAATTTAATTTCACGGGAAGTCTGTCTCATATATAGTGCGTTTCGTTCCCAGCATTTTATTTTGTAAAAAAGGTTAGACCGTGGGTCTGGAAGGAAGTCGTTCCTCAGATGAAGTAAGGTGTTTTCAATGTGTCTGATTTTCTGCGGAACACGCTGATGTTGCATTTGTTGAGCACTCTTCTAATTCCATTCGATGCGTGTGATCTCTGCGGGACAACAGTTGTTGAGACTCAGGAGTTAGGAGTAGTTTTACGGTTAAGTTTAATATCATTTTCCGTTTTGAGGATGAATTTCAACGGATGTTTAGTTAAGTATCTCATGAACAAACTTTAATTTCTTGACCCTTTCATGTTCATCTGTTATAGCAGCACGTGCTCTTGTCAAGAGACACGGGCACCAAAAACGCCCACGCTAATTGGATTAGATGAGTTTAAACCTAAATATTCGTTCGAAAGTATTGCTTTCAGAAAGATGGCTAAACCTAATTGTCCATTTTCTTTCTGCCTAACAAGATAACCAAGTGGAGGAAGTGCCCACAATCCATTCATTTTTCTGAGCTGAGTTTGATACCGGGTGATTTGGAGTTCAGTTGACCTAAGAATACCTGGCATGGGTTCCGTGTTAGGATCACGAATGTGTCATCGGCATACCTCAGAAATATTTCAGCTTTAGTAGGTGATCAAAGGCACTTTCCTTTAATTTACTCATCAACTTGTCAGGTGCTGTGATGGAGACAGACAAACCCTCGGAAACATTATTAGTTTGCTGTATTTGAGCATTAGGACGCTGTCACGTTGTCCTTGATGTGGGAATATGCTTGTGATTTGTCCTTGTATGTTGGTGTTGAGGGCCATGGGCAACAACACCGTCGACTCTGGCACAGAGAGATGCACAAAAGTACCCAGATTTTCTCCGGACATCACACGACAATATTCTCTGACTGCTCATCAGTGTTACACACCATATTTTCAGTGAGCCGGAATGCTGAACTGAACCCAACTTCTTGTTTGGACCGTGAAGTTTAGCAACTCTCTGTAAGGCAACCGTCGAAGACAGGGTAGTGGTGCAAAACCGTAGCAGTGCGTTTGCTATAGGATTGTTTACACCAGAAACGTGTTGGATATCTGAGGTGAATTGCGCATTCATACACAGAACATCTTTGTCAGACCCTCCACAAAAAGCCTAGAATGTTTGACAGGTGATTCGCTATCAAAGCTGCCCTACAGAACTTCACATGCGGGTAACTTCATGGAGGGGAAGGCGAGAAAAAGCCAAGTGGGATCTGAAAGCTACTTCAGAGTGGCTCCAGGAGTTGTATTACGGGCACTAACACCAATGCCGAGGTGAAGGTTTATTTACAGATGCAGCAATACTGTGGCCTCTGACAGGCGTTCTGCTCCAGCAAAGTGCATTCGGTGACACAAGATACACCTCTAGAACCGTACATTTAATTTTCAGCGAGCAAGACAATACACTCAAAACGTGAGCGCACTGGAGAACAAGACAGTGATAGCAGCATATCATTCCAACAAATATATGCAGCAAATTATTGGATTCAACTAGTCGAAAATGCCGAATTGTCTGTACCCCACCAGAGGTTGAGCTAATGCTGGGCTCATCAGCAGTGTGGATAAGGAAAGCCGGTGATCCAACGGCAGGCTAGCACACGACCAGAATGAAAACGGCTGAAGGCTTAACAAGCTTTTTGAAAGCTTCCTGCTAGTAAATGCATCCTTGTCTGCACTTGCCATGAGGATATCGCTCAGGTAGGCGTGCGCAAAATCTGGACCGCACAATAAGTCTTAGGCGAAACTCTGAAAAGTTCACGAAGCACCCCGTAGTCCAAGAGGCACACAAAGAGTTCAAGTAGGCTGCACGGTGTGATGAGCGGTGTCCTCGCAACATCCTTCGGATGAAGCGGCATTCAACGAAATGTATGCGTCAGGTCAAGCTTGTTCGAGATACTCGCACCTTTCAGAGTAGCAGCCGAACCACGCATTTGAGGCTCTAGGTAACGATCTGGGATCACTTTAGCCTTGGTTCGCTTATAGCTACATAGGAACCATCAGTCCACGCTAGTTTCCTTCAGGACTTCATCCAAAGGAGAAGACTATGGGCTGTTTTAAGCTCTGATAATCCCTACTTCCGGCATGTGTTCAAACCCGGCCTTCACGACTTGCAATTTACCTTGAGGTAAACGTCATGGTTCTCCAAAACTAGTTGTGCAGTTATTATTGAGTGGTATGAAACCTTAGACGTCACACGAGGTATACCAGATGTTAGGCGGAGAACTTCATGAAGTGGCTGAAGGATGGGATAGGGAGAGTGGAGAATGTCAGAGTTGGAAGGCGCCGGGCTGACAGAAGGGGTTCCGGTGGCATCAACGGAGGCAGAAAGTGCTGTGGCAAAATCAATCAGCTTCCGATCACCTGCATCTACTGTGAACTGACAATGTTGCAAGGGATCCATGATGATAATGCCGGTGATCATACCAACGACATTATACACAAGACGAGGGGAACAACGCTGTCAAAGGATAAGGTGGGAAAATTTACGCCTATAGTTCGTGACAGGCTAACTGTTGGGAAAATGCAGCTGTAGAGGAGTCGACCGCAGTTGCTGTTAAGCTGTTGTTGGAGTTACACTAGTTTCCATCCAGGTATCCACCATAGATCGGATCAATGAACGATGGTTGGTTATTCGGAAGAGATGACAAGCCAAAGTTCACGAGCGACGTTCGTCGTCATCGCATGCAGGTTAACATGTTTCCTGACTGCTTGCTCTTGAAAGCACATGGCTTAGTGTATGCTATCACAGCGGCACCGTTCGTTTATGACCCCGATAAACTTCAAGCGGTAAGTTCTCTGATCTCGGTCTGGGTGAAAATTCTTTGTATCAGGTCACTAACTTGGCCAGGAAAGATAGCCATATGACGACTGGAATTCTTTAATTTCTCTCCGGACGCTGTAGATCCTTTCAGCAGCTTGATTATATCAGCAGCGGAGTCGAATCTTTCAGAGGTACTGGGCTGGTACCAATGGTCGTACTGTCCGTCCGAATTGCGGTCGCACCACTAATATTATTCTGCCCGCGGTCCCAACAAATTCCACCACAGAGGCCAATGGATGGGCGTAACGAGGCATTAAAACGACTGTCAAAGACGCTGAAACCACAACCGTCGGAGAAAGGCATCATTCACCTTGGAATACGGAGTATGAAGTAGGCCTAAAACCATCTAGATGAATATCAGTGGGTAGTTGCTGCATCCTCCTCCTGTCAGTCACAGCAACACGCCCGATGATGGTCCGCCTAATATAGTCATGGTTTGCAGCAGAGTCACCATATTCGCCAAAAATCTATCTTACAATACGTTTTGGAGGGCTGACGATAGCTGGAATTGATTTGGCGGAGTGTAGACTGAGCATCGATATGGTGAAGCATGCCGGTTGTTTGTGCGTCCAGAAAGTAGGAAACCATACGGTTACGGCCAACTGTGTCGAAGAATCCTAGTCTTCAGCCGTTTTCAAAATATAAAACAGTGGGTGGGCGTGTGAGATCAAATGCAGCGGGCAAAATATAAAAATAGGAGCGTTTCCAGAACGAATTACCCCGCCTGATGCAGGCTTGAAAAATCATGAAAAACGGTAAAAACCCAACACTGGATACTCACAGATAGTGTGACATTTCAGCCCACCAACTGCGAGAAGCTGTTCGAGTTAATATTGCCCATCACGTGGCTGGTCTTAGGCAACTTTATGCTCGCCAGTGCTAAAACAATCAGTACCTGACCCCAGAGTAAGTAGTGATAGCCAGGGGTCGATAGGAGAACACCTTAAGTAGTAAAAGGTGCTCAAACAAGCAACCCGATTGTCATTCTGAATCTAAATGTTAGTTTAAAGGAAGACTTTAAACTTATCTGTGAGTGGCTAAGCTGGAGAGACTGAGTATGTTGCTACTGATCAGAGGCAAGTGGGCACTGGCAATGGGAATCTTGACCAGAGGGTACCTAGACTTCACAGTGAGGCTTAAAAATCTGAAGTCACCCACCCACGTCATAGTAGGTTACTTGGCTAATATTTCAATATTTTTAGAGGGTGATTTATTCGTTTCTAGCTAGGTGGTAGTCGGTGTCGAAAGATGCACCTCATATTTGGGAAATCATAGTGAATTGGGCTACGAAAAACATCTTAATTTACCATCCACTGAGTTCTATCAAATGATGGACCGATAACAACGTTGCCACGCAACAACACGCACCATTGAAAAACAGACCGAATGAGGCGGTAAATTAGGCAGCATATAGACGAAGAATTAACATCTAGGGAAAGATGCTAAACGACAAGCCCACACACATTCGCTAAGAAGATGATAGACGTAGAATGGAGGCATACTCGTACGGATAAGTAATGGAAATTTATTAAGCAGCTTGTTGTGCTCAATCTTGGAAAATGTTGGCCCAAGTGTAAGGCAGTTTTTAGGTAACAGAGGGAAAAGATTTGTTAGGTGCAGCACACTCGTGCCAGTGTATGAGACGGGCCACCTTACGAAGACAAATGTACCAACTGGTGTTTCATCAGCCTCCAAGAGTCTTTACTCTGACCATGCAAGTAACCACAGTGTACATGAAGTAACCTGTGGCACCGTCGACGACAAGTCAATCATTGGCATGCTAACGGCACTTCCGTTTTGCAAAAATAAACTTCTCTTTTAAGAGTAGATACACGCAGTATCAAGGTAGCTACACCGTTTTCGTGAGAATCGTAAATGGGGCTTGACGACCGTAGGAACACAATCATGCTACTCAGCTGCATACTAAAGGTGTTGAAAATTAGTCATGCGCAGAAGTTCCTCGTCCATTTGAAGGATTTTCTTCATTTTCGTAACCCAATAATCTTCAGACACCGACAATCTTTTCAAAGTTCGAGAGTCATAGGTTAGGAATAACTTCATTAAACTACAAGTTTAGGAATTGCCCCGGTGCGAACTTAACAGACGCAGAGGCCAGTCACTAACTATTTGAACTTGTTACATACCCACGACTGCGAGACCAAAGAACAACACAATAGCGTGGTTGGATGGAATAGTATATTTGCGAGGTCGTTCCAAGATACCAATGCGATCCAGCTAACTGGCTAGGGGGTCGATGACGGTCGGTGCAACGTAACGCGACAGTGTGCCAAATGACGTGGATGCTTGACCGCCTGCCCTCAGCTTAGCGAGTCCGGTAAAACTGTGAAGGCCAGCATCAATGCTGAATGCCATCAAACCCTAGGCTATTGATTTTGGAGAAGTGTGTGACGCTACACAAGCCTACACTGGTTGCCAGGTGCGTAAGTCATCCATCTCATTTGCATTTCCCCATTATTCACGCACCGCTTTCCCCCAACTATTAACCCATTCCTGTTGGATCGGGATGAATAAGGAGGCTGTATGAATTGAAATTAAGTGGGAAAATATAGCTATCCTAGTGGTCTGTGCTTCAACATTAGGTTATCTCGAAACTCCAGGGTATGGCATGTGTCTGCAGTGCAAGTGAAGTAGCTTGATTTCCTGTGAATTCCCAGTCATTGTATATTTGACAAATTGGAGCATCGGTTGGGGCGTCAAAGCCTGAGGTAAAATATTAGATGAGTTGTGCACATAGAGTGGTGTCCATCAGTGTGTTCAACGCCAAGAACAGAAACTGAACTGAAGGATGAAAATACAAAGGAAATCTTCACGGCAGCCAGCCATCAAGACAAAATGGGAGATATCGAGCAACATCCATGAAGAAATACGTGTGGAAGAACATTGGAAGTCTTTGAAAGCTATGTGGAAAGAAACCTGCATAACCGTATTAGGAAGGAAGAAGAAAGAAGATAAGGAATGAATCTCGACGGACACATGGAAGCTGATAGAGGAGTGGGAGGAGGATGTTGAAGCAGAAGACGAACCGGTGCAAGGATGAACAACGAAAAGAGGAACTAAACCCAACCTATAAAACACTACACTGGACAAAGAAGTGATGAAGAGTGCACGCAAAGACAAAAGACACTTCCACGACACACTGGCAAGTGAAGCAGAACAGGCTGTAGGTAGGAGAGACAGAGACCTGACAACATTGTACCAAATAAGCAGGTTGCTGTCTGGGAGGAGATCACCACAGACGAAACCGATAAAAGATGATGACGGAAATCTAACCATCAAAAGAAGAGAGACAAAGGAAACAATGGGCCGACCACTTCAAAAAGCTCTTGAATCGACCACCAGCACCACCTGCACTTCGTCCAGAAATACCACCTACAGCCGCTGAACTACAAGTGAACACAAGCTCTAGGATGAAAGTCGAAGTCCTCAATGCCATAAGGCTACTGAAATGCGGGAAAGCAACAGGACAGGATGGAATGCCACCAGAAGCATTGAGAACAGACGCAGAGACAACAGTGGACAAGCTCACACCACTATTGCAGAAGGTCTGGAAGGAAGGGAAGGTACCTGCGGGTTGATTAGAAGAAGGGCTATCTTGTCAAACTCCCGAAGAAGGGCGACCTCAGTGCTTGCAACAACTGGCGTGGAACCACGCTCCTGTCTACCTCAAGCAAGATATTAAGCCGCATCATCCTGGAGAGACTAAAGGATGCACTGGATTCAAAACTACGACCGCAACAGGCAGGCTTCAGGAAGTACAAATCATGTGCAAACCAAATTGCAAAGCTTCGCATCATCACAGAACAGAGCATAGAATGGCAGTCAACTCTTAACCTCAACTTTATCGACTTTGAGAAGGCCTCTGACATCGTCGGCCAAGAGGTAATTTGGAAAGTGTTTCATTACTACGGAGTACCGCAAACCTTTATCAATCTCATTCAACAACCATATGAAGATGCCACATACCAAGTAATTCACAATGGGAAGCTCAGTGATGCTTTTGAAGTGAAGACAGGAGTGAAACAAGGTTGCCTACTATCCCCCATGATATTCCTGATTGTGGTGGACTGGATCATGCAGCAAACAGTGGGGAGCTGTGAGAAGAGGGGCATACACTGGCTGGACTGCAGAAAAGAACCTAGAAGACTTGGATTTCGCCGATGACTTGTTCCTGATGTCACACAAACTTGAAGACCTACAGGCGAAAACTAACAATTTGGCAGAAGAGGTGAGTCGGCGAAGACTGGACTTCAGGTGAATATAGAGAAGACAGAAGTGATGACGATACCGCAACAACAATTCCAACAACAACAACAACAAACTCCAGTCACCATCAGAGGGAGAAACTTAAAGGAAGTAACCTCCTTCACCTATTTAGGCAGCACTGTTTCAACTACAGGCGGGACAGACGGGGATGTCAAAGTCAGAATCGGAAAAGCAAGACAGGCGTTCATTAGCCTGAAACCAGTGTGGAGATCTTCTGCACTCAGCATGCGGAACAAGATACGGATTTTCAACACCAACGTCAAGTCAGTGCTTCTGTATGGTTCAGAGACTTGGCGCGTTACGAAAGGCATTTCCAATAAACTACAGATATTCATCAACAACTGCCTACGTTGGCTCGCTACTGAAGATCAGATGGCCAGAATAATAGGAATAAGCAACAAGGAGCTCTGGGAACAAACCAACCAAGAACCTACCGCTCAACAAATATGCAGTGGAAGGAGGTGGAGATGGATTGGGCATACACTGAGAAGGCCGACTGGGGACATCACGCGTCAGGCCAGTTGCTCGAGTGGAATCCACATGCGAAGCGACGAGTTGGACGTCCGAGGGTGACATGGAGGAGATCGTGCAAGGAAGAAATGAGATCTTGTGGGCTGTCGTGGAGCCAGGTTGAAAAGATTTCGGCGAACAGATTTCACTGGAGACGTGCTACTGAAGCCCTATGTTCCATTAGGAACTCAAGGGACTAATAATAACAGTAATATTAGGTATATATATGTATGATGAAATCTATGATAGCGCAACTAAATGAAATGTTTTTTAGCCTTTATGAGCACTGAAAGTGACAAAAAGTACTCAATAAGCATTACCTGGCCTCTTGAAAATTTCGATAAATGAGACCCTATAGTAAAGCTTTTTGAATTCTAAAGGAACTGTTGATTTTAGCCGATGTATGAGCTTCAGTGTTGTCCGTAGGAAATCCAGAAAATGTGGTTGTGGTTCAAATTAGCATCATTTGGTCATTTTACGAAACATTTTATTTTGGAACACATAGTATTTTAGGAGACAGGACAACAAAAGCAGGATTGATTTGTGGGAAGGATTCTTCCTCTTCCTTTAGACTGAAAGTGTCTTGCTTCATGAATAATGATTCTGTCATCTAAGTACCACTCTTATTCAATACAAGTCAATGTTGGTACAGATAGTGACGAAGTTTTACTTGAAAGATTTCCAGGTACAACTTCTTTAGTGTGGGCAGTAATGAAGTAGAGAGTTAAGTTTTGGAAAAAAAAGAAATGTATGCATCAATCTAGTTGATCTATGTTTTAAATATGCATGAATTTATGGAAAAAAGTATAGATATAAAGCATAACAGATGCGATGCAGTTTTCCTAACGCACCTCAATGGCTGACATCGAAAGAACTGAAATTAAAGAGAAATAAGATTTTTCATTATTTTTTGAAGCATTGCATACTTAGTATGATAATTTTTATCTTAAAGCATCAATGGAATGTGTCAAAATGTTGCTGGTTAGCAGCTACTGAAAACCGTGATCGAGTCATAAATTTAGGCCGGCAGACATGAATCTATCTTTGAAAACGCTGATGAACCAAATTTTTCAGGTGACTTCAATAGATAAATCAGTTTATTTTCACCTGCTTGTGATCCATGAGTATGATGCTAGGTATTTCTTTCATAAACTGAGCCATAACGATAAACTCATATTTAATGTAAATAGCAAAGCATTAAAGATGACCATAGTATTGTCTTCAGTGATAGAGATTTTAATGTGGTAACATTCATTTCCAATGTCACTCTTGTGTTCTGACGAAAAAATACTACTGTTTAAGGTGGTCATGTGTTTCAAACGTGAATATATGGTTTAGTCCACTAGCGCAACAATCGGTTCTAATGGATCCACGAAAGGAGAAAAGGCGTTCAATTTGTGTATACAATAGGTCCAGTTCCCGTTACTAGTAATTCAATTAACAGCGACGCTTATTGGAAAGATAGAAACACAAACAATGCTAACGATGCATTTCAGGCTCACCTTCATCAGCAAACCCAAAACCCAAAAGAAGCTCAAAGTGTACATGGCTTGGAAAAAGTGTGTGGAAAGTTCCCAAGCATTCTTGATGCCGACAAATATCTCAACAATGTACAATGTCTAAAAACTGAATGATATTTTCAGGAAAACAAATTGAGGTTAATATAATGGTCCAATGTTATATGTGTCTCCAAAATAGCAAAGAGGAGACAAAATTCGACCTTATTAAGAAACGTAAATGTGCGTCGAAAAGTGTTTTTACATAGAATACAGCCGAAAAAGTCGTCACATAAATCTTGTAACTAAAAGCATACAATGATAATCCAGGATGAACACGAGTGGCAAATTCTAACATCATCAGCAATTAACAGATACATGAAAAAAATCTTATTGTTAAGAGCAAATAAAACAACGTGCGCAGGATAAGAGGGATCCATTTTATTTCTGTGGTATCTTGTCAGCTGCTTGCAACCCAGAAGGTCATAATACATAGTTTTACTGAAAATTTAACATACTTTAATTCATTGAAAGAGAACAGAATATCGGTCAGTGTTTAAGACGGACAGAAATAGTTGTAGTGTATCTCAAAAATTTGTGTTCATCTTAGGAATATAATCATCTCTGATTGGCTGAAAAACCGGAAGCAGTTTGTTGGCTGCACATAATCCTAAACATTCCCTTCAATTTGCAGAAAACTCCAAAGTGTATGGTGTTGTTCGACATAACTCCCTTACTCACAAACATTCCTCTTCAAAAACCATAGATATCATATACCATCATCCGGATCTTCTCTTCATCTCAGTAACAGAGTTCAGGGGCCTTCCACCTGAGTGCACCAAGGATGTTAAGTTCCGATTTGACCACAAAATAATCTGACTAATTGTTAGAGTGGCTATGGGGGTAATCTTTGTCCCATCTTGGCTGATGTATTGGTGGTCAATCTAGAGAATGTTAAATTTAAGATGCAATTAGTGAAGCAACATTTCTCTCCAGGTATGTCAATGTCACTTTCATTGTTTGTCATGATTTATTCCTTGCATCTGATTTGTCAGAACATTTTAATAACACTCATAATAATGCTGAATCCCCCATAGAATATGAAAGTAATGAAAAGTTCAATTTTTCGGATATTGCCGTACAACGTAGAGCAGATGGTACGCTTCATAGATTCATTCAACCGAAGAATATGTGGAATGGTACCTATTTGAATTCCAATATCGTTTATCCGATTAACGACAAATGGTAGCTAGTTAGCACCCTATTTTACAGACTTAGAATGATATGTTCCGATGATAAAGTGGAGGAAAAATTGGAAACAGTTGATAGATGCTTACGGACTAATGGATATATACAAGCATTTATCAACAGACAGAAAAACAGAAGACAGAGTCAAAGAAAGCTACAGTCAGCAAAGGACCTGTATTCTTTTGTCTCAATTTCAAAGGTAATGAAGTGATATTGCAGGAACTATTAGCAGATGACTGAAGACATAACTGGCTAAAACTTTCCCTGGAGCCAGGTTAATTCATGTGTACTAAACAATGTGCTGTTTAGTCCAAACAGAAGTCAAAAGGTACGCTTCTCATGTCATTTCCAACTGTGTGGCTGCCGAAGCAGATACATTGGAAGAACGGAAAGAAGGGTAAAGCTTAGATTTTATGAACATATTGTGAAGAACCTGTGAGTGAGCGGAAGTAACAATTTGAACAGTGCAATCACTTGGGATTTGATTGACACTGGCCATCAAGCATACAACTTCAAGACAATAAACAAGCAAACGAGCGCAATTCTGCTGAAGTTTCGTGAATCCGTAGCCATTCAAAGCCCAAAACCTGATTTTTGCGTCCAAAAAGAAGCTATAGTCAACCTCCATTTCTTTTGGTAACTCATCTTGAATGTTACTTGACTAGACCATCCTTTATCGGTCCTTATTTTTGTTCTCTCACTCCTATTTTGTTGCATTATCCTTTGTTCACATCAAATGCTTTTGACTAACTGACCTTAAATGGCAATATTCTGCTTATTTGTGGTATAATTTACTTACGTAATAATGGAGAATATTTGTAGCTCAAGTGGATGGTCTTGGTTGTATCGTTTTCTCTCAGAGAAACTTCCATTAAATTATGTTTGTAGTTGTAACCATTTATTAACTCTCCTTGAATTTGCCGTTATGACTGACCCTTAATCTATGACTATTTCTGTCCATCTTAAACACTGACCGATATTCTGTTCTCTTTCAATGAATTAAAGCATATTAAATTTTCAGTAAAACTACGTATTATGATCTTGTGGGTTGTGAGCAGTTGACAAGACTACCACGGAAATAACATGGATCCTTTGTATTTCGAGCCAATTTCTGTAATTATTCTTTTCAAATTTATAACTGAGAATTCATGTGTGAAATTGGATTTCAGCAGGTCATTCATGCTTCTCACACAATGCAAACTCGATGGTGTACATTGTTCCTGATAAAGTAAAATAATTCTGAAGTTTCTCTTCGGAGTAATAGACCAGTTTCCACTAGCTCCTAGCTTGGTAGTTAAAAACTGGATTATTATATATTTCATTTTGGTAATTTTAAGGTTACAGTAAAAATCAGGGTATAGTCATCTAGTTAATCTTATAACTTGTGTAGCCAGCATTTACCTTTCAACAAATAGTGAATAACAACTTAAATAATGAAACAGAATTTTTCTTGTAGCGGTCATTTACTTGATTGCTCTCGATGAGATGAGTACAGTTTAATTAGTAATACATAGTTTATGGCTTTCTTATACCTTTCATTTGAATGTGACGTTGAATAGTAAAATTTGTTCGTTTATGCTAAACCGTGTGACATAAACTAACAAAAGAAATAACATGAAGTTCACATATACGGTATAAATTTGATCATAAAAATTTAAACCAGTTTCATTTCTTCTAAGTATGTTGTTCATTTTACTCTGAAGGCGAGGTCAAAAATTTCGAAGCAGTTATTTCACTTGCATTTATAAATAAGAATACTTCTCGTTGAGGTTTTTAAACTAGACTGAATAGCCCAAATTAAATTTCACCCAGTAAAAGAAGCCATGTAACTTGCACGACTCGTTTCAGATATACTATTTTGACAAACAGCAGATAATTGAAGAGTTTTCGATATAGCGTAGAGTATCATTAATCAAATTTTTTGAAGCTCTTTTTCAAGATAACTGAAATTTTGATAAAACCTAACAAAGTACATTTTTTGCTAAAAGCAAGACTTTTAGTCAGTCCAAATTACTGCTCTATTTGTATGAATAGGTGTACGTTATGCTTTTTGGTATTTCCTCCCATTTTTCAGTTGACTTTTTTCAAGTTATCTTACTTCAAAGTGAAGTTTCTTCGAAAATAAGTTTCGTAGCGTTTCGTCTAATTTCAGCACTCCAGCTTTCTAGTAAAACCGGAATGTTCGAAATGACAATTTCGCGTTTCTTTTTTCTACTATTTGACTGAAATTCGTGCTTTAGAAAAGTAAATAAATCTTTTTGATAGTGTAATTAATGATGTCGAAAGTGAAGTAGACAAAAAGTGAATTCATTGAAAAATTTTCTTGTCCGTAGTGCTCTGTCTACTGATTGAGGAAATGAAATTTCTAAATTTGTTTAACTCTCACATTACTGTGATTGAATATCATCTAAAGGGTAATGAGGTCATTTACTTGAGCAAGGATGATGTTTAGTTGAAGTGTTGAAGTATCTTCGACAAAACTATAGTTATCCCAAGCATTCAGTGACTTAAGTGAAACTGAGTTTATGTTAGTAGTTATTCTGCGTTGTTCATTAAGTAACTCACCGAACCAGTCCTAAAAATATATCTAACTGCTTTCTTTCAGCTTTCGTTGTATGCACATGTTCATAAATCTATTTGACAATCTTATGTATATCACATAGACTATTAATTTTAGTTAATTATTTTCTTGTAATGCGAGTATATCATATTCCAGCTTACTGTTCATCCTGGACTAACGTCACCTGGAGAAATATTGGAAACCTAGGAGCCCTGAACAGCTGTTTTGTCTTAGTGTGGTACTTCTCAACAGAGAGCACCATGACCCCACCAGGGATTGAATCCAAGATCTCCAGGTTTCAAAAGTACTACTTTTTATTCATAATCATTAGCAAATGTAGTACAAATGAGGAATACAATGGATGGGTAAAGTGGGAGCTAATGTACCAGATATGGAGAACAGTATACTGAAAATGGTGAATAATAATACTAGATGAATATTATTTGTGTTGCGTAACTTCACTCGCTACAG
Source organism: Heterobilharzia americana (assembly GCA_944470555.2). NCBI lineage: Eukaryota > Metazoa > Platyhelminthes > Trematoda > Strigeidida > Schistosomatidae > Heterobilharzia > Heterobilharzia americana. The sequence continues at coordinate 57,848,506 of OX104134.1, forward strand.
TTTTAGGATCGTGACATAATGTGTAGTGTGTGAAGCAGGTTGCTATTAGCGAATTACATAATTTACCTTCGGGTTAACACTGTTCATTAAGTAGAGTAGGTTTTCTAATAAAAACTAAATATAACACGAACTTTGAGGTGATAAACATATTTACAGGTCAAAAGGTACATCTAAGGAAAATTAATTTCTGCATTGCTTGTCACTAAATATCTGTTCGTTTTGAAAGCGATAATGCTTTATTCAAAGGTTGCAGTCAAGGGAAATATGTAAAGGTATGCATGGCGTAGGCAACAATAAAAATGTTTACGTGATGTATAATTATTTGATCACTTTGAAATCTGGTCAAAGTCATAAAATGATAGCGAAACCGTCAAACTTATCACCCATAAAGAGAAAAAGGCTGGAAGTTTTATGCTTGGAATGTAATTTTTAATTACTGCAATGTTTTTCTAAGGCGCTTACGGAAAGTTGTCATCTACCTCAGTATCTTGACTGTGGTGTAGGTATTGCTAAAATATATTGAAATGAAACTCAGCATAATGATTTCAACTTATTGGTTATCACACTTTTAATAAAAATCAATAAACGCTGTACTATTTAGAAAATGAAGCTATAAACACTGTTTCATGTATGGCTCAGCTAGTTCATGATCTTCTGGCTCCTTTCTTAATAGAAAATAGATTTGGCATTAAGATTTTTTTCAGAAGGATTTAATATTATTAATAAAAATTGTGGCTTTATATCTTAGAAAAGAAAAGAAAACATCTCAGTGCCTGAAATTAGAGTCAAAAAGAAGCTAAATCATGTCAGAGGAAAATTATGTTGACAAATATGCAGAAGGAAGTGGAGATGGATTGGGCATACACTGAGAAGGCCGACTGGGGACATCACGCGTCAGGTCAGTTGCTCGAGTGGAATCCACATGCGAAGCGACGAGTTGGACGTCCGAGGGTGACATGGAGGAGATCGTGCAAGGAAGAAATGAGATCTTGTGGGCTGTCGTGGAGCCAGGTTGAAAAGATTTCGGCGAACAGATTTCACTGGAGACGTGCTACTGAAGCCCTATGTTCCATTAGGAACCCAAGGGACTAATAATAATATAATAATAATTTTCTCAAGTCATACGACTTGTAAGTAGCTACTCAGTTGTGCTTCAGATTAATTTTGGGATGAATAGTTTCGTGAAAGTGTATTAACTGTGTTTTGACTGTTGAAAGGTATAGTGACAAACAGCTCAACTTCATCAATACTTTACCGTCTAGCTAATTTTTAACAGTAATATCATTGTTTAGAATAGGGAGACGAGAAGGATCACTATAATCTTTTGAAATAGTTGCTACTTAAAATACAGCAAATATTTTCTATTAGAGATTACGTATACTTGAATTAATAGCAATAAGAAATTACAGTAACCTTTTCTGAGATGAACATTTTAGGCTTGCTAAACAATCATTCGAAGAAAGTGACCTATACTTCTACCTATGGATAACAAAACACAAGTAGTCAGCCTATTCATTTCACCTAATATCATCTATCCTAGTGAGCTTCACCACTTTTCAAAGTGTATTCAAGTAAAACTTCGGATGACATTGAAGGCCACCCTAGCAACAAATGAGATAACCAATTAAGTTTCTTCATTTCTGCTGGAAAGGCAGAGTTTCATAAAATATAAGCCTAATCGGTTATTCTGGTTATTGTTAGGTTGGCGTTTAAAGTTGCTGCTATCAATGAAGGTGGCTATTTAAAATTTTGACTTGAATTTAGTGAAAGGCTAGTCAGGCTAGCATAGAAACCATTAAAGCTGCCTCAGAAGTTATGCGTACATGAATTGGATTTCAAGTTCAAATGATGCTTACTGTTTACTCATTTTATTGAAAGTTTTGTAGATAAAGAAACACTGAAATAATATTGTTTATTGTTAACTAATTTTTATCCGCTTTTGTAAAACCTATTTTGTCAGCTTCTGTTTGATAAAAAGCTACACCATTTTCAGAAATTGAGATATTTATTAATTCTCTTTTCTTGATACCACTGGTTTCGAATTTTTTGGAGGTTTTAATGTGAACAAGAAATAGTAGCAATAAATATCCCCAAGTGGCTGCCGGACGTCCTTCATTTAGTCAGAAGACAGCTAAATACGCTTAACGTATTGGATTATTTCGTCTTTATTGACTCAATTAATAATCTCAACGTATCCGCATATGGAAGCTATCTATTTTCTATTTGATTTGATCAAAGATAATAATTTCATGTGGATATCCCAAAGCATTATTTAAAAAGATAACTTCTAAAATGTAATTTCAATGTTCAATTCAAATTCAACAACCAGCTTTATAGACAAAAGGAAGGGGTTGCTATGGGTCACAACTTGAACAACTGCTGACTGGTTGCTTTATGGCAAACCTTGAGAATAGTGTGCTGCACCCAACAACAGATAGTTTTACCTATATAAAAAGCATATAGACGATGCATTAATCCTATGTGGTTAAAATACAGATATTGGGAATGTTATTAAAAGCTCAAATGACTATTACCCATTGGTTAACTTCACATCGGAATTTGAAGTGAACCAAGAATTTCATTTTCTCGATGCCTTACTGAAAGGGAGACTAGATGACTTCCTTCTCAGACCGAGTTTTAGAAAGCTAACATAGAATGGACAATAGCTGCATTTCCATAACTGCATGCCTCTCAGTTGGAAAAGGAATCTGATTTATTCTGTCATCAAGAACCAAAAAATCTGCACCAGTAGTATCATTGACAATGAATTGTACAAATTACGGAAAGTTCTCATACAAAATGGATACCCATCCAGATTCATTGGGAAAAACTTGAAATTAAAACAGAATATGCAGCAAGTACTCACAGCACTAAAAGAAACTTTGTTTATGAACGCTGGTTTCGAAAGGGATACGGTAGCAGAAATCCTGGAGAATCAACTGTCTAAATAGCTAGAGAAGATATTCTTCTCCCCGAAGCTTCAGACCAGCTTCTCTAGTCAGCAATTAGCTTCGTAGTATGTAAAGGTCAAGTTGCCGCTTTCAGCCACTTCAGTATGCATCTACAAATTTACTTGCTCTTGTGGAGCTAGTTATATAGGCCGCATAAAGCGCACACTTAACAAATGTACCTCTGAGCACTACTTTGCATAGTTATCGTGGAGACAATGTAAATCTAATAACAGTACAGTTCTTTAACATTTGGTCAACTCTGGACATTTAGCTCTATCAGATTTATCTTTCAGTGTCATTTGCAGAGTCAAAGGGAATATTTCAAAAAGAGAACGCTTTCGGCCGTTGTACACAACAAAAGCACTAACAGTTTGCCAACTCAAGCTTGGTCTCTGCATGCAGAAAAGTAAGTTCAGTCACTTACCTTATTATAGTCTTAACACCCGCACAATTAATCCATTTCATTATAAATAATTAGTTTACTATTATCCCCTTCATTATGACCCTTTTTTCTTGCTCTACCTTCTTCATATCTGTCGAGTGGACACTCAGTCTTCCCACTTCACACCTACCAACAATTTTCATTTTCCCAAACTTACCTTTCTCAGTGTTTCTATTGTCTAAAAGTTTATAACACAACTACCTTCCATTCTTGACTTCAGTTTTTAGCACTAGCCTAAGTATACAATTATATTCTGTTTGTTAATAACAGACTGTTATGTGTTTGTAATGCATATAAAAACGATCTTACAGCTTTAGAAAAGATTTTGTCGAAAAAGGAAATCCTCTTCTCTAAATCGTCTTCTCTTTTCTTGATAACTATAACTACTCTGATAAGTTACAAAGAAATCGAAAGGACACTATTTTGCATCATGAAGCTCAAAATTATCTAAATATAATCCAGTTAGCAGGGCAGCGTATGGACAGTCATTTTAGTAGTTTAAGTGAACAATTTGCTTTTAAAACCAATGAAATAGATTACCATAAACTAAGGTTGATTCCTACTGATGTTTGCAAGCTTACGAAATTACGTGTAAACTTAATTTTTCTACAAGCTCTCAAAAAGATATAGACAATGTTTAAAAAATGTATCAATTTTAAGTTTTTGTGTGGTCGAAAAGCATTTCACGTTGCATGGACATCGTTATCATCTTACCAGAAAATGTTTTTCACGAGATCACATCTCTCACTGATTCTTTTTTCTAGACAAAACGGAAAAAAACAACCCAGTTCTCACAAAAAAATGTAAATCTCGTGCTAGCTTACAGACTGTCAGGTGGCTTCTTAGGGGATAATCTCTTGCTTTTTCCTTTTATTATTTAAACAACTTATATTCTTATATCTTGTTTCAAAATAGTAAGTTATTTTGATGGAACAGTTTGATTTCACATCAACTAACAGAGAATGTTTCCTCTGCTCGTCATCTATTTATAATTTGTCTTCAATGAGCATTACCTATTCTTCTACAAGGTCTCGAGAATAACTTGAATGATTAGCTCCTAAAAGTAACATATATTATAATGATATATTTCCATTTCAAAGTAATTTTACTGTTAAAGAAAAGACAGACATCTTGTTTCTAAACTCGTAACAGTAAAAAATAAAGAAATTGTAAAACGTAACATTAAAGATATATGACATATGTTCAGTAGAAGTCTGGAAACAACTGACGCAAAATAATCGGATTTTATTCCTAAAGTTAATTTTTAAAGTTAAGGAATGATTGTAAAAGTTTTCTGTAAGGATGTTAGAGATAAATTAGATTCTAGTAAAACGAAAATTTGAAAGTGCGGTAAAAAAGAACATTTTAAGTGAAAAAGTTTTGTAAACGTATGCATCATCCTGAATTGTTGGTAGTTTTGTGTATATACTTGGTGTATGCTAAGAAATGGTAACTTCTTTCATTAGCTGGTATCACGTGCTAGCTGTGATGTACGTCAAATTTAGTGAACATGTAGGTCTCATTAGAAAATACTGAAGTAATCAATTACTCTTGAATTCTGTGTTTAGCTACCTATCCGTCCGAAAAAAAGGAATCAAACTATTTAATTTAATGTTTACTCAGATAGCCTTCAAAGTCTTCCAGTTAGTTTCGCCTGAAAAACATTCGTAAGTCATATCCAACTAAAAATAATAGATTCATCTGCTGACTTTCCATCCTTTAAGTTTTGTTCGGCTTATTCATATCCAAGACTTCAAGCAGTGATTGTTTCTGCGTTTCTTGGATTTCAAGATAAAGTAATCATTAAAATTTGGTTATTAAGATTGCAGCAGAGGATTTTGTCAATAAATATGACAGCATTTGAGCTATATCATTGTCTTATTGTTGAACATTTGAAAACTCCAATATTTGACTCCTTTAGGATTTATCATTAATTATTACTTGTCCCTTGGGATATTAATGGAACATAGGGCTTGACTGGCACCCTGTTCTCTGAAATCTTTTGAACCTGGATCCACGACAGCTCAGAAGCACTCATTTCTTTTTCACACGATCTCCTCCATGTCACCCTCGTCTCGGACACCCAACTCGTCGCTTCACATCTGCGTTCCACTCGAGGACGTGGGACGTGATGTCCCCAGTCGGCCTTCTCGGTGTATGCCCAATCCATCTCCATTCCCTTCTGCATACTTGTTGAGTGATAGGTTCTTGGTTGCTTTGTTGCCAGACCAGAGTTCCTTGTTGCTTATTATTTCTTCCCGTCTGATCTTCAGTGTCGAGCCAGCATAGGCAGTTTTTGATAAATGTCTGTAATTTGTTGGGAATGCATCCCGTAACGCGCCAAATCTCTCAACCAACACATGGAAGCACTGACTCGACTGAATTAGTGTTGAAAATCCAGATGTTGTTCTTTGTGCTGAGTGCAGTGTAGTAGATCTCCACAAACTGATTTCTGGTTAATGGAGGCTTATCTTGCTTTGCTAATCCTGACTTTGACGTTCTCGTCCGTGCCGCCTGCGACTGAAACAGTGCTACCTAGATAGGTGAAAGAGGATACTTGCCTTAAGTTTCTCCCGTTGAAGGTGATTGGAGCTTGTTGTTGCGGTTGTTGTTGGTTGGGTATCTTCATCACCTCTGTCTTCTCTACGTTCACCTGAAGGAAGTCCCGCCTTCGCTGCCCTGCCTCTTCTGTCACCTTAATTGTTTTCACCTGTAGATCTTCGAGTTTGTGAGACAAGATATTAGACATAAGTTATCACTGGCGAAATCCAAATCTTCTGAGTTCTTTTCCACAATCCAGCGTATTCCCCTCTTCTCACTCTTCACTGTTTGTTACATGATCCAGTCCATCACAATCAGCAATATCATAGGTGATAGTAGACAGCCTTGTTTTACTCCTGTCTTCACTTCGCTTCAAAGGCATCACTGAGCTTCCTATTGTGAACTACTTCGCATGTGGCGTCTTCACATAGTTGTTGAATGAGATTGATGAAGGTTTGTGGTATTCCGTAGTGTTGAAGCAACTGCCTGACAAATTACTTCTCAGTCGACGCTATCGGAGGCCTTCTCAGAGTCGATGAGGTTGAGGTGAAGTATCGACTGCCATTCTGCGCTCTGTTCTATGATGATGCGAAGCGTTGCAATCTGGTCCGAACATGATTTGTACTTCCTGAATCCAGCCAGCCAGCCAGCCTGTTCTGGTCGTAGTTTTGAATCCAGTGCATCCTTTAGTCTCTCCAGGATGATGCGGCTTAATATCTTGCTTGAGGTAGACAGGAGCGTGGTTCCACGCCAGTTGTTGCAAGCACTGAGGTCGCCCTTCTTCGGGAGTTTGACAAGATAGCCCTTCTTCTAATCAACCCGCAGGTACCTTCCCTTCCTTCCAGACCTTCTGCAATAGTGGTGTGAGCATGGGCACTGTCGTCTCTGCATCTGTTCTCAGTGCTTCTGGCGGGATCTCATCTGGTCCTGCTGTTTTCCCACATTTCAGTAGCTTTATGGCGTTCAGGAGTTCCATTTTCGTTGAGGGATTTATGTTCACTTGTAGTTCAGCGGCTGTAGGTGGTATTTCTGGACGAAGTGCAGGTGGTGCTGGTGGTCGATTCAAGAGCTTTTTGAAGTGGTCGGCCCATTGTTTCCTTTGTCTCTCTTCTTTTGATGGTTAGATTTCCGTCATCATCTTTTATCGGTTTCGTCTGTGGTGATCTCCTCCCAGACAGCAACCTGCTTATTTGGTACAATGTTGTCAGGTCTCTGTCTCTCCTACCTACAGCCTGTTCTGCTTCACTTGCCAGTGTGTCGTGGAAGTGTCTTTTGTCTTTGCGTGCACTCTTCATCACTTCTTTGTCCAGTGTAGTGTTTTATAGGTTGGGTTTAGTTCCTCTTTTCGTTGTTCATCCTTGCACCGGTTCGTCTTCTGCTTCAACATCCTCCTCCCACTCCTCTATCAGCTTCCATGTGTCCGTCGAGATTCATTCCTTGTCTTCTTTCTTCTTCCTTCCTAATACGGTTATGCAGGTTTCTTTCCACATAGCTTTCAAAGACTTCCAATGTTCTTCCACACGTATTTCTTCATGGATGTTGCTCGATATCTCCCATTTTGTCTTGATGGCTGGCTGCCGTGAAGATTTCCTTTGTATTTTCATCCTTCAGTTCAGTTTCTGTTCTTGGTGTTGAACTTGAGCTGTGGTCTATCACCAGCTCCTTTGAAGGATTTCAACTTGATTTGGAAGATGGATTCCTTGCACTAGATGGTGAGTGGTCTCAGCCTACATCTGCTCCTCTTCTTGACCCTGTGTCAAGTAGGCTGCGTCTCCACTCTCTTCACATTGAGATGAAGTCGATCTGATTTTTAGTGTGTCCTAGTGTCTGGTGAAATGTGTGTCGTTTTGTGGACATCCTTGTGCTTGGACACAGTGCCTCCAATCACCAAATCGTTGAATGCACAGAATTCTGCAAACAATTCTCCATTCTCGTTCATCACCTCACCGGGCGCTTCTCGACTCATGGTTAGTTCTCTTCCTGTGTTTTCCGCTCCCAGTTTGGCATTCATGTCACCCACGCATTAGAATTTGGACGTAACCAACTGGAGTACTGTCTTGTCCATTACTGATTGCAGTTGTCTGTAAAATCCCTCCCTCTTCTCTTCATCTGCATTATTTGTAGGTGCGTAGTGTAGCATTGTGTGATTGTGACCTTCCTTCCGTTTGAGTTGAACCTTGCTGTTGTGATCCTGCAGGAGAAGATTGGTTCCCATTGCATGAGAGAGAGCCTTCGATGCTGTTGGGAACATCATGATAGCCACTCCGAAACTTAGTGTGCTCGTGTTTGTCATCTGGGTGATAATATTGGAGTAGATTATTGATTCTCCAGTTGATAGTTTGGGGAATCCACTTCCATTCCATCTGCTTTCGCAAATTCCCAATACTTCAGTGCGATAACTTCTCATCTCTTTTGCAATCTGGGCAGACTTGCCAGCTAGGTTCAAGCTGTCCCCACGTTTACTTTCGCTTTCATTGAGAGAAGACACATCAGCCACTTGGCTTCCCGAGGGCTTTCACCAACTGGCATCCTTTCGCCTATCCGAATCCAGCGGGGAATAATTTTGTTTTTATTTTTTATATTTTGTTTGTGCTTTGAAGTTTCTTTAGCTGTTGGATTTGTTTTACGGGGTAGGGTTGCTAGTCGTATATCCAACCTTTTTTGTTTATCCGGGCTTAGGACCGGCTATTAACTAGTGAACTTGTTACCCAGGCGTGGTCTTAACGATGGAAATTAGATTAATTTTTTGTCGTAATTTCAATTTATGAAACATCATTCTTTTTAAACATCTGATTTTTATAGTTATCATTTGCTACAATGTATGATTTAAGAACAGCTGCACCAAGCAGGTGGGCAGTTTATAAAAAGAAATGGACATAACTAAACATTGTCTCATTGTTCTAAATACCTCAGATTCATTGGAAAGTCTGACTGAGAGTCATGTTTAATAGTGATGTACCTTACTTTTTTATTGGCATTTTGAAGGTTAACTGGTTATGAATAAATTATTAATGACAGGTTTACACAAAATTGGTAATTTTTCGTTTTTGTATTATTTTGAGCAAGACTGCTACCCATGTCCAGACCATCAGTTGAAAATTTTTAAAATTTTTTTGCCGGAAATATAAACAAAATAAAGTTTCATCACTGTGTGTAAACTTTTCATTAAAAATTTACTCACAATGCACAAACTTCTTATTGGTATATCTTGGAGATATTTTACAAAAGCGTCTCACTCTAGTGATGACACACTGATATATATGTCTGTTGTTCCAAATCAGTGATGGATACATAGAGAGCTGTTCGATTTCCTCATTCTTCTCTAAACTTGCGATCGATGATGGCCTCAAGACAGCTTTTAGGGGTGCACGAGTGCAGTGTAGATTAGCTTGCAGCTGAAAAACTTATAGACCTTAGTTGTGTAAAAGGATATTGTCTTACTAAATAACGACAAACAGGCTTCTCAAATCCCACTTTATAAGTTTCCAATCGATGTTTGTAACTAGTGTATCTGCTTTGTCCCGGTAAAGTTCAAAATAGTTCTTAAAGGTTAGAAAGTACTTGTGCCTGTATTTGCCCTTCAAAGTCAACTATCTTAATTATTCAAAATTTTTGGTAGCGATTAGGGTGTTACTGGTAAGTTTTGAAGTCATATACTGCAGTTCATAGCAGCAAAAGTAACTTTGGATAACCGGTAATGCTATTGTGACGTTAAACTATATGTAAAAAGTCAGGTGTTCGTTGCTTCAGCCCATCTATTTCGATCTAGCTTGAACTTTCCAGTCTAAAGATTTCTAATGGCTTTTTTTGCCAAATCAACTCCTACTTCGGAAAGTCTCTAGCATCAAGTGGACACACCGTATAAACACTTTCAATATGTGACGATGTGTTTGGATACGTTTAAGGGCGTTTTTCACTAGGGGATTTAATCTCATACTTGCTTTTCCAACATCCTCGCAAGGTCTTATATAAAAGTCATTATTCACCTGCTGCAAAACTATTTAGGAGAGTCAAAAGCATGATAAATGTAAGGCACGGGGCTGTAGAATGAAAGATAACTGTGAAGGATTAGTGTCTGTTTGTGCACGACGACTTCCTAAATGGAGTTGGAGAAATGAAACAACTCAAAGACCCAAAAAATCACTTACAACTCGGAGAAATATGATGATGGGTAAGCTGTTAATTTCTGGCATGCAGAAATAATTAACCTTACTTCAAATAGGTACTATTAAATCGCCTTAGGGAATCAAATTGTCAGTATAATATTTCTCTTTTAGTCATTATTTCTCAGTTTTGCCTGACTTTTCCTTTGCTAGTACTGGGTTCAGCTTGTATTTCAAACGACTTAAAGTGAGCATAATTCAAACATTACCGTTCAGCTTTCAGACCTTAACAGTCGGTTGTTGAAGTTGCATATATGTGGTAATGTCTTCCCTCAGATCAGAGTTATGCTAACGAAACATGTGAAGCAGATGAATGAAGTTCGAAATTCAGATTACTAAGCCTACTATACTTTGCGAGTGGGTGAAAATAAAAATAACTTTTATTTTGGGAGGAAAATCCGATGTGTAAGCTTTCATTACATCATAAAAGATCCTATCTTTTATCTACTGAGAAAGTATCGGTTCTGAGTGAAGACTGAAGGTGAAACGAAAATATAGGTCACTACAGGATTCAAATTAATGCCTGGATGCTTTACTAACTAAGATATAAGATCCAGCCGCCAACTATGTCTTAACTTCATTTCAGTCTTCAAGGGTCTCGAGGAGCACCTGAGTCTCATGGCTCAGTCGCTTGAGTACCACATTGGTAACCTGGAGGCCACTGGTTCGAGTCCCACTACAGCTCAGGTCTTCACTTCCCTTTCAGTTATTACTGAGCATCGGAAATGCTAATCTACCAAACTGCAGCTACCTTGGATAATTTCATTGGCAATGAAAAAGGATTAAGTAAATCTGACAAGGTCAAGTATAAAGTGAAGTCAATAACAAGATGGATTGCTTACTGCTGTGACCCTGTTGGCAAATGAGTAGTTATAATCAGTTAGGCTGTGTGTTGCCTAGCAGTTTGCAGAAGGTTTTTGCATTGAAGGAGACAGTCACAAATACAGTATATTTCTTATATAGCTATTTAATAAGGTTGTAGACACTTGTGTGAATTCATTTCCTGCTTAATAAAAGAGTTAACTGGTGATTCAAAAATCCCAGCTGTTTCAGTTGTATCAAGTTACGAGCAGTTTAAAAAATTAGTGCAGGTACTTCACTTGGGTATTAATTCTTTTGAATGAAGTTACATGAAGCTGTATTCACTTTAGTGCAGCCTGATTTGCCTGTTGAACAATTAATGTTACATTTTTGTGCAATACTTGAAACGAAACCTAAGAAATAAAGTGATTTTGACGTGAAAGAAACGATGAAAAGAGCAGTATTATTTAAATTAGGAATAAGTGAAATAACAAACGTTGAAGGTGTATCAAACTGACAACACTCATTTCACTGAGCAATGGGTGAATGATAAGGACTATATTCTGTGCATCCTGCAGTTCGTAATGACTGACGAGTCATTATCTTTCATTCAGTAGGATGTTGTATATACGCTAACAGTTCGCATATATAGAAGGAAGAGAACTATCCAAAACACATGAGGCATTAACACTGAACACGCTTTGCAGTGCAATTGCATATAGAGCTCTACACGCAATTACACAAAATCACACACTAGGGTGAGATAGATCGACAGCGTTAGAAACTTAGTTGGGTGGAGGGAAAGATTGATAACCAAATCTTTGTTTATGAATCAACACTAAGTACATGCAATGGAGATGATTCTGCACCTGCCTCAGATATATGGGAAATTCTACTACCCTTATCATCACAAAGAATAAGAGAAAATTAGAACTATGTGAACTCTGTCTCGAAGTTGTGGAGTTGTGAATATGGATAGAAAATTGTGTCCGAAACGTTATCCAGTAAGTGATATTGTTTCACTGGGTGACATTTCTAATAAAAATACTAAAATGGAGTTACAATCTACCACAGTGCCCAAGTTTTACTCCTGTATATATCTTTCTACTTTAGATAATATATTCAAGTTATTTTTACAACCAGAGGTAGAGGTTTGTTTCCGAACTTCTGATTTGATCTTAGATCGAATAACTCTTAATTTTTTCTCCTTAGGATCGTAAGAAGAAACGTTTTTTTCATTTGACAAAAATACCTGATAAAGATTCCATAAGACGATTATAAGACTGACTTATCCCTTGACTAGGAGAAAAATTTCTAACTTTTGATATGGAAAATTTCATCTGTGGAGATAGTCTGTGGAGAAGTCAAGACGTTTCACCATATCATATCTTAAACGCGTTCTGTAAGACTTTATTTTGTCCTTTATACAGACAGAGTGGATGTATTCATTTGTTTAAAACCATGGAAAATTTTCAAAATATTAGCCCTCTGTTTCTATCATTAACATACATCATTCTTTATGTTTTCTCATATGAGCATAACATTTCTTTTAATTATATCAGAGATGAGGATCTCGTCTAAGATATATGGAAAAAATGCATTAATGGGATTAAAAATTCCCTCTTAAAATCTTGCATTTTGTCTACAGCCACTTCAGCCATCTAAAACTAAACATCTGAAATAATAATCTTTTCTTTGAAAAAATCATGAAGGTTATTTATGACGATTGTTGTAGAAGTATGTAAAGGATATTACTGATAAAATGAAGAATATTGTAGTTCACAGCTGTGATATTTGGAACTTACATTTCATTGTTCCTGATTAGGTTCCATGACGTTATCCTACAAGGATACTTCATTATTAACTATAATATTGTGTGAAATTCTATGATTTCCATTATTAAGAACAGAATATCAAATAAACGATGGATAGTGTCTGTTTTATTGACATAAGCTTACTAAATTACTGTTTCTGGTTTCAGCATTCAGAATTTGTGGTAACAAATCAACCAACAATTGCAAGAAACCCAGTGTTAATAGATTTTAAAAAATTGAAAAGAATATTTGGTAAGATTGATATGCCGGAGTTAGTAAGGACGTCGCACACGATACATAAGGGTATCAATACTTAAATAACAATTTCACTGGGAGATATACCAAGGCAGTGCACCAGAAGATCATAACTTACTGTAAACAGACACTATAACAGAGTTGTACTCTGTTACAGTGCCGAAATTCTATTCTGTAATAGACATAGTTAAAGCGGCAATAGAACCTGTCAATAGGGTTTCTCTAGAAAGATAAATTTACAGAATGATGATGTTATACAACACTTATAATATAATATAAGCCGATATAAGCAGCAAGCAAAATCTGTCATGAACGTTCGACTGACAACTTCAAAAAATTCCAAAATCACTCATGTTAAGAAGCTCAACAAACCAACGGAAGAGAAGAATGGAGTCAACAACCATGAGATTTCTAACATCACATAAATAAAAGTGGGGTGTCAGTCTCTGGGCTAGAAACTCAAACACAGCGGACGTATAGATTCTATAGAAGGGCCTTGACTTCAGAGTAGTGATTAATGATTCGAAACCTGGAGATGTCATTCCCAAAATCGAAAAAAACATTAAGTTTGTTAGATAAGACCATTGTAGATAAGAAACGAGTACTACACCCTAACACTAAAGGAACAGAAGAAAGTGAAACCAAAGGCAGAAAATAGAAGGTATGAAAAACCTTTGGAATAATAATAGCATTCTAGTTATCAAATCAGAACCTAACGGTTGTGCTAAGCAAATCTGAATGCATTCAAAGAGTCAAAGAATATACAGTGGTAGCACTGTATGAGGAATTTAAAAATTCAGAGGGTATTGTTGTGATCAAGGTTATAAAGTCTACAGGGAACTTATACAATGAATTTGTTTCTTGGTACTTCAAAGTGGTTTCATTTAGTGCCAAAACTAATAATCTCAGTAGTACTATTACGATTCATAAACGGAGTTGTCCCATTAGACCCATAGTAGATTTTAGAAACACTGGAACTCATGAGTGAGCTAAATATTTAGCTACGGGACTAGGCATAATCAGAAATTGCTTATAACCTGGGTTTTCTAGTACTTAGTCCAGAGAAAAACATTTAAATGACTGAAAAACAAGGTTGGTTTTGATGCGACTGGCCTCGACAACAACATCTGGACTAACTTGGCTTGGAAAGCAGTTAGAAATGAGGCCAGTTATGAACTGAGGATTTTTTACTCACTACCTATAGTTGTTTTAAAAGTTTTCTGTCATGACATTAGGGAATACTGAACCAAGCGTATGAATTTTAATTTGGTACTTGACATCCAAATCATCGATTAGCTTGATGAACTAGCAGACTTATGTCTTTAATTTTGAAGTGTTGAAGCTTACTGACCCCACTTTAATTTCACGATTGTTGAAAAATAAGCAGAAGAACAAGCTGTAATGAGCAGCAAAGATGAATGCAGTTATTCAGCTATAAACAATAAAAAAATCAATTTCTGAAGTAACAAAGTAAGAACAACCTAACCAACAGAACAGATAAACAAAATGAATAAACTTGTTTTTATAAATGAGGTCGTGTTCCTTTGAGTTTGTAACTATACAAATGGATCTGTAAAAGTGAGGAAGACAGTATAAGAAAAGCAATCTGTTTAAACAATTAGATAAAAGTAACGAAATAAAAGTACATATCCTTGGAAAAAATGATAGAAAGTTTCAAACAATAAGTCCATTTTATGAATCTACGTCTTCTAATTACTTTATCCAGATAGAAAGTTTGATTTTTATTGATATGGAAAATTTGTTGAGCAAGTGAATGCTACATGGAGTAAGTAAGAAGCAATCTTGCGTGTCATCTTGCCGTTAAGGAAACTTTTAGTACAATGAGATAAAATATATTCTTGTTGTTCGTTGTTATCCGTGGAAACGTTTGGTATCGTTTGACGTTCAATTAAATTAAGCTGTCGCTGCAGTTGCTGTTAAACAAGATATTTTTCGTCAAAACGCAAAATTTATAAAAGAACTAATCTATTATGTATTATTGGGTTAAGCAATGAATACGAGAGATCTCAAGGTGTAGTTATTGTGCTTATTGACCCAGAGCTACTAAATATTTCTATTTCACTCTAATGTTCGCTGTTTAGGAGTATAAATGTAAGGATCCTTTTTTTACTGCTGCAACCATAACAAAGTAGAATTAAAGAGAGATATTCTTAAAATATTTAATATCGCACGAAATTTGTTTTACATGGTAAGCTGAAACTACACGGTAGCATGAGTACAAAGAAGCAAAAAATTAAGAGCAGTAATCACAGAAATTGTAGTGAGATTTAATCAGGATTTCCTTTCTCATAACTTTTCAGTTTATTACCAATGAATACACCTTTTTGTCAACAAAAGCAGCTCAGACTGTTTGTTGACAAAAAGGTACTTCCTTTTTATGCAAATATCTTTCCTATACTCACTTGTAGTGTCACCATTATTGTCACAAAGATTTCGGTTTAAAGAAGAGTTGATTGGGCTGAAATTTACATCCCCTAGACTACTAACAACTACTTCCTGGTTGCATACGGAAAGAATAACAAACCAAACATAAACAACTGATGTAATTCAATGCAGATCAGACGCTTTTTACCTTAACTGTTTTTGAGAGACTGAAGCACTTGCACTTCTGTTATTTTAAGTAAAGAACAACAGAAAGCCAAACGATGTGGTATGAATGTTTTAAGTTTGGTTTTCAGCAGTATGTACGCATAATCTTACAGAAAAATGAAATAAACGACTACCGAATTTAGGAGTGACTGCTATTCCTTATAACCACTGGATTGTAACACACTGGTTCATACTATGTAACTTCTGTTGGTTCTCGATATAGTAAAACTTTGATGCGGCGTTTAGAGCAGTGTCTGTTTAAGTTTACTTGATTCCACAGGTGGATCCTTGATATCTGAACTATTGGAAATCCATCTCAAGCAAGATAAATAGTTTGTGATTCTAGTCTGTGAAACTGCTGAAATGTTTGTCCTCATAAAATGCTGAATTTTCTGGTGCAATCAGACGTCCGAACTTAATCAGTATTGCATTTTTTTTGTTGCTGTATAAAAAGCTTAATTTAATGGATACCCTTCATTGAATGCCGAGTTAGGCCAAGCCAGACCAGATAGCTGGAGCAAATGAGGTTTTTACAATGTGGAAACTTAGATATGCCTAGAATAACAGACGTCATCAAAATAAGTGGCTCAAAGGAGAATTTAACGAACTGTGTGCACAAAGCAACGCAATTATACAATACAGTAGAACTGCATAACCATCCCAAAGGCCAATATATATAGGTGAAGGCCCAGGATCATCATTAAGTCTGTTCATCAAGCTCGTGTACAACATTTGCAATGGTAGTGTTTTGATATATAGGAAGTTCTGTTGGCTTTTAAATCAAAGAAGAAGAACTTTTGTACTATTTAAAACTTTATTTGTAGATAGCATCTTTGGCGCGATTATGTGTAGTAACTTTTGCCGGAAAGGTGATGTAGTAAGTAATATTGTGTCAGTGTGTACCATATCGAATACACAAAAACAAGATGGAAATACACTCTAACACCGTGCGGAGTTTACAACATTTCACTGATAAAGTCTTTTACTGCAACCGGTCCTTTAACCAGCTCCGTGTTAACTGATTTTACATATTGGTAGAAGATTCACTCAGATGTTTTGTGCAGATCAAGACACGTCATAGTACCTGAAAAAATTATGTGTTACGGTAAAAAATTGTCTCTTTCTGTTGACAATGAAATTCTTACCATAACCCTCAATGCCTCTGAATTATTCCCCTTCATTCACAGTCAATCATTGTATGGATATCCATTCTTATGACATAACTGGAACTATTATTTGGATTATTTGTTTTATGAGGCCTTGTAAATCAGTTGAAATAATCGTATTTTTCCATCGAGAAGACTAATGTTAGTCCACCAGAATTTCCATTTTGATTTTATTTGTTCTTGGCTCAAAATTTTTTATTATTCAGCTTATTTAGAATTGTACAAGAATTCCTGAAAAAATGTGTAGAGCTAACGAAAATAATATAGACTATAACCAACTTTATGCTTCATCAGGAAAGAGACAATTATATATTTACCAAGAAAAAAAAGGAAATGGTAACACTGAGTATTGAATTTTCTTGTTAACTCATCGTTCATTTCTAGGTATTCAGTTCACCATATTTCATCTACGGTTACCATCAAACAAATGAAGTCAATGTGAATCTTAGGACAGTATCTAAGGTTTTATTTCGGAATCTAATTAACACACCAGTTTTTAAAATACTATGTTCCAGTTGACTGGAGAGTTGAAAACTATAGCTTTTAGGCCTCATTAATACATGATGTGGCTCTGAATACTGATCAGCTACATGGATATTAACTTAGCGTTTGGAGTTGTAGTTGTCAGATTCAAGTATGAAAAGGAACAAACACATACTTTCCTACTAAGCATCACATTCGTTTTAATCTAAAGGTTTATTCATTTACTTTAGCTTGTTTTCAATGAATTATTCACACTGCCCACAAAAGATGATATTTTTAAATATTATTTCAGTGTCCACTTTTAGTTTAACTTTTTTTAAAGAGAGTACTTGAAAAATTTCGAAACTTATTTTGTTTCAAGCGTTTACTTCTTTATATCTTAGAAAATATAATACCAAGTGTTTTGACAAATAACAATTGGCGTGACAAGAAGTTTGATCTTAGGAGACTACTTCACATAAAATATTCTTTTATACACTGCACAAAACCATTTGACTTATGTATACTTGACACTCAATGAAAAAAAATGTATAAAATACTTTCAAGACAGCTGATAGAGGGATTCAATGTCATGCAGGATTTTCAAAGATTCTTTTAGAAACCTAAAGCTTGCAAACAGTGAGACTATTATTACTGTTCGTGGTTTTCAAACACAAAAATCTCTTTGAAACGTCCAATCCATAGTGTTAAGAGATTATATTTGCATACACGACCTCCCTAGAAAAATGTTTCCAATGAATGCGAATGGAAAAAATTAACTGGATACTTCAGTTACTTCGTGTGAAATAATTTCTTATATGGTAAACAGAAGTGAAATTGAGTCGGATCTCCAATGCCGATGTACTCAATGTTGGTAATTGAAGAGAGTCAACAAAACCTTTTTCCGTCTAACTGCTATACAGCTTTATGGTTGCGCACTTCTGGAGTCCCATAATAAGAAGAAACAGCTATTAAGTCCTAGTTATGGGACGTCCAAAAATCAACCTAGAAACACAGAGGACCGTAAACAATTATCATCCTTGTCCCGAAATACAAATCCGCTTTATTATCTCAAAAATGACCACTTTTTGATAATCAAATTCTTGGAATAGAATTTAACTGCTGTCAAAAATGACTTTCTTCCCCACAACAATGGTGTCACAGTCTCATCTTTTTGACTATTTTTTGTAATATACTTGGACCAAAGAACAGGAGTTTACCTTATGCAAATTAAATATCTAACCTCTTTTATGAGATAATTCCGATGTGTACTTCAATTGATATTTTTTTCACTATCTATGTGCTTCCTTTTAACAAAGTTAGCATCCTTATTTTGAAATGAAATCTGTCAATCAAAAAACAACGGCCTGTTGCATATTAGTGCTGACAGACGGTTCCTGACAAATACAAAACTGAAGCTGAGTAGGCTACAAGATTATATAATGGATATTCATGTTGCACGAGAAAAAGATGAAATTTCGACAAATTATCTCGCGTATTACTCGGTTTGGTGAGCAAGTACATCTTTGAAGATCAAATAATGAGCATGTTTTATGAAAACTTCAGAAGTTCATAGAAGAATTTATCATCACCTGAAGTTAAAGGTGTGATATTCTCCTCTCACGTTTGCTTAGACTGACCTTATGTCAATCAAGCATAATCAAAAAAATTGTATCGGGGAGCAGTGATTCCACTGAATTATCTACTTAAAATATTGTGCTTTTGCATTATATACCAATATTATCTCCTTGTCAGTGATTATAGTAGCTACTACACAAGGCATTGACTTTGATGTTAGCATTATGCCGAGCGATCCAACAATATGGACAACCATGCGAGATTTCCAGTAAGATGCCATGTTATACATAACAGCTTAAAGTCAATGTTCGCACTCGTTAGAACCTACAGAAATGAGCAAAAAACTATCACGGAGCCTTATGGATAGATTCGTTTTCACTTGACTATCTGAGATAACCGTTGTTTGACAGACTGATATTCGTACTTGATGATAATTAAAGGTGGGATGAAAATATAGACCGTGGGCGGATTCGAACCAGTGACTACCGACTAAGCAGGCAATGTGAATACGATCAAGAGGTAGTAACGCGTCACGAATTTTCATGGTAGTCGAACAAAACCTCTGGCGATTGAAGCGAAATAAAATTCTGGTCAGCAGTCGGACCTTGTAGCTCAGTTGGTAGAGCACTGGACCGGTAACCCAGTGGTCGCTGGTTCAAGTCCGGCCGTGGTCCAGGTTTCCATCTCACCTTCAATCATTACCCCGTACAAATCTCATTTTCATCCAATATTTTCTGGTGAGTGTATATGCCTAAAGGACAACCGGAGTTTGATGATGAGTTTGACAGCATTTATAATTTGTATACTATTTTTTTTAGCAGACACCAAAAAAGATCACTGCACTGTCCAAAATACGTAAAACGTCACTTTGATCCGATCGTTTCAGAATTTCATGTTAAACTGTTTACTTGACAAGGTACACAGTGATATAGTATTATTTACTGGACGGAAGTAGCATTAAGCTCATCAAAACGATAAGTGCTGATCACGTCCACGGACGAAGTGCACTGACACCTAAACACCAAAAAAATGTGAGAAAAAACGACGAAATGTTGGCACTGAAAGCTTTAAAATCTGACAACAATATGATATTGTAGAGTATAAAAGAGACAGTGGGACAGTATTTTTAGACAAAAGGATTGCCTAAAGTAAGCCAATGAATGTGCCAAAACAGGGACCATGAGGGAAAATTAACGTATAAGGTTAAGAAGTTCACAAATGATTTTAACATCGAATGGAGTCGTTTCTGAGTGAGTCTCAGTAGCTTAATTCCGTAAAATTTTATTGAATCATTGTGTGTTATATCAAACAAAAAATCTAATATAGAGTTATACTCTATTAAAAAGCCCAAATTTTTCTCTTACATTAATTTTGGGATTTGTTTTTCGTTTCATCTAGTAAAGAATAATTTTTGCTCTGACAAGAAGGTAAAAATAACCTTCTTCGGGAAATAGGAAATGCTATAAACATCGCATTTTTACCTCTTAATCAATGTCAAGTCGGTTTAGTTGCCCAAAACTAACTGCTAATTCCAAAACATATTTTGAATTTAAGCTAAGATAGCACATACCTGTTTCTTGTTTCATGAATTTGACTGGGGTGCTTGTAAAGATGTACAAAAACTAAACGCCAATAATACCTAAGATAATTACATGGGTTCATTTTGGTCAATACGGTGGGATTTCTGAGGTAGTGAGTAAATCTCTTTTATGTAATGAAGCCGGAACCATTTTAAAACTCTCAGCCATTTATTCTCAAGTACCATGACATCTCAAAACGGAAGTAACGCTTGTTTTGACTGAAATCATGTCTTCCAAGATTTCCACTTAAATGTATGTATTCAAGTGAATTTCGTCGACTATTTTGAAACTCTTGACATCAAAAGTTAAGTTTTATGACTGTCAGGTGTAATTTCTGGACACTAAATTCCAATCGCTTTTATTCAGATTCCAGTATTGCCACTGTATGGATTAGTCGATTTCAGAGTATGCTTGCAAGTAAGGATATTCGCTCTGTGCATCTCCTCCATACATTTTTCAAGCAAATAATACATTTTGATTGTCCTAAATGATTTTTACCTTTGAAAACTTACTAATGTTGCAGTAATTATCAGCTGTAAACTTGAAATAATCATGAGGTAAAACACAAAGTTCTAACATCGATTCTCTGAAGACACTAGAGCCATACGTCATCAAACTATCGGGAGCAGTAGACCAGTGAAGATGCAGCTACAGTGCGATGGAGAAACATCTTTCGGAATTAGAGGAATTACAGTAATAAACCTCCGTTAAGTAATTTCTATAGTGAATTTGGTTTTCATCATCAAAGCATTTTCTATATCAGATACACCAGGAACTCACAATGTGTTTTATCACAGTGCATCACTATTATTTGGCAATAGAGTTGTGTACCAATAGTAAGGCATTGAAAATAATTGAATAATACTAGAACTCTATGCTTCCAAGGAAAATATACAGATAAACTAATAAGGTCGTTACTAAATGCCATGTATTGATAATTGTCATCAAAATAATATAAGATAAACGATTGGCATCATCTCAAAAGATAATGCTTCAATAAGAATTACCAGTGGGTTTTAGTTTACCTTACTGAAACTATAGTACATGTTGAAAAGCTAATGAATTTGTCAGACGAATAAGTAGAACTACCAAAAGTAGTATTCAGAGTTAGAACATCATTTGTTGCAAAGAAGAAAGTGCATTTCATTTTATCTTGACAGCTTTTAGTCCCTCGTTAAAAAACTGTAAATTTGTGAGTACTTGCAATATCCCTTACTTATATGGGATTAAAGTAATCGACCTCTGTTGGTAAATAATCTTCTGTGATGATGTCTTGATTTTGTGTGAATATTTGCTATCTTCTGATTCACTTGTTAATGACCAGCAGTGAAACCCAGGAGGCTTGCTCTGTCCTATTTGAAACTCACCAATCTGGCTGCTCAAACCTCAGTAGGTGGAGTGTGTGTCCAACTTTTTTTAAAATAAATACAATCAGGAACAATTATATCAGACGTCGTTTCGAGAACTTCCGTCCATTCCTACACCTGCAAGAGAGTCAAAAGATAAGCAATGAGTCAACAGAGTAGGAGGCTTAACCAGTTATTTTACCGAAGGATATAAGAATTTAAAAATTAATAAAACCAACAATTGTTACATTGGCTTATTATTATTTTTCACTTAGGTTCCTAATGGAACATAGGGCTTGACTGGCACCCTGTTCTCTGAAATCTTTTGAACCTGGATCCACGACAGCTCAGAAGCACTCATTTCTTTTTCACACGATCTCCTCCATGTCACCCTCGTCTCGGACACCCAACTCGTCGCTTCACATCTGCGTTCCACTCGAGGACGTGGGACGTGATGTCCCCAGTCGGCCTTCTCGGTGTATGCCCAATCCATCTCCATTCCCTTCTGCATACTTGTTGAGTGATAGGTTCTTGGTTGCTTTGTTGCCAGACCAGAGTTCCTTGTTGCTTATTATTTCTTCCCGTCTGATCTTCAGTGTCGAGCCAGCATAGGCAGTTTTTGATAAATGTCTGTAATTTGTTGGGAATGCATCCCGTAACGCGCCAAATCTCTCAACCAACACATGGAAGCACTGACTCGACTGAATTAGTGTTGAAAATCCAGATGTTGTTCTTTGTGCTGAGTGCAGTGTAGTAGATCTCCACAAACTGATTTCTGGTTAATGGAGGCTTATCTTGCTTTGCTAATCCTGACTTTGACGTTCTCGTCCGTGCCGCCTGCGACTGAAACAGTGCTACCTAGATAGGTGAAAGAGGATACTTGCCTTAAGTTTCTCCCGTTGAAGGTGATTGGAGCTTGTTGTTGCGGTTGTTGTTGGTTGGGTATCTTCATCACCTCTGTCTTCTCTACGTTCACCTGAAGGAAGTCCCGCCTTCGCTGCCCTGCCTCTTCTGTCACCTTAATTGTTTTCACCTGTAGATCTTCGAGTTTGTGAGACAAGATATTAGACATAAGTTATCACTGGCGAAATCCAAATCTTCTGAGTTCTTTTCCACAATCCAGCGTATTCCCCTCTTCTCACTCTTCACTGTTTGTTACATGATCCAGTCCATCACAATCAGCAATATCATAGGTGATAGTAGACAGCCTTGTTTTACTCCTGTCTTCACTTCGCTTCAAAGGCATCACTGAGCTTCCTATTGT
Organism: Heterobilharzia americana; assembly: GCA_944470555.2. Classification (NCBI taxonomy): domain Eukaryota; kingdom Metazoa; phylum Platyhelminthes; class Trematoda; order Strigeidida; family Schistosomatidae; genus Heterobilharzia; species Heterobilharzia americana. The sequence goes on from OX104134.1 coordinate 57,871,479, forward strand.
GAACTACTTCGCATGTGGCGTCTTCACATAGTTGTTGAATGAGATTGATGAAGGTTTGTGGTATTCCGTAGTGTTGAAGCAACTGCCTGACAAATTACTTCTCAGTCGACGCTATCGGAGGCCTTCTCAGAGTCGATGAGGTTGAGGTGAAGTATCGACTGCCATTCTGCGCTCTGTTCTATGATGATGCGAAGCGTTGCAATCTGGTCCGAACATGATTTGTACTTCCTGAATCCAGCCAGCCAGCCAGCCTGTTCTGGTCGTAGTTTTGAATCCAGTGCATCCTTTAGTCTCTCCAGGATGATGCGGCTTAATATCTTGCTTGAGGTAGACAGGAGCGTGGTTCCACGCCAGTTGTTGCAAGCACTGAGGTCGCCCTTCTTCGGGAGTTTGACAAGATAGCCCTTCTTCTAATCAACCCGCAGGTACCTTCCCTTCCTTCCAGACCTTCTGCAATAGTGGTGTGAGCTTGTCCACTGTTGTCTCTGCGTCTGTTCTCAATGCTTCTGGTGGCATTCCATCCTGTCCTGTTGCTTTCCCGCATTTCAGTAGCCTTATGGCATTGAGGACTTCGACTTTCATCCTAGAGCTTGTGTTCACTTGTAGTTCAGCGGCTGTAGGTGGTATTTCTGGACGAAGTGCAGGTGGTGCTGGTGGTCGATTCAAGAGCTTTTTGAAGTGGTCGGCCCATTGTTTCCTTTGTCTCTCTTCTTTTGATGGTTAGATTTCCGTCATCATCTTTTATCGGTTTCGTCTGTGGTGATCTCCTCCCAGACAGCAACCTGCTTATTTGGTACAATGTTGTCAGGTCTCTGTCTCTCCTACCTACAGCCTGTTCTGCTTCACTTGCCAGTGTGTCGTGGAAGTGTCTTTTGTCTTTGCGTGCACTCTTCATCACTTCTTTGTCCAGTGTAGTGTTTTATAGGTTGGGTTTAGTTCCTCTTTTCGTTGTTCATCCTTGCACCGGTTCGTCTTCTGCTTCAACATCCTCCTCCCACTCCTCTATCAGCTTCCATGTGTCCGTCGAGATTCATTCCTTGTCTTCTTTCTTCTTCCTTCCTAATACGGTTATGCAGGTTTCTTTCCACATAGCTTTCAAAGACTTCCAATGTTCTTCCACACGTATTTCTTCATGGATGTTGCTCGATATCTCCCATTTTGTCTTGATGGCTGGCTGCCGTGAAGATTTCCTTTGTATTTTCATCCTTCAGTTCAGTTTCTGTTCTTGGTGTTGAACTTGAGCTGTGGTCTATCACCAGCTCCTTTGAAGGATTTCAACTTGATTTGGAAGATGGATTCCTTGCACTAGATGGTGAGTGGTCTCAGCCTACATCTGCTCCTCTTCTTGACCCTGTGTCAAGTAGGCTGCGTCTCCACTCTCTTCACATTGAGATGAAGTCGATCTGATTTTTAGTGTGTCCTAGTGTCTGGTGAAATGTGTGTCGTTTTGTGGACATCCTTGTGCTTGGACACAGTGCCTCCAATCACCAAATCGTTGAATGCACAGAATTCTGCAAACAATTCTCCATTCTCGTTCATCACCTCACCGGGCGCTTCTCGACTCATGGTTAGTTCTCTTCCTGTGTTTTCCGCTCCCAGTTTGGCATTCATGTCACCCACGCATTAGAATTTGGACGTAACCAACTGGAGTACTGTCTTGTCCATTACTGATTGCAGTTGTCTGTAAAATCCCTCCCTCTTCTCTTCATCTGCATTATTTGTAGGTGCGTAGTGTAGCATTGTGTGATTGTGACCTTCCTTCCGTTTGAGTTGAACCTTGCTGTTGTGATCCTGCAGGAGAAGATTGGTTCCCATTGCATGAGAGAGAGCCTTCGATGCTGTTGGGAACATCATGATAGCCACTCCGAAACTTAGTGTGCTCGTGTTTGTCATCTGGGTGATAATATTGGAGTAGATTATTGATTCTCCAGTTGATAGTTTGGGGAATCCACTTCCATTCCATCTGCTTTCGCAAATTCCCAATACTTCAGTGCGATAACTTCTCATCTCTTTTGCAATCTGGGCAGACTTGCCAGCTAGGTTCAAGCTGTCCCCACGTTTACTTTCGCTTTCATTGAGAGAAGACACATCAGCCACTTGGCTTCCCGAGGGCTTTCACCAACTGGCATCCTTTCGCCTATCCGAATCCAGCGGGGAATAATTTTGTTTTTATTTTTTATATTTTGTTTGTGCTTTGAAGTTTCTTTAGCTGTTGGATTTGTTTTACGGGGTAGGGTTGCTAGTCGTATATCCAACCTTTTTTGTTTATCCGGGCTTAGGACCGGCTATTAACTAGTGAACTTGTTACCCAGGCGTGGTCTTAACGATGGAAATTAGATTAATTTTTTGTCGTAATTTCAATTTATGAAACATCATTCTTTTTAAACATCTGATTTTTATAGTTATCATTTGCTACAATGTATGATTTAAGAACAGCTGCACCAAGCAGGTGGGCAGTTTATAAAAAGAAATGGACATAACTAAACATTGTCTCATTGTTCTAAATACCTCAGATTCATTGGAAAGTCTGACTGAGAGTCATGTTTAATAGTGATGTACCTTACTTTTTTATTGGCATTTTGAAGGTTAACTGGTTATGAATAAATTATTAATGACAGGTTTACACAAAATTGGTAATTTTTCGTTTTGTATTATTTTGAGCAAGACTGCTACCCATGTCCAGACCATCAGTTGAAAATTTTTAAAATTATTTTTGCAGGAAATATAAACAAAATAAAGTTTCATCACTGTGTGTAAACTTTTCATTAAAAATTTACTCACAATGCACAAACTTCTTATTGGTATATCTTGGAGATATTTTACAAAAGCGTCTCACTCTAGTGATGACACACTGATATATATGTCTGTTGTTCCAAATCAGTGATGGATACATAGAGAGCTGTTCGATTTCCTCATTCTTCTCTAAACTTGCGATCGATGATGGCCTCAAGACAGCTTTTAGGGGTGCACGAGTGCAGTGTAGATTAGCTTGCAGCTGAAAAACTTATAGACCTTAGTTGTGTAAAAGGATATTGTCTTACTAAATAACGACAAACAGGCTTCTCAAATCCCACTTTATAAGTTTCCAATCGATGTTTGTAACTAGTGTATCTGCTTTGTCCCGGTAAAGTTCAAAATAGTTCTTAAAGGTTAGAAAGTACTTGTGCCTGTATTTGCCCTTCAAAGTCAACTATCTTAATTATTCAAAATTTTTGGTAGCGATTAGGGTGTTACTGGTAAGTTTTGAAGTCATATACTGCAGTTCATAGCAGCAAAAGTAACTTTGGATAACCGGTAATGCTATTGTGACGTTAAACTATATGTAAAAAGTCAGGTGTTCGTTGCTTCAGCCCATCTATTTCGATCTAGCTTGAACTTTCCAGTCTAAAGATTTCTAATGGCTTTTTTTGCCAAATCAACTCCTACTTCGGAAAGTCTCTAGCATCAAGTGGACACACCGTATAAACACTTTCAATATGTGACGATGTGATGTGTCTCATCTCTTTTGCAATCTGGGCAGACTTGCCAGCTAGGTTCAAGCTGTCCCCACGTTTACTTTCGCTTTCATTGAGAGAAGACACATCAGCCACTTGGCTTCCCGAGGGCTTTCACCAACTGGCATCCTTTCGCCTATCCGAATCCAGCGGGGAATAATTTTGTTTTTATTTTTTATATTTTGTTTGTGCTTTGAAGTTTCTTTAGCTGTTGGATTTGTTTTACGGGGTAGGGTTGCTAGTCGTATATCCAACCTTTTTTGTTTATCCGGGCTTAGGACCGGCTATTAACTAGTGAACTTGTTACCCAGGCGTGGTCTTAACGATGGAAATTAGATTAATTTTTTGTCGTAATTTCAATTTATGAAACATCATTCTTTTTAAACATCTGATTTTTATAGTTATCATTTGCTACAATGTATGATTTAAGAACAGCTGCACCAAGCAGGTGGGCAGTTTATAAAAGAAATGGACATAACTAAACATTGTCTCATTGTTCTAAATACCTCAGATTCATTGGAAAGTCTGACTGAGAGTCATGTTTAATAGTGATGTACCTTACTTTTTTATTGGCATTTTGAAGGTTAACTGGTTATGAATAAATTATTAATGACAGGTTTACACAAAATTGGTAATTTTTCGTTTTTGTATTATTTTGAGCAAGACTGCTACCCATGTCCAGACCATCAGTTGAAAATTTTTAAAATTATTTTTGCAGGAAATATAAACAAAATAAAGTTTCATCACTGTGTGTAAACTTTTCATTAAAAATTTACTCACAATGCACAAACTTCTTATTGGTATATCTTGGAGATATTTTACAAAAGCGTCTCACTCTAGTGATGACACACTGATATATATGTCTGTTGTTCCAAATCAGTGATGGATACATAGAGAGCTGTTCGATTTCCTCATTCTTCTCTAAACTTGCGATCGATGATGGCCTCAAGACAGCTTTTAGGGGTGCACGAGTGCAGTGTAGATTAGCTTGCAGCTGAAAAACTTATAGACCTTAGTTGTGTAAAAGGATATTGTCTTACTAAATAACGACAAACAGGCTTCTCAAATCCCACTTTATAAGTTTCCAATCGATGTTTGTAACTAGTGTATCTGCTTTGTCCCGGTAAAGTTCAAAATAGTTCTTAAAGGTTAGAAAGTACTTGTGCCTGTATTTGCCCTTCAAAGTCAACTATCTTAATTATTCAAAATTTTTGGTAGCGATTAGGGTGTTACTGGTAAGTTTTGAAGTCATATACTGCAGTTCATAGCAGCAAAAGTAACTTTGGATAACCGGTAATGCTATTGTGACGTTAAACTATATGTAAAAAGTCAGGTGTTCGTTGCTTCAGCCCATCTATTTCGATCTAGCTTGAACTTTCCAGTCTAAAGATTTCTAATGGCTTTTTTTGCCAAATCAACTCCTACTTCGGAAAGTCTCTAGCATCAAGTGGACACACCGTATAAACACTTTCAATATGTGACGATGTGATGTGTCTCATCTCTTTTGCAATCTGGGCAGACTTGCCAGCTAGGTTCAAGCTGTCCCCACGTTTACTTTCGCTTTCATTGAGAGAAGACACATCAGCCACTTGGCTTCCCGAGGGCTTTCACCAACTGGCATCCTTTCGCCTATCCGAATCCAGCGGGGAATAATTTTGTTTTTATTTTTTATATTTTGTTTGTGCTTTGAAGTTTCTTTAGCTGTTGGATTTGTTTTACGGGGTAGGGTTGCTAGTCGTATATCCAACCTTTTTTGTTTATCCGGGCTTAGGACCGGCTATTAACTAGTGAACTTGTTACCCAGGCGTGGTCTTAACGATGGAAATTAGATTAATTTTTTGTCGTAATTTCAATTTATGAAACATCATTCTTTTTAAACATCTGATTTTTATAGTTATCATTTGCTACAATGTATGATTTAAGAACAGCTGCACCAAGCAGGTGGGCAGTTTATAAAAAGAAATGGACATAACTAAACATTGTCTCATTGTTCTAAATACCTCAGATTCATTGGAAAGTCTGACTGAGAGTCATGTTTAATAGTGATGTACCTTACTTTTTTATTGGCATTTTGAAGGTTAACTGGTTATGAATAAATTATTAATGACAGGTTTACACAAAATTGGTAATTTTTCGTTTTTGTATTATTTTGAGCAAGACTGCTACCCATGTCCAGACCATCAGTTGAAAATTTTTAAAATTTTTTTTGCCGGAAATATAAACAAAATAAAGTTTCATCACTGTGTGTAAACTTTTCATTAAAAATTTACTCACAATGCACAAACTTCTTATTGGTATATCTTGGAGATATTTTACAAAAGCGTCTCACTCTAGTGATGACACACTGATATATATGTCTGTTGTTCCAAATCAGTGATGGATACATAGAGAGCTGTTCGATTTCCTCATTCTTCTCTAAACTTGCGATCGATGATGGCCTCAAGACAGCTTTTAGGGGTGCACGAGTGCAGTGTAGATTAGCTTGCAGCTGAAAAACTTATAGACCTTAGTTGTGTAAAAGGATATTGTCTTACTAAATAACGACAAACAGGCTTCTCAAATCCCACTTTATAAGTTTCCAATCGATGTTTGTAACTAGTGTATCTGCTTTGTCCCGGTAAAGTTCAAAATAGTTCTTAAAGGTTAGAAAGTACTTGTGCCTGTATTTGCCCTTCAAAGTCAACTATCTTAATTATTCAAAATTTTGGTAGCGATTAGGGTGTTACTGGTAAGTTTTGAAGTCATATACTGCAGTTCATAGCAGCAAAAGTAACTTTGGATAACCGGTAATGCTATTGTGACGTTAAACTATATGTAAAAAGTCAGGTGTTCGTTGCTTCAGCCCATCTATTTCGATCTAGCTTGAACTTTCCAGTCTAAAGATTTCTAATGGCTTTTTTGCCAAATCAACTCCTACTTCGGAAAGTCTCTAGCATCAAGTGGACACACCGTATAAACACTTTCAATATGTGACGATGTGATGTGTCTCATCTCTTTTGCAATCTGGGCAGACTTGCCAGCTAGGTTCAAGCTGTCCCCACGTTTACTTTCGCTTTCATTGAGAGAAGACACATCAGCCACTTGGCTTCCCGAGGGCTTTCACCAACTGGCATCCTTTCGCCTATCCGAATCCAGCGGGGAATAATTTTGTTTTTATTTTTTATATTTTGTTTGTGCTTTGAAGTTTCTTTAGCTGTTGGATTTGTTTTACGGGGTAGGGTTGCTAGTCGTATATCCAACCTTTTTTGTTTATCCGGGCTTAGGACCGGCTATTAACTAGTGAACTTGTTACCCAGGCGTGGTCTTAACGATGGAAATTAGATTAATTTGTTGTCGTTATATATATATATATATATATATATATATATTTCCATTGCGAATGGATTCAAACTTTATATGACGGAATGTTCCGATGCTATGTTATTTAGGAACAAAGACCGTAGAGTTTTTCTGTAATGTTGAATTGTGTTTTTTTGCCACATCCCCTCCGAAAAATGAATAGTTGTATCTATCCTTTTCATTTTTTGTGGATGAGCAACGCTTACATAAAAAAATGAAGTATCAATATCTCCCAGGCCTCACACTTTTTACTTTGATAGTTCGAAACCCAGTTATATTTCGTTCTCAGTTTTAATTGAGTCACTGGTGCCTTTTAAGCTTTTTTGAGCTCAAATAAGTTATTCATTCGGTTTCCAGTAACCTCAGATGAGAAGTATGATGGGTTACTTTACAATCAATAGAGTCTTTTAACAATCGGGAGTAGTGAGCTTTATTAAGTTACTGACTTGGTATTCCAGCTTCTAAAGTGTATCATATAAGTCTTATCAACTTGGGATTATGAAGGTCGCAAATTTGTTCCTTTTTCCGAGGATATCTTCATTTTAAAAAATAGGTTTGAGTAGCCGGTTTTTCAGTCAGTGTTGTTTGCGGTATAAAGTTGTACTTATGTTTGTGTACATCGGTGATAGAACATGTATATTCGCCTTAGAGTCAGAAGCCTAACAGAAGTAAGACTTAATCGAAACCTAATCATATAATATATCTTAGTGTCACAAAATGCAAGGCACATCGTGTATAGTTCAACATAGTATTTAGCCTGATCAGAATCCTATTTCAGAATGGCATGAACACACAGACCTCTGTAGGAATGAGTATTAACATTCTTTGCTATTTCAGAATTCGAATTGTAATATCTTACTGTCAGGTCTCTGTAAAGCATTTTTTTAGAAACTTAAATATTTTGCAGCAATTCGATCTAAAAATCAAATGTGTATTAAAGATCAGTGCAGAATTGATAGTGCTTAGGTAAAATATTTGGCAGCGTATTTTCATTTGATCGAATGTTTTAGAAACATATCATGTCTTGGATAACTGGACCAAATGTTTATTAATGTAGCCTGAAAAGCGAGAATCAATCAATCGAATAATAAACTGGAGAATGATAAATAAATGGCTTAGCAGTGATAAAATAAATGAGAAACAAATAGCTAAGGTTAAATAGTGCGAATACAGCGAACCTCTGTTTTAAATATCAAGGTGAATTACTTGTTTATTCCTAACCAGTGTTTGTAACGATAAGGTACACTGGAGAAGCAGGTTTTTGCAGAGATTATTTTATTTGCAAATAAGGTATATACAAAGAGCTTTTTTGCTTTTTACTAAATGTCGTTATTTTTTAATCACAATATAATCCACTATGCAAAACAACTATCTGGCAGACGGTGTTCCGAGGGTTTATCGGTAAAGTGAATGTATGTATGTGAGAACAAACACTCACATGACTTTCTGTATGTTTAAAGAGAAAAGGACTTTAATCAGAAGCTTGAATCTTGGAATTCGGTAAATACAGAAACGCCAGTAGTGCTTCTAATCCATTTAGAAGTCAGTCATGGTAGTGAGCATTCTGCTAAAAAAATCACTAAAGCAGACAAACGTTCATTTGTATTATCTAGTTTTGATGAGTAGTGGCTGGCTTTAAACCGTATAACATTTTACACGAATTGCTGGTGTCGAGAAACAGAATATATTTAATGGCACTCAAAAAACTGAACCATTTCTTGGCAAGAAACAGCTTAAAAGAACAAAATTTGATTTGTGTTTAAGTATTTGCACATTTTTCGAAACGTATGCTAACGTTTCAGGGTATCAGATGGAGAGCTGACTGACATATTGATCATTCGTACACTAAGTTTTTTAAATTATGGGGATAAAATGAGTCATGAAATTTATTGAAGAGGTGTGTTTTGGTGCCCACACAATTTTTCTTTACAGAACAGCTTTAATTAGTAAAGAAGTTATCATTATCATTGGTTCCCACTGAATCTAGGTAGTCTAGAAAATGTGCGCAAAGCAGACAAGCACTTGCGGAAGTAATGCAATAAAATGACCAACAGACAACATATTGCTATTGAACCACTACATTAATTCTTCTCATTCCAAATGCTCACTCCTCTGATGATTCTGAATATTTCAGTATGCTGAATAGCAAGATCGAAATTATTTCAGTTGATTACGTGGGTTTTAATGTTAACAGAGAACTGAGACGTCTTCATTTAAACGAAACAATATTTGTGAGTAGATAGAAAAAGCCTGATGTTTTTGCGACTTGGTTTACTCAAAAAGTGAAAATAAACTTCGCTGAAGTTGGCAAACGATTAGAAATACATACGTCAGCTTTATGTTGATTTACTCCCTATTTCTTTTTTATGAAAATAACATTACTAGACCATATGACTAGTTTCGTCTGATCTTTGTCAAACCAAAGAAACTTACGGGTAGACAAACCGGAAAATGAAAAACAAATTAATACATTTAACAAATATGCGAGAATTATCAGCAAACGAGAAATACTTTTAAGCGTCTGTAGATATTTATCTTGTCATAAAAAGTCTGAGTATCTCCAAAATATTTTCATAAAACCCTTCGATATAACAAAAGGTTTAGTTCAGTATCTGAGACTAGGTGATAAACAATCAGTATTTTCCAGCTTGGTAATTGTTAATTGTAGCACAGTGTTTCGCTTGGTGAGCTGCAGTTAAAATGTGTCAGACACCAGCTGCTTAACTGTAACAGTGGACAATGCGGTACAAAATAAAAAGGATACAACCAGTTCTAGCAAGTACTCCTTCTTTCCCCAGAGGTTTTGGGTAAGTGCTTCGAAGTAAGCAAACAGAACGTCATTTGTCGATTCTTGACAAGGCATTCTTTGTATTCAGTGATATTCTATACAAAATTACTTATTTCATAGTACTGGTGGATAGTGGCTAGCAGTAAAATCCAGATCGTGAGTTTCGTCCTGTTTGAGGCTCTTCAGCTGGATTTACCTGCATCCCAGTGAGCGATGCTGTTCCCACTAAAAATGGTAATTTTTAGAAGCAACGGTATATCAACTGTATTCGTCGCTGCTTGTTGGATAAAGCTGCTGACTTCGAAGCGTTGGGTCTCGCTTTCGAGTCTTAGTGAGGACAACAACATTCATTAGGTAAGGGGTACGTCCAGCTGATGAGCCCAAGATAAGACTAAACGCACATGCTTGACTCTACTGTCAGCCACTATCCAGCATAACCATAAAGTAGAAATGATACATAATAACGAGGTATCTACCCATGATCCTAAATGGCAACAGAGACTGATCAATTCGACACCATCAATGACGGGAGACTGCATGCAAAAACACATAAAAGACTTGAAAAAATTTAAATTAAAAACCTGCAGCTTATTTATTCCTCACAGAAACTAGTTCAGAGACTGCCTGAAAAATATGTGTAGTCTATCCTTCGAAAAGAATTTCTTGGGAATAAAATTTCATTTATTCAGCTTAAGTTACCTGAAATCATGAAACTAGGTAAGATTGTTTTTAGATTGTATATTCTAATGAATTTGTACAAAGAAATAGTTTAGTCAGTTAAACTCACTTAGACGTGATCATTTCTGGCGTTATAGAGTCCTAAATGGAATCTTAAATTGTTGTCATTTAAACACTGTTCGTTTTGAAAAAAACGTGCTCATGTCGAAAAGTAATGACCATAAGAACAACCCCATAGTTTCATTATCCGAGCATTGTGGGTATTTTTGAAATTTAAGTAGCACCCAATAAATTAGAAAAATATGGGAAACATTAGTAACTTTGGTAAACCCCAATTGATGTAAAGCCCTTCATCTTATGACTTTATCTGGAAAGTGCTGGTGCAAAGTTGTAAATGCAACGGATTATTAAAGTCTTAGATAATCGAGAGAGTCACAGTCACGATAAGGAGCAGATGTAACCATCTATTTTAGCATGCATATCACCAACATTCAATCCCAAAATGTTACTTCCTCAATTTACTCTAGGTGTTAGGGGTAACTTTAAAGGGGATTTGGGTGAATTTTGTATTCAGCATCAGATGAGCATTCCACAGTCGAGCTGTATGAGCTTAATACACGACGAAGAATGAATGATGTAATTTATGTGAGCTTCTACCAACCAAGTCATTCTAAAAGACATAAACTACAGGGAACAGCCAACATTAACTAACTGCTTACATGCTTGGATTTAAAAATCAGGTGGATTTTCATATGCATGCTTAACTCCTGAAAAGATTCATCTTGTCTTTCATGTAAGAGCAATCGAGAAGATTGTACGCGAAACAAGACTGGACAATAAGATAAACTATATGATTTTTGATTCCAACATATATGTACATGAGGTTTTTATGTAGTTAAAATCGGAATTATTGTCTATTTCAAATACAATGAGAAGTATGCATATGCATATACATATGCATATGTAGTATAAGGGATAATATGAATATTGAGAATGACATGATAGTTTGAACAAGTGCTCATTAGGTCAGATCTTGGGAGAGGCAATGAAGTTGCCTAATACCGGAGGATGGATGTGAATATGAATACGTTACCTGTGGCAAAAAACGAAAAAGTGACAAGAAAAGCACTTTTAAAATCTATAGGTAAGGTCACTCATTAATTTTTCCCTGGCTAAGGGATAAATGCTGAAGACATTTATTTTGAATACATAACTCCAGACAGTTCTCTTGAATTCCTGTAGCCTTGCGTGTTTGTAGAGAGTTAGTCCGAACTCCATCAGAAAGGTTCGGAGGCATGCGGGTATCCACTCTATTTACTTTCATTTTGTCCACTCTGTGACCACTGTCAACTGGATTCGACAAAATGTAGCTTCTTACAGATCTAACCTATCCTTTCCCCCGCCACGAAGATGAGAGTTTGATAGTGTGTTAATTAACTTGCTTAGTTGCACACCAAACATAACTTTATTCACAAGAGCAATTAAACTGGATAAAGTATATGAAAGCGGTACAACTCAGTAACTTGTCCTTTCTTTTGCCAGGAAACAGTTCATCGTTTAGCAAGCTTTGAACAGAGATTAGCTTTGTGAGTTCTTTAAATGGGCGTTTGTAGTCTGTCGAATAGAATTTCACTAAAAACATTTCCACTAAATTATATTTTAATTAGAGATGGTTTCCTTTGAACAGTCCCTGCCCTAAGTTTTCTACACTCTCTGTTTAAACACCTTTTTACATAACTATGAGGATAGCCTATTCCGATTAGTATAGTTGAAATGTACTGAAGCTCAGTTATTATTAGGTGTCCTTGGGAGTGTAGGTATTGAAACGTAGATTTGCTTTTTCTGCACAAACTTCGTCAAAGTAAGATATTTGGTCTACATTTTAAAATATCGAGGAACTTTAACTTCTTATCAAGTTCTTCTTTGAAAGTAAAGGGTGTATCTTTCTAATGTTCGTTCTCATTCGTTTTCTTATCAGTGATGATGAAGGTGTCATTCATGCAATGCACATCTAATTATCGATGACAGCCTTCAATATTCCATTCGCTGGTTTGGCCAGAATCGGTCAGCCTATTACTATTCAATTCACAATTCTACAATATGCAGTAAGGAAGAAAAAATGTACACCACTGCACACCTGAGAGGTAATTCCAAGAGATTCGACTCAGAAATCTCAGTACTGATTTGTTTTTCCACTTGTTAACATATTAAATTAAATGTCTCAGTTATTGGTACTTTGGTGATTAGTGACGGAATACCAAAGACATTAAATGTTTCGCACTCAAATTCATCCCTTTTGCTTTGGCGACAAAATAAAAACATCCTTCACAGTATGTTTTGTAACCGGCTTGCGAGGCAGTCCTAAGATTTGAACCAACCATTTGCAACTTTTTGATGTAATTAGTTATGCAAATCTTAAGCTGAACGAATAGGAAGTTCAGGTTTTTGTAGTTTGAGCAGACCACGAAGCTATTCTAATTATTAAATGATGAAACGACTACGAATAACTGTTTCTTTCGGGCAATTATTTGCGGAATCTGTATTCTCCAAATGTTAAGACACATTTTGAAAATGTAGCACTCAAGAAAGTATCTTTTTGAAAAGTATTAGGCGATGACAAGCGTAGTCTTAAATATTCCACGGGATTCTGATAATTTCTGTAAACTTATTACAGTGTATAGATTATCTTTAATTCAGATATCCAAGAATCAGTCTATCTTACATCTGAAAAGACCAAAGTGTGAACATGAAATACCTAGTCAGATGAATCCGGTTGAAAAGTCAAAGCACAGTTAGTGTTACTTTCTATTTATATCAAATTTTGCCAATCGGTTTTGTATAAAAAATGGGCTGTAGCAAATTTAATTGTAGATTTTCATCCATTTGACAAATAAAATCTACACTTCTTTTCATACAAAGATATCATTTTCTCTAGGGATAAATAGAAAACTACTTGGGATAAAACAAAAAGTAACTTCTTTCTTCAAGAACGGAAGACAAATTTTTCAAAAAGCCTAAGAGAAATATCAAGACATTAGAGAGACAGAAAAATATCCTGATACACATTTCTCATTTGATTATATCTTAACGTATTTTCATGTATATTGAAGGCAATCTACTACATACTTGTTTTGACTAATGAGGAATTACGATGTTACTGACATACGATCTGGTTTCTAAGGTCATAATAGCAACAACTGATGGCTATAATTTGAAGATGATTTACTGGAAAATTTTTCATGACTTGTAATAGTCCTTATTTTTATTGTCTTTAAAACCAGCGTTATTTCTTCACAAAATTATACATCGATACCAAAATCTTTCTTTTCTAATGTTCCATACCAACTACAAGAGCTATGCAGAGGTGGTACTTACAGTATCAGAAGACACAGCCGAATATACATTGATGACTAGTTCAGACAGACTATCATCTATTCGATACCCAGTTTTTGCGGTCTTTGATTAATAAAGTTGCATTTTTATTGATTGTTTTAACCTCTCTTTAAGCCGTTGAACAGAGCTGCGTTTCCGCAAATTTATCTGAACGCAGTCTTAAAAACTGAAACGCTACTTGTCAATCTAAAATGTAGGGAATGTAGCTTCAAATAAACGGAGGATTTACATAATTAAATTCAGTTTTGTTCAGATAAATATAGGAAGCATTACTTTGAAGATTCAAACAGTTCAAGTGAGGCTTCTGAAAAAATGAGAAACCTAAACACTAAAATAATGTCTACGTTTTTGGTGAAAGCTCACTCAGTAAAACATATTTTAGGTATTATTAGGGCTGTTGTTGGCTGTTGGGCATGAAGAGCATAGCAATGATCCAAACAAAATTGCTTTTCAGTAGTTCTTTATGTAACTTAATTTACTTGAAGTTAGCACTTACTGGTTACAAATGCAGCAGTCATATAATTCGACCTGGTTTTCCATCGGTTTCAAGAATTTTTTCTGAACCCATTAGGTGAATGGTAAGATATAAATAAAACTAAATTACAAGACAATATTCACATATTATCGAAGCATAGTGGAAAATTCGATGACAGTAGAAAACGTAGACAACATACACCTATATTTTCAAAGATACATAAACAGTCATCAAAAATGCGTGACACCAATGTTTAGGGAGTTGAAAATCGAATAGCCTTAAACTTGGTTACACTTATTATTGAGTCGCCTGTTTTTCAATGTCAAAAAACCTCATGAATAGATTTCCCTATTTGTTAAATGAATACGTGTTGGACTTTTTCAAGCAGTTTAGTTGAAGACAAAAAGCACAAAGCTTTGAAAAATATTTTTATTTCTAAGAATTTGGAAGCTATCGCTTCTTCTGCTGATCACTAATTTTTAAGCCTCGTTGATACTATTTTGTGGAAAATTATTTCAAGTATGACTTTATAATACGTCATTTCAAAACCATTTAAATATATAAGTCACTGAGATAGTAAATGAATCCGGTAATACCATTAGCGAGATTTACTGATAAAATTCTTGTGCTTCATCAGTTCAAGGGGGATTGCTCTTTTCAGGTGGGAATAATGATTATTCTAAATATGTAATATAGGACATTTATTACTTCTTATCAAGCAATAATTATATTTCTAATATTTTCACTCAAAAAACCAATTAATTTGTACTCCAACCTTTCAATGCATCCTTTGGTTTATAGACGTTTGCATGAATTATTACAAACCTAAAAATGTATTCATTTAAAAAAATGAGAAAATCATAATTTCGAGTTAGGAAGCCTAGAACAAGAGACGAATTCAACCTTTAAAGAAACTCTCTGGTAAGTAATAAACAAAAAAGCAAACAAAAATTAAGGAATGATTTTATTATGTCTTTAACTGTGGAAAAATTAATTGAGGTAAGTAAAGTTCAAAACTTTCCTTAGAGGCATGTGAAAGCAAATCTGTTAGTCATTGTACTGAGTTCATTCTGAGAGATTTTCGAATGCTCATCTTTTATTTCACTTACATCATTGTAGTGGGATAAGTTCTTAAGTGTTGTTTGGATTTGGATTTATTGTTGCTTATCATAAGTTCCTGAGAACTCACTAAACTTGGTTTCCGTGAGGGCTTTTAATCACATCTAAAATACAATAAGCATAAAATTCAATATGCTACTGTAATGTTCATAGGGCGTCACTGTCCTTCACCTCCAAATAATTATATACGTCATTAAACATTCAACTGCATAAACTATGTGCAAAATGTTTGCTATAAAAATGTATTCTCACCCATTCCATAGTAAACTGCAAGTAAGCTATCATTGAGAAGTTTTGTTATAAATCAATATAGATGGAATTTTAAGGGTTTCCGGGCTGAAACATTTCATTATACCGAAGGTAATGGCTTATCAAATTAAAAATGACCAGTCATCTTTGGTACTGGATCACTTTCTGCCCTTTCTGGTGCTGTTTTCAAATTAGTTTTCTCGAAGTTGGTACATATTGCGTGCATATATGAAAAACTTGATCCCTTAAAAAAATCTGTTTCTATAGATTCATTTCTTGGAACTGAAATGGAATTATTATGATGCAGTCTATCGATATCGATTCAGGAAATATGTAACGAACTTGCATTTGAACTCGCTATATAAACATAACCACCTTCAGAAAGATAAGGTGTTTTCTACCTCTTTATTTTGATAGCTGTAAACTAATGCAGTTGCACAATGTCTTACATATCCTTGCTAATGTTTTATCTCATTGTTTTTATTCCATTTACTTGTATTTTTTGAATGCTTTATTGGCAAATAACATCAATTTTGATGCAAACTTCTAAATTCTTTACTTCTGTCTTCTCGATTCATTGTACTGCTGTCCACCCTCTATTTCTTTTCTGTTCATACTACTGAGAGTTAGCTATAAATACTATTTAGGAATTTCAGCTCGTCAGAATTAAAATTTTAGAAATAGGTTGAATTCTTTCTGTTGTCACCTTATTAGGTGCTTGTCATCTTGCGGGTAACTGCTACATATGAAGCCTTTAGAAAACTGAGACTTGAACAACTTTCAGTTCGCTTCGTTTGGAGAAAATTAGTGTCGGTAACATAAGTCACTTTCATAAAATGCTGGAAAAAATCATTGTTTGTTATCAGCGTTAGCGTGGTTCGACATATATTTCGATTACAGTGAATGACATTTGCCGGAAATCAATAAGGCAGTGGTGATCTAGTTCCATTTAGTTTGATTATTCTATGAGTCAAACAGTGAAACAATATTGTTTATTAAATAGCTTACTAGGATTAATTTATTGTACACATTCTTTTTATGATGAGTAGTTCTTATCTCACTAAATGAATTGCTATCATTTATACTGCCTGATTGTAACTGTCTTATTTGTTGCATTTTCTAAAATTCAGGAGAGTTCCTAGTTAGGTTAGCAGTTAAAGCATGTCAGAGCAGTTGTCGCAATTCAAATATTTTTTCAGTTTATGAGAGCACTATTTTGTAAAGAATACCTGTGCATTAGTCTTTGTGTTGGCAACACAACTGAAATGAATGACAGGCCTTCAGAGCAGTTCTGTCATATAACTGTAATGACATTTGGTTGTAAGTCG
The DNA here is from genome assembly GCA_944470555.2 of Heterobilharzia americana. Classification (NCBI taxonomy): domain Eukaryota; kingdom Metazoa; phylum Platyhelminthes; class Trematoda; order Strigeidida; family Schistosomatidae; genus Heterobilharzia; species Heterobilharzia americana. The sequence goes on from OX104134.1 coordinate 57,888,342, forward strand.
TAGAACTAAGACAAGACATTGGAAGAACTTCTTTAAGCCGATCTTATTTATTTAAAGCTTTACATTCAGGTTTATAATCATTAGAAACAAATAACCAACATGGTCATGTGACCAGTATGGTTTAGAGTGGGATAAAAAAGCTATTAAGTATGGTAAAAAGAAAATTCTTACTTGATCATGATAACAATAGTGAGCGCACGTAATGTTTTCAGTCACGAAAATCAAGTTAAAATTGTGATGCGGTCATTTGTATATTAAGTAATTACAGCGGAAGCTCTATTAATTATTTTAAAAGAAATACCAGCGGAGGTCAGATATCTGGGGACGATGAGGTATTCAGTAATAAAAATGTTAACATTTACTCTTTTTTTCGAGATAACCGAACTGGACAATGTTCCAGAATGTGCTTACAGGCCTAAAGTTGTGTATGGCCAATGCACATCACTCCATATAAACAATTTGACTGATAAATGCATATTCAGATGGCAGCACTCTGTGCTAAACACCTGATTGAGTAAACTGTCCCTAGAAGAATATGAGTCATGGCCCAGTTGGATAGAATGTTATCCTCGAAGATCATGAGAAGCAACTTTTGAAGGTTTCGGTTCCACTGTCGCCCTTAAATTGTAAAGTCATGTTAAGAGTTTGCTTCTGGATTTTCCGGAGCTTTTATATTTTCATTTACTTTCGTCAATGCTATGGTTAAGCAACTGCTTTTTACAGTAGATGGACAAATCGTTGTTTCCCTAAGAGCTGATTTAAAAAGCGCCCCAACAGACGATACTGTCGAGTCAACGGTGACGTTTAGCTACACAGTGATCGCTTTTAGGTACAGAGTTTCTTCAGTTGTTTAGAAATTAAATATAACCATGAAAGTCTATTATTTGTAACCGCTATTTATATGCGGTAATTTGCAGCACAAGATAACTCATTATGTCATCATGTTTATGGTGAGATAACAGAGTTTTGCCAAGAGATTAAATCTCACTTTGGGTTCACTAGGACATACTTATCATATCTTATTCATAGGGTGGCAAAATAACGGATGTCTTAGGATACTGTAATTTCTGGTTACCTCTGATTACGAGGTGGTGCACCCGCTTGAAAACTTCATGCTAACTCGGACATTCCAACATGTTTTGTTTGGTGACATAGCAAAACCATAAGTTTAGAAATACACTCTAATTAATGCACATTCATAAGCTAATTCGTACTTTGAATTCTTCAAGTCATAGGTAAATAAATATTTATGAAAATCATTTTGCGCTTTGTTAGATGATTCTATTGTGCTAAGGGAATAGGCAAACTTTATCACTATGCCAAGTCCACATATTACGTGCAAAATACCTAACAATTAAGTCTCCACATATCCTTCACTTTTGATGAGCACAATGTTATCGAGATTTCTGTACTTATATTTATTAGGTCATGAGTTTATAGTAAATGTAATTTCGAATACTGAAAAATTAGGAAAGATCGATATCTTGGGGTGAAAACAATCATCTTTCAGCATTTCCATAGTTTTGACTTTTTTTCAAGGTTTCATAATCACTTCTATCTGAAATACTGGCAAGTCACCTAGTCGGATAATGAATCCTTCAAAATTAAGCTTTTAAACTTGTTAAAAACCAAGCATATATAATTTCAGATACTTTGGAGTTGAAACATTTTCATGTTCTCAAAACGCTCACACTGAAGATAACCTTCATGCGGATGATTTTTAAAACACTATCTGAAAAGAAATCGATAGACATAGATTACGATTACTGACTGAACTAGCAAAAAATTTGGATGCTACAAAAATGAGATATCTGTCTACGGTGGTAACATTTTGTGAGCAGTAATCCATAACTGTAAGCAGTCATCTTGAACCCACAGGCTACTTATAGCTCTGATTTCACTGTCAAAATCAATGATATCAGTTTTCAGCTTATTGCACACAATTTCTATCGAAATGCTATACCTTAGTAATGAACGGTTAACGTTACATTAAGACCGTCATGTTTCAGTTTGAAAACTTTACAAAGTGGCATTTTGGTGTGCTGTTACAATTCACAATGCATGCAAAGTAATCTTTTGTATCCGTCAACAGAAATGGTCAATGTGTTTTTTACAACAGCTAACTTTGCAATTTATGTCCCATATAGTTTTCTAGTTATAGAAAATCATTAGGGAACGTTCTGTGAACTTTAAAGTCAGTTCTGAGGCTATACTAACTGTATTTTTGTCGGCATTGAGAGTTCGGCATCTCGTTTCACAATATTAGAAAGCTGACGATTATTCCACTGATGAAAATTCATATTTTAGTATTATTTGAAAACAAGCGAGGGATATGAATTTCTCTTGATCAGTGAGATCAGTCACGCACTTCAAACAAATTTTTATTTCTCTTATCCTCTGCAGAAAAATACTGAAGATTCGAAAATATCTACGCAGACAGCGGGATCGAAAAAAGAAATTTATTGTACTTTGGCAGTTTTTCTCCAGCTAATGCTGTCTTTTAGTGTTTAAATACCAGTACAAAAGAAATAACAATATATATAAATGTTACTATTTAATTGTCTGGAACTGGTTAGATAAGATAGACGGGGAATACTATTGTCTAGAATTATAACTGCAGTAGAGAAACCATTGGAGGATTCTAAAATTTTAACTGACTATTGGTTCTCACAAGAAACGGTAATCATTGATAAGTGTAAAAATTGCTGGGACATTTCTTTCTGAATGGTAGGCTCAGCGTTTTTAAGACGGACCACTTTCACACATTATCACTCAGCTTAAAGGAAGATAATGATAAATTATATTTATATAAGTATTGCAAAAGATCTTGATGAAAGGTGTTCCAATGAAATATCAAACTGATGTTTCACTATTTTTGAATAATTTGAACAAAATTTAGGCCTAGTTTTCTGCCGCAGCATTCAGAGACACAAAGTCATAAGGGGTCTATCACAGTTAAAGTTATTTTGAAGAAGTCACTCAATTTAGATTTGGTGAACTGTGAATATGTGAAAATTTTAATGCTCGTGCAAAAGTTGAAGTTGTACATTACTAGGTTTGAATGTAATTGGAATCGCGAAACGGAGGTAATCTATTCTCACACATTGTGCATCACTTTTGTTAATACCAATTTAATTTGATACTTTCAGTTGTTCCTGTAACAGATTCAACACATTTTTGTGTGTGATCACGTGGACCAGCCAGGCAGTGGTGTGGACTATCAGTTTCCTACAAGTAGGCCTTATGTTCGCAACTTTCTCTGATTACATCGATCTGGAAAACCATGTAAGATGATTCATAATACATTGAGTTTGTATACAACTGTCAGAATATGTACAAACGAGGTTAGGGAAACTATGGTTTTGAAATATGCATAAATTAGTCTTACTATCAGACAATATCTACTTCATGTCAATTAAGATTAAACAATACTTAAAGCACATGGCTATAACTGTTCTCATTCTCAGAAATACAAACTCCTAGTCATTCTTTTTCAAAAAAGCAGACAAGAAGAATCTGAATACTCTTTCAACACAGTGACGTGATAAAATTAAATAAATAAGCACGAGAGATAGCCTAATTTGACTTTCGAAAAATTTCGTTTTCATTCAACTGAATCACAACAATGGAATTAGAAAAGTATTATTAAATTTCCAAATAAACTAATTCTTATTTTTTCGCGATGTAGAGCATAGTAACTACTTGGTGTGCTTCATGACAAAGTTGCTTGCAAAATGTTTTATACTGTAGCTTTATTCCATATTTTCGAATATAGCAGCCAAATTAAATTTCAGCATAAATATATCTAAGCTGATAAATCGCATGTTACTTTTATCACTGTTTTCAAAAAGTTTAGACTTTTGTGGAAAAAAATGAGTGTTAAATTATCCAAGAATAAAAGGACTTATTAAATTACTAAAGTAGAAGAGACCGATCACCTTCAACATGTGGTTTACTGCAGTAAGCCTTTTAACAATCCTGTTGATCATTTTTTAGAATTATATCACTAGTGCTGCTTCCAACAACTTAGAAATGCTACTTTCCTATTTTACAGATGTTTGGTAATTACTTAGGCTTGCTAAATTTCAAACCATAGGCATCTTCTTAATATACATTCCGAAAACGCACTAGTTTAGCCTTAATAATTGGCTGCTTTTAACTCCTTATTCCTTTATGCGAACTGTATGCAAAGCATGGTGTATTACTAACCTGACAGACAGTTTGATAGCTGATAAGATTTAGAGAAAATCTCATTTTCAATAGTAAAGTAATTTTGTTTTTACACTGAAATCAAACTTTCAGGGGCCGTATATATATTCCAGTAGGCCGCTGGTGTAGGTTAGAGTTCCCGGCAACACATAAACTACTAGATACTTGCAGACACTTTCTGCTGATGAGTATCAGGAACCAAGGAAGCTAGTTTCAAAAATTTCCGCTGGTCGGTTCCTGGCATCTAACGCCTAACGTTTTCTAGTCTTGAAGAAATTAGCCCAGTTCTTTCTTTCATGTAAAATGAATACACTGTATACTCTTGGTTCACATAATGACTTTGCTGGATAATACAACATGATTGAAGAGAGTTACTTCAATAAAAACCAAAGTGTTATCTATTTGAATACGACAAATTTACATAACGTTTTAATCAGTTTGCTAATTCGATATGTAATTCCTAAAGTCCTCCCCGCTTTCATAGTGTAACATGTAACACTTTAATATGGTCGAATGTAACTTTTGATTTCTTCTACTTTTTTGACCTTTTACTGTTACTTTCTTGTGTTGGAAAAGTAATTAACACCACGTAACTGAAATTTTTACCAGATGTAAAGTTCACTTGGAGGAATTAACACATAATCCTTAGATCCAAATACAGTTTTTGAATAAAAAAATGCGGCTACATTTGAAGCAGTTGTGGTCCTTTTAAACTCATCGTCTCCGATTCCCGTCAGATAACAGGGTGCTTCAGGAAAATTTTCACAGTTACCGCAGTCGGCTTCCTCATATATCTTGGAGAACACAGTAACCAGTGAATTGAAACAAACAAATGATTTCATGTCTGGCTGGCAGGGTTTGTGTCAATATACCACTCAACCTGAATACGACTTATAGGTAACTGAAAAGTACCTAAAGTATCCATTAAACAACCCCTCAAAGTGAACTACACATCACTACAATCTTATCTGTAATAAATGAAGCACTTACCCATTTACACTGTCTTTAAGTAACGCAGTGGCCAAATTTTTGACACTAACAAGTCTGATTAGTGTAGGCCACAACAGGTTTTTATTTTCACTAATACTGAAACATCTATTTGATTAAAGTACACATTGCTTCTGAAAATAAATGGATAGACTATTTCTTGAGGTTACGTTCAATTGGCTTTATATTCTCATCCTGAGAGATGCCTGATTAAATCAGTTTCTCTATATCCAGTCATTCTTTCAAAGCTGACGATGCTAACTATCTATCGACAATCGGTTTTGAAAATTAGATGGATTTTACACTGGTATTTTACAGCTCATTACACATGATATAAAAAATGCTCAGGATGAGCGAAGTTAAGTTGAATGTTTAGCCACTTCTTCATCAGTGAAAATCTACGAAAGCAGTGGTGATTCCACCCCTAGACTGTCAGGCTGTGACTGACTGTGATACGGTCATCAAATTCTCAGATGCTTGAAAGTTTAGTCAGGATCAGATAAATGAAAAACTACATCCATACCAAGTATACTTATTTCAATAAGACAGTGAGATGAATGACTCTAGACTTCTGAACAGGAAAATTTGTTCATAAATGATTGATCTATCGTATTAATAAGAACAGGATTTCAAGAACCAAGAAGTATTTTTGTATCAGATCTAATCGATGTTATAAGATATAGGAACTGAAAAAGTCAAAGGCTATGCAATACTAGTTGTAAACATCTAAACACAGAACAAGATACACTTTAGAAGTAACGAGATTACACCTGATTGCCACTACACATATCTAGGCTTTCAACAATTATTTGGTGCCTTCACTTCCTCGGAAATGTATCAAGTCTCTGCGAATGGTCCTATCAACTTGAGTTCCCCAACACCTAAGATATCACACACTAAGTATGTAAATTCAAAGGCTATTTCACTGAACCAGAAAGCTCGTTATATATTGGTGGTCGTTTATTCTTTAGACATAAAGAAGATAGAACGTTGAGATATGGCCTTTTTTGTCGCAAGAAAAATACTTTATTTGGGTAATAATGCAATGCACAAATCATCAGGAATTCATTCTAAATCCTAGAGTTACTCCTCAGCTTAACTAGTTTTGATTATGTTCCACTCTTTTCATATGGTCTTTCTTTCAGCCTGATTCTTCTTCGTATTGATGCCCTGGGAAAAAGATAAGTCACTCACTCAGTATATAAGCAGTTTCTCAAAAAGTTTGAATTCTGAGAACGTTCGATTGATATTTCGGAATATTACACCAAGAAAAAGCTGTCTAGATAGCTAACTTGGTACTATTGAAACAACAACATTAAATCAAGTGTTGCGTCAGAAACAGTTGAATGAAAGTGAAGCTACATTCTAAGAAGGCTTAAGGAACCTTTGCCAAACTTACTTAACTGAATGTTGCATCTCTAAAGTCATAATTTTCAATACAAACTATTAAGTGTATGACTATGATCTATATATCTTGATTTTTTTTCTTAAGATATTTCTCCATTTTTTCTGTTGCCCAACAAAAGCCATTTTAAATATCCCTGAGATTCACTAGAAGGAAGGGATATGTCATGTATGATTCAAAAAAGGCAGTGGCAGACAAGAAGTGAACATTTCACGTTTTTAAAAAATAAGAATTATAAGCAAATAGTAATCCGGTTTTTGGGAGCAATTATAACATTGCACCTAAAGAGTAGTACAACCTAAATACCGAGTTGTATTTTAATGGTAACTCAGATAAGTAAGGACGTTTCCATTAGCTTATAACAGAGAAGGTGGGGGAACAGAATAAAACAGTCTGCTTACATATCGCATGCTATGAAAAGAAATAAATTCTCTTGATGGTGTTTTTCAGTCTCTGAGTAGGCTATTTTCTAAAATATGTATCTCAAACATAAATAAAAGGGAAACATATTTTTATCCAATGGTTTTTTCCATCTGAAATTCAGGCCAATCAGATACTTACCAATTAAAATTTGAGAATCAACTCTCATTTGAAAAACAACGGTTTGTTTGCCATAAATGTTTGAATAACAAAATAAATATCTCATGATACATTAGTAGATATATTTTATGGTAAAATATGTTTCTATTAATTAGTTAATCCATGACAAATCTACATCATCCTCATAGAGCCTATTCCTCCGTTGATCGACAGCATTCTGATTTTGATGAGGAACAGCATAAGTTGAATGATGCTGAAAATGCCTGTTTAGCCCCACTACATCGTTATGTGCACATGAATGATTCAGATAACACACAAATATTTACCTTCCTTTTACTACCACACCTTTTGTGTGGTTTAGTCGATTATGTTCAAACAAGGATATTTCAGTATGCTGAACATGAATGGATTGTAAGATTTGAGCGGACAGATACACATTTAGGCTTTTTCTTAGAATTGTTGACACGAAGATATGAAAGCTATGAAAATGCTTCAAAGACATCAACACAAACAGCAAACTCGGCCCCTTGCAAATCAAAGCATAAAATAAACAAACGTATAACACAGTGGAAAACTGTTACAGTAGACTTTGAGTTCATTATAAGAAATCGTGATATTTTTAGCCAAAATGAATGTTTTTCTAAATTAAATTGTACATTTACACAGAGTGATTTTAGACATGGACGTAAAAATGTTATCGATTTGGCATCATTATCTTCAAAGCGCTTTTTATTTGATGACGGTAAGTGTATCATAGAATTGGGATTACGTAATCCACGCGTGTGTATAAAGTTACAAGCTAATCAAGTAAAAGACCCAGCAATACTGTCACCGCTGAATAAAAAAGTAAACAAATCTCGTAATATCAATCCTATAATACTCAGACGTATGGACAATACTACAATTACGTTTCCAGGGACAATTCATTTCGAAACCGACCAATTTTTTTATGCTGATGATTCATGGGTGCTAACAATTGACATTGAACCGTATCGTGACTCACTGCCAAATGCAAATCTGAATAACGGCGATAATCAAAACTTGTGTGCAGATGTAGAGTTGTGTTTAACAAAACAGATACCACATAAAAATAACTGTACATATCAAGAAATTGAAAAACCACTTGGAACAAATTGGATTCATTTAACATGTAAAGCATATTTGCCGGGTGACTGTAATACAGGACTGATGGAATTTTTGATAGGATCGCATGGATGGCCAATGAAAGCTCACTGTTGTAAATTTGATGAGAAAACAAAACACGATTTAAAACATAAACAAACAGATCAAGGTCGGGTGGATAATACAAAGTGTGATTCAAGTAAATACTCAGTAAAGGCTAAACTACACAGTTCAGTTTCAGCCTTTCTGCTAAGCTCAGTTTCATCAAACTTCACCTTTACCCTAGAAATGAAATTATATGAACGGTTGACTGTGGTTAATTTTCCTCTAAATAGTTGTGAAAATACCAATTTCTCAGATAGCTGTTCGATAACAGATCCATTTCAGTTACAATGGAGACTATTCATGTGTACTTCGTCACGTTTAATAAGACTTGGTCTCATACGGGAACAGAAGAAACATGTGATAGACCACGAGTCACAATATATGACCAGCAATAAGTGGTCTCCAAGAAGGCATGCCAAACACCAACATTCAGAACATTTCAGTATTCCAAGTGTTTATATGGATCTAGTCGGGTGTAAACTACGGATTCATGGATACCAGTCAGACGCGAGTCATCCCAATACCATTGAACCCGTTGGGAAAGAGATTCTGCAACTTATGTTTACAAAATCAGACGTGTATGAAGAACCAATGCCTTATGAAAGACGTCAGCATAACCACACAAAAGTTGCACAGAATAACCTTAATGTATTTTTAATTGACTACTTATCACATAATGTACTTAAGAGTGACGCTTTGGAATTATGGAGAGATTTGTGTAATAATGGTATATTTGATGTAAGTATTAAAGACTCTGAACGTTTATACAGAAAAGCAAACCAAATCAGTATAGGACAGATAGCAATGGAAATCACACGTCAAGAAGTAAGTGATTACTTTAATACGATTTAAAGAAACAACAACATTTATGCTATTTCTAGTCATTAGTTTGAGAAACATGTTTCAGCTTTTCATAGATAAACTTTTTATTATTACTGAGGAAGTAAATGGATGATGATGAGTTTTAGTGTTCAAATACTTTGAAAGAATCTTCGTTTAAGATCTAAACTGCTCATAAAGTGTATCACACCTATAACTGGTTGTATTAAACAGCAATAGCCCGTTGATAACTGCTAAAATACATTTTGAAACATACAATTTCAGTGGTACTAATGGTTAAAAAAAATCAATAATCAAGGTTCCGTGCATTTATCACTCAGATGTGAAGAACCTCTACAGAACAAGCCATAACTGTTGTAGCCAATTTGATAACATACTTGATCAGTATCTGTTCAGCACAAGTGAAAAATACGTTTTGTGACATGAGTTCGGAAAGACCACATTTCACTAGCCCGAAATTTTTTAACTTTTGTTCTTCTCCATACTGAATTTTGAGCCAAGGATTTCAACAACTATCAAGCAAATAGGCTTATTTTAGGGTTGATTTCACAGAACTGCAGAAATTGTCTGATTTCAACAAAGTGATTCAGCAAACTCCTTCTGTGATGGAGGACTGAACATATAAAAGCACTTGGAGGAAATAGTAACACTGATTCTTGATTTGAAGTGGAATACCATTATATATTTTCAGATCAGGATTGGCTACACTGGTAAGTTTTCAGAGTCTCAGCGCACTGCTATGAATAAATACTGATATCAAGCTATTTGAGTTAAAAGGATGTTGTATCCTGATAATAGGTTGAAACTGAGCAATATTGGCTGAAAATCTACTGTTTATATAACAGAAGTCGATAAAACAAAGCGCATGTAAGCTAATGGAAACAACAAATTATTTGCATTTTGAATAAATAGCACAGTCAATAACTGTTTCGAAAATTCTTTGATTAGAGACCGTAAACATCAGTTAACTTACTTTCGAAGGTTGATATTTAGGACAGTGATTCTTAAAATAAAGTAATTTCTAATTTTTTGCAGCAGGTGTTGATGTTTGTTTGTACAAGAAATGAAATTGACAGATTCGTTGGGGCTGAACAAACAAAACTGAACAGAAACCCGTTCCAGGGAAATATTATTCTCTTGACTGGTTTTTAAGTCACATTGGCTATTGTCGGGTATTAGGAATTCCCTAAACAGTGTGATTTCAACAGACAACAATAGGGATGTGAGCCTATTTTCATAGAGGATATGCTTAGCAAATAAATGGTTGTCACGTATTATTTTCATATAGTTGGAGTCAAGCCCACTGAATACAGATAATGAAGTTGGTCAAATTTACACTCAGACTGCTTGACAAACACAATCAGTGACTAACTGCAAGCGTTGGTGTTTGTTGAGTCGACTGATGAAGTGAAATTTTGCCAGAAACAGAAGCCTTGGTCATTGTTTATACTTGTTCTAATATTTTAGGAAACAAGCGCAAATTATCCTGTATGGATACACTACATCATACTTCATAACTAATATTTATTGATAACAGAATTATGGATACACATAGACATGCATATTCGTGATTCCGATATTCATTTGTTATTAAGAACAGTCTTTCTAGATGAAGTGCTTTAATGAGATTAGATCGAAATTCCCACCATATGGATGCTGTCAGTTCTCCCTCAGAGAAAAGTTCGGTAGTCCAAAAAAATTAAGGAAGTTGAATTTAACAAATGGGACATAGAATTATCTTCTTGTGTAAAACGTTTTTTCTCGAGAAAAACTAACGATTCTTGCTTGCTGATAATAAAACATTCATATTTCTTTGGTGAATGAATACACCAGGAACATGAATTCTTCAATTCAATCTTCATATTTTGTTTATGCTGTTTCCTCCACGCAGTCCAGAGGATGAAACGCAAACAAGGTAATCCAAACACAAATATTCGCTATGATTTCAGAACCTGCATATAACTCTGTTTGGTTTTCAGATTTCGTGAACAAGATAGTAGTTTAAACTTTAACTTTGGTTTTACTTTACTGTCATCTTTAGGAAGATTCACTTCAATTACAGAGTAATAATAATAGTTTGTAAAGGTTGGGCTATTTTAAGGCTTAATAAAGGGTGGCTGTATGGAGAGACATAGATAAGTGGGGAACTCATGCCTCACACGATATACTGATCACTGTAAAAGCGATACTAATTTTTATCCACAACACTGTTTCGTAAACTCTTAGTTTTTAAAGGTCATCTCCACAGACTGAAACAAAATCACGAGTATCCATCCATTGTAGTTGTCTACCTAACTGTACAGCTCTTTTCATGGTTTGAAGGAAAGGAGGCAAAGTATTTGTCTTTATTACTCCCAGATTCTCTCATTTTATGTGTACTTTGATCCAGTAGACCATGAACAATATACTTTTGATTCATTCTAGTAAATAGTGGTATAAAAAGTAAACTGAATGTCAAGTTAAGTAATGAACAGCTGTTGTGCGATCTGAAGATAAGGTTTTACAAATACACTAAAATCTGTTTAAGGTTTTGATATTGAAGTCCTTAAATCTTTGCCTATGTGCTTCTCTTTACTGATCAAAACAATTATCGCTGTCCTGTTTGCAAGTACACTACTTCTAAATTCTAAATTTACTGCACTAATGTTCGAAACCATTCAAATAACGTCTTGAAAATTTACACTTTCACTGAATTCATGCGTAAAATAATAATACTCTACTATCATGCATACTTAGTGTATTTAGAAAGAAAAAGTTAAAAGTAACTTCAAGATAATGATTTTTTTATATAGCTTTCATGTTGCGATTATTTACGAATGCTAGTACCTTCGTTTCATATACCTGATGTGAATACAGATAATAAACTGTATGTAAAATATTTTTTAGCAAATAATACTGTTTCACTACTTGACACATCTGATAAACAAACTGAAATGGAATTAAAATCTAACCCAGTAGCTAATTTTTGCTCCTTTATATGTTTGAATATATACATTCTCTATTTATGATGAGATTCATCAAGATCATTTACTTGCTAAGCTTTTAGTGGGCTTATTGTAACCGGTTAACTACATATTTCACAGTAAAGTTAAATCCTTGAACACAAAGCCTAAAATCTGTGTCATAAGGCTTTGTCATTGAAGAATTCTGCATTGAATCATGAAGTCATTTTAAAATAGTAGAAATATGGATTCATACCACATTCTTACTACAAGCGGCATAGCACAATGTCACTGTTTACTTTTAAAAGAAGTCTGCTAAAATCTTATTTTATAAATAGTGCGTACATTGACGTATGATAATAGACTGTACAGTTTTTTAAACTGCATCAGAGTCAGCACTGCTTGAAGGCAAGAATATAGGTCGAATGTAAATGGAGAAAAGCAGCCCTAGTGTAGATTAGGGTTATATTTTTTGTGGCACTTTGTGATAAAGTGACCTTTAAATGCAAAAAACTAATCCAACAATGAATTAAGGATGTTCTTAACTCAGCTAATTGAACTCTGTAGAACTTGTAAGTTGGTTTGTTTTATGTACAACTTGAATCAACCCGCTAGTTGACAGGTTAATAAATTTTCCCTAGAAAGAGGACTGTGAGGATGGAAATATATTTATATTTGAGATAGAAACACGAACGACTGAATTCTAATTTGAGTCACTGGATCGCAAAGTTTCGACATAAAACGTAAAAGTCTTGCTTTAGATTCCAAAATGATACGACAGCATTTAGTGTTCAAATTTTCAAGCTAGAGCAAGATAGCTTTCAAGTGTTTACTAAATTAGAGTAGTTTACAGATTGATGCAGATTTTTTTAAAGAGAAAACATTCTAGTTCTATTCTATAGCTGACTGCATTCAGGTTAACATTTGAGTGGTGCAGATAATGTTCTTGCAAAATTTCGATATTTTGATTATATGTGATTTGGAGCTGCAGATGTTTATCGTTTTACGACTTGACTGTTTGGATGTTTTAACTGGTTGATCACAATTGTATTTGCTTTGTGAGGAAATTTTAACTGTTATGAATAAAATATCTTTCAGGAAAAACAGTCGAGGAAAGAAAAACTCGAAACTGAATTTCCTGTTATCCTGCTCTTTTAAATTTTAAAACAGTACAGTCGTGCCTTTTTGTATTTTGATGGATTGGATTTTCACCGAAAGAATAAATCATTCCATTCCATTTTATGCGTCATAAAACAGTGAATGATATCAAATTTGATTTTATCTTTATAGAGCCAGAAATTTTTTGCATGTCAGCCACATATTATTTTCGTTTCACCATTTACATTTACTTCCCAATGCAAAGATGTACGTAAGCTAATACGGTTCCAGATATTATTTTGAATAAACAAGTGATGCTAATCTTGCATAAGTATTTCTCATCTACATCGATTTTTAAAGTTCACCGTAGATTTTTCCGCCACTGTAGTTAAAAATTATTGGATGTGAAACATTAATTTGCATCACATGCATTGTATTGGTTGGCAAAATATCATTTATGTTCAATGTCAATAAAAATGAACACACTTCTTCAGTCTTATGGAAGTACAGTATCTTCGAAAAGGAAAAATCACACTGTAAGGTCATGTAGTATTACATGTTGCTATCAGATTACACCCACAACATTTTAGCCAATTCAAAATTGAATTTCGTGGTGATCATCTTTTTCAGTGGTATCATTACTGAGTGTGCAGATTTGAAAAATTTTGGTGAATTTATCAGAGGCCAACTAACTCGTGAGCTTATTTTGATAACACAAGTATATGCCTAAGTGGATCAAAAGAAATGGTTCACTCCACTGTTAAAACTACACAGACATTAATTTGGAAAACTGAATAATGCTGTTTATCTTATTAGTTGTCGGGTTTATCTAACAGCGTTAGTGCACGCAAATAAACATATTTGAGCCTGTAGATATCACGTTCGTAACACAAAGTTGTTTAACTTGTATTCAGTTAAAGAAATAATGGTTGTATCAGTTGACAGCTGGTCGTATTAGAATAGGTGAACGTTAACAAATATCGCTTTTTGAGCTTGCAAATCGTCAGATAATTAAGCTTCAACCTCAGTGGTGATACTTAGACACGTTTGTCGATTCTATGAGTTGTTACACTTTTCACTGATAGATGACTTGTATCGTATACAAGTGAAACCTATAAGGAACTAAAAGCCTAAATTATGAAAGGATTCAATTCAGCAGTGCACTTGTCACAACCATGTGTTCTGTCGACTGAGGTATAAGGCTCTCCCACCAACTCAGTCATTATTCCTCCGTGATTGCTGAGAGTACTACCGGCTGAAGAAGAAATCCAGAAGCGTTCTTCTGTAATCAAAAAGCCGATAAATCAGCTCTTTTTGACCTTAATTGCTGAGAAGCGTGAAGGTAGACTAATGGATTGGTTGTTGACTGTGCTTTACAAGATACTGTTTGTTTACAAATTGTTCAAATTTTTATCCATGACAATATTGATGCAAGTCACCCATCTACCTAATGCTCAGTCCATCCCAGTTTGTAACACTGTAATATGTACTAAACTAGTACAGTATACTTAAACAGAAGTTTCTGATGTTTTATAGACATGAAAAGAAAATAGTAGTCATTTCAAGGAAAATCAAAATACTTTAGTGACGTAAGAATATATAGTTGGGAATGTCTTTGGTGCATACGTGACTCACTTGTGAGTAACAGACGAATGCACTCAGTTAGTTTTTCTTCTCGTGTTAACTACTGGAAATATCATGTCGTCTACGTCTTTGTTCATCAGATGCGGTATACACGCGCATGACTCACATAAATGGTCAGTAACTGTTTGGGGCCTTGAGAGATATAGTTCTTATTGACAGATCAAAATAAATGTGTAAAAGAATAGCCACAAGATACATTTGGGTGGAGATTAACTTCTTAAGATATAATTGCCTAGATTAATTAACTTGTCAGGACAATTTGTGTGATCTTTTTCTAATGAAGTTCAAATTTATTACCCACAAGTTTCAGCTGGTTTTCTAAGAAGTCTTCTTCGAAACTAGTCTGGTAGGTTTATTTTTGACTACTATTCTAGTTTCCCGTAATATTTTCTGGCTTTTATTTTGTACTACGGCGATTCATTTTCTTTTCTGGATTAAATTGTCTTAAGTATCCCGTTTATTATGAAATCCTACTGGCAGTTTCCTAACGTCAGTGAGCCACTGTAATAAGTCACAGAATAATTATTTTATCCACTTTGACTAAATTGTATCAATTATGTGTCAGTAAATATGTTTTATTCATGTGGTAAGGAGAACTATTAAGCCATTTTATTTTGTATAGAAATTAAAAGTGATAACTTGAGTTGTAAACATTTTCTCTTCTGACTTTATTTGTGCAGATGTTTGATAAAGCGTGAATTTTTGCATCCATACTATATTTTTAAGGTGGTTTTTTATATAAATCAAATGAAACGGGTATGATTAGGAAGCAGAATAAGGCATTTAAATAACAAGTGATTCATAAGCATACTTCTAACCCCTTTCACTCTATAAAGCTGTTGCCCATTATAGGTATTCATTTTGGATCTTTTCAACTTCCGGATATCAGTAAACTATTTTCACATCCGCATTCCAGCGATTATGTCCATGTTTTACTAGTATGTTCTTGTGCTGTGTCATGACTCTGGGCTGTTAAAAATAATCTTGATCTCTTCCTTAATCTATCAAGTTGACATTCAGGTCAAAGATATTTCGATGTTCATTTTTTATTATGAGGTATTTATTTGATCTAAATGAAATTATAACGTCCGACAGAAACAGTAAATGTATGGAGAACTAGATAGTTGTGTCGTCCTGCTTTGAAAATTGTCTCTGTTATGTTACTTCAGTAACATGAACGTAATTTCTGCGATACTACAAAACTACGCATTGTAGGAATGGAGTGAGTGATTTCACACCGTATTGAAGATCTAACTACAATGAAAGTAAGGGGATGCTTCTGTGAATTGGCGTACTCAGTTTACCATCCACTGTGAATTTTATATTTGAAAGCAATTTGTTTAGAATTTTATAGATGAGTGAGTGGTGTGCTATACTTCTCACAGTGTACAATGATCAAGAAAAGAGACCTTATCAAGGGCACTTTACGTGAATGAACCAGAGCTAAAAAGAAAAGAAAATGAAGATGATAATATAATACCTTTATGTAAAAAAACAGTCCTAACATTGTTGATAACAGATGCATGTTCAACACAATCCCATGATTTCAGCTTGGTATGCATCATAGGCTACATAAGCTGCAGAAACACTGGAAACCTGGGAGCAGTGAACAGCTGTTTTATCTTAGCAAAGAACTCCACAGTAGTGCTCAGTCGTGTCCCCACTAAAGATGGAACCCAGAACTTTCAAGTTCCGTGACCAGCACATTATTATTGGACCACTTGGTTGGAATCGAATGGTCCATGTTTCCTACTTTAACTGATTTATTAAATTTATCACATAACGGAATAGTATTGTTTACTGGATTACGTTTCGAATACAATTCATTATCCGTAGTCATATGAAGATAACTACACAACTTTGAGACACTTTATATATAGAAAATATCCCACTGTGTGGTAAGTCTAATAAATCAGTGCAAAATTTTCACTCATATTAATATTTCCTACTTTTGTCAGTTCACGATATAGCGCTTTATCGAAAACTAAACTATAACTGATATGATGACCTAGTAGTACTAATTTATTTCAGTAAATGTGTATTCGAAGCATTCTTTTACTAAACTTTGACTGAGTTTGTCATTAGTAGAATAAAAATTGCATATTCAATCCTTCCTAAATCTAGAAGCATTCAATTATCCGCATCACTGGATGTGACAAAATATTTTGCAGTTATAAACAAGTGAAAATTATTTTTAAAAGCTACTTATGAAGACAAAATATCTGTTTACTCTCATCAATTTATCCTTAGGGAGTAGTTTCAAATGTATCAACTCCCCTATACTACTTTACTGGGAGGCTGACAAAAATAAGTCATTGTATATTCGTAATTTGTTTTGTACTTAAGTAGACTGGTTGAAATAAATAACCAACCAAGTAAGATTGCTTCCAGCCTTCTAGTTGATATAACTCGTATTTTTATTGAATATCCTTACAATATTTGGCGCTTTTGAGTACAGTATACATCTCGTGTAAACTGGAAAATATTACTAAGGGCAAAAATAAACGCTTTTCCACTTCAAAGCAAGAAATGGAATTTAACGATTAAGCAACATCGCGTAACTGAGGGAATTAAACAATGTAAAGACTTTTGTTTCTATGTTAAAAATAGAGAAAATTTAGTAGGCTGTAAACTAAAATTCTGTTTTTGGAAGTTAGTTTGTGCATCTGCCCACCGATGATTCCGATATGAAACACAGCACACTATACATGATGTTGCATTGGTAGTTCTTTGGATGAAAACACAAAATAGTTATTCTTGATGAGCAATGATAAACGGGTTTTCTGTATTTATTTTCAACTAGCTCAATTTTACTTATCAAAATTATTAAAGTGATCTTCAGAAATAGCTTCTGAAACGGCATAAATGACTGTTAAATTTGAATAAGCTTTTCTACTGAAACAGGTATCCTGCAGGTAGATGCAAGTGCCTCGGCAAATAAATATACTAAGTGCAGAAGGAAACCATTGGTAAATGGTTACTTATCTTAGGTATAAAATCAGAATAATTTCCTGTACACTGTCTATCCAACGTGAACCTTTCTACTTATTTCATTTCATTCGGTTAGTTAGATATGTCACACAGGGAATGATTAGGTGTTATTTCATTGACTGATGTTAAATTAAGGCGCTAACATAATTGCGAAATTATTTTAACTAAATACTGTTATTACTCCTGTTCAGACCATTATACATCGAAATTTTCTGTATTCTTTCTGTAAATTTGTATTATCAATATGAAACAACTGAAATCAACATCTATCTATTTCTACAGCAGCTATCGATGTTTACTATTTTATTTGTTATCATTAAAAGGCAGATATGACACAACAGGGTCACCTAGAAATGGGTCAAACAAAATCATATAACGGCAATTTAAAGATATAAAGCAAAGAGAAGTGGATGATATAAAAACACACTGAGAATAGAATGATTAAAAGGGCAGTCCAGTAAGATATTCAGAACAAAACATTGATTACTTTTCAACGGTAGGAAATAAAAGATGGCTACAGCATGACCACCAGTGATTTTGACTCCGTGTTATATCTGGTACGTTTTAGGCCACTGAGTTGCGTGATCGCTTGGGCCCCACACAGGGAGTCATGATTCACTAACATATGCTAACCTGATACAACTATTCTCCGTCCCACAGCACTACGACATACAGTGACCATCCCTCCACTTCTTCTACCTAGTCCCAGGGTTAGCAAACAATAAACGGTATGGAAGCCATTGGGACGACATGCGTGACATATGCCAAAGACACCGAAATGGGTGTTTCCAGATGAATTCGCTTATTGAATGATGATTCCCATTATACCTAAACACATCCCGTCTCACTTCAGGATTACTTACATGGTATTGTCACCAGATACAAGAAATCTCACAGAGACAACGATGATCGAACGCAAAGTCGTCTCATATCCTCAGCTCGTAAAGCTTAGGTTTCACAGGAGCACAGAAGAACTGTTCTCACCAAAGCGTTGTATACTGAACCTTTTATAGTCAGAATAACGTCACAACGGCACAAAAGGTAGCTTAGATTGGCGAATGCCACTCTGGCTTACGATATGCGGTTAGGAATTTCATCACATACCAACAGGAGTCACACAACCACCTGGATGTAAGAACATTTTGACTACTTTCAACGACTCACCACAAAAGGTGAGCGCAGTAACAGGTGCCTGATAATCTTGGATTTCGGTGGTAAAAAGCACTTATCCTACTTACGGGCACTAATTGCTAACTGATTAAGTGCGATTTGAGTAGCCTGTGTGTTGTCGCACAGTAAGACGATATAGTATGCATATTCAGGGTCGAAAAGTCATTTTACGGACAGTAGATCTATTTTACCATCACCAATTTTTTAAAGCTGTCTCAAGAATATCATGATGGCAAAATTAAAGAGAAATGGGGAAATCAAGACACCCTACCTAACTCCACTTCTGGTTAACAGAAGGAAACACTTTGGCACCTTTTCATTACAGTCGTAGACGAAATAAAACCTTTAGTCTTCTGTTATTTATTTCGATTTTATACTGACTAAGCACTGGATTCTGAATAATGTAAATGAATCAACGAAACATTTAGTTTATTGTTAATATTTTTACCAGTGACTATTTCTTCGCTTGTTGGGAGCTGTTATCATTCACTCCGTTACAAAAAAGATTTAGTCTGTCCTCTTCATATGGGGAAGTGGTTCAATAAAAGGATGCCATGTAGTTTTGCTTCAATTGTTGATCTCTGTTTATTCCAATTAATGTGTTAAAGTGTACATATTTTGTTCCGAAAGTATGGAATTACATCAAATACATCACATTTTTCAGATAATCTACATCTTCTAATTACATTACGAAACTTGTAAAAATTTAGAACCAAGCATTCATTCATTTTTGCATTTTCTTGATCATGAATGCCTTATCTCTGTCCGATTGAAAGTGAGTGGTAGGATATTTTGATGTAGGAAAAAATTTCACACTAGCGACAATCAGCTTACGGTGTTCATTGCATCTGTTATTCGGTTTCATCCAAAAGATTCTGAGAATAAAAAGATAATTTTGACCTTAGTTTTGATGTGTACTAATGTGCTGTACAATAAAAAATCTTTCAAACTTTCAATTTTATCGTTAGCAATTATGGGAGGAATACAGTGAATTTTTAATTTTTATGCGCTTCTTTGTTTCCTGTAGTTAACAGATACAAATATGGGATTATTTAACCCTAAAACAGGTACGATTATCATTGAGATACACTGGATATATCGACACCAAGTCTATATTGATACCCTTTATCAGACGGATGAAATTGGAGCACGTCAGTATCAGCAAATGAGGTAAATATTGTTCTTCTTATCTACATATTTCTGAATGTCGTAGCAATTATCTGTTCAGTAGGTATTTGTGTCGTAATGTAGATTACTGTTCAGTTGATGACGAAAATAACCAAACATAGCTGTACTATGCTTTGAGTGTCCTGGTTGATGATAAGTAATAGAATATTATGAGTAAATTTCAGTTTGAAACAGTTTTTGAGTTT
The DNA here is from genome assembly GCA_944470555.2 of Heterobilharzia americana. Taxonomy (NCBI): domain Eukaryota; kingdom Metazoa; phylum Platyhelminthes; class Trematoda; order Strigeidida; family Schistosomatidae; genus Heterobilharzia; species Heterobilharzia americana. The sequence continues at coordinate 57,908,768 of OX104134.1, forward strand.
CCGCTTCCTTTTTAACAGTATCACGAATAGTATATTAACTCCAAAGGTAAAACATGGATTGCGGTGATGGCAGGTAGCCGATCATTCATTATGTTATTCCATACGTACCTAAATGTAAATATCTTTCAGCTCAACTTAAATTACGGGCTGCGAGAGTGAGTAAATTTCTTGATATCTCAGCTAAAACAACTTGCTTAAGTTCCAACTCATTAGGGAAATGGAGATACAACTCCTTTCATAAAAATATGTTTTCAAAGATTCATCATAATAATGAGTACATTATTTCAATCTGAAAATATCGACTATTGAAAAGTGGTAAAAAGTCAGAAAATGGTAAGAAACGAATTATTGATAGCTTAATCGTGTAGCGCAATTCTTATTTATCTTTAAAAGCTGAAATTCTTTAATTAATTCACAACTTCACTACTGGCTTATGTGGCTGCAAAAGACTGAGCAGTATCGTCTGCATAAAAACTGCAAACTCTAGTCTTTTAAATAATAGGGTGAAAATCAAAAAAACTATTCAAAACTGCAAAAATTATGCAGATATTTTACTTTATTCCTTTGTCTCAAGTTTACGTCTCAAACTAATGAATACGTCATAGTTGCGATTTACAATCTGCGTAAGCTTCTAACAACTTGCATTGTAGCATTTATATGGCTTTGAAGTTAGGACAAGACAAAACACGAAAATTTGCGAGTAAAGTGCATTTAAATTACCGCATATTCACTATTTTACATCAACCACTCATAGATTCACTATGTGAACTTCAGTAAAGGATTCTTAGTGAAGTCTAAGTGTTTGTTTTGTGGGTCTTCCGTTCTCATGACATTGAAAAATAGTAGAAATGCGGAGTTATTTTGGCGGATAAACGTCATTCAGGCAATGGTATCAGTAGTTGTGCAGATGTTAAACTTCAATAAATGATTGAATAAACTGAAGAATGAAGTGTGCATTAGTTACGAAAGATGATCTTAGGGCTCTAAGATTAAAAAGACGGACAACATCTGTCGATATAGATCTTTTGAAGCATTACATCTTGAGATAATTGTAGTGACACTGACTACTGCATTTTAGGTCTTTTACTGGCTTTTCATAGGAACATCTACTACAACCAAAAATTTTGTTGGTCCAATGGTTAATGCATCTGTTTGTTTCAGTATTTTTGTCCTTAAAATTTGAGACCACATTGTCTTGAAGATGTTTAACAGTAACGCGAAAATATGGTGAATATATATAGATCATACATTTTCAAAATTAAAATCAGAATAAATAAATGCATTAGGTTAGTAGAATAAAAATACCAAACTAGACATAAAATGTTACACCCTGCTAATTAAGTCAAAGAATGAAAATAAAAGAAACTCTTAAAAGCAGACCAAAAAGTTGGGACTACCTCCATATGATTATGAAGAATAAACTCCTCTCTAAACTTCATCAGCTAACAGTAGTTTTATAATATTATGTATGCAATAAAATGACAATGGGGAAATTATTCTCTACTACTGTTCTTGAATTATACCTTTATAATACTGACATAGATAGTGTTGATTTCATCACTGATTTTGTCTGCTAGGAATAAATAAGAGAGAGAAGTGTGACTGAGTTATTTCATCCTCATCCGTACTAAGACTTCAGCTTTACAAAATTTTTGTTGGCTGTTGATAACTGTAGAAAATTCATATTACATAGGTTGCGAGGTTACCTGGCACCATTTTCAATAGTCTTTTCTTCTTTTTCCAATAATATCACCACAATCTTGGCGTAGTTTACATCATTAGGAAAAACAACCAGTTATTCATCTGCAGTTTACTGGTAAACCTGGACTTACTAATTTATTACACCTTGCTAGCAAAAGTTTGGCGCAAGGGGTTAATTAAACGTAACAATCATGTCCTGATCCACATACCTGTCTTAAATAGGCACTAGATGTTCAAGTTATCGTTCAAAAATTTACCAAGTTATTTTCATTTTTAAAGCACACGTCTGCTAAATGAAAAAATCTGGTAATTTAAATCTATCAGTTATCAGACGGTGAACTGCTTTTAGGCAATTAACACTACATATCTTCTAAACGCCAAAGGATTTCATAGAATGTTCTTGAAAACATAATCAATACGCTTAAGGCCACGTATGAAAGATACCTGGTTTGCTCAGATTTGCTGTTTTCGAGACTCACACAGATGTATTACGATTATAAAAACAAGAAACTTGGAAACTATTTTTCTCCTTGGTTATCACAAGAAGAATTCGCACCATTCTTGAGGACTAAGAAAATCAGAGATTGGGACAAGTTATGTGCAGTCGCATTTGAATTCCATGTGTTTTTAAAATTACGTTGATGTTCAATAATTTATGTAAAACGAACTAGCAACTGCTTTAAGATTTAATGACCACTGAAAAAAATATTACTGAATCACAAAAGCGGTCAAAGTGTATCAGAAACACTGTTAGATAATTGCTTCTGAATAGTTGAGGAAACAGTTGCATAGATGATCCAAACCATCGAAAATAGAACAGGTTAGACGTTCATTCAGGAAATACATATCATACGTCTATGAAGTAAAGAACTTGACCCATTCGCTACAAAATTTCAAAATTATTGAATTACTAGTATGTGATAGTTTTGCTTTATTTGAAAGAAGTAGAAAATGTAGACCATTGGATTCCGACTAAGTAGGTTAGTTTTAACCCGCCTCGTTAAACCTGAAGTTGCTAAGTTTGATCTTTCGTTGGGTAGAGGGTGTGTACAGACATAAAAGATCAACGTAGGACCTTGCTTATAGGTGTATAGGCTCAAGTTGTAAAACACCACAGTAGTAAACAAAGAACAGGCGGATAAAAAAGAGTGAATTCAAAGTAGAAAAATTTGTGTGACCGAGTAAGCCACTTAAAGATAAAGCTTAGTGTGAATATTCAGGCTTATAAAGATGTCAAGGGGTGAATTCATGTGTACCATTGTGGCAGATTTTCGGTCATGTCATCAAGAGTTTTCAGAGACTGACTCCTTTAGTTTCGGGTACCTCAAGCAGGTAGTCTGTATCTCCCACACCACTGAGACCAGCAGTAAGAGACTGAGGCCACATCTTGGTCTGGTCACCCTAAACTCTTCCAACCTAATATGGCCTTCCGTAGTATGGTCCATTGATGTAGACTATAAATTGGTATATGCAACACACCTCCAAGCCATACCATTGATGAAGGTTCACAGCCTCATCAACTGACTTGCCTATCTTGCCTAGTACCCATCCTCTGACCTCAATATTGTTCATGCCGTAATTCCAACAAATGCAAACGATGCAATCAAGACATTTGTGATCAAAACCCTGTAGTCGCTTCATATCTTCTATTTTTAACGGCCATGCTTCACAACCATCTAACAGGATTTGTACGCTTTGGATGAAACTCCTGTCCAGTGCTGCCAGTTTTTCAGCGGTTCTCTTTTTAATGTCTGTCTTTGATGAATACTACTCTAAGAACAATCAATCCCTTACAAGCGTCCGGACTGTGATACACTCACAATCCTTTTTAATTTGCAAATCAATTCATCTGATTCCTCAATAAACTTTAAAAATATAGTGAATGTGAGGTTTTCTCCTGCAAATTAATTTATTGACCTAAAGACTAATATTATAATCCCTAACGTGTGTATGTATACTGTGTTGAGGAAGTAAGTGTAAGTTTGCTTCTTACACTACACAGCATGTTTTTGTTAATCCCTGTCGTCGCTGAAATTGGCTTAATTGTATAAATCAAGCAAATCAGTCTAGCCAAAACTGCTCATAACTGGTGATGTGTTAGGTGTTGAACGGTCAATGGGTTCAGTGACCTGTTTTTCTCCCACGCAATGTAAGACATTATGCTGAAAGATTCAGATCTTTTAAAATGTTTTATTATGAGGACAGTTTAGCTAACAGTATGCATATAACCCCAAAAAAGCTTTCAGGATGTCACTTGTTACATTTTTTCATAAATACTCAACCATCATTGCGTGATACTTATGGTATCACCCATTTTAATTTTAAGTTGTGTTTTTTTATGCAAAGAATATCTTCGAATCTATCTACCATTCTATCGGATTAAAAAACTTAGGTCGACAGTTTTTCTCCTGTATTAAGGATAAATTTTCGGTATATGCGAACTTTCCAAGTCAACTTATCTAGAAATAGTTTATAAAAATATATCATCCAAAAGGCATCTGTGTCTAGTTTCCCCAGGACTTTCCACTTTTTCCAGTATTCATTAGGATAAATTGATGCATTATAAATTCGTTTCATTACTTAGTGAAAGTTAACAGACAAAAATTCAGACGGTTGCATATCATTAGACGGACTCATATCTTTCTCAGTTAATTACGTTGCAAACCTTTTTCCAAATCATTCAATCTATAAGGTATTTAAATAAACACCTTAATGTACACTTGTCATGAGTATAAAATTGAATCCTTTGTCGAATTCTACTATCATCAAAACAACGGAGTATCAGACAATCATTTGTTTGGAGGCACGGTTTCCACTTTTAGAGTAATCTACAGAAGTTTATACTTCCATAATTGTCACTGATAGACAATGAACGCAAATATGTGGAGGCAATGAAAAATGAGTTACCTTGGGATAAAATTGTTTACCTTACTACGGAAACTGCCTATATGTAAGTAATGTACAACAGTTTTTTAACGATCCTATACATTTACCCATCATTTAGAATTGGCAGGAAATAATGTTATAGTGCTTTGAATATCGATAATCGTTCAGTTAAAGAAACAAAATGTTAAACAAAGTTTTCACATTGGTCATTAATGACGTTACTGTTGTCGCTGAAATCTCACAACCATTTCCAAGGTTTAATAACACGTAATTTCACAAAATTCGAAAGATATTTTTGAAAATCAGTTATGCAACAGTTTCATTTACCCTCTACTTTTTATATAAGTTGATGATCCCAACATGTTTTATAAAATTCTAAAGTTGTGATACTGACTCCGTAGTTAAAAATCTGAATTTTTGAATCCATTTCTAGAATGATTCATTCTTGCTTCATTGTTAAACGCATAAAAAGATCACTTATCCAGATTACTTCCTAACCAGTTATTCTTCATTCAAGGTAGATGCTTGTTTTTAGCGAACTTAGTATGTATATTTTGCTTATCTACAGATACTAAGAAACCAGTCTTTTGACCTGTTTGATACACAATCAAAATATGTCTTCGATTATTTTTTTCCTTTCGTTTCATTAAAGCCATTTCCTAAGAAGTTCTATATTCATGCTGTTGCATGCTGTCCCACTTCTTTTGTTGTAGTTATTTGAAAACTATGAACAAAGTAATGAAAAGTGCTGATGGAGGAATAATCTGATTTAACTCAGTTTATTATACTTACTAAGCAATTTTTACCATAATTGCATTGAGATAATGTGGCTTCTAGGCCAATAAACATTTCAGTGACTTTTAACGGCTATTCAAGTTCGCTTTTCATGAAAATCTCTAGTTGATAAATGTTTTTAGACAAAGAACAATCTTCTGCATAAACTGTTTCGTTATTTTGATATCTTATTGCACATCATCTTATTAGTGACCGCTTTGATTTCGTCGATTTTTTCAGATCTGAGCTGATGAGAATCACGAAAGAAAGAGATGAATTAGAACGACAGCTTATGGCATTTCAACTTGGTTTTGTTCAAATCGACTCGCATTCCCTGGGACCCAAAAGTATGCTGCCACTGGAGTCTGTAACTGGAAACGTTGGTCAGCCACGACGTCCTCCTTCAAAGTCAAATGAAGACTGGTATGACTCTAAACGTCATGTCGAAAAAGTAGAAGCACAATTGTTTAGCCACAGAATGGATAATGTTTCTTCGGTTGGCTACATTAGTCGATCTACAAAGCCACATGTTATTTCGTCATCCTCACCATCATATTACACTTCAAGTAGAAGCAACACTAGCAAACCATCTGATTTATCATTGACTTCTCTCTTAGAAGTCAGTAATCGTCGCAGTTCATTTGATTACGAGTTTTCAGATGAACAACTGCCTGGAACTTCAAACTCTATTCACCGACCATGTTCAAGTCAACTACTAAGCTCTAGTACTGGGTAGGTTAGAGAATCGAATAAGCTTCATTTTTTCTACATTTGGTCCAAAACACCACTGCTTTAGTATTATACTTAATTACCACTACTTTTGAAACATAACTGTTCTCACTATAACCGTCATTTCTTTTCCATCATAAAATGAGTATATTTACAATAAATGTAACTAGGAAAAATATTTACATACAATGATATTTTTTTCGAGATTATTTCCAGGAAAAGCATTGCTGATGATCGCTTTAGTCTTTGGAATTAATTACCGTACTCAATGGCAGTAGCTTGGCTGAAAATATTATTAAAACTGAAAAGTTATCATTGTAGATATCAGTTGAAAAATATAATTATAGCATCATTTGACTATCTGAGATAGCTGTAGCCTGACAGACTAGTATTTGTTGTTTATCTGTTGTAACGGGAAGTAAGTAAGATAATGGATCACTTGATTTTATCGCTTACAGCATTGCAACAAATAAGTATTCAACTAATAATTTTTACTTATCTGATGATTACCACTGAGCAGTAAGAAACGCAAAATGCCCCCTTAAAAATGTAGCATGCTTTGTTGAAAAATTTCAACTGAATTTTGCCAAATTAGTTATATCCACACAAAGCTTGAAATTTTCGGAACAGAGTAATTTACTGTAATTATTTATGCTGGATGATGATTGAGGATGGAATTAAAATTTGGACAGCGGCTGGACTCGTATCAGTGACCACTGGGTTTCTGCTTAGGTGCTACGGTGGTCGCTGGCTCGAATCTACCTGCTATCCAAATTTTAATTCCATCCTCAATCATCATCCAGCATAAATAATTACAGTAAATTACTCTGTTCCGAAAATTTCAAGCTTTGTGTGGATATAACTAATTTGGCAAAATTCAGTTGAAATTTTTCAACAAAGCATGCTACATTTTTAAGGGGGCATTTTGCGTTTCTTACTGCTCAGTGGTAATCATCAGATAAATAAAAATTATTAGTTGAATACTTATTTGTTGCAATGCTGTAAGTGATAAAATCAAGTGATCCACTATCTTACTTACTCCTCGTTACAACAAATAAACGTGAAAGAGGTTTTTAGCTAGCATGGGAATCAAACATATGCTACTCTAAATAGGTGACATCTACGTGTTTTAAAAAATTTGTGAAGTCGTCGATAAAATGAGTCTTTTTCAACAAGACTGGTACTAATTAGATATGTCGTTGGATTGATGAACTCAGGTGAAGTTAATTATCAGTAGAAGTAAAGGGAAACAATATAGTAGGTTTTCTGGAAAATAATCTCTTCTCCAACACAAACACTGACAGAAAACTTGCGTAACTACACTGTTTTCTGCAATATGATACATATTTAAAGACCGAGTAACTTCGTTTAATAACTGTTTTGTAATGTGACTAAGACGAAAACTACCAATTAAGTTCCATGGACCTTATGAGTGACCTTCCCTCGGTAAACCGTATTTCTGATTCCAGTAGCAGACAAGGACTTTCAAATTGACAGAGCATACAATAGTTTATATACACAGAAAGCCAACAGATGATAATGCCGACACTATTGAGTATGACAGCGGAAATGGAAAATGAACCAAAACGTTTTTTGCTGGACCCATCAATCTCAGTTAAAAAATGTACTTAGCTTCGTTCATCTTTCGAAAGTATTTTCATGTTTTTTGATGCGGAAACATCTCTTAAACTTCATCTTTATCAGAAGAATGTTTTTTAATTTATGCCACTCTCACTTAAACTGTACTAGTCCATAGAGTTCTAAGTATGACCAGGTCAACAGCAGTAAAATTGTAACTTAAGGGTATTTTGACCGAATCATTTTCTGGACAATAATGTATATATATATCAAAATGGTTTGAAAAGCATTGTGAAGGGTATTCAGTTCTTGACTCCTTTTCTTCACTCAAAAAACCCACTTCCCTTGGTCACATTTGAGAACAGCCTGATCGAATATATTTTATTTGATGACATTTATTATAAGATAGTAATGGTTATTCATTAATTATAATAAACTAATGAATCAATCATTGTAATGGAGACTTTTTCACTTCCAATGGTGTTACAGATTATCAGAAAAGAGGAAACAATTCCTTGGCTCAAAAAGCAACTGGAAGACATGTGAAGCACCTAAATATCGCTCTGATTTCGATTACAGTCAAGTTTGTGGATACAGATATTCAATGCAGAAATCACGCTCGGACAGAGAATCAGGCCAGAATTATATGGTGGGCAATTCGAGCCCATGTTCCATATCAGACTCGTCCACATCACGTGCATTCACTTCACGCAGTGAACATGAATTTTCTTTCGCGTCTAAATGAAAGTAATTTATTTATTTGGTGAAATTACTGTATGTCATGGTGTTGATCAGTACTTATCTGGATTAATCCTTCAGTGACCAATCCGGAAAATTAAAAGTGCAACATATTTTACCCTGAATTCATGATTTACTTTGACTCACCTGAAAATACAAAAGCCTAATTCATCCAAATTAAAGATGAACATTCAGTACAAAATCTATATATATATTAACTGGTTTCCTTATATAACTCACTTATTCCACAAAAACTACTCCGTCTCACTAATTTTCTCGGAAAATGGTAACCAGTGAGGTTTCATTTACAGCACTGGTTAGTATATTCAGCTTAGTGAAGTACTATTTCACATGAATATTTGACTTCTGAACGAGGAACTGTGCTTGCTTTCTTGATAACTGAAAGCCGAATCAATCCAAAAATAAAAGGAATACATTTTGAGCTACAGTGCTATCAGCGATTTGTACTACCTACATTTTGTTGGAAATCATATTCAAGGTTTGCATTTTATTGCTTGTGTAAAAGTAGTTCCTTGTCACCAAGTACACTTAGAAATAAAAATCCTCACGATTTCGACTGGAAAGCCTTTGTAGTATCTCGAAACTATCACGAAATTTAAACTCTTTGTTGAGAAGTAGCTAATGCTTAAATTTGCTTGAGAAGTCGTATTATGTGTAAAATTATATATAAAATACAAACAAATGACAAATATCTACAAAAGAAAAAGTGAGGTCACTTTCTTAGATTTAGCCGATCTGCAACTCCAAAGTTAAGACACTGTCGTATTTTCTTGAAGTTATGGCACTGAGAACGCTGTGAGTCTTAGGTTTGTTAACTATTTATTTCTGTTAAGGCTAGTTACTTTTGGTCTACAAATAAAGACGTGTTCACAGTAAGAAGCAAATACTGTTCTAACTGAGCTTTGTCAGTTGCAAATAGATAAATTGATGTTAATTGTGAATAGTGTACCATTTATACAGTTTCCTTTCCGATCATATCCTCAATACTTGGTTAAAAAGATATATCAGTCGTTTAGTTTAGTGAGTAAACTGGATTTTAGGTAAGGCATAGCCTTTGACTCAAGGCTTTTACAGAAATTATTTTGATCATGTCAAGGAGGTTCAAACAACCTTTGGATTTTCCTAGTACAGCTTGATAATTCACTGATATTGAAACAAGTACATAAACTTCTAGAAATCCTGCAAGTTGGTTGATAAATATGACATAAATGACATTCTAGATCACAATTTTAGTTTCCACCACTATTGATATCTTTTGTGATATCCCACAAAAGCTGACACCAGTTTTCATAATGGAACAACAGCAATTAAGAAAAGAAATAGCTAAATGGGATCAACTTTAAGATAAACCTAGATGTAATAAGCCAGTCTTAATAAATGGAAACTAAAAACTGGGGACAGGTGTTGAGACTTGGAAACAAAGTTTTGTTATAGATAAGAAATTTTGAACCCGTTAACATCATGATTAAGGACAAAGTACACTAGATTGTACCAAATGAATGACGTTTTTTTACTTGGTTAGGAACAAAAACGTATATCATTTTGTTTTGATGTGTTTATTTTCCGTGAAAAATCACTTTACTAGAAATATGTTCAACAGTTAGAATGGAAGACCGTGGAGTAAGTCAAGTAACTGAATCCAAATGGTGAAGCCATCTACGTTTGTAGGACTTGACATCGAAATTATTTCTTTGTTAGTGTGATATCTTATGAAGTACATGTTAGAGACATATACAGAAAATACGAAACATTTGATTGAGAAATGAATGTGTGAATGCAGCTGGCAACAAAACAGATTTTCAGCGAAATGAATTTTTTGTTTGTTTAATCCACAACAGCTTAATATTGGGTCTTTCAAGTATGCAGTGAATGATTTGGCACTCAGTAATCTTTTTGAAATGATAAAGCTGACAGACATCAGTAAAGAAATCAACCGACTGATTGTAAGAACAACAATTTGTTGCATTATGTTATCGATACTAGAATAATTCATTTTAATTCGAATTAACTTGGAGCGCATTCTTTTTCAAGTCATCCAGCAATCAGTTCCACCTTGCCGACATCTTTTTGAGTTTTCATGTAGCAGAATAATTTAGCTCATACCATATTCAACCAGCTGCCATCGGATCACAAACCATGAATGCATTCCCTGCTGAAAACTGAAAATTATTTGGAATTAAGACCTAAAACGAAACGGTCAGTACATTTACTAGGTCTCTAAGTAAAGCGAAGGAGCAACTGACGATCTCTTCAAGCTAAAGTGATGCAATCTAACCAATGGGTACACATAACTAGACTGCACAATCTGTTCAAACTACATCAGCAGAATTTACGATCTACATCTTAGATACAAAAAGTACAATTCACTATGATCTAAAGTGCTCAGTCACTAATTTGGAATTATCAGATTCACATATACCGAGATACTGTATGAATGCTTATTCGAATATAAGAACGGTATTAGTATCAGCATCAAAGACTAAACTGAGATATCTGTCCTTGGATGTAAAACTGTTATTTACCAGTGTCTCTCCGATAGAACCAGTCCATTACATAAATAAGCAGAAAAGTGGAAAAGTATTAGTTGTTGGGATACCAGTGGATATACTCAGTGAATTGCCGCTTCTCTTTACGGTGAACGTTTATTTGAAGTTAGCAGAAAACTGTGCACACAAATAAATATATGAGGTTGTTTTGGCTGGCAATCGGGGGTTATACAATAAGACATTTTCCTAGCTAAGCGGGAAAACGATCATCTAAAACACTTTATGCAATATTTGCGTTTTGCTGTTGACATACATAAAACATGTTTCATTCCTGAGAATAAATAAATCAGCATATATATATTATTCAATTCTACTAGACCTAACTCATGAGCAGTTTCTACAAAATATAGTAACCGTTTTGAATGTTTTTACATCCAGACGAAAAGAGATCAATAAGGAGGAATTTCTGTAAGCAACTTTTATGGACAGAATAAAATGCACTTTTTTGTAGTTCCATTTCCCGTCACTTCACAGAAATTCTTGAAAAAATACTTAATTACAGAGTACGAGAATTATGTCTGGAGGATAAGGTTAGGACAGAATATAAAACCCCATATAACCCCTTATGGAAAATAACGATCAAAGTCAATTCCCGAAGAAGCATCCGAATACAAAAGTAGAAACTAAATGTGTACCTACCGTAAGCTATGAACCAATTTACATACGAATACAATTCAAATAAGGGTCCAAGGACACTCATCCCAAAACTTTGGAAGTAACCATATGGAACTTTTATTACCGGAAGATTTGAGCTTGCGTGTCCGACGTACCTAATTATGATACCGTAAAACTGAAAGAATAACTGTCTACACTGCTTACTTTTTACAGTGTGCATTAATTAAAATGTTTCTCCGGAACCATTCTTTTCTGCTTTTGTTTCAGTTTTCCAATTATGTGTGAACCGGAACATCTCCCAATAAGGATTTGTAAGGTATATTTAAGAACAACAAAGTAGCATTTTAGTGTAGATGGATTATAAAAAAATAACTCAGAAATTTTCGTGTATCCAGCTTTGAACTTTTCTTGTTTTTAGCATTATAATTTTTCTGTTTTACCTTCATACTTTTGTACAGTTTGGCGAATTTGTATTACCTGTAAAATTAGCATAATGCAGAGAAAATGTAAGTCATTGAGCTTATATGTCTTGTTGCGTTTTAAATTACTTCTGCTTATCCAATTCTACATTCAAATACACCATAAAAGTCATGCAGAAAACTCTCTGCTAATTCTATGCTAAAGCATAATGATCAACGGTAAATTGGGTACATCAAAAAACATCGAATAGTACTCGCTGGACAACAGAATGGTTTTTAGGACAGCATAGTCTGGTGGTTGAAATTTCTATTGCTTAAAACAATCAGTTCTGGGTTCTGCTTTCAGTATGAATACAATCACTGACTGAAGGCAAATACATACAGGTGGGGTCCTGCATATTGCTATTAATTGAATGACGTCAGTGTGATAAGAAGAGGTTCATTATCGAGTCGATTAGAGTCCATTTTAAACCTTGAGCGTAATCAATGAGAACTACTCTTATCACCATCATTTATCATCATTTACTTTAAAGAAAATAACTCCAGATAAATAGATTTTGACCATCTAGTCACACTGTTATTTACACCGTTTATTTCAAACTAAATTTCAGTAATACATACTGCTGTTATTGTCTTTCTCACAATTTTTGTTTAAAGATAATTCTCAGACTATTTGACACTAGTGATTTAATGTTGCTGAATTTCTACTGCTTGTCTTGCCAGTGGAAAGTTATGGAGAAAAAGGCTTTTTTCTTGCTCGAAAGTGGATCTAAATGTTTATTTCTCAGTTACTTTTTGCTGAACAATCAATTTAAAGTGTGTTTTAAATTATTATGTGAGTTTTCAAAGAACACGAAGAATAATAAACAATGTAATTTCTGGTAAACTGAAAATCGTGTTCACGATAAATTAACTGAAAACTAGACTGGTATATAAATTCCTAATCAGGTTTTATTAAAACAGATACAAGGAAGTATGTTACTAAGCTATTACCAAAGTCAGATTTATAGTCCCAAGAAGATGTGGGAAATGTTACCATGTAGATAACAACACTATCTTGTGTAAAAGCTTATAGGATCACTGCTATGATTATTATAATGGGGAAAACCTTATAACCTAGCCTGGTTAACCAGTTCACTAGTTACTAGCAGGTCCATAGCCCCGGTAAAGAGGGAAGGTTGGGCGTAGGGTTTCCAACCCTACACCGTAAAACCAATCAAATCGCTAAAGAAATTTCAAAGCAGAAAAACATTTTAAAAAATAAAAACGAACTAATTCCTTTCTGGAATCGGAGAGACGAAATGACACCGGCTGGTGGAAGGCCTCGAGAAGCCAGTCAGCCTATGTGTCTTCTCTCGATGAAAGCAAAAGTAAGAATGGCGAAATGGAATGTCTGCACCATGTATGAACCTAGCTAGCAAGGCTGCCCAGATTGCAAACGAGATGAGGAGGTATAGCATAAAAGTGTTTGGAATCTACGAAAGCAGATGGAATGGAAGTGAACTCTTCAAACTGTCAACTGCAGAGTCAATAATCTACTCCGATAATGTTACCCAGATGACAGCCACCAACACACTGGGTTTTGGAGTGGCTATCGTGGTTTCTCAAAGAACGTCGAAGGCTGTCATGCAGTGGGAACCGGTCTCCTCCAGGATCATGACAGCAAGATTCGACTAAAAAGAAAGGGACGTCACAATCACGAAATGCTACACTATGCATCTACAAATAATGCAGATGAAGAGAAGGAGGAGGAATTCTACACACAACTGCAGTCAGTAATGGATAAGACCAAAACCCAGTTGGCGACATCCACATTCTGATGGGTGACGTGAATGCCAAACTGGGAGCGGACAACACATGAAGAAACCCCTTATGGGTCGAGAAGCATTGGATGAAGTGATGAACAAGAACGGAGAACAGTTTCCAGATTTCTGTTAATTCAGCTACTTGGTGATTGAAGGCGCTGTGTCCAAGCACAAGGACATTCACGAAGCAGCGACATGATTTCATCAGAAATCAGGACACACTTAAAATCAGATCGACTTCATCTCAATATGAAGAGAGTGGAGACGCAGCCTACTTGACACAGGGTCAAGAAGAGGAGCAGATGTAGGCTGAGACCACTCACCATCTAGTGCAAGGAACCCATCTTCCAAATCAAGTTGAAATCCTTCAAAGGAGCTGGTGATAGACCACAGCTCAAGTTCAACACCAAGAACAGAAACTGAACTGAAGGATGAAAATACAAAGGAAATCTTCACGGCAGCCAGCCATCAAGACAAAATGGGAGATATCGAGCAACATCCATGAAGAAATACGTGTGGAAGAACATTGGAAGTCTTTGAAAGCTATGTGGAAAGAAACCTGCATAACCGTATTAGGAAGGAAGAAGAAAGAAGACAAGGAATGAATCTCGACGGACACATGGAAGCTGATAGAGGAGTGGGAGGAGGATGTTGAAGCAGAAGACGAACCGGTGCAAGGATGAACAACGAAAAGAGGAACTAAACCCAACCTATAAAACACTACACTGGACAAAGAAGTGATGAAGAGTGCACGCAAAGACAAAAGACACTTCTACGAAACACTGGCAAGTGAAGCAGAACAGGCTGCAGGTAAGAGAGACCTGACAACATTGTATCAAATAACCAGGTTACTACCTGGCAGGGAAGAGATCAACGCAGAGGAAACCAGTAAGAGATAGTGATGGAATCCTAGTTATCGGTAAAGAAGAGAAACAAAGGAAAAAATAGGCTAACCACCTCAACAAACTCTTGAATCGATTACGTTCACCATCTGAAAGTCGTCAAAAAATACCACCGGCATCTCAGTTACAGAATTATCAGTGGTCACAAGCCCTCCGACAAAAGCGGAAGTCCTGATTGCTATAAAACTGCTGAAATACCGGAAAGCATCAGGGCCAGATAGAAGTCATCAGGAAGCACTGGAGACAGACGCAGAGACATCAGCAGCGGACGTGCTGATATCACTACTGCAAATAGTTTGGAAGGAGGGAAGCAAAGGTACCTGCAGATTGGAAGAAGTGTTGCCTTGTCAAACTACTTAAGAAGGGAGACATAAGCCTTTGCAAGAACTGACGAGGAATCATGCTCCTGTCCCTATCCACCCCAAGCAAGGTATTATGCCGCATTATCCTGGAGAGACTAAAGGATGCTCTGCACTCAACATTACGATGGAAACAGGCTGCCAAGGTGGCTTCAAGAAGAACAAGTGATGTGCAGAACAAATCGCAACGCTACGCATCATTATAGAACAGAGTATAGAATGGCAGTCGACTGGATTTCTACCTCAACTTTATCGACTTTGAAAAAGCTTTTGACAGCGTCAACCAACAAGTAATTTGCCAGGCAGCTGCTTGAACACTACAGAGTGCCACGAACCTTTATCAACCTCATTCAACAGCAGCTATATGATATGTGATGCTACATGCTAAGCGATCCCCAGTGGAAAGCTCAGTGGCGCCTGTGAATTGAAGACAGGAGTAAAACAAAGCTGCCTACTATTACCAATGATTTTCTTGACTGTGGTCGACTAGATCATGCAACAAACCATTAGGAGCAAGAAGATGGTGATACGCTGGCTGGACGGATAAAAGAAGAAGATCTGGATTCCATCGATGATGATTTACGTCTAATGTCGCATAAACTCGAAGGTCTACTGGCGAAAACTAACAAGTTGACAGGAGAGGTGAGGCAGCGAAAAAAGGACTTCAAGTGAACATACAGAAGACAGAGGTGATGAAGATACCCAACCAACGCCAGCAACAATAACAACAAGCTCCAATCACCATCAGCGGGAGAAACCTAAAGGAAGTAGCCTCTTTCACCTATCTAGGCAGCATCGTTTCAATTACAGGCGGCACAGATGAAGATGTAAAAGACAGGATCGGAAAAACAGCAAGACAGGATTTCTTCAGTCTGAAACCAGTATGGAGATCCACTGCACTCAGCACGAAGAACAAGATTCGGTTTTTTAACACCAGTGTCAAGTCAGTGCTGCTATATGTTTCAGAAACTTGGCGCGTTACGAAAAGCCCTTTCAACAAACTACAGACATTCATCAACAGCTGCAGCCTACGGTCACACGATTCTGAAGATCAAATGGCCAGAATAAAAAGAATGAGCAACAAGGAACTCTGGCAACAAACCAACTAAGAACTTATCACCGAAAAAATATGCAGAATAAAGTGGATTGGATTGGGCATACACTGAGAAGAACGATTGGGGACATCACGTGGCAGGCCAGACAGTCGAGTGGAATCCAAAGCTGAACGACGAGTTGGGTATCTTAGGCGAGGGTGACATGGAGATCATGTGAGGAAGAAATGAAAGCCTCTGAGAAGTTGTGCAGCAAGGTTCAAAAGACTGAAGAGAAGAGAGTACGATGGAGGTGTGCTACTGAAGCCCTGTGTTCCACTAGGAACCCAAGGGAAAAAAATAATCAAAAGCACAGCTTCAACAATACAAATTGCATCTGAAGGTTTTTATTAATTTTATTCCACGTAGGCATGAATGATCAGTTTATGATCCAGACATATTCTCTAAATTCTACCTGATAGGCCTTATTGCGAAAACTTTTAACCATTGTGAAATTGGTCCTTTTTTTAATAGGGTTTTCTTGACTTCTTCAAAATATGCGTATTAATACTTCATGTACCAGTGAGAAAAATACACTTGAATAGTAAGTAACTAAAAGTGACTTCTTTATTTCATAGATTTTCGGTTCCATATATGCAAAATGTTTTTGTAATGTGGTCAGAACGACTGACAGAAAACACAAGTACAGCAGTTAACTCTTTCATAGTCTTTAAACTACACATCATTTAGCAAACAAGATTAAAACAGTAACAGTAAAGTGAAATGTTCATCATATGATTAAAATACAAATTGTATCTATACTTCTGAAAGTCACTTATTACATTCTTCTGCAAATAAATGTGATACGTGTGCACTGTGGTAGGATTTATATATATTTTCATATATATGACTTCCAGAGATGCAGTATTATTTACTCGATGACGTTTCGAGCATAAATTACTGCTCATAATCAAATCAATGTAATCACACTACTTTCGATATCTGATTTTTATGGTCCTATCACCTCATATTTATTTTTATTGATGGTAAAATTTTTTATAACTCTGGTATAGGTGTTACATTATTCCTTTTATTTATGTTGGGTGTATATTAGATGGACAGTGATTTAGTAACTAATCAATCTTATTGGACTTAAGGACAGCGGTTTTATCCCATCCTACTGTGTGGTTGTATGTTAAAGCATGCATTGCAATAGAGGAGTCTTTTCTAGATTATTGAACTTATTCGGGTCTGTTATGCTATATTTAGCTAAATTCTTTTGTTTTATTCTTCTAACTGATCCCGATCGGCTAGTTTGACCTATGTACTTGACCTCACAGTCATTGTAGAGATGTGATAGGTTGAATTATTTTGCTTGACGAGGTCTATCGGAAATAGGATTATTTCAACATTAAAGCTGAAGTCATTGAATGCTAATTTTCCGTGTGACACTCAAAGAAATAAGAACTCTTTCCTTATTTGAGATGGATACCGTAAATACTCAGTAAATTCCTGATAAGCTTGAATGTTTTAAATATGCAATAACCCAAACTGATAATGCACACTGATGTTGACTTACACAGTAACTTTCAGGTCTCATCACAGATGGTCTCCTTATTCCTCTAAAACCGTAGAATCCACAGAACAAAAGAACCTTTATAACAAGGTCAGCTACAAACTAGATACAGTGGGTTTATACGAGTTTCCGAAACCAAACAGTTTGAGACTGTTCTGATTGAAAAGCTGTAACATTTTCATATTTTCTCTTAATAAACTTGAGTTGGTTGTTAACCATTAAAAGTTTTTAATAACTTAGTGATGATATGAGGGACTTGATGTATTTTCCTTGTAATACATAAATCATATTTGGTAAATAATTGTCATCTCTAGGCTTGTAAGTGCACTTGCACCGCATGAAGTATTTTTTTTATTTTATGCCTGGTTACCTGTTTTCCAAAAGCTTTCAACTTTGTAGGGTCATACAACAACTAGATCAAGACTTGTCTAAAAGTTGGATGTTAGTCTGCACATCATAGTGACAGAATTCCTCTGTTTAACTTTACCTACATACATATAGCATTTCTGTATGACAGAAATATCCACAAAAGATTTACAAACATCCCCCTGTTTGGCATCTCACTGCCTAGTGGTACTAATCCCTACGTTTCTTTTCGATCTAGTATACTAGATCTTTCACAAATTCGCACCAGACAGTAGTCACTACTTTTTGGATTTGTCAACACTGCGCCAAATGCAACTGATATACATTCTTATGAGAAACGTTTACGACAGTTGCACTATAGTAACGAAAAGTTTTTCAAGCACCAATTTGAGATTCTTTTGGAATATTTCAGTGGAAAAACTGATTAAAAGTGCATTGATTTCTTTTTGAAGAGTAAAAATTTCATGTTCTCTAGTTCTTATTCCTGACCGAATTGTATGGATCACTTTTCCAGTTTAGTCACGGTACGCGCTGAGTGATTTTTGATGGTTGGAGGTAATCGACAACACCTTTGATCTCGGCTTCATGCTTGTTGACACTCGCTGGCAAGGGGTTAATGAAAATCCAGGAGAAATAACATCCATCCTGAGGTTAGAACCCGCATCATCTAGTGTTGCAATCACAGACGCTGCCACATAGTTACTGAGACTTTAGAACTGTACTAGATAATGGGACTCGACTGTGAAATGTTCTTTTGCTGAAAAACTAGCGTTTTTCTTATTGGAAAGTAAATGGTGGATACTTAATCATTTCAGTAGCCGCAGTAGCAGGTAGGAGGATTGAAGGTATTCAGCTACCACTGCATTACATTGAAAGTGTGTAATGATTTCAAAACCAGTGCTATAGTTAGCTGAAAAGCAATGTGATGATCACAATTACTCATTCAGCACAGCTGAATATTTTGTAACTATCCATTTTGTACTTTTGATAAACTGTCAACGTTTCAATGCATTGACATGTTTTCCAAATGGACTAATCACCTCGATGAATAGTGAAAAATAAATGGTTCCGATAACTTGTCTCAAAATACTGCTAAAATTCTGATACGAAGCGTTTGAGGTCACTGAATAAACTCATTATTTGATCACATTCACACAGTGAGAAAATGTTTCCATGTAATTATTAGTGCTTAGAAATTAGAACACAAGAATATTTTAGGCAGTTATCAGTTAAATATTTATATGATATAGAAAATAATCGACTGATGACAAGATTGAAGTAGATAGAAGAGAAAAACTCACGATTCACAAGTAGTCGGAAAAATATTGTATCTACTTGTCAAGCGCTACACCGTAGTGTTATTAAGAAAACCATTTGTCTTGAAGCGTATCTTTCACCAGTGGTCAGAGATGAAACTTCGAAAGATTCCTTGATTTGCTAAAATATGCCTAAATTCTGAAAAATTTTTAGATGCTCTCATTCTCCTAATTTCTGAATTAGTGTTCGAAAAGCAGGTATGCGTCTAATGGTTTGTTTTTCAACTTAATGCGGTACAATCAGTACACGGGAATTTACTGGTTTATCTGATGAGTAAGTACCTATTCATTTTCCGTTATAAATGCCAAGGTTATGCATGAGGTGCACAGTGTTACCAATAGCTTTAAAAAACTAAACAGTATGCATTTTGAAGTGTTGTTTGTACTGAATCCCTACTAAATTTAAGCTTGCTTGTTTTTCCACAAGTTAACTTTTTCAATTCAGGGTTTCCATTAACAGCTAGTAACAGTTATAAGTAGCCGTTGATTTACAACTTATTTACAGTCATAGTAAGTGCATCTCATCAAAAATGTCTCTCTCAGTGTGACCAATTAATTCTCATGTGTACGAGAAAAAATTTGTGTTAATCTAATAATGCTTCAGTCAGACGTGATTCTGGATAAAATCACTTAGTGGTACCATCAATTCACATTTACTTAAATATATCTGTTAATAAATTTAATAACGGAAGTGATTTTCTGAAGAAAATTGGTGAAATACTGAAGAAGTTACAAGGTATCCATCACATATCGGAATTCAGTCTGACATTTACATTAAGCAGCTTATAATCGTTAGAATTATTGATTTAAACTGAATATATTTGGATTCATTTCAGACATCAGTGTAGGAGTATGAATGGATTTGAAGTAACTTTTAGTGTTTACGTCATTATTCTGTTAGTAAAATTCGTTCTTAAATGAAATGATCAGTACAGCGTGTAAACGCTTCTTCACATTTTCACTAAATAGTATAAAAGATTGTCAAATTATCAAAAAATTGATCACATTAGCAAACTGAATTTCAAAAACTAAAAACTACTTTACGGTACTAAAATTTTGTTGAAAAAGGTCAGGCGTTTTTGTTTTTCTATGGAGATGAAAGTGATTCTTGATACAGAAATAGATTACTTAGTTTCTACTTGTTGTCTGGCATGGATTAAGGAATATCTCTTTCTGTGATTTCATAGTGATAGGATTTTCTTTGGAACAAATACTTTTATCGATCCATATTAATTTCAGGTTAGAATGATATAGTATATGTGTCAGAATAACACTACTCAACTGAATACTAAATTAAACTTTGTTGAAGTAAAAGACATTCCAAAAAAAAGCGATAGTAATGTTACCACAAGAAATTTAATACAGGTAATAGCCTATGTTGTACTGGGGTTTGATTTTTATGTCCAAGCACAAATTCGGGTTAACTAAGTAAAACTATACCTACTCATGGATGGTATCATCTCAATATATAGGATGAAATATTTTTTATCACTATTATACCAGGCGAATTGGGCGTCCGAGGATGACTCGAAGGAGATCATGTGAGGAAGAAATCAAGGCATATGGGCAGTCATGGCACCAGGTTCAAAAGACTGCAGAGAATAGATTGCAGCTGAGACGTGCTACTGAAGCCCTATGTTCCACTAGGAACCCAAAGGAAAAATAATAAATAATAATATTAGGCAAAACACATAGTAGATAAATGTTCTACATCATCAGTATATTCAGAGCTGATATTATATTTCCTAATCCTAATATTTTTTATCCATACCAACTATCACCGATAGTGAAGTATCAGGAGAGTTGCTATCATTAAGGAATATCCATCAAAGATGTACACTTTCTCCATTTTTTAAAATCCAGTGTTGACGTAGATGCGTTTGGGAGAGTCGTTACTCCCTCACGACTTATCAGGGACTGAATTTATCGCAGAAAACTTAGTGGACTTATAGTGCACATCTGACATTGTGATGTAAAAATGTTGGAAAGATGGCTGGTTTTCTGGACGACTTGTGTTTCCATTTGAGATTGTTTAAAATTCACGTCTTACAGCTGAGATATAAATTGTTTGTCAAGGAATGATCTGCTCCATTGCGTCATCTGACATTAGAGAGTCCCAGTGACTACTTCAGTCTGAAAATAGGTTACCTACTTACGAGATCTCTACATGGATACGCAAGGTTCTGTTGTCTTTGTCAACTTAGCGCTTATATAACATCAGTGAGATGTCTGATTGCTTATTAGTGGTCACATCAAATGCATTAAAGCTTTCTCTTCTGTTATGATTTATGGTCGTGAAACAATGTCATTAGAGATGGAGGAAATGCGAAAGGCTCAGATCTTCGTCCACTTCAGCTTTGTGAATAATGACATCGTATCTGGAGAACATCAAGTTAACTGTCAACAGTTCAAAGGTACATTCTTATGCGAAATAGGTAATTCAGTTTACAACGTCGTAAATGTGTATCGAAATGTTTGTCTGATATGTGTTACGAATACTCATCGATCTCCTACCTTGATGGGCAATGCTGTTTGAGGTAGGATTTTGATAAGAAAAGGTTTCTGGCTGCAGATTTGAGCTGTGTAGGGAAATAAAGACTTTCCTTTTGGGACCTGTGTGATAGCTCAAGCTGGTTTCAGAAGACCCGAATAACTATGGTAAGGAATCAGTCTCAGTGTAGCACATGCATCCACACAAATCTGTTGCGCTCTATTGGTTATTTTGTCTTCTTTTCTCCTTTTCTGAATTTATACTACTTTTGACTAGACTTTTCCCGTCCTAATTTTTTTATCGCGGTATCTTGTATCTTGACGTGCCAATGCTTGGTGAGGCAACTTATGGCATTCACCGAAATGTCAGGACCCATGTTGATATTGAATAACTGAATGAAGCAATAATTATGATACACCTAACGCTATTTTAGTGGACTGAAATACTTATTTATTTCGGCATCATTGCTGATCTAAACGGATGGATGAGATAGAGCGATGGGAATCATGTGGGATATCCTGAACATTGTGTGTTCGAGACTAAACTACGTGTTTTAGCTTTTTTTAATCTATCTGTCCTTTTTGTCAAATCCTTAATACAGTATCAGTAAAAATGGATTTGGAATTATTGTTTAAATCAAGCTTGGCATGTTTATCTCATTTTCTTCCTTGTTGGACACAAAAAAGCTGTTTGCGAACCTTTCTTTAAGATAGGGAATTTGAAAAAACCAAACTTGCATGATTTGCCTTGAATTCGCAAATAAGGTTATTGGTCCCTTAACTTCGTGCGTTAGCGGTTGTCAGTAGTTCTGCTGATTTAAATTCAACTGATTCTGATGAACATAAATTTGTTTTCTGAGAAATGGTTTTATTGGTTTTTATTATTTTGGTATAAGTATTTCTCAGCGAATTTTCCAGTTTTCTGTTTTATACTCACTCTATTTTCCGATGTAAAAGCTAGTTGACGTTAACGTATTTTCCAACTTTTACAATTGAAGTAGTATTAATTTACGGTGCAGGTTAGTCTGTTTACAATGATTCCAGTAGAAGATTCTTACACCTGAGGCAATCACTTCAGTTTTTAAGGTGTTTCATTGGGCTTGTGTCACAATTTATATAATACCAACCATGCTTTTAAGTAACAGTGCTCATTGTTCGTTCAATTACTCTATGGCATTTGTTTTATAGAGATCGTAGATAGGTTTTCGGGGGGATAAATCTACTGCCTTCCATGCACCACTATTCAAATAGGACAAACTTACTTCATGTGTACAGTATACATGTTTTCTTCTTGCAACAACTAGAATGAAAACAGTCGCATGGGAAAACCACTTACTTTCTTCTTTTTCATGTCTTTATACCACTTCAGAGATTACCATTAGCTCATGCAAAAACCAATCGGCACATACCGAGTGATAATACATATGTTTATACTGTTTCACTGATGAAAAACTAAAGTTCGGTAAGTTGTTTCAATTAGTTTTATTAAAACATGTTTAACTAGTAAAGGCATTTAATAAACGTCCTAACAGTGATTAAGTTGGGGGAGTATGAGTCATAACACTGTTACTGTTATCGGAAAAACTATAACATCAAAAGTATGCTGGAATGAACAGTAAAATTAATTATTCCACTGTGTAATTAAAGTTGACCTCTTTGGTTTGATGTATTTTTTACTTGAATTCTTTGCTTCTAATGTTATATCTTAAGCATTTCAAGCGTCTTATCTCTGCGTATTTTTTCTTTAACCCAAATGACACTGAATATCATCACTGAACTAGCAAACTAAATGAATATTCATCTTTCTGATTCACTTTTTTTTCAGACACTTTGACAGACTGCGAACATGATAGTATATTCGTAAAACAGTTGTGTACGGTATTATCTAAATGGTCTCTTTTAACTGTTTTTAAGTTCAGTTATCACAATCGTATTTGTTTGCTTCATTTCAAGAGGAAAAAATAATCTAATTTCATGTGAATAACATTTAGAAATACTTGACACAGGTAATAGAATCGATCGTAATCCAAAATCTTACCAGTTACACAATAATAAAACAAATGCATTACACTGAAGTTTTTAGTTGTACTTCAAACTTACAATTATTATAGCTATCTGAGCTCCAAAATATTTTTTCTGTCCATTAATAAATGACATAAAATCTTTGCATTACTTCATATGATTTTATTGGTGACTAACAAGTTGAAGACTTTCTTCTTTTTGATAAATATATCATCAACTAGCCAAATATACACTTCTACCTGAGCGTTGAACCGACAAAACTTCTTCCACAATCCCGGATTCTTGAAGCTGAGGAATAAATTGGCATTGAAAAATTATTATTCGACATGTGATGCAAATGCTAATTTTTAAGTATGATGTTCCCACTACCAATTTTCACTCCTCAGCGAACCTTTTGCCAAATGTTAATGTATTATCTTTATGTGCCATTGAATGTTACCCTTATTGCTTGTCCTTCATCATGAATTTCTAGCTGAAGTAGTTTGAATCTATTGTGGTCAGCAATTGCCTTAAATATACGCTTTTTTTAAGAGGTATATTTTTAACATTTTGTGTAAACATTCATTAAAAATATCTATTTTTAATAAATTGATTTCCTCCCCAAAATACATAAATTTTTCATGGAAATAATCCTCCATATGCTGTTCTATAAGAACCGATTTACAAATAAAAATACATTCATCACTGCATTACTCACAAAAGTTCACTTTATAAGCAGCAGTCACCAGATTCTGTTGTCATAAAAGTTTACCTAACTTTCAGTTTAAAGTTACATTCAGCTGATGACTACACAAGGTAACGTGAACTGATCAAACTTATCTCAATTTAACTTCATGAAAACTTAATAAACCAATCAAAAGAGTGATGAGACATTTCAGTAATGTTCCACTTTGACAACAATATCATAGAAGAATCAGTACAAAAGCAAACTTCTATGTTTCTTATCCTGTTTGCCTAATGCATAGTATTACCAAACCACGGAAAACACAAGAATGTTTCATTTGATAAGAATCCCGTAAAGTATTCTGTTCATGCTACGCAGAGTGTTTTGGAAAACTTACTTATTTTTAACCGACTTTCCATGATAAAATGCTGACGTTTATTCGAACGGTATGTTAAACACTTTTCTGTGAAAGTCATTGGCGGCTTACTAAGTTTAGTGTCTGGAAACTATTCACTTCCGTGATTATTTAATTGTTTTTAAATGCCGGCAACTACTTACTGAATAACCAAAATAGCTGAAATAAAGATTTTTTACAAAACAAATCACTGAAACTCTGTTACTGACTTTGTTATTACGTCGAAAAATAACTACAAAAGTCAGAATTGAGAATCTTATGCGAGGATAACCTGAAAGGAAGATGTTTGAACAACTTAGTTAAAACAACCCATATCCATCTAATAGCAGTGATCGACAGGGGTTAGTTGTAGGGTCTCGGATGCATGCTTCACCCTACTTAGGGCCCATCATCTTGACGTATTTTCCTACGAGTGAGTGAGTGTCCACGTCAAGATACGAACCCAGGGCCTTTTGTGTAAAACACTTGTGTCATCCACTAGGCCATCAAGTCATGACAGCCGCTCATTGTACGGTGGGTGTGATGTTTGTGTTTTTGGTTGGAATAGTAATCAAAATAGCTGATTCCAACAACATAATGTATAACGAAACTACGTGCATTTACAATTCGAGCACAATGGTAGAATATAAGAATAATCTATTTGATGTAGAACATGGTGGTGTAGTATAATATATACGTATAGTCGGACTATGGTCTAATTTATCGCTGTCTCATACTGTTTCAGCACTTCTGTTTACCTTCAAAATACTACTCACAGAATGTCTTATACGCGTTGGAAAAGTTCGTTCGCTGTCCCTGTATGGCTGTCAAATAATAAGATTTCTTTGTCAGAAAGGTCTTGGAACTTTAACCACTAAATGAGTCGAATTGTTAGTTATGTTAATGCCCCCAAAAATCTTCCACATTTTAGAAAATAATGTATTTATGCTTAAATTTCTAGTAATTGCTAATTATTCATTATCAGCTTGTAGCGATCGAATTTTAAGTATTTATATATTTTCATAACCTCGCCTGGTTAACTAGTTTACTAGTTACTAGCCGGTCCTAAGCCCGGGTAAAGAGGGAAGGTTGGGCATAGGGCTAGCAACCCTACCCCGTAAAACAAATCTAACCGCTAAAGAAACTTCAAAGCACAAACAAAATATAAAAAATGAAAACAAACTTATTCCCCGCTGGAATCGGAGAGGCGAAATGACGCCAGTTGGTGAAAGCCTTCGGGAAGCCAATTGGCCGATGTGTCTTCTCTCGATGAAAGCGAAAGTAAACGTGGGGACATGGAATGTCCGCACGATGTTTGAACCCAGTAAGGCAGCCCAGATTGCAAGGGAGATGAGAAGGTATAACATCGAAGTGCTTGGGATTTGCGAAAGCAGATGGAATGGGAGTGGACTCTCCAAACTGTCAACTGGAGAATCAATAATCTACTCCGGTCACCCAGACGCCAACCACGAGCACACTGAGGGAGTGGCTATCATGATGTCCTCAAGAGCATCGAAGGCTCTCATGCAGTGGGAACCAATCTCCTCCAGGATCATGACAGCAAGATTCAACTCAAAAGGAAGAAAGGTCACAATCATACAATGTTATGCACCTACAAATAATGCAGAGCAAGAGAAAAAGGAGGATTTCTACAGACAACTTCAATCAACACTGGACAAGACGTCAGTTGGCGATATCAAAATTCTGATGGGCGACATGAATGCCAAACTGGGAGGGGACAACACGGGAAGAGAACTAACCATGGGTCGAGAGGCACTAGGTGAAATGAATGAGAATGGAGAATTGTTTGCAGAATTCTGCGCATTCAACGATTTGGTGATTGGAGGCAGTGTGTTCAGGCACAAAGATATCCACAAAGCGACATGGATTTCACCAGATGGACACACTAAAAATCAAATCGACTTTATCTCAATCTCAAGAAAATGGAGACGCAGTCTACTTAACACAAGGTCAAGAAGAGGAGCAGATGTAGGTTCAGACCACTATCTAGTGCAAGGAACCTTCCAAATCAAGTTAAAAGCCTTCAAGGAAGCTGGTGATAGACCTCAACCCAAGTACAACACTCGGAAACTGAAGGATGAAACTACAAAGGAGATCTTCAAGGCAGCCATCAAGACAAAATGGGAGACATCGAGCAACATCCCTGAAGAAACCTGTGTGGAAGAACACTGGAAGTCTTTGAAAGCTATGTGGAAAGAAACCTGCACAACAGTATTAGGAAGGAAGAAGGAAGACAAGGAATGGATCTCGACGGATACCTGGAAGCTGATAGAGGAGAGGAGGATGGTGAAGCAGAAGATAAACCAGTGCAAGGATGCTCAACGACAAGAGGAACTGAGCACAATGTATAAAACACTGGACAAAGAAGTGAAGAAGAGTGCACGCAAAGACAAAAGACACTTCTACGAAACACTGGCAAGTGAAGCAGAACAGGCTGCAGGTAAGAGAGACCTGACGACATTGTATCAAATAACCAGGTTGCTATCAGGGAAGAGACCAACACAGATGAAACCAATAAAAGATGAAGAAGGAAATTTAATTACAAAAGAAGAGAAACAGAGGAAACGATGGGCCGACCACTTCAAGAAGCTCTTGAATCGACCACCACCTGCACTTCGTCCAGAAATACCACCTGCAGCCGCTGAACTACAAGTGAACATTAATCCCCCAACGAAAATGGAAGTCCTGAACGCCATAAAGCTACTGAAATGCGGGAAAGCAGCAGGACCAGATGGAATACCGCCAGAAGCACTGAAAACAGATGCAGAGACAACAGCGGACATGCTCACACCACTATTGCAGAAGGTGTGGAAGGAAGAGAAGGTACCTGACGATTGGAAGAAGGGTTACCTTGTCAAACTGCCGAAGAAGGGAGACCTCAGTGCTTGCAAGAACTGGCGCGGAATCACTCTCCTGTCCACCCCAAGTAAAATATTAAGCCGCATCATCCTGGAGAGGCTAAGGGATGCACTGGATTCAAAACTACGACCGGAACAGGCAGGCTTCAGGAAGTACAAATCATGTGCAGACCAAATTGCAACGCTTCGTATCA
This sequence comes from Heterobilharzia americana, assembly GCA_944470555.2. NCBI lineage: Eukaryota > Metazoa > Platyhelminthes > Trematoda > Strigeidida > Schistosomatidae > Heterobilharzia > Heterobilharzia americana. The sequence continues at coordinate 57,936,773 of OX104134.1, forward strand.
TCATAGAACAGAGCATAGAATGGCAATCACCTCTCCACCTCAACTTCATCGACTTTGAGAAGGCCTTTGACAGCGTCGACCGAGAAGTAATTTGGAAACTGCTTCAATACTACGGAGTACCGCAAACCTTTATCCGCCTCATTCAACAACTATATGAAGATGCCACATGCCAAGTAATCCACAATGGGAAGCTCAGTGATGCCTTTGAAGTGAAGACAGGAGTGAAACAAGGTTGCCTACTATCCCCCATGATATTCCTTATTGTGGTGGACTGGATCATGCAGCAAACAGTAGGCAGCGAGAAGAGGGGGATACACTGGACGACGGAAAAGAACCTAGAAGACTTGGATTTCGCCGATGACTTATGCCTAATGTCACATAAACTTGAAGATCTGCAGGCAAAAACTAACAAGTTGATAGAAGAGGCAGCGAAGACGGGACTTCAGGTGAATATAGAGAAGACAGAAGTGATGAAGATACCGCACCACCACCATCAACAACAACAACAACAAACTCCAATCACTGTCAACGGGAGAAACTTAAAGGAAGTAACCTCCTTCACTTATCTAGGAAGCACTGTTTCAACTACAGGCGGGACGGACGAGGACGTCAAAGTCAGAATCGGAAAAGCAAGACAGGCATTCATTAGCCTGAAACCAGTGTGGAGATCTTCTGCACTCAGCATGCGGAACAAGATACGGATTTTCAACACCAACGTCAAGTCAGTGCTCTTGTATGGCTCAGAGACTTGGCGCGTCACGAAAGGCATTTCCAATAAACTACAGACATTCATCAACAACTGCTTACGCTCGCTGCTGAAGATCAGATGGCCAGAAAAAATAAGCAACAAGGAACTCTGGGAACGAACCAACCAAGAACCTATCACGCAACAAATATGCAGGAAGAAGTGGAGATGGATTGGCCATGCACTGAGAAGGCCGACTGAGGACATCACGCGTCAGGCCCTCGAGTGGAATCCCCATGGGAAGCGACGAGTTGGACGTCCGAGGGTGACATGGAGGAGGTCGTGCGAGCAGGAAATGAGAGCTTGTGGGCTGTCGTGGAACCAGGTTCAAAAGATCTCAGAGAACAGAGGTCACTGGAGGCGTGCTACTGAAGCCCTATGTTCCACTAGGAACCCAAGGGACTAATAATAATAATAATAATATATTTTCATATACTTTTTTTCAATTCTAGTTCAAATAAACTACCTAGTGTTAAAAAGGTATTATTTAGACTATTAAATAGAAGGTTCACTTGACCTCTACTTATAGTAGGCGTCACGAAGAATTTGACATCAACAACAGGAATAACTGTTAACTATGCTTAACGCCACAATATTGTTGAACCTCGATTTTACAATAACTTTACTCATATGAGTAAATTATCAAGTTTCTCATTGATAACGTCAGAATGCGTATTGTTATTTGTGTGGAATATCAAGTCTACTTAGTCACTAATACGTAACAACTATGAGGAACTTCATTTTTATTTTTATTCACCTGAATCTTACGTCATTGATTCCTTCCATCCTAAAATACCACTGAATAATTACGATCGGAAGAGAATAAATTATTGTAACTGAGAAACTACAGTGATCACACAAAGTTGTGGAAACTTTAGTTATTAAATATATAAAATTAATGCACTTTTTTCCACCTTATGTTCTGAAAGATAAGTTGTATTTGATGTTGAAGTTTATAAAATTCTATATGTGATCGAACCGAATCAGTCAGCCAACATACGCATATCGCACCTTTCAAATATGTCTCATTGTTACCAATACCTAAAGTTTCTCAGTAATCACGGATGATGACCAGCAGTGGGATGCAAGATGCTTGTTTAAATCCATTGGTGGCTTATTGACACCGAAATTGAAACCCAAAACCGATTGCCTTAAACACTGTGTCGTTATCGCGCAGTAAATTTGTGTTTCTATTTCACAGAAGAAATAAAAATCAACTTACAAAGAACTCATTTCTTCTATCTTCGTTGTAATTTGCTGGAGGTGGTCATGATTTCGTATATGCACAAGGTACCATACTCATCAGAAACAAAACTGGTTTAGATAAACGTTTGAGAACGTGTGTTCTATCTGCATTCATAAACGAAAGAAATCTCCCCATTCACTCAATAGGTATATTCTTCAGTTATTCAGCCTGTTTAAACAGAAACTTACTGATTAGTTACAAAACTTTGAGGTAATTTTCGCTGATAGTGATGCAAAAAACATTGGACATTGAAAATGTTCATGCAGTGATGAGAAATAGTAAATAGAAAGAAGATAATTGAGCTGGTTAAACGGTTTGATCAATTAACAGTGAATATAATTTCCTAAGTCATTATAATAGGGACAACTTTAAAAATTCCAATGATTGAAACAACTAGTTGCATGGATAAATTTGGATAACGTAATTAAAAGTCATAGTTTATCTGAAAAATATAATCTATTTGCACTATACATTTGAAACAATCTAATTAAATTTATTGATTTAGACAAATCAAATGAGAAATGGAAACAGGAGATAGACTAAAATGACAGTAGGGAGCACAATAATGAGAAATGTAACAATGAGAGGATAGCAATTTTAGAAAATTACTTTGGTAATAGGATAAAATTAACATTACCAGGAACATATTAGAGGCCATTCAAAAATCACAAGATTTCAGAAAATTAGATGCAAAGCTGATGGATAATTTAATAAACGTTTAGAGCATGAATAATATTAGAACACAGGAACTCAATTCATTTAAACTTATAGGATCTAAATTTCCAAGTTTGTAGGAATTACCTAAGGTTCATAAAATTAATAATCCTTTACACCCTATTTCTTTTATGTCGCTCCACCACACACAGACTGGCCAAACGGTTGACGAAAATATTGAATCCAGCTAGGAACTAATTCTGTAGGTTTTCGTCGGAGGATACTTAATAACTTGTTGGCTACCTGAGTAATACGAATATCAAAAACAGTCGATATACTCTTAGCATAAATTCTTTGTTCAATAACGTGCCGTTGTTCAGGACTACTAAAATTCTCTGTAACTGCGCATATTGAGAGAAAGAGAATAGTTGTTATCTGCTATTCTCAGATGTATCTTCGGGTCGACGAGAAGTTAGTTAAATAAGACGGTCAGTTTACAGAAACTATACGTGGACAGGAAAATACCTGCATTTTCACAGTTTTTAATCGATCCATTACAAGCTAGGTCTGGTAAAATGCCTGTTTTAATAGGATATATCATGTCAGGACATTAAGTACTACGGGTAAAGATATCAGATTACCGATCAAACCATAACCGTTGTTGAAGTCAGGTAAAGCCAACTTTATACCGCACTCCGAAAAAAATGCTTACATATCCCTCTACCATACAGAGATGAGTTTAACAGTAAAATCCAAGATGTAGTTTAATGTCAGATATAAGATAACCTTATGATGCAACTAGTCTTAATAATAGGGAGAAAATAAAACAAATGCTTTACTACAAACTGAACAACGTACCAATGATTACGTTACATCCTATTTACCAGTTTACATTTTTGTGTCATCAGATATACATAGAGATGAGTAATCGAGTCATGGAGTTGACAGTAAGACAAACATGCAACTAAATTGCTCCAAAAATAAATGGAGTGCGAAACGTTGATAAGCAAATTTGAGAAACTACCCTCTTCATCTATGATTAAATACATTATATAAAGAGGTCGTAAAATTAATATTCAAACAGTTTCCAAAGATTGATGCAGAAACACTCAAGGACGCTTACTGAGGTTTGCTAAAACAATAACCATGCACAAACTGAAACCACCTTTGTGCATAAAAAACAACTCGTTCTTATACAACACTTACCTCAGTAAACTTTGTCTTCTTTCCATGACTAGAATCAACCATGTCACTCATATTTAATTTAAATCCCCAATTATCTCACTTGTTCTATTTGTCCCGCATTATTCGGTTTGATATAAATTGGCAAGTGTGTGATCAGGTTGTTCGAAATGCATTGCGTAAATACATTACATTGTTCAGATAAACTTCATCTGCTAACTACACTATCTAAATTGACGGGATAGGTTGAACATAAGGATATGATACGAATATTAGCAATAAGTCTTGCTGGAACGTCATACGGTATACTCTGCCACAGTGCTCAAGTTTTTCCTCTCACATTAATTTCCATCTTGCTATAAATTTTCATGGATGAAGCAAAACTCCGAGACAGCACTTCAGTGTGTGAATACTGACTAAATCACTTCTGAGCATGGTAAGTTACAAAAGAATCACTCAGAGGATTGTAGCTTACATATACCTTAAGGTTAAGAAAAACAGTAGCAAAAGTGATAAATAATACTGTTCTATAGTGTATCAGGGAAAACAAAGTTTGTTGATTTCGACAAAGATCACCTATCATCCGAAATCATGTACCGTTTAAGAATGCCTTATTTACTTCTTGCTCCTAATGCATTCAGGCGAAATAAACAAAGTGTGTCTGTAGTCTCATTATGAACATCATCAGAGCATCATACTTCTTACTAAGCTGAGATATGGGAAAGTGACTTAGAAGGAAATTAAAGGTAAGAAAATAAATAACTGGAACAAAATATGAGGAATGGGGTTGTTTCATTTTATCTCCAATCAGTCTGATGCATTTTCTCCCCATTCTTTTACCAGAAAATAAACGAGGGTAAAAGGTTCCTGAAAAGGAAAATGAATGGATGGATTATATAGTTTCAAATGATTATTTTACTGTCTTGCAATATCCACTTTTCTGTATTTTTAGGCCTTCTTTTGAAAGCCACTTTGATACATAACTCAGGGCCTGTTCAGCAATACTCAGATCAAAAATGTCGGAAATTATAAGCTCACATCTACTGACTATGCAGTAAGCTTCGTTTTTATCTTCGACTGTCACCTGTAAAGTGCATCAAATGTGTTTCAATATTTTGAGGAAGTATTTTGTTCGTACAAGATTAATAACTTTTCCTTGTGTTTGTATAACTTCTACGCGTTGTTTGCTAGCATCGTTATCTGTGAATAAGTAGGAATCGCTACAGTTTGTTACTTTGGTAATTAATCATTTGAAAGTTTTCATGCTGAAATATGCCAAGTATGTTTATTAACTTCAGCAGTTCATTGTTTTCACAAAGCTCATTTATGCAGTCGGTAAATCGTGAAATTCAAATAAAATTAAAAACTTATGCCTTAGGGCTTAAATAAATTTAAGCCAATTGTACAGTTATGCATAGAGTAATCTGAAGTTAATGGAAAATGGCTTCACTCTCAAAAATGTGAATGTGAAGTTTTTCCTCACATTGCCGTTTAAATGCAAACTAGGCAGGAAGCGGAAACTAGTGAGTGACTATAATATCACCATACAAGATAACTGTAACATTTCTGTGGAATGAATAAGAAACAACTGGGATATCTTATTTTCAGGTGTGTTTTAATTTTCCATGAGATGTGCTGAATCAGTAACATCTGAAACTCCTGAAACAGACCGTTTTCTATTCAACTTATTGATTTGAAAGACATAAAATGAATTGGCAACCGAGAATTCTTTCAAACCAGAAAACATTCAACTTTTAGTAAACCTGCATCCAAACCAGAAACTAGATATAATAAACACTAATAATAAGTAATAATTAGAAATTTATCATATTCTCACAAAACCAGGTAGTTAGGATTTACCGGCAGGAAACTCAGGCTTCAGATGTTTTGCAGATTAGCTAATACATCTGTATCAAACGACGGACTCAGCAGTAAAAGCTTATAATATTTTGATAGGATTTGGTCAGCACTTGGGACTAATAAACATGAAATTAGTAGCTATCCTGAAACAAGTCAGCATAACCAAGAAGAGCATAATGACTGTTGTAACATACTCGTGTGTTCTGTTTTATTTATGCTGCAATAAAGCTAATAACTACTGTTTCAGATATATTTATCATTATACACACTACTACTTGCAAATAACTACCGATTAACAGGAAGTGAAAGAAATGGAATCTTTTAAGATAAAGTGACTTGATATAGAGGTCACCGATGACACCATTTTCAACAGGATAGTGAGACAAGTCCCAGAATATAGAAGCGATTGTTCAGCCGTCTTAACTTCTTGACTTTCAATTGAATGATCAGTTTGAGAATAATTTAATAATTGCAGGGTCCACGTTAACATTTCTGATAGCTGAGTAGTTTTTCAATTGCTCAAATGTGTTGCCAGTAGGTTTCCTGTTGGAAACCACCTAGCCAAGAGCACAAAGTATGCTCCGCGGTACAAAATTGTCACGAACTAATGGAATACGTTGCTGAGTTGTTGGAAGCGATTCAGGGTGATCTATACACCTTGTAAATCATTTGTAATTTGATAATCCTATATGAAGTATATTGGTCCATGCAAGTCACCTAGCCAGATTCAAATGATTTGAAGAATTTGTCTTTGTGAGGCGAATTTGTTCTTGTACACCACTGATGGACTCAGCCTCAAACAAGCGAAACGGCCGTCCTTAGTTTAGATCACTCTTATCAGGTTGGAGAAGTCTAAAGGTCGTCCTGAGTGTTTTCTAACTATTCAAGTTGTTCGTAGTGTACTTCTTGAATTTCATGCAAACGATTTAAAAGTTACTCAAAACTGTTCATTTATGGTCACTGATGGCATACAGCTGTCGGCTACCGAGAAACACTATTTTCACTATCATTTTCGGTCACCCTAAAAGTTACCTTTGGGTTTAAGAATATGCTGTTTCCCCAACATGAAACCATTCTTTATAAAACTGACATCTAACAGAGGTAGGCTAAGACAACTATTAAGGAGCACTGAAGTTCCCAACACACGTAGCTGACTGGCTTCATTTTGAAAGATCGTTTATGACCCCAAAATAATCACTAAATCTGCATTTCCGCTCTCATAAGTGCTGACGGTAACAGTTTGTTTATTGGCGAGAAGCAGTTGTTTTGTGCATTTATCCAGCAGATCACGTTGGTTCGAAACTTTCAATGAGGGTTCTAAAGTCATTGCTGTGAGGTTTTGTCCAGTGAAAAATGAAAAAATGTGGACATAATGAACATTTTATACTCCAAATGAACATATGATAAAAAAATAAGATTTCTTGCAAGCGTTCTATAAAAGTCTACCTTGTTTTAAGAACTTAAGTGCATGCCATAACTTCCAGTTAAATGAAAAAAACCTAGAAGAGTATGAATGGTTGTCTTTTTTGTAGTATCTAACATTTTTTTCGATGAGTGAAACAAAAAAAATAAAAGGTTGTCAGACAGGTTATTTTAATTCAGAACATTTTGTGAACAAAGTTTGTTGATAGACATTTGTTATTAGCTACATTAGTCCCAAAATATGGGGTCAGTTAGGAATCATAGTTGAACTTTAGGTGGAAAACGTTATCTATATTTCCACAGCTGAATGACATAGATACGAATCTACCGTAAATTAGGTTAATTTTGATATTTCCCTTTACTGATCGCTCAAAAACTCAGCGCTTAATGAAAATCACTGGAATGAAATTTTGAGAGATATGTAAATCCACCTGACTTAAAGTTAGAAAACTTTTCGTAGTGGCTTTCAAGAGGTACAAACTTATCTAATTTACATTACTATGAACCAGTGGCGTTAAACTTCACTCTAGCAACTGCTGAGGTACCCAATCAGTTCTCTTTACTTCATAGAAAAACTACTACCTAAGTAAAATATCGAGACCTGATTGGCTGATTCAGCATTTTCCAGGAAAGACTTTACAGCCACTCCTATATACGCTAGTGAACTTACTACAAATCCCAAGCTTATGAGTTAAACGAGTAAGTTTATAAAAACTGAAGTAGTAGGACACTTGATAGAATCTAGATATGTAAAAAGTGTACTTGAATGCAAAAGAAGCAAAGCTAAACGAGTTCACTGCTCTGTTTTGAAACCTTAGGACTAAACCACCTGACAGCTGAGCTTCATGGACCAAACATTACTGTGATTAGTTTTTTTATGCCTTGATGACGGGGTATCGTTAAAACTAAAGCATCTTATTTTCTTTAATTCTTGTACAGAGTGATTTTAATGGTACCCCATTATTCAAGTACCAACGCAGTTCATTATTTATTTATCAAATCCCCATCTGGGCCCTCTATCTGTTAAGCAAATACTTTGTCTAGCAGTATCCAATTTGATAATCCAACCGATATAGAGAAGACGAGTCTGCGTAACCAGTGGCTAAAGCCTGAGAATTCGGAACCTTGCTATTCAGGTTACAACTAGCGTCCTGATGCACTAACTAATGCAGCGCGCCTCAATGTTGCGTCACTTGGCTTAATAGCTGTGTTACGAGCTTCATCAGTAGATTTGCATCACTACTGAATACTAAGAGCTAAACAGCTACACGGGTTACTCATTTGCGGTTAGTCCACTTAGTTATATTGGCATATTGTACTTTTTATTACTTCTACAGATCCTTCTAAGATTTATGTTTCCTTTAATGTACCTATTTTGCTCACATGTCACTGATTTTTAGAAACGAAATATATAAAATTAATTGACGAAACTGACGTGAAACAGTCAAGGGAGGGGTTAAAATTATTAATCGAAAACTCTGTCATGTAGTTGAAAGCTCTTGATCAGAGCGCTTTTAAAACTGCTTAAAATCAACTAACTTCAGTGTCGTATTCATAAAGGACGGGCATCAGTTGAAGAAACACTGAAGACTTTAGGGCACTTGAGAGATGCTTCGTTATAGTACGGAAATCTTCAGCAGTGCTCACCCCCAACAATACTAGGGATCAAAACTAGTACTTTGATATTTCACAGAAAGATTGTTACATTGAGTAACTGGACCGAAATTAAATTGTTCTTATTTTCCTACTTCTGTCAATTTTTGACGAAACAGGACCTTCAAACTTAATGGCGAACGTCAAATTGGCTTATCTTAATACTCACTTAAGAGTAAGCACAATAACATTCATAGTTTTTTCAAGTTCGTGAATGCCTTTTGATCAATAGCATATGCAAAATTTCAGGAACTCACTGCAGACAACAAGAAAAATCAGTTTAAGCCCTTGATGTAGTGGTATAGTTACTTCAGTTTTGAGTAATAACTTCAGTTGTTTAAAGAAAAAAATTGTGTGTCAGCCACACAGAAGTCAGGCCGATGAACATGTTGACCGAACACAACTGAAGCTTAGAAACATCAAACCTGAGAAAATCAAAAAAGTTTAAAACCTATTCTTAGGTGTATAAGTCAACTATGTCAAGCCATTTAAAGTCCCAGTTTGGAATCTGAGTGCTAATAATAATCACTATTGTCAACTGTAAGTTATTTTTATTTCAGTTGCATAAAGTCTAGAAGGAAAAGGATTATTGGGATGTAAAATATTTCAAAATTGGAAAATTCACAGTACCAAGTTGTACCAGTTGTTGTAGTCCTCATAACGTGTAACAGAATTAATTGTTAAGAGGTAGGAAACGTGAGAAATGAAAAAGGTAATGATAATTAATGCATAAAGAGGTAGGTAATTAAAATGGAAGTGAACCATGATCAAAAGATATTCACCAAAGGAGTGAGAGTTTAATCACACTCTCCTTATGTATGCAAAGGTTAGGTTGAAAGTGTTTTTGCAATCAATTCCCCAAAATGCAGTACTCCAGACATTTCCTGTACAATTTCTATTTTAAAAGCACTTGAGGTCTCAACTTGATATCCTGCGTTCACGAGGTGTCTGATAATTGTACTGGTTAGTATTTTACTTCCTTTCAAACACAAATTCTTGGAGATATGCTGGAAGAAATGAATGGACACCCCAATCTCGGTCTTTCAAATGTACTTGCTACCGTAAGCGCTTGTGAATTCAGTTAGATAGTGCAGTTAGATAGAACATCAACAGAGTGGTTATCCTTTTTTGACTGATTTGACGAGCATGTGGTATTGCACACTGATTGAAGTTTAGCTTCGTGGTTGCTCCTTCTCAATGGTTTTTTGTTTCTTGCGATTATTCGCCTAGATACTGTATCGCTCTCAAATGTAATGTTTATACAAAACATCTTTATTTTCACAGTTAGATGTTTATTTTTCTCGATCTATTCTCTTCCATAGTTCGTCATAAATCTCTCAGAATATCCATCCTCTCGGAGACACTTCTCAATTTTTTTCTCTCACCTGTCCGCTGGAAATATTTTCTTTACTCTGTTGTAAAGTGTTTTGGCTAGCTTGCACTTATACCTGGCAGGACAGTAACTGTTAAAGTCAAGGTATTGTCTGCTCAAGCTGCCTTTTCTATGGATGTCCTTTCTTTTCAGTCCTACTATCACTTTCAAACATTTTCTCATTACGAATTTAAATAAAGCAAACAGAAAAACATGGATCCATTTTATTTTGTGGTTTCTAATCGACTCCTTACAACTGAAAACAATCTTAACATCATTTATTGCTATCAGTTCCTATGTTGAGGTCCAAAAGACTGAACTTGTTTTCATGCTTCTATTCCATCGTAAAGTTATTGTAAGGATGGACCTCCTTGAGCTTGTCAAACAACGAACTTAAATGTTCCACATCATTACAAACACCAAGGGTGTCGTCCATATATTTGCAAATGTAGGCTATTCTTTTGACTACTGAAGCCAGATGCATCTGTTTGAGATAATGCATGAACATATCTGCTAGGGTAGGTCGTAGAGATGAACTCACTGCAACGTTTTGAAAGTAATTTTCTAACATGACCTACTGATTATCAATGGTTTTGTTGCACATGTTGTTGATTTCCCAATTTTTAAATATCTTGCATCCTAATAACCATTGTACTTAGAGACTGTGTCTAGCTGGAGACTATTCACGGAACAAAGGGATATTTAATTCTGCAAATTTTGTCCTTCTTGGTTTATCCAAGTTCACTAAGAGATCTAAATGCATTAGGCATCCTAGTAACTGAAGAACGTTACAGCCTCTGTGATCACAAAATAGAAGCTGACTACTGTGATATGTGTTACACAGCTACAAGTGGATTTTTTATCATCGTCTATGCTTCAGTCGCCGAAGTTGAACCTCTTGGTCCTGCGTGTTGAGTAACAGTAGTAAAAGTAGATTAAGAATTCAGAAGTATTTTGCTTCGGTAACTTCTCAGTCAAATTTCAGTCCCAACCTAATATGTGTAAGGTGCAATAATTGGTTATACAGAGTTCATTGATTTAAAATTTAAATTTAAATTAAAATCGTACAGAATCAGAAATAATTAAATCAGTCGTCAAAGTTGCCACGTTTACAGAACCCCGTTGCTGTAATATAACGTCACTCATTCAGCGACAAAAAGTCACTAAAGATAATCGCACAGAGGCGGAAGATGCATTTCTAAAATAGGTGTTATAAAAATCTAAATTTTCAGAATGATAAGTAGGGAATGAGTCACTTTTCAGTTTTTTAGTTAAGTGAATAAATAGATCTAGCAACAAGTAGCGACTCCCCTATCATCATACAATGTCTCTGAAGGCATTACAACCAAATTCAAACCAGTTTTAGAAACTAAGTCCTTCTTAAGCTTCCTTCAGTGTTTTTTTAATCTAAAGGATCGAATATGAAAGAAAACAAACGCAAGACATATATGTACACCTTTTTACACTCTGCTCTTAGAAACAGTTTCATTTTTTGCCACTAATGGGCGTCGTCGATATTAATCTGTTATCAGAAAACGTTATCTGCAGACTTCAAATTATGCTCACAACAAATGTTTGTTACAGAATGGAAATAAACAAAATGATTTTTCTGTATTCAAGTCATCAGCTTTGCTTACTTCGAACGCTTCTAACAAAAATAACAATAATAATAGTATCACGCTATTAATCTAAGAAGAGAAAAGCAATCTGAATTCACTACTGGGGATTGATGTTCTCAAAAGCTTGATCTTTCATAATCACCATTTTAGAAAGTTGTAGAAGATAAATTATGAAGACATTAGACAATATTCATCAATATATAACTTGACAGCGTGATTCAATAGGTTAGGCTGCCACTCACTTCGTAAGAATATAGTACAACGAGAAAAAAGAAGATAAAAAGAAATTACAGTGATCTAAGAATTGAGAAAGCTTTAAGATATGTGAAGAAGGGACTAAAATGGATGCTATGACATCATTTTGTAGTCAGGAGGAAGATTAGGCGTAAATGATCAAAATCTGCTGAAATCAATTCCAAACAATTTGTTTGGAATTTTGTATGGAACCTTTTTGCATTAAGTCTGGATTAGCCTTACTCAACCTATAATTAGAAACACCCTCATTTCCGAAACAAGAATTTTGGGGGTTAAGGCAGCAGGATGTAATTTTTAACTGGTGCATCTTCTGACCTCTTTTTAACCAAAGAATGGTGAAATCAACTTGAAAACGTCGCTCACACAGAAAAGGAACTTGTATGGTACTAAACATTGCTCAGCCAGGCGGATAAATTAACCATCAAAATGTACGAATTTTGACAGTAACTTCTTTTGTCTTACCCGAATGCAAAAACTATTGTGACATGATGGAACTTAATTGAAATCGTTCAAAGCAAAATAGCGTTTCGCGTGCTTGTCTATTCGCTGTAAAACGTCGAGTCACACTGGATACCATCGATCTAAGACAGCATACTTCCTCGCTTCTCAAATATGTTCAGTATACATTGAAGTGGATAAAACGTGTATACAAAACATTTCTTGGAGCGTTTCGAGTAGCAATGAAAATAAAAGTTGAGGATCATAGTATACTCACTTCTTTATACCCAGTCTTTATTTCGTATCTTGTTTGCTTAAAACTGAAGAACTTTGAAATACGAAATGGAAAATATTTCGAAATGAATGTGTCTTGATTTCCAGTTTTTATAAAAGTTGACAACTTTGCACAGATAAAGTCCAATTCATGACAAGAGTTAATTCGGTGAATGGAATATTTGTTTCAAATGTGATTAATGAGAAATTAGTTTCAAATATATCATAATGAAGAATCTGCTTCCTCCAGCCATCTTTTAGATTGATGTACGAATCAAACAGTTAATTTGAGCTTTTAATGCTACAATGTTTATTAAATAAGCGAATTTTTGACTAAAACAGACTCAATACTTAGCCTAGAGTTTTGCCGTTATCTAAATGCACCACAAATATTAGTTACTGTTATGTAGGCCACCTAATATATCCTGTAAATTCTGAAAAATAGTGCATATTTTTGTGTGCACAAATGCCACTAACTAATCATAAAATTGCTGAAATTCGGTATCAGACACTAGTAATCTGTATGTCCTTACTTCAGTGGTTTAAAAGATGATTCCACTAACGCTGTTTAGTCAAACACAGCAGATAACAAGTAAAAATCAGCAACGTCTGTTAGCTTTAATGTGCGGTAGATGGTCGGAAGTCCTTCAGTCAGACACTTCTGACGAAGTGGTTCTGATGCACATGTTATACAGCGATGCAATTTACTGAGGCATATACATATTTTTTTCCGTATGAAGGCAAACTGTTCTCCCTTTCCATGAGCTAATAAAACAGTGTGTCAGTAGTCAACAGTGGTATATTACTGACATTCATAGATATATCAAAATTACCATAAGACACATAACTTTGTTTGAATGACCACTACTTACAATTTTCAGAAACAGATAAGTAAAAACGGAATTTAATCTGTAAGCAGACAATGATTACGTAAAGTGACTTGAGATAGTCAGTGCATTCTACCCATATATTTCAAGTCAACCATCATAATCTAACACCATGATCCACTCCTTGAGAAATAAATACTACTTGAGAAAACTCAGTTTTTCAGTCGCTTTTTCTAGACTAAGAATCTAAGAAATTTATATTTATGTTAGAGGCATACCAAATATTTACTTCACACTATTGCTTATCACAGGGCAAAACTGTCTAGTGGGAATTAAGTCAGCTACATTACTGAATGGTCTTAAGATCCAAAAGTAGTATATCACTACTGGAATTGCATAAGTATTCTTTATTCATGATAATTTATCTTCTGTATGCTTGGCTCTTGTTGTTGTATTGCTACACATCTAAAGTAAACATTCCATCACTATTATTTAATCCTCTAAAATAGAAATTTCTTTTTATACTGAGTCAATCAACATAGAAATCCAGCTATTTGGAAAGTAAATCACGTCAGTGAGTGACTGTATCCAAAACTTCAAAATTAAAAAGGGTTGCAAATATTTTTCAGGAACAAATTTCCGACTGTTATTACATTTAAGGCCAACAATAAGCTAGATTAATAGTTCGTGCAAATAAATACGGTTTCCATCAGTTTTCCCCCACCTCTTACTGTTTGGTTGTTTACGGGGAACAAAAAAACGGAACCAAATGAGAGTAAATATAACGCTTAAGTGACTTTGCCCGACAACAACATTCATGTGAGTTCATTCATCTTCAAAATGGATCACATTCACTGTCGGCTGAGAAAACATCACTGAACCAAAATCAATTATTTTGTAAAATGTATGTCGACCTGTATTGAACTTTAATTTATGTATCAGATTTGTTCATGCCTTATTTACTGTAATTCATCTTACAGAGCTAGACAATTCAAATCACTGGTAAACAAAAAATTATTCTTAATGACAGTATTTCATATAAAATTAATTTTGCTTTATTTATGCAATTAAATTTTTGTCGTTGGTTTTGTTAACCATCTATTGACCTTATGTCACATGCTGAAGATTCTCCAGGAAGCGTTTGACTGAACAATTGCATTATCCGTACATTAGGTTATCTGGTTGTCATATAATAATGTTTATCAAATAAAAGTTTAATTAGGCTCATATCTGCAAACTGATGAACTTTTGGTATATTCATTTGATCCCTATGATATCTATAAACCACATTTCCTTTCTGAAAGCCACATATTATTTTGGGATACACACTTGAGATGTGGTCTTATTTGTTGCAACTCATTCTCACTGTCATGCAGATTTCTGTCAGAAAATAACATACAAAGTGAAATTTTATTGATATGAGGGTCTGGTACGATCGCATCATCTTAATGTAATGCACTCCGATGAAAGTTTTAAAAAATATTAACTACCATTAAATTTTATCTTGAAAAAAGGCAGTAAATTCATCCCAATCAGCTAACGGGTTAACTGCTATCCCTCAGTGTACGACAAATATAAAGGCTGGCTGTACATAAAAATATTTTATTGAGAACAAGATATTCAGAGAAGAGACTCTTTTCAACGAATTTATTTTCAAGCTGTACAATCGTATATATATGGTATTTGGAAAAAATTATATCCTGTGAGGAAAACTAAACACTATATGGTGATGACATAGGCATTTATGATTATAATAACAATTGAAGTGCGAATGATAACAAATAGATTATGTAATATATGGAATGGTACATAGAGAGTATATAACTCAGAAGGGGGTGAAAAAATTGTTGAAAATGGTAAATCAACTAAGTATTATGTAATGGCATTAGACAAATTGAACAAGATGAAGTCAATGTTTTCTAAAAGGATTAAGACAATTAAGTGAAACAACACCGGAAACTAGTTGAAGTGAAAGCGATTATAATAACAATAATAGTGATAAAGGAAGGATACAAAGGTTAAATTAACAAAGTGAGAGGGGGAGCTAATGGGGTGGGAAAATGTTATGGCCATGATAAAGACAGTGACTGCACATACTTCTTTTGTACACACAGATCAGGTCTTAGTTCATGAATAGCTAAAGCCTCCGCTGTTTTAAGGAGTTTAAAACGAAGAGAACGTGGGAGGTTTGTGCATCTACCAGTTCACCTGCTCCTGTGGAGCAAGGTACATCGGCCGTATCGAGAGAATGCTTTCTACACGTATACGAGAACATGTTCCTGCTTGGTTTTATAAAGGTGAAAGAAAGTCTGTTAGAAGTTCCATTCTAGAACATTTGATTGACTTCCATCACACAACAAATCCAGACGATGACTTTGAAATTATTTATCGAATTCGCCCAAACCTCCCACGTTCTCTTCGTTTTCAACTCCTTAAAACAGCGGAGGCTTTAGCTATTCATGAACTAAGACCTGATCTGTGTGTACAAAAGAAGTATGTGCAGTCACTGTCTTTATCATGGCCATAACATTTTCCCACCCCATTAGCTCCCCCTCTCACTTTGTTAATTTAACCTTTGTATCCTTCCTTTATCACTATTATTGTTATTATAATCGCCTTCACTTCAACTAGTTTCCGGTGTTGTTTCACTTAATTGTCTTAATCCTTTTAGAAAACATTGACTTCATCTTGTTCAATTTGTCTAATGCCATTACATAATACTTAATTGATTTACCATTTTCAACAATTTTTTCACCCCCTTCTGAGTTATATACTCTCTATGTACCATTCCATATATTACATAATCTATTTGTTATCATTCGCACTTCAATTGTTATTATAATCATAAATGCCTATGTCATCACCCGCTCTATTATTATTGTCATCACCATATAGTGTTTAGTTTTCCTCACAGGATATAATTTTTTCCAAATACCATATATATACGATTGTACAGCTTGAAAATAAATTCGTTGAAAAGAGTCTCTTCTCTGAATATCTTGTTCTTAATGTTACAATGGGAATTATTAAATTATTAAACATTTTATTATTCATTTTAATTGCGAATTCCAGAAAACGTTTATTATGAAGGAACATTATACGTGGTAAGTACTCATGGATGGTAGCAAAATGATAGTCATGCTGTATCATAAATTGACAGTTGTAAAAATTTGGCTATGGGTAATCAGTTCACTACTTGTCTCAGACCCTAATAGTTCTATGCTGAGCAACTTAAATAATAATGATCAATCTTGATTATCCAGAGTACAGCTATGATGAGAATATCTTACATTAGTAGCCTGAATGAAGAGATTTGTAGAGAAGAAGTCTTTTGACATAATATTTCTTCAAAAATAACAATCTTTTATCATCAAATTTAACTTGCACAGGAACTTTAGGCCTATATTTATTGTAAAAACCGATGGCAAACATCCTACACTATACTACATAGATCTGTTGAAGTTTTTCAACTTTTTAAATGAAACCATCTGGCTGTATCAGCATCTCATTTGTTTGTTGAACAACCATTGCGTTTCTTTATTACAAAAAAGCATAGTTTTGCTTGAAATCTAAATATTTTTGTCAAACACATCTGTTTCTCCACTTATGCAGTTGGTAAATAATTTAATAATTATGTTGCCCATGAAAGACTTTTTGTAAGGAAGAAGCAAATATCTCCCATTCAAAGTGATCGCAATTTGTTAGAAATAAAATAACTCCTCCATAGAATAAATAGAACAAAATACTGGATATTAGGACTGCAAAACTTAAACTTGACCGCCTTTGCCATTTTCATCTGCATACTGACTTTTTCAGGTATGATTGCTGATCAATAAGGGTTAAATGTTATGTACTATATTATGTGGTGTGTTGTCATTCAACTTTATCTTCTTTAAAAACGTGAAACAAAATGTCATACATGACGTCGAATTTATCACGTAATTGTACATTCATGCGCTGTTGGGTGTAAGAGATGGGCTAGGGTATCGTTTTTGTCAGCAAGTAAGTTTCAGTTGATAACATCATATTTCCGCTGTATTTTCAAAATAAAGTGGAAATGGTATAACTTCTCATATTTGAAATATATTCACTGGTCAATGCATATCAGTTTAAGCAATTGGTTAAAGCACTGTAGATTCGAATGCCAACTTATCTATTTTTTAGGTAAAGATCTCCTCTGAATGTGAATACTGGTGATCGCTGATACTATTCCAGATGCTTCAGAATTTCTTCTGAATTCAGTGAGCATTGTAATTTAGTTTGTTAATAACCACACCAGTTTATGAACAACGTCAAATGCACCTTTGACAAGAAAATCGGTAAATAAAAAGGGATATCAGAAAGTGCCATTATTATTTTTTATGCAACAGAAGTTAAAGGGATTTTATTTTTGAATCATTACGAACTACTCGCTTCGTACTCCAGCTCCTTTTCAAATGGTTTCAAGAACTATGATATACGTTTAGAGGAATTACAGACTGCTGGTTTGGCAGAGTTCATAACTTTGTAAAATAGGTTATCTGCCTTGTGGATTTTCAGTAATTCATATCATCCACATAAGTAAAAACTTTATGACTACAATGAGAACCGTATTGCTGTATCCAGTTATGCTTTTGCTTGATGGTTTATTTTCCTGGTTTTAGCTTTCATTTTTTCCCACAGTAATTCCAATTTTCTATATGATTTATCTTTTTAAACGGATCAGTATCAAGACATGGACTTGAATTTTGTCTGTGGTTCTTTGAACTGAATACCAGTATAGTAAGTACTTAACGTCCTCCAAGGTTGATAATGGTATCACATTCCCTAACAGATTATCTTTATTCATGTTTAAAGTGTAAGGTTTTTTGATATAATGATGTAGTTTATATATTCCCTCCTTAGCCTGAAAGTCTTTTTAAAACTGGCTCAATCATGGGTGTAATATAAAAAGGAGACAAGTATGACTTGTTCATTTTAATTTTAGAATCTCCATGGTGAAGTCACAGTTCAAGCCCAGACACATTTTGATCATAAAGATTCCATAGCAACTTACTTGTATTTAGGTTATAAGATTAATGTCTTTAGACTTCGTTGAAAACGTTTCAAAGTGATTCCGAATGGGAGATAAAAATAAAGGAGAGTAGTATTTAACCTATTCAGTCAGTGATAAACAAATAATAAAATTTAAGGTAACATTCATCACAGATTAACATCAGTTGAAGAACCTTGGAGTACCGGACAGAAACTCTTCAATAACACCAAAATACGATAAGAAAACTGACAAATTGAGAGGTGTTGTTTACTTCCTGCAGATCGATGACATTAGGGTATCTTGCAGTCATAAAACAGACCTTAATTCCTGGGACTTTAGTTTGGTAAGTGTCACCATATATATATATATATATATATATATATATATATATATATATATATATATATATGAAGAGAGAGAGGAAGAGAACGAGAGAGATTTAGCGTACGATAAATGCCTCATTCTGCAGGAAAAGCCAACACAAATCTATTCGTGATGGATAACAGATTAAACGGTCGAACACCTTGTCAAAATAAATCATTCTGGGCTTTAAAAGCATGGGCTTTAAAATAATGTATAAGCGAAACAACATGTCTAAGTTTGCTGGAAGGATGTTTAGTAACACTGCGCGTATCGCACACTAAATATATATATATATATATGAATAGTATGCCATTCAATGTTTTCGTGATCACTGCTGCATCACTCTTCTTAATTGTGTTTCACTGTACACTTGATGTATAATGTGCTTTAGTTATTTTATCCTTACCTGACTATACAAGTTATTTGTATTGTCACTTCTTGCTAAAGTGATGCTATAATATGCACCAGTGCACCAATCCATGCAAGGACGAAATCTTCGAGGAATAATGATCCTTATCAGGTCTTTCGATTCAGACTGAGATAAGTCCCAGTGGTTCGCGAATCTGGCCGACTCTGATCAGATGGTTTGACCTATACATTCGACATCGCAGTTATCCAATTTTGTTATATAAATAGATTTACTGTACCCAATTAGGAAAATAAAATGGTTAGATTAATGACCCTTAGTTCATATTTATACAACTGGAAATCATCAAAACTCCAGCTTCGTCAGGAATTATACGCAGAAGTGCTTATTGTCACATAAGTCTAAACACTTACCTAAAAAATCGCAATCAGATTAGAGTTTATAGCGTCGTTAAAACGAATTAACCAGGTTATTCCATCGCACCGGAGGTTGACTCCAGAATCACTCCATCCTATGAATACGTTAAGTCAATTCAGTTTCCAAAACGAAGCAAGTCAAAAAGGCTGTCACCAGTTTAAACAAAGCCTTGCAAATGTTGAAAAGTAATGGTCAATTTGCACCTGAACATTCTCTATCATAGTTTACCAGTCAATATGCCATTGTAAGCAGTCAAGTGAAATTTTGGTACTAACTCAGTTAATATTTACAGAACCCCGAAACTATCGGAAAAGAATGTGCTGAGTGCATGGCTACATGTGTTATCAGATGGCATAATCATATGATCGTAGGTGATAAAGTAACAATACTGAAAATCAGTGTCTCCATCTAAGAAAAAATTAATCTTTGTAGATCTAAGCATATTTCACTAAAGACGACGGAAACAAACTGACACCTTTTTTGAAATTGTGCAATACTTGAAGATAACTAAAAGAGCAAGATGGTTACAGAACTACGGAAAATGGGTGCTAAAAGGTGTATGACACCTTTGGTGTGATTGTGTGCAACGCTTTTTTGAAGTGCAATCTATTAGTTCTATCCTAGCAGTACATAGTGTGCCGAGGAAACAAATTGAAAGTGAAATTAGGCTTAACTCCAGTTACGAAGCCTCACTCACAAAATGCTGTAACTGATGACTTCCAATAAATTACAAAACGAATGAGGATACTTAGAACTTCCGGAGTGGAAATACTTTGTTTAGTTGTCACAATGCAGCCTGAGTTCCGGTATAGTGTGTGAGCAATTTTTTTAAGCCATGCAGATGTATTTCCGCAGAAATTGTCTGTGATTGGTTGAATGTGACTTGCTTTATCACTGGTTTCTGGCTCAGTAGGCTCTTAACAGTAACAACTATGCTTCTACAACTAGCTGTTTTCATCAGTCTTTGCTTGAAAATGACTAAGCACGCACTATTTTTTGTTATAAGTGATTTTAAAGGATGAAAATGTCTACAAGTTTAGACAAAAAAGAATGGATGGTTTCTCCAATACACCTCTTAGAGTTACCAAACTTTTTAAAACTATGTGAGTTGTGACGCTATAGCAGCGTTTGGTGATATTTTTAAGCATAAACATAGTAAAATTTTGTCATTATTGTTCAGGTTGAAAAAAGTCACAGTGACAGTTCTGCTACCTTTTTAAGGATGAAAAGAAGTAAAATGAAAAAAATGCTTCTTTCTTATGTTCATATCGATTCATCCAATATTCTTTCATTCTTATTTGAATCAAAAACAAGGTAGACATTGTAGGTTTTCAGAAATTATATAGCTTTCTTTGATTCATCACTTTATATTCAATACAGTCCGATAAGCCTAAAATAGTAGATACACTAAGAGCTGTGGGAGATTAGATTTATACATAAGAAAAGTAAAATGAAGAGTCGATTTCCATTATTGTGCTCTTGGTTCCCTTATAAGTATGTCACAAAATGCATTCAAGACTACCGCTGTTTATTGCTTAACAGGGTAGAAACAGAACGTTAAAGTTTTTATTTAGGTAAATATCTTCGATTCGTAATAAAAATTACGTTTAATAGTGAAAAAGCTCCCAATCTTTAACGTTTCCAAAAATAATGCTGACTGTACGTCTAGTTAAAATCTAATTTTATGTTACTTGTATTGAACGTACTCTCTAGTGGTTCAGCCTGTTGAAGCGTATAAATTCAATATGCTCTGAGCTGTAATAGAATCTGTAATATCGTATTGTGGAAGCAAGTAGCTGTAGAATTTCTTCTGTGTATTCAACTTCTTGTATATTGAGGAGCGATAAGTAATCCACGGATTCTTAAGGAAACTTTTAAAAGTGTTTTCTGACCGGAAAGTCATTTCTTAGATCTAATTTTGAATATATTCATATGATAAGTCATCGTTAGATCGTTGAATAAAATATTAGGCTGTAACTTTACTTCATAAAATAATGAAAGCATTTAAAGTTACAGGATCCAACTATCTGAATAACAGTAATGAACAGTTTGATGAGGTCTAAGTTTCACCAAGCATCTCAGCACCAGAGAACAAAACTAGTATTTGATTGATAAACCTACAAAGAGTGAAACGGTAAAGAACAAGTCAGAAGTTTTCGTAAGTTCCAGAACGACTGAGGCAGCAAGAGTTTAGGAAATTACTGGTGCATAAAAAGTTACTTGGTATTACTGTTGACGGTATTCTGTGGTTTAAGGTATAATTCTATTTTGAAATAAATGAAACCACTCTGGACAATAAGTAAAACCACCTACACTATTAGTGTATTTCAAATGCTTTTTAAGGAAAGGTTATCAAGGTTGCTACCAATTTTCTTTTGAAGTATGAATTTATATGGACAGCGTATTGGTTCTATCAGCATAAGTATGCAACCAGTTAAATTAGATCGTCATGCTTTTGTGTATGACTAATACCATTTCCGTCTTCTGATTTTGCTTTCGGCAAATATAACAATAACTATAATGGTAGCTGTGAGCACTACTTCACCAACCGATAAATCACTTTTTCTGATAGGTTACAAAGTGAATCATTAAAATCACTGTACGGAAAGCCTAGAAAAGATTTGTGGGCAGTAGCAAAATAATTCAAAAGTTTTAGTGATAAGGGGTTGCCGAACATCATTTTGACTCATAAAACAACTTTTTGACCGTCATAATTTCAGAAATGAAATTATAGTATTTAGTTCTAAATGTCAATCAATATGAGTGCATAGCAAATGACTATGATAAATTCAAAAACCATACAAAGTGAACATATTTTTACTTTGAGAAATTATTAGAAATTAACAATATATAGTATACAAATGTGAAATACTGACGACATCAGGCACTTGATTTGTAACCAAATCAGTATATTTTCACACCTATTAGAGCACCACAGCACCACTGTAGAAACCAAACACAGAGTAACAGTATCTTTACAGGGTACAATACATTGATAAAAAAAAGCCCATTTGGCTTTTTTCCTCCTGATATATTATTTTACCACTTTTGTTGTGTTCGCTGCCACTGTGTAAAAGTGATGTATCAAATAGTTTTTAATATTTCGGTAAACAGAATACCGATTTCTATAAGTTAGCCAAAAGAAGCATCAGTTCCCGTTGAACACACCTGAAAAAGGAAACTAGTTGGACAGTAAATTCAAATAACTGCCATCTTTTTCCTGGTGCTTTCTCACTACGAAATATGAAAACTTTTGAAATCAGTTAAAGAAGTGAAATCTTGAACATTAGATACATGCGTAACTTTAAGATCTTATTTCAAGCCGCAAACTGATATGCATTTAAATGGTGAGATCTTGCTTCAGTAAACATATTTACAGGTGTACTGAGTTGAAAATACACCACATATAAATGTTTGTTGCAATTTCTGCTTCCACACAAGAATACATTAATCCAGTTCACCACTGATAAAGAGTTGATAAAAAGGTCAACTTTATAAAAGTTAGTTGAAGTGGCTACCATATTTAGCAGTAAACCTTCAACTATGGGGCTCCAAGAGTGAAAAATAAATGGAACAAGAACTTTTTCAATGATACACTTAATTTAACAGAAAAGAACTGAATTACTGATTAATTTACTAACTGATGTTGTCAGTTCAACAAACATTGTATAACACGAGACAGAACTCGTATCTGAGTGGATTATTCAGATGTTTTCGTGTTTATAATGGTCTATCGCTAGAGTGTAACAATTAGTAGGAAATGCCAAACTATAAGTAGACACATTTTAAAACTGTCATAACATGGAGCATTGCCAAGCTACAAGGTAGACAGTTTAATAACTATGGCATGATTTCGGTTGCAAAAAAATGAAATACATAACAATACAGTTCCATAATAATCCTACTACACGAATTGAATCACATCATGAACATATTCTCGAAAAAAGCACTACTCGCTTGACGTGTGCGCATTCTAAGTTATTTAAAGGCTAGAAATGAGTCTAATCATTAAAGTTTGTAATGTTCCTCGTACTTGGTAAAATTTTATGAAGAATGGAAATTTTTGTCCACTTCATTCTCATGAACAAACTTTTCTATGTATGCAAATTTTCGGGGGGCTTTTCGGTAGAACAGCATGTTCGAAAAAACTTGAAAGAATTTTATTTATTTATTGGTTTATTCGTGTGAAAATAGTGCTCACTAATATCATTTTCATGAACTTAACTAATAAATTTTATTGTAGTACATATTTTAGGAACAACCTAAAAAATCTTATGCATATGGATTATAACACAATTTTATCTTTAAATGTTTTCCAAACGTTTTGTCATCCTTTTTTTGCTCATACACTATCTGTTACAAATAGTTATTTTGAAAATATTTTTCAAATTTCGTACTTACAAACAGATGGATGGGGTATTAGTGGATACTTTAAAACTTGATGAAATTTAATCGTTAAATATCGGTCACTGGTTTACCTTTGATAGATGTATAACTGACTCTTTATCCACGTGATCTGCACACTAAGCCTCCGGCCCACATTGGTAATGGTGCTTCTTCATAAGACAATAGGCTACAGGCAAGTACTTTCTTTAAGTATACCTAATCATATTCTAAGATTGCCAGTATCGACTTTAATTACGATTACTTATAAAGTTTCCTTAGCAGATTTGAGTGGATTTCGAAACTTTCAACAACACATTATTTTATCCTGCTCAGTATTGATATCAGAAGTCAATGAAAATGTTGTGAAATTGTCAAAGGGAGATATAAGAAAAATAAAAGAGATGGCGAATCACGAGGAATCATTTTCAAAATTATTGATACACTTTTCATTTACGTTTTTGCAACGGTCATAATCAAATCTGATTTCGAAAGTTAATGGGTCACGGGAAAAGCGTTACTCAGCCAAATCAAACAATTTATTTCTGACAGACAACGTTTCCAGCTGGAAAGAATAAGTGAATTACTTAATAAATCATAAGTGGAAACGGCCAGTGAAACTAGTCTGCAATGTTTCATAGTGTGACAGAATTTTTATCATTATTATTTCAAAAGTAACCAGAAACAGCATCTTTGTCTTATATTTATTTAAATCTTCTTATCCTTTAAGGATTAAAGCGTCCTACTCAAAAAACCGTAATGCAGTAATACCAAACTTTTTTCGCTGCGGAAAAATCAAGTTGTGCATATTTATAAGAAAACAAACACATTAATTTAGAAACCGTCATTCACCCACATTTTCCCTCTGATTGTATCCAACCGTAAAATTTAAAACAATATAGAGCAGATTTTAAAATATCGAAGAGAAAATCCTAGGAATTATTTAACTGTTTTCCAAAAAGCTTACTGCTATACAAAGAGGTACTAAAAGTGAAGAGTGGAAGCTGACTGAACCTTGTAGCAAATAAATTTGTTTATTAAAAAAGTTAATGTGTACAGAAGTCTTCTCTGTCAATGATCAAAACCATGATTTCGATATAAATGACTAGTAGTGGCTTGCAGTGTGATTCATGACGCGCGTTTCGTTCTGTTTTGGACCAGCTAGCTGGATATGCTTCCCTCCCACTGAGCGACGTCTTGTCTATTGAGACTCAAACCCAGAATCGACCGCTTCAGACGTCTGAGCGCCATCGGCTAGGCCACTAAATCACGACTACCACTTCGTGTGTGACAGGTACAGTTTATAGTATTGTCTAACTGTTGGTTTGACCAAAGTGATCTGTCTTAAATTAGAAAAAAACCCCAGTGATCTAGTAGTTACATTAAAAATGTCTTCACTTTGACAGCAGGTTTAAATCAATTCAGAAACTGCAAATTAGATATTGTATGATGGAAGCAAAACGTTACTACGCTGAATGCCACAAAAACTATAAGCATCGAAGCATTCATAGAAAATATTGGCGGTGATAACTTGAGACGTTACTTGTGAATGAGATTTTCAGATCTATAACTAGTTAACACTGTGTTACAAATTACAAGAAATCCGTACCATAGGCTTTCTTGAGGTATAAATGCATTTGATAACTTAAATTGCTCAGAGTAATCACCAGGCAAATGTTCATATCAAAGAAAAGTTATAGAAAGTGATTTGTCCTGTCATCAATTCTTCGTTATCTTCATCTAATTAAATCAAACATTTCCTTATGGATTCAAATCATGAAATATGAATACTGCTGACAAAAGCAAATGTGATATCTGTGATTCGCGAAACTGCTTCTAATCGGGCTACGAATACTGCGTTTGAAAGGAAACACAGCGATGTGTCAGGATTCGCACTCAATGACCCATAAAGTTTTCGTTTCAACTTCAGTCATCTCTAAACAAAGGTAAATGCGACTTTCATTCTTACTAAGATCATATTGTTCTTCACAACTTTAAGTTATCTTTTATTTTTTAGTTCATTCGGATTCCGAGAATGTTAATATATTCTTGTTTACCATATGATGTTTATCCTTTACCTAATGGCATACACGCAAACCTATTACGAAAAACTATTGACTGACAAAACTGCTTAACAACTGTAGTTGTCAGTGATAATGGTACTTCTTACTTGACAAACCTGGAGTTTAGTTCTGCAAACCACAACGGTCTTAAGTTGTCTATGCGGAAAAACGTTTATATGCAACTGTTGTGCTCGTAAGGAAATTAAAGATAACTTTTATTTCATAAGGGCATGTATTCTAGAGTGTATTGTGTCTCTGTTAAAACCTACAGCTAACATTGATGAAAAGCTTCCGAAAGCGATAAAGTTACTATGGGGTAATAACGATATTTTTGAAAAGCAGAAGTGATTCTGGTCAATATTAGGTGAGTGAATAAACTCATGGGTTAAATTATTAAAACTACGCCAGGATAGGGACAAACTTTTGTCCCACTACTGAAGAAGTACAAATAAATCCAATTGGAAACCTGTGGAATATTCTTTTAATTGCTGTCGTCACTTCAACTGACCTAACAGAATCTTAGTCTAAGTGAAGTAAAATTAACTTCACGGAACAAAACGTTTCAAACGTAGAATTTGTATTTAATGAATCCCGGAATCTGTCAAAAAATAAAAACTAGTTTGTCAGCAAAGGTGTTTTTGAAATTTCATTTATTACAGGTTATTTAGCAAATAAAGCTCTCTGAGAGTAGTATCCACTCGACTTTATTAGCACATTCCAACAAGAGCGAAAGGCAGTAAGCAGATAGCAAGTGGATTCCTAACCGATATATTTAAAGCCTTTAGGGTAGCCACAAATAAAAACATGTGCCAATTTGACAAGATTTTGCTAAATCGCCTGCAATCGGACATGTTAAACTTGACCTTCGTGTGCAAAATTGACTGAATATTTTTTCTGTACCCTGGTGTTCCGCTATTATTTAGTTATACCATATCTTCGCGATCTAGTAAGTTTCGATCACATATCAATGTTTTGGTTGTTTTCTGATTACTCATGAGCTTACTAAATTTCTCAACTGTCAAGTGACTGTTTTACGATAAATTTTCCTTAGTTTGGAAACACTTTTATGTCTAGAATTATCGCTCTAACTATGAGTGAAGTCACCAATCTTATCCAGGACTTTTAATTTTGTACAAATGTAGCTGATAAATATCCTTGAAATAAAAAGACGTCATTGCATTCTGAAAATTTGTGCATCCTTGTTTTGTTGAAAATACGTTTTCTTTGGGGAAAGTCAACGAAAGAATATATTACTGTATAGGGAAATATATCTCAGTCTTAAATATTTAATTGCGGAAGAATATGACTAAAAACAGTCACACTTAAGCTCTGGAATTGATTCTCACCATCAGTCTTTGAGGACTTATTTAGTTTCATAATTAACATTTTAGAAAACAACTACTTGAAGAAGGATCTTTCTCATGTTGTGTTTATATCAACTTCATATGGCTAACTGCATCTGGGTGTTATAATCATCATGATCTTCCTTCTGTTTGAGTAAATACTGAACGGTAGATGAACATGTTCGAGGTTGTTTATTGCATTTAGCAAACGTCCGTTTTCGTTATTTGGATAACAGTGAATTGTAATGTTGTGGACACAAAGTAACTGAAAATTTGCGTATGTGTCCAGGTTATCACTGAAATACTGAAATACTAAGCTTGAAGAAAGCTCTCGAGAAATTATATCAGAGGCCTTAACTGAAAAAGTTGCAACCTCTATCCAGTTGTAAAATTTTGAGACGTAACCCCGGTTTTACCTGTGGTTTCTCAGTGAAAACGACTTTCATTTTTCAACTATGCTTATTACTATGATTCAAAGTGAAGTTTTTCTAATTATGTTACAATAAAATTAGAAATTCAATTTGATTTCCTTCCAAGGTTTTCACCGCACTTGGTATTCAAGTGGCACATTATGACCGATAAACTAACTGTCCTACAAAATAGCATTATGCTGAAGAAGAGATCCTCTGGTGAGTCAGCTAATTTCGGAATACCACTCGCGGCACCTCTGACTAAGTAATCAAACGAGACAAACCAGAAATTTGGATGGAAATTTGATCTCCAAAGGATGCAACGGAAAATTCTTAGTGGTAGTCTTTAATCACGAAATCAGAACTAAAATCATAGTTGTATTCACTTTTAGCAGTTGCGCATACATTTTCAAAAGAATGGTTTTCTTTTTTTTACTTGTCTGCAACCATATAAGACACCTTATTTTAGCATTTAAAAAATGAAACCAGACCAACTGATTCACATTATTCAATTTAAAAATAAAGGTTTCATATTTTCAGTGTCTTCACACTGAATACTTCACAGTCATATACCATAAAACAAGTAATATCAACACAAGATATGGAAGAATCTAAATATTTAAAACTCATTTTATGACTGGTCATGGCAAATACAAGGCTATTTCGGTAGATGCAGCAAACGCTAATGTCCATCAAAACCATGACGATTGTAACAAACGCCTTCTTTACTGACAACTAACCATTTCTTTCACCAAACTAATGAAACCTACGGTTACAGAAGTAATAATAATCCCTTTTTCTTATGAACAAACTTTGGATTTATTGGCAGTGACAAATGATTACAACACATCTAACTTATAATGATAATATTGTCTGCACATAACAGCTTAACAGGAAAGTGAACTAGTGGTCAGCTGTTTTCTAAAGGGTAAAATACTGTTAAATCTCACAGAGTTCTCCTGAAGATATTATTTTAGAAAGTCGAAAGTGTTATGCTAAATTATGAATTAATATTAAAAACACAATAACAAAGCTTTTCATAAAACCACAAAGTCTATTCATCAAAGTTCAGCAGAAGTAGGATGCTTAACAGACAGATTATTTGAAAATGAATTCGCTGGGAACGCAAAATGTGTAGCACAGGTCACTGGCGTTGTGAGAAAGAGCATTTGTTTCCCTAAATCTATAGTTAATTACATGTTTTTTATGAATGACACATATATTACAAAGAAAAATCATATCCTCGCTTGAAAACCTTACGTAATTTCCTTATATGAGCCAATCTAAACATAAATATATAAACACGTTCGCGTAGACTATACAAAATACCACAGATCACTGAATAATTATTTGATGGCACTAGTAAGGACTGTAAGATTTTCTATTTTATTAGATAAAAAAAGGTTTCTACGATACGTCTGTAATAAATAACTGGATTCTGAAGTAAGCATTATGATTACTGTTGATTAAACACGTTGTTATTGGTTCGTATAATCTTCTTCCTAGCATTACATAACTGTTCCTATTTTTGTAGATAAAACAGACTCTGTTTTCTTAAAATGTAGTTGTTTGCCGTAATTTCCTGCATATATCCAATAGTATGCATAGCCGGATTGTCGAATTTTTGCAGATATCAGACAGCTATTAGTCTTGTTTTTGCCTTTATTAGATGTTTATCATCGTGTTGATAAAATTTTGGTTATGTTTGACAGAACTGATAATACATCGACAGTAAGGCCAGTTTCGTCTAAGAGAAAATAATTAAAAATATTATGCAATGGCCTATCAAATATCTGTCACTCACACTTACTAGGAGAAATAAAATCGTTGATTACGTTCATCCTAACGTGGAATGACTGATACCGTAATTCCATGCGCATACCATTTTCCCTGCGACCTAATGTTCCTTGACGGAAACCGTATATCCAGGTAATCCTCCTGTGTGTCACTTGGAAACCCGCCTAATGTGCGCTGAGACTTTCCATTTAAATGATCTTCATTTCTGATACCATCATTCCCCCCACCTTTGTTTGGACTTTTATATATTGGCTAGCTAATACAATTTTTAACTTTGTGCACAAAAATGACCTTAATTATGATGACAAGTATGTTAAGAATCCATAATATTCTCTATTTAATCTTAAGTCAATTTATTGGCAGAAATTTGTAATACGGTGAACTGAAATACTTCGACAGTGTGCCTTATTCCACTTATTATTAGCTGATTAAAACCACTTGATATACAGTAAATTTGTTCTCAACGTGGCATCTATCTGTGTTAATGAGGCAAAGTAAATGTGATCACTCAATAAAATGATGTTGAGAAATTTAATCTATGATGATTAAATCATATAAACTTGTCCTTACAAATGGTGATCATTCTTATCTGTTTGACATTCATCTTAAAGCCAGTTATACCTGATTACATACTGAGAATTCTAATGTCTTAAAAACGTGAATATATCATTTTGAACTTGCGTAGTTATACTCATTAAACATAGAAGATGACCCCTACTTGAATAGTTCTTGTTGAAAAAAAATTTCCATTAGCACGACAATGAGATCCCTCATCAAACAAGGAAATCTTGAATATCATTGTATGTTACTTCAAAAGTTCTAGCAAAGGTTTTATCTAGGCATCTACAATTATCCTATGTCAAAAGATCGATATATTCTCTTATTAACGTTTCGTAGCCGTAAGGGTAAAAGAGGATGATAACCTTATTATAAGCTAAGTTTACTTTCAAAATGATTTCAACAACTGACCTCAAAAACACCAGCCTAGTTCAAATTCTGATATGATTTAAGTTTCCACCCAGGTTCAGTTGTTAGTTTTGTTTCTGTATCATACATCATAAATAATGCATCCATTCGTAAAATAAATTCAAATAACTTGAACACACATTTGTCTGTCCTCCACGAATGCGTGGTTAGAAATGCAAGCTTAAGAACTGTAGAGTTGCTACAAAAGTGGTTAGTATGAATAATATCTATGTAAGAAGCGTCAAAATGTTTGAATAATTAACAGCTGTAAAATATTTGAGCTTCAGATCAAAGTAATCAAATATGAGTAAAAATATGCCTGTGCAGTTGCCAGTAACCAGGAATAAGACACTGAACATAAGTTGATACGTCAATCGAGTGTCAGTCTAATAATTAGTTCATAGAAACAAAAAGGTGAACGCAAAAATAGTTAGTTGGGCTTAAGGATTTGCAGTGTTCAAATAAAAATAGACAAAGTGGATAAAAATTGCTTTCACGAAAAATGGTGAAATTGAACTTGGAAATTATGCACTGGTGAAAATTTCGAAGAAAAGGACTGACAGTCGAAATAACCTCTTATGAAGTTCACTACCTATAAATCTTGAACAAGTGATTTTCGAAAGTAAATAGCTGTATGACCTTATGTGAAACAGGCCAAGCCTCTAACCGTTTGAAAGATTCACCTTATTAACTTAGTTTCTGAAGAACGCTTAGTCCCTGTAGAAGTCCGGACCAGATTTTCTTTCGAAACGTTGGAATTATTTCATTTCAAACACGTTGACTTACACAAATTCAAACTACATCTAAGACTAATAAATGGTACCAGATAGCCAGAATTATACGCATAATTCAATAAAGGTTTGTCATATAAAGAAGGAAAGTAGAAGGACTAAACACCATAAGAATACATAAGTTAATTAATGGAACATGCAAAATATTGTAAGCTAAGCTCAGCAAGTTGAAAACTGTCGACATGTACAAAAGATGAGACAGTCAAATTAGAGCAAGGAATAAAAAATTAATTTTGACAAAGAATGATGTAAATAAATAACATCCAAGAAAGGCTATTAAGGTTGAAATAGGTTAACTGTAGCTACTTTTTGAAGGGATATCATGTTTATGACATTCGATGGTTATAACCTTAGCAAAATTGAGGGGAATAGAACTTGCCTTTTTATCTAGAAGGAATTGAAGACTTCCACTTAATATCTACTGTCAACCAAATTCTGAATGATTGAGCCGTTGGGAATGTTACTTTACTTTCATTGTCCACATTTCAAAATGTGTTCAAAAGATCTAAAACATACCCTTCATTCTGTTATTTCAGTGTTTCTACTTCAGCAGCTATATGTTTGTTGATATACACAGTTTGAGGTCACATAGAAACGGTACATATCAGTTTTTGACTGGACTAAAGAGCACATTGTTTAGCACCCAGGAATTAGCCTGGCTGTAGAGAAAGTTCTAACCAGCGGCGTCTTCAGTCGTCTGTTATTAGGTCCTAAGAAATAGAGGCAAATTAATGCAGGCATTTTTCTGACTGTGATTCTCGCTAATTTACTGTCCTCCATTTTCGCATGATAAAAGCAGGATTAAGTCGCTAATCATGTACCTTCTGCAATAATTCATTTTACTTATTCAGCTTGAATATATCTAGATCTAAACATTTTTATATAACTTGTCACGCTTCATGAGAACGGATTGTAGTTTTCGACGTCAAATTATTGACATATATCGACCCGTTTTTCACCGTGTCGAAATATTCTAATCGCAGTACATCAGCACTTTAATAGAGAACACCCGAACCAAAACACTGTCACACCTTAAGAATTAGCCTGATAATGAAACAATACTTTAAGATACAATATTTAGCTTATTATATCTACAGTTCTGTACTAGGAGATGAAGCTACCTAACGTGTAACGTTTAAGCCCTCTGATAATACCTGAATAGAAATAAAATCGTACAGTGCCTTTTCTCTCCATCTACTGACCAAGAAAACCTAATGTAAAACTAGTCAGTGCTCCGTTTTAGGATACGCTTTACTTAGTCTTAATATATACTTCAGCCTTAAGTTCAGAAGTTCCCTAGAAATGTCACTACGTGTATCCCGTAATCAGCTTTCTTTTACTAGTGGAGCGAATCTGGAAAGCATGTGCTGTTGAAATCCAAGGCGAATGTTTATACATGCGTCATCACAGATTTCAGATGCTAAAGTGTTTCAAACTACAAAACAGAATTCCTATCGCTTGGTAGTTCTTACTAGTTTCATACTTCACACCAGTCTCTAACTCCAAGCATATTGTGTGAGTTGCCTTACTATATTAAAACTAACTTATGTAAAAATCCAGATTCATCTAGTTCTAACATTGCTAAAAAGACCTTTTCTTAAATCCTGAACAATATTTCAACCTAGTTATATGCTCAAGCGGTCATTGAATACCTTTATGACCTAAACTAAGTTTTGTCTACAGGCTTTTTCGGATTTGCTTCGTTTACTAAGCTACTCTTTGAAAATGGCTCTTTCAGACATGGTTCTGTTACTTTCTTTTAAAGTGGTAATCTTTCAGAATACGATATCAAGGTGGATATGAATACATGGGGTGATCTCAATAAGGTCAATAAAATGTTTTATTGGAACTGAGAGTCTGAAGTGAAAAAACGATGATAAACGTTTTAAGGCATTTAAGAAATCCTATTTCTAAAAAATATTTGGATGAAAGTCAGGGAGTAACTCTACTGAGCATTTTGATGTGATTTGCTGAGAAATAGCTATGATAGTTTACAACACATTGAAAACACCTTCTTACAATTTTGTTCTTTCAAATAAGTAAATATTTCACAGACAACGTAAAATTACCAATTTTTTGGTGTTTAGCGGCGTAATGTAGGATGCACGTTCTGTCTTATTTTGAACTTATCATTTGGCGATACCTGTATTCCAATAATATTTGGTGCTTCCAGTAAGGTTTGAGCTTGGTACTGAGATCATAAACTGTAGGCAGCTATCACCTAGGCTACTGAGTAGTAAGAATTAGGCGTTCAACAACGAGTATTTATTTTTCATTTTTTGAAACTTGTGATTTCACCCTTTAAATAATTAACTGAAATCTTCGATAGAAATCGATTCGGTCCAATCTATCAACGAAAGTTTACAAATATTACTCAATAATATTATTGCTCATTTCTTAAGGTATGATTATTCATATCGAAAGATTCAGTTTACCGAATAACAACACATCACATAACCTTACATGAATAAAACCTACTAAGAACGGATAGGAGACAAAAAGATCAGTTGTATTACGGAGCTTTTAACTTAGCATTCTCTTCTCAGTTTATATTGACATAAGTGAGCAGTAAAGACGATTGCAGCAAAGAAAATGTTTTCTGTTCAGCGAATTTATTCTTCCAATGCGTTTCATAAACTGGTGCATGATAGAGTCGATGTACTTGGCTGCACAGAAGCAAGTAAACTGTTACGCACACAGTGATGCGGCCTTATTTTATTGGACGTTGAGTTCAAAAAAGTAATGCTGCAGATATCCTCAGGAAGCAGCTATCAATACCCACAGATAGAACATTTTTTGTGACCAATCTTAGAGTCCTACTCCTTTGTCAGTACATGAACGATAGGTTGGAGCAGTGGGTCTACCAATTTTCGCATATCAATTTACTTGTTCCTGTGTAACCAAGTACACTGAACATACCAGCTTGTGTAGTGCACTGACAAACTGAGAACGTATATGAATCTTCAACTCAGTCTCTAGGGATGCTTTACTCCTTTTTAAAAATTACTTCAAAATTTTGTACAAAGTGCCGCCAAACCAGCAAAAACAGTAGTAACTGAAAGTTCAAGCCGTCATAATGAGTTTAAAATAAATATATGCAACTTTTTTTTACCATGATCATTGTGAAAGTTTGGCGGTCTAGACTATTTATTCCCTTGTGACTTGGATATTTATATTTTGCAATCATTCGTTTATCTCCTTATTATCAATAACTACATGTATTATGCAGCTTACTCAGTCATGCAGTTTGTTTAATCTTCGGTCGAGAATTATTCCTGGATTTGTCATCCCTTATACCATATATTCATTAACATATAGCTAAGAGAATGAGTTTTCTGAAGCGAAAACTCTTCCTTACTACAACTGTCTTCTTTCTGCTATGAACAGAAGAGCTCAAATGTGTTTGCTGATTTCATTGAAAAAAGGTTGAACCACTTTAAAAATAAATCAGGTAATTGGTTAGATCATTTATAGCAAAAGTGGGACTGTAGTGCATTTTCCTTACCAGAGTATAGACAATGTAATACTCATATTTACCATCCTTTACTAGTAACATTTTTATCTTCAGAGTTTCTTACTCCAAATGTTATAATTTTTGTCTCCTGATTGTTACACTTTATTTTCTGGCAAAATACCTAAATAAATATAACTTTTTCGACAGAAAAATGTATTTCCCTCGGGGCATAGGCAGTGGTCATATAATTCGTTTTTCATTCTCTCAAATTATCGATTAGTGAATATGATGATCACCAAGCATAAATCTTTTTAAATTAACAGAACGCTCATTTTCTGAGAAATGATATTTGTACTTTCATACGTAAATATTTACCAACCATAAGGTGAATACTGTTCTAAAATTTGAAATCTGAACTTTTTTGAGTGAAATACAGTATGCAAATAGATTTAAGGCTATTAAAACACTGTGGAAGCGAGCATTTAATCAAATAAAACTGTAAGATTGCATAAAACTATTAATTTGCATCCGACAACTTAACCTCATAAAATATTTAACAGTTGATGTTATTTATCGATGCCTGTAACCTCCCGCCGATTATTCTGATGAGCCAAATTGATCAATTTCACTTGGCCATGAGCTCTTTTAATGAATGCTTTGATATACCCTAAAGTTTCATGTTGATATATTTGCTTGATAGCAACAACCTGGTATAACATAAGATATATGCAAGTGGATGCTTGTACAATAGCATTCAGATTCCACTACTTGATAGTAGTTCAGTTTCTCGATAAGTAGAAAAGACAAGATAATAGGAGGTATATACACAAAATATAAGGGTTTATATATATTTACGGTGGCTCTGGCTATTTTCATGCCTTTGAAGGTTTCATATATTCTAGTGATTTTTGTTTTTCTAACCAGTCCGATGTTTACCTGTTGGTTCAGGCTTTTTTCTCAGGACTTTGAGGCATAAAGACTGGTTGAAAACGGTTTCAGGAGTTTACTGAATTTATGAAGATTTTGGTAGTCCCATCCCATAATACAACACAAAGGAAACCTTGATGCACATTTCCTCTTATTGGCAACATTCTATTCAATAATAGTAAGTTTGCTAACTGCTTATTTATTCTAAAATTTCATCACACTAGAGAAATATAAGGGCAGAAAGTAGTGTAAGTTATCTGTAAAGTTGTTTTCTACAAGAAAAGTTAATGAACTTTCCTCAGTACTTATGTAATCTGAAAAGGTGCTTCTCAAATCCATACTTCTTAAAACAAACTTAGTAGACTTTTGGTTGAATTGTAGTCAATGTCTCCTCTTCTGTTTTTTTTGACTTTCTCTCGTCTTGTCCGAAGACTTCACCTAGTAACTAGTTATCATCTCTGTTTAGGTGTACACAATGCAGTCTGATTATTTTTCAACATTTAGCTACAATTCGCACCATATTTTTAGGATTCTGCTTGGATAAAAACTACTTTTACAAACTACGTATTTTTTACTTGCATGTTTTTTATTCATTTGTCTATCTCGTTATAGCATTTTAATTCTCTGCCAGCAAGTATCATTTTTCACTTTTAAATCGCGAAACTGGTTTGCTTTTACTTTTGCGTCAATGAACTACAAATTTAATGACTATTCCATTTTATCAATTTATATCAGCTCTCCTTAATATTTGTTACCTTTCTCCACAGTTGTATATATGCTGTTTATTGCAGAAATATTTCATTTTTGTTGAGAAAATTGTTCCAATTTCAGATTATTTCAGTACGTTGTTACCAGTGACAGCTAGCCGAATGTTTTAAACACTTTTCCGCACAAGACTTCTGACCTTAGGTTATGATTACCTTTAAAACACTTGTAATCAGTGGTAGAGAAAGCTATGGGTAAAGTTAGCATAAGTACTTTTTATAGTCGCCAAGGAAACGTGCTATTTTAAAAAATATCCCAAATGGTCATAATAAGTTCTTGGGACGAAACAACAGCTCATATCTTCGTTCTAAGGAATTTTAAACCGTAGTATTCCATTCCAGCTATCATCTCCAGTGAGAAAACAATAAACTCAATTATTTGGCTGTTGCTGACGAGTCCCAAATCTAAATGCTTGATGCAGGACTCAATATATTAATCGACTGAATACCAACCACTGTCACTTATATGGCCAGCGAAAGCTAAGTTCTTGAAAGTTCTATTATGAAAATAACATTTCTATGAACTCTTTCCTAGTAGCAAGTGTCAATGGCTTCTCAGAATTTCAAGATCAACAAACTGTTCTTTAAATTTAAGCAGACCTATTATAAAGCTGTCAGGAAAGTTCGACTTTACTACTGAAAGAAGAAGGGCTTTTAAAGACGGTTAAATTCACCAACAAGTTTGTCCTTGCTGTTTTAATTAAAGTTGCAGTCGCACTCAGTATTAAATGTCACGGTTTCATGATTTAGATATACCGTAAGTTGTAATGATAAGCTAGTTTTTTAATCAAATAAGTATTCCTTTGAATAATATGAATGGTCAGAGAACTCATTGTATTGTTACAACTACATAACAATTGTAAAGAATGACTGACACTAAAAAGGTCAGTGGTCCAACATGAAAGCAGCCAACAAGGAAAATAATCGAACAGTTAAAGTAAACAACTACCAACAATCCATTTAGTCAGGGCAAGCTACTGAAACCCTGAGGGACAGATATTGATGGATCACTTCATATTGAAGTTCTTGTGATGTTGTGTAGAAAGATAATGAAAACTTCATGACTAGATCACCTAGCTCAGAAAATTACACAGCCCAGTGTAAGCACAAGATGAAAATTTTTCACGATGGGCGATAGCATCATAGGATTAAAACTTGGGTGAACCACCAAAATCTTGCAACAAGCAATCTCCTAGGAAGATCGTCAATTATCATTCTGGTGTGAATTTTGGTAATTTGTTGAATTATATATAATATAGAAGACAATAATTTTGCCAATTTAGTAAACCATTGTCATTTTTCACTGAAATTCACCTTTTTAGTGCAACCTTATGTATCGTTCGCCGCTAAAAAGCACTACAAGGTGTAACGAGGTTAATCATCCTTGCTCCTAAGTAAAGTCCCTTAATCTTAATGTTCAGTGATTTTTTAGCATGAGCGCATCATTGTAATACCTTTTTCAATAAAATTACTTTTTAAGCTGAAGAAGGAACTCGACGCCATACTACAATGAAAAGTCTTGGATGAGATTCGGTAGTAAAAAAATGAATTTATAAGATATACATTTGATTGGCTAACAATTTAGGATTCCATTCTAAGTAAAGTTTTTTGAAGCTGTAGTAATGTTCACTACTACTTTAATCAATCAGTGATTTTGGTTTACTTATTACTGTTTATGAATATATTTATTTACTTAACCGGACCTGTTCGTACTGAGGATGAATCAGTGCTGAACCTTGAAAGTATAATTCTGAAAAGTGATAAATTCACTTTTGGTGATTTAGTGATGTATATGCTGCGAAACGTTCAGTTGCAATGAATGAATTTCCTTTCTTCATTCATCTGTTATTTCATACTGGACACTACTTCTTCACTGAACTCACACTCAAGAGGATTACTGAATTATCTTTTGCTCACACACTAAATGAATATTCAAGAAACATTTCTTTTACTTCAAGCTCGTCTTACGCAGTCGAAATAACAAACCTATTAATCAAAAACACTTTCTGAGTTTTTAATCTGTCTGCATAGAACTCAAGATATCAGTTTTAGATCAACTGATTACCTAACTCCTTTCCACTGAATGCCAAAGTTATGTTCAACAACTTGCAAAATAGAGGTCCGAAAATGAAAAATAATTTGCTCTTGTAAACACTTTTTGTTTATGCAAATAGTTATAAACCGATCATTCAATATTCCCTTAAATGATAAAGTGTGCCGAAACGAAGATCTGTTCAGAAGTAAGTGAGGAATGGTGCAGAATACTCTTCAGTAGCTATATTCCAGCCGTCAACTATATATTCAGATAAGCAGTTATTGACTGATCAGTAATGACCCTTACTAAGTCATGATGAAAATCGTTGGCATTGATGTTAGACAGTCTTTCTTTGATCACGGAACTAAGTGAATTGACAAATGAGCATTGAAGTGGCCAGCAGCGACAAATTTTCTTCCTCACACTTGTCATTATTGACTGACAAGTATGAATGACTTTGAAACAATCCTTCAGACAGTTATTTGTATTGGTTCTAGTTTTCCATCTACTGTATTGCCTTTGAATTCCAAGTTTACAAGTGGCTTCTTTTCTACACTGATAAAAATTTGATTGGTACCACTCGAATACCTATCTTTTATCTACGAATCACTCTGAGTGCTCATTTCCGATGAAGTTTGATTACAGAAGTTTGATTTCCCCTTATTATGTGTTGCTAGTGGACATCCTTCATAATCGAAGCCAAAACGATCATATGAAATTTAGTTTTAGGCTGACGGGAACCCAACTGTGAAAGGAACAGGGCTGATAACAGTAAAACTTACGTCGCGTAAGTAGCCTACTTACGTTTTTTTGATTTTAAATTAAAAGCTTGGCAATAATGCTGTAAAATTTTAAACATTGAAAAGAAATTCACTCTTTTTTCAAGGACAACGCGTTTTGTTATAAGCATACTTCGAGACAACGTTGTCATAAAAATACACTTAACGCCCCACTGTCATTAAAAATTTGCATCTGCAGAACCAGAAAACGTTACCACTTGAACTTTGACGCCAAGGCACTAAGCTGATGTCATCATGTTTTTTATTTAATTGTTTCTAACTTTTTACTGTTTACATAGAATTCACTCTTATTTTCATGAAAAGTAAGTTGTTCAACCTAGTTCAGTATTGTTTTGATCAGGTTAAAACTTATTTCTAGTAACTGGTAACAAAACATTAGATTCTTTTTTAATTCACGTAGGTTTACCGTTGTCAATCAATTTCAAACACGTACAAAAAATGATCTGAAGTAACAGGAGGGTGTTTTTTTCATTGCAAGTAGTCGTCTTTGCGTGTTAGCAGCAATTATAATAAAAAGACTAATCAGTCTATTTTAGACTCATTAGTAATGTTTTCAGGAAACACGGTTCCC
Organism: Heterobilharzia americana; assembly: GCA_944470555.2. Taxonomy (NCBI): domain Eukaryota; kingdom Metazoa; phylum Platyhelminthes; class Trematoda; order Strigeidida; family Schistosomatidae; genus Heterobilharzia; species Heterobilharzia americana. Next base: position 57,976,784 of record OX104134.1, read on the forward strand.
CTTTTCTGTTGGGTTACTTTTTGTTTTAAATCTGAAGATATGACGGTTACTCCTAAAAAGTGATTATTGACGGCAGCTGAACAGAGCTAAGTCTTTATGTATTACTCACTAATTAATATTTTTATTTAAATGAACACTTTTTATTCTATCGGCGTTATCGGATTTTTAATCTTCTCCTGAAAGTTATTCAGTTGGGAAAAATTCTTCTGTTTCTCTGTAATCTGTTGACTTCTTATCAGCAAAACCTGAATTACTAAGTGAAATGTTACCACAAACCTTATGTTAGGGATGATGATACAGCTTGATTGACGACTTGGTTAAATGAAGCAAGGTACGAACCTGAAATTTCCAGAGTGAAACAAAATAGTTACAAATTTGCATTTTGACTTAATAAAGTCAAATGAATAAACATGAAGAAGTAAGGCAAATGAAAGATTTGACAGTGAGTAGGTTGCATATAAAATACCAGCATTAATGAAAGTTTTATTTCACTTTCATTGCGCCCTATTTACACTTCTCTCAGTTTTGTATTTTGAATAGACACTACGTATTATCGTTATTCATCGTGGAATCCCTGTTCCTGTTCGTCTTAATCTGTTATTGAAATTAGTTTCAAAGGATTTGGTATCTAAGGAAGTTTCGATATGTTGAAATCACTCATTTTAAAGTGAGATTTTGGTAGATAAACATTCTGATATCATGTTGAAAATAAATTCCAATGCAATTTTTAGAAAAAAATTTTGTAAAAACATGCCGTTTTCTTTGAATTCCACGTGCTGTAATCAGAAAGAGTTACAAAACTTTTTCTTTTACTATAAGCACTTAAATTTTCGAGGAAACAACTCATCTGCCGTATTTAAGGTCAAGTAATTCTAGGTAAACCGACAAAATTGTATCCTTTTCACAAAAAGTATTTGACTTTCTAGATGTAACAACAGCGTATGCAGCATGCCTCACAAATACATGTCAAAGGCTTCCTATATCAAATTTCAGTCTTCCACCATAAGTTAAATAATTCTAGTTTTTGTAAAACACTTCAACCCATGGTTATCGCTAAAATCAAGCAAGAAAACAGTATATCTGCTACCAAATATTAGGCTTGCGCGCAATTTTAAGATGTGTGGTAAGCATCATATTGGAAAGCACTTTTGGAAATAGTAACCATTGTCCATCATTTGACCTTATTTCATAAAACTTAGAAGTACACTTCTCAAATGTGTTTGAGTACAAAAAATGAAAAGTAAGTTCAAAAAACAACTGTGAGTTTTCACACGGAATTTGCATTCCATGAATAACTTCAATTAATTTATGAGAACAAGGCGTAATGAGGAGAAAAGTGGACGTCTAGGTAATTTTTATAGTCATTGAAGTGTTGTGCTGAGAGAATTATTGTTACCATATTAGAAAACTCTAGACTAGAAAAGTTTGTCTGCTATACACATATGAAAATAAAGCTACCAAACAGATTACGAGACAGCAAAGATACGACCGTACATTCCAAACGATTACCAATGACAATACTGTACGTTTTAAGGATTTTTTCTGTCTCATTTTACTAACATAGCTGAGTGACACCATAGTCTAATAATAGAAAATATCCTAACGCTGAGCTTTATGATTGAGTTTCATCACTCTGTGAAATTCCTCACTTCGGATTTTTGTCGCCCATTAATTTTTCTATTCCTTTAGCAGAAGCTACTTAAAACATCATTATCTAATACCATGTTATTTACTGCACTTGAAAAACAAGCGAAGAAATCAACCGCCTTCTTAGATTTATGTTACACCTATCAAAGGCAAATCAGAAACTGAAAATAAAATTCAGTCGCAGTTTTGTTGGTACTTAGTGTCGTTTTGTATTAAATATCTTGTTTACCTAAGAAGGGGTTAAAAGCCTAATTAGAATCAAAAAGCAAAATGTCATGTCATTGATAAATGACAGAGAATATAACCTGTTGTATATACGATTGGCTTGATTTCTAATTTCTGTTGCAGTGTAACAAAGAAATAACAAATTATTTTAGGTTGAGCACGTTTAGAATATACAAGCCTATTTTAAGTCGTTAGATAAAGGTCATCAAATAAAAACACTTTGAACAAGTACTTCAGTTTCTTTATATTATTCTCTTGATACCTGGACATCCTCAATCAGTTGGCTTATGAAATGTTTCAAGATAGATTTCTATAAAATCTAATTGCTGAATTTTGAAGTACCAGGTTAGTCTAATGGAGTGTAATTCAAAATAAAATGTGAGCCCGTTGAATGATGTTCATGCAGTGTCACATACAGACAGAAGTTCAAGTGACAAACAGCTTAGTGACTGAATAATGTTTGAATCACCATGAGGCCTTTATAATAAGTCAGTTCCTGGAAACCTGCGAATAGACGTATATGTGTCGTACCATTTCCCATACTTGAAAGAATTTGAATGGCTACTAAGAAGTTTTATATTATGATCGATCAACTTTCTCTCTATCAAAGCAAATTAGTATCTATTTTATATATCGCTTTATTTCTATTTATTTTTGATGTTCATTGCAAAGGGTTTTTTTAAACGAAAAGGTATTTAACTCCATCTCCTGTGATAGGCAAACAGTACTGTCCTCTGTGGTTTATCACCTAACATTTCTCAATATATATGCAAAAAATGTGTTCATCAGCTATGCATCCAGTTTATCAAGTTTCTTGCATCAGTAGAGTTAGCGTTCACATCACATTTCAGAGTAATAAGTAACTGTCATGCTCATGGAACGTCTATGGAGACAAGCTTTGCATATAAGCTTTCTATATTTGAAAAAGAAACTTAGTTTTCTCATAACAACATTAATGTCTTAAGAAAAGAAGAAAAGTTGAAGTAACACAGTTGCGAATTCAAAAAGTTCCTTGGCAAGAATCATAGATATCTCCCTACCATTAAAAATGAGATGGATTTCAAAACTTAGGGTACTCCTTTTGCGAGAGTTTTTACACTTTTATATATTCTGTTCACTTAGAGTGATACAAGATGCATTCAAAATACGCTTAGTCGTCCGTCTTTGAACTTGTCTTTCAAGTCAACAGTACATCAGCCCATGGAACAGTGTAGTCATCAAAAGATCAGTAAGAAATAGGCTATCTAGCTATCTGGCTTATTCACTGTTAAAAGTTAACTTGAATTAATTTCAAAACAAGCTACTAATATTATGCGGTGATTGAAAAATTACTTTAAAGAGGGGTTGTTTCCAGCTTTATGTAGAATTAGGATGTATCTAATGAAGAAAATACACTTGGATACGTCTATTTATACCGTATGATGCCTTTCTAAGATAAACACCTCAAGATTTTGACCAAAAGTGCCAGTTATCCAGATAAATTGGTAACTAGAATACTGCATAACTGATATCAGATGCATCCATCGAACTGGGGTAAATAATTAATTTCATTTGCTAACCCTAAGTCAGTTGCTATTGTAAAAGCAATCACACTGTCGTCAGACAAAACGCATAATATTCTCAATATAAGTAGCACCTGAAATCACTATTATGGGAACCCAACACTCTTAAGTGTCGTTCACTGTCAGTGGCTTTAGATGTGACTTTAAATTACTCAGATTCAACACGAAAACATTACCAAACTCCCTGAAAGACTCCTTCAAATTTTTATTTTCTTAGTTACCAGACTCAATACCCACAAAACCGCTACTAAGATAGGGTTTTCACAAGTTTAGTTTAAAAGGGTCACTTACAGATACTGATGCATATAGGTATTATTGTATATGTAAACGACTGTTAAGCTAAAGACTAATAACTAAAAATTTGTTTTCATCTTGCTTTAGAATGAATGAGAAATATCAAAAGAATAAAAATTTGTGTTAAATTTTATGTAGTTGGTTCTACGTTCATGAAATTTATGAGAAAAATGTGCCTAAAATATATTAAAATTTACAGATTTGTCGCAAAAACATACGATTCTGGATAGTTTTCCATGATTTTACCAGTACAGTAGTACTTGAAAACTGTAAATTTAAATTTGTACAAATATAGTAACAAGGATTATTATTGTTCATAGTTGTAATTGTAGACAATGCTGCTTCTTGGTAGGACTGTAGTAGCAGCCCTTAGTAGAACAGTAACATTAATAGAATGAGAAGTGTATATTTTTTCCCACCCTTAATAATACTTCACACTGCTGAAAGCATTCAGGATACAGAACAGTGGGAGGCTTATCTATTTAATATTCGAACACTTGTGATAACTATCTCCAATTGTATATAATGCAGGTGAGAATTAATACAAGTATTTTTCTCTGTTGTTGTTTGAAAATGGGCTTTATTTCTAAGGGATATCGATGGGCATTTGATTGTAAACAGATAAAGTTCAGTAAGCAAAGTGTTTTGAATAGCTGCTTTCACTGATAATGCTATAGATAATAATTAAACTATACGCCTTGATAAACTGGAAAAAAAAACTGATAGGATGTGAACTACAATGCCATAAATTATTTTGAAAATTATCTCGAAAAAGTCTTAATTAATTCAGTAACTGTTTACTAACCATGAAAGCTGTAAATATAGGTTTAAATACGCAGAATGCACATGTTTTTGTGTGAGAATGACAGGATGAAAATGGATTTTTTCAAAGTATGCTCATTCTTCAAAAGCATCAAATCAACAACAGATTAAAAGACAGTGTATAACCTATTAAAATTCATACACAAATAGTAGCGATAAGTATGAATTAGTATGGATGCATTCACAAAATATGCAAAGCTCGCATCATTCAAGTGTATCCTTAAATGCTACCGTGGTAGCACAAAAGACAAGTAGTCTTTTTGGCACATTTGTCATTTATTTCCTTTGCTATTCCGTAGATAGGTCCGATGTTTTCTTGACGAAGCAAAAATCGTCTTTATTCGGATAGCACTGAGCATCTAGCTCACACCAGTTTAGAATTCATCAGAGCAAAGCTATCATGATACCTAATGTTAATTAATGATCCCTAGATATTTGGCGAACAGGTTGTCATCAAGTTATTCACTTGAAATCAAGTATTTTAAACATTCCACTCAAAATGATCTCACATCAACAAGCTTTGAATACCTTGACATAAACTACATTCAGCTCTAATTAGGGCAAAGAAAAATAAAATTATAAGTTCTTATTCAATTTTTTAAAAATGTAATTAATTCACCGTTTCCGATGACCATATTTAACACTTATTCAAGTTAAAGACAATATCGGTTTCCTAAAGCAGGTAAGGTGTAGTAATACAACGTAACTCCAACAATAGCATAACTCACTATTTGAAGCAGTCAGACTAATAGAACTTGAGGGGACTACAATATCAAATGAGAAAAAAGAGACGACGTCTGCCACTTATTTGCTTATAGTAGCACGAAACTAAATTGTCACACTGCATGTTTTAAAACTGTAAAGTAGTGATAAAAAAGGCTCTGTATTCTCAACAATATGTTTTATACAGTATGGAATTCACAGTTTGTAATATTTCAACATCACCTGGTTAAATAGTTCACTAGTTACTAGCTGCTCTAAACTACTCACTACCTCGTCATGTGTATACTATAGTGTTTTCTCGTATATTCACGTATTGCGACATTCTGTTCAATATCTGATTTTCTTTCCTACTCACTAAACGTTTTTGTGAACAGTTAAAAAGATCAGATCATGCAATCTTTCAAGATTTATAAATGCAACCATTATCTCTACACATTCTTTTCAGTTACTGGTGGTGGGGTACTTTATCAGAACTAATCATCTTCAGAAATAATGTTAAACTTCGAGTTTTCTACAGCAACTTATTTAAAATCAGTCTCTGATAAAGGTTTCTGTTAACGATTGCAGACTGTTGTCATCGTTTATTTTAGTTAAGAAAAGTGAATTCAAGCAAAGTAAATTTCAGGAAATATAGGAGGAAATGCAGCTGAAAGCCATCTTTGGAAAACACATTTCTATGTTCCCTAGTAGCTTGATGCCACGTATGACTTCTGAGTAATCTAATAACAAGTCCATCGTAACATATATTAAGAACAAATTCGATCCACAAAACAGTGCAAAACAGGTTAATATTAAATGTTTTGCAAAAATTGGCGCGGAATCACGCTCCTGTCCACACTTACACCAAGGAAATATTAAGCCGCATCATACTGGAGAGACTAAAGGATGCACTGGATTCAAAACTACGACCGGAACAGGCTGGCTGGCTGGCTGGATTCAGGAAGTACAAATCATGTGCGGACCTAAATGCAACGCTTCGCACCATCATAGAACAGAGTATAGAATGGCAGTCAACTCAACTCTACCTCAACTTCATCCAGTTTGAAAAGCCCTTCGACAGCGTCGACAGAGAAGCGATTTGCCAGGCAGTTGCTTCAACACTACGTTTTTAGAATATTCGTTGCCTACATTAGAAATTTTTAAAAACCTGGGTATCCGACAGATATGGTACATGCATGATTTAATTAACAATAATAACATTTGTGTCTGTAAGTTTACTAATTCTGGAAATGAAAAAGCGTTTAAATGCATACGCAGAACCTGAACACTGTAACGTAATGCATAAACAGCATTAAATAATTCATCAAGATAATGAGAGTTTACGCTGAGTAAGCCATTAATTGCATGTTTAAGTGGACAACAGTAAAGTGTTATACAACATGAATATTTGCAGCTCATGCGGAACAGATTTTGAACAACAATAAACTGATTGGCGAATTACCTCCACCATAAAATGTGAAAGCAAATACTCAAGGATTAACGATACAGAGCTCGTTTTAACTATACGATATGCAAAAAGTAAAGCCACTTCCTGAATTTTTCTTCCTGGTTATTTCATTTCATGTTTATTGTTACCTTTCATACTAGAGTAGCTATCTCGGTACACGCCTGAATAAATTGAAATTTTTAAGTTAAATGTAGGCAGAAAAAAATGTTTTCTAAGGACTTCTTTGTTTACAGCTTATCTGTTTATCGATCAGATATATCCTCTTATTTTTCAGTAAGGTAATCGTAATGATTTCTTCTTGTTCATAGTTTGTTTTTCTGAGAATTTCACGCACCATTTCTGTAGGAAGATGAGTTTTTTCAAAATTTAAGAATGAAATCAACAAAGCAATTACGAAAAGCTTTAATTTTAATCAAAATCAATGGTTGAGCTGTGCAATTATAAATCTATCCATAAGAACGACTATAATGACTCACTCACTAAGTTTTTAATTTTTACCATTTCATAGGGTTGTCTGGCGCTTTTCAGTGCAATAACTTATATTCACGTATGTGTATTAGATTATTGCCTTAGGCTAACTTGTATGCTATACAGAATTCATGTTAACTTGACAGCAAATTAGTAAGTCTTGTCGGTTTACTTAACGCAGATCTAATTGGCTATTCAAATATATAAGCGTGGAGTATCTAATTGTTTCCCTCTTGAATATTCTCTTCATACTAGAGTCAATAATGTTACTATCCGACGCGTTCGTATTTCTATAAACCGAATATAGATAATTTAAATCAAAAGCTTATCTTGAAACTTTTGACTATCTGAGCTTTGAAATTCGCGCAGATACAAGACTACAAACAGAATTCCCGTTTCGTGCAGGATCGTAGGCTTATGAAACCTAGTTATTAGCAAATTTGAAGACTAGTTGAACATTTTCCTTCAAAACAGTACAAAAGTGTTTTTTACAGTTCTTCATGCCGTGACATTCCATCTCGGTCGGTTTTACCAGAGGTCGTTTCATCACTTACTTCTTACTGAAGCACGCGCCAGCGCTGACAAAACTCACTTCCTTCAAAAAACTACATATCGCAAAAATACATGAAACATTTCACCGTCTCTTTATACTACTCGCTTACCCACTAGCAAAACATTGCTCTCAAAATGCCAAAATGTTTCAATTTGACGGGTTTATTTGTTACTTCACTTTATGGCTACTGGGTCATTGAGTAGTCTAACGTTTTGAAGATTCAAGCGCAAACAACATCTTATTTCTCTAAATGAAGGTTACTAGTATGAGAAGTTCTATCTGACACTCGGAATAGTGAAACTCCAGGCACTTACATAGTATAACCTCTTTTGCATATTTTGCACCGAGATTTACTTACAGGTACCAAAACTTAAAGGTTGAACAATAAATGCTTCTGTGACGAAATTATTCTTGATGTGATGTTTTTTGTATGATTTTGACAGAATGAAAGTAGAGTTACAAGTCCTCAGCTGAGAGTAATTTACGTACTCTTAGGTGTACATAAGTATTAATAACAGGATGAGATGGAGTTTGAATTTGGGTTCATAGACTGTACAGAAAAATAAGGATATTGAAAACATTTAAACTCCTTTGTTGATTTGTCTGACAATTCTCACTGAAAACGATGGTGCGTGAATCTTCAACCGGTTTACAGACCTTCGCATACTAGGATTTACTTCTTTAACTCAAATCATGTGAAGACGAATTGTTGAGGCACATTTGGCATGCAACGAGTGATTCATAACCCAGTTATTTATGTGTTTAAGTGGAGTAAGACTAGTTTCTTTTTATAAGATTAAAACTTGGTCACTTTGGTAGATTATAACTCCATTTTAGTCTGTTTGTTGCAAGTGTCCCACAGTGAAACGGTACTATTCACCAGATAAGGATCAAGATATAATTTGTTGTCCTTATTCATATTCATTGTCAATCGGTGGTAAAACCATAGACCCACAGCTTCCTGCCGTTTGCCTGTAGCCAACTAACATCCACCAAAGTGCGCAGCGATGGTGAGTTTCCTGCTTGGATTGCCACATTGTAAAATGACCGGTATAATTCGGTCTATACTCAGGCAGAGATGATAAAAATTCGGTTTCTCCGCAGTGACAAAATCTCTGTAACTAACAGTCTGATGTTACGACAGGTGAAAGGTCTGGGTATGAAAAGATTCATTATTCAAGAAGGTCATAATATCCCTTTAACCAAACGGTGGAACTAATCATTGCAGTGATAAGCTTTTTCCATAATTTGCTTAATTTTAGTGTACAGCTTTTTAAACACCAATTTTTGTACCTGAACGAACAGAACCTCGGTTCACTTTATGATTAACCTCTTTGCACCGTGTAAATTACAAGTATTCACAAGAAGGTGAATTTATTTACTGTTTCAAAGATAGCTTCTTTGCTCATCATATCCTGTATCTGGACTAGTTTGGGTAATATTATCTGGAACAAGGTAACAGGTCCCACGCCATACAACATTTGTGAGACTGAAATAGGAAATCATTCGGTCTTTCATTATCTATTTGTCATCGTTGTACACTGCCATACAGCTAATGCTAATGAAATCAGCAAAAGTACAGCTACTTTCTTCGTCAGTAGGACCCATATTTTAGGTCACATTGTACTTCATTCCGTATAAATGAATATGAACAACAGTGTCACTTACTAGATCAAACTAGAAATTATTTACAGTGTTGACATTTCTCCAGGATTTTAAATTAATCTTCCCTCTTGCATCAGTAGTCACTTTGGTCCAAACAAGCGAAACAAGCATCTGGTGTTCAGAACACACCTACCTCTTACGTAAAATCTGAAGATCAGCAGCATGTTTTCGTCGGCGCAGACAGGTTTGATACAACAATAACTCAATGCAGTTGCAGCCATTTACAAGACTTTAATAGACTTTGGCTATTTCTCATCTTTTGCTCTTTAAAAGCATTTCATACAAGAAGTACCATCATATGACATTTATTAGTACTGAAGGTCTGTGATAAATTTAATTTATTCACAGTCAAAGGCTAGGAATCCTGTTCAGAGCTAATGAAAGATATCTATGAAATAATCATCGAACTTTATAGTCCTTAGGTCTGTCCACTGTTTTTATGATTTGAAAATAAATAAGGATCTCACAACGGCTACATGATATTTGATAACTTTTATTTTCCGTTAATAATCAATTTTCTGGTAAATGCTAGGATGGTGCAAGTTCAAAAATCTTCCCTTATATGTTAAAACTGCGTACTTATGTGCAAAGCAATAGGCTCACATAGACAAAACAAAACTCATTTTCAATCGGATTTTGTACCTTCATTGTCAAAAATAATGTTGAAACAAAACAAAAAATATATTTCTAATTAGGAGACATAGTTATTTTCCCACTTGAATACCTTTCCCAAGACATGTGAAGTTTCATCCCAACATACGACCATAATTCAATCTCGACTAAGTTTATCATTAGACTATTGTAAAAAGTTTTTGACTTTTGGTACACAGTGTGATCAGCAAACCTACATTTGCTCGTCTCAGTCACAGACAACCAACCATCCTATTCCACTCGTATTCATCACGCTAACTGTGACGAACAAATATCACCTTATCTGATTAAATCACTATCTGTAGCTGTTGTTAAAAAAAATGCAAACTCAGCTGTAAAACAAAATATTCTTTGTGTGATTCAAAATTTTATAAGTGAAGCACGCTAGTATATTTGAAAAAAGAGCGCGAAATAGTAAAGTTTACATGCATACTCACCACTGTTTCCCTCTACTAAAACTTGTGCTTCTCTACCTGTTAATCACGATACACTTTCAAATACGGAAAGCATTATGTGAGCATGGACACTTTTGTGTTTTAATCTGATAAAATAAATTGCTCATATGGTGTGCAAGACATTTAACGGAAGATTTTGGCAGGACCTCTATGATATTTTATCGATGAAGTAGCTAGTATTTCAACCTTCTGCCACAAATTCAGTTCATAAACTTGGTTTAGCAGAACAACAGTAGTTGGCACCAGCTATTTTTACCAAAACGGATAGTTTGTCAGAATGAAACTTAGTTAGATATATGGCGATGCTGAATACGTCGGATTAAAACTTCGACAAACTTCTTTAACTTTATATTTGGGACGACAAGCAGCTTTTCAATACAGTAATAGATGAGAAGTATTCGCATAGATGGTTTTTTGAAACTTTTGCAGTCGCATTTTTAAAAATTTTGTCATTTATTAAATCTGTCAGGTTTTGTTAGAATACAGCAATACATAGTTCTACAAGTAAACACATCGTTCTTTTCCTTGTAATAGCTTGTAAGCCTTCAATATATCTAACCAGAAACCATCGGCATATTAGTACTCACTACAGTTCTATGTGATAAAATGAAGCAGTAGAATAGACAAAGCCTGTCTGGAAGTGCAGGTTTCATTTCTTTAGTTCGTTTTGACAAATCGACTGTGTTCAGAATTCTGTCAAAGATTAAATTATCGAAGTTCAGTCAATCATTTAAATTACTTTTTTTTATTTGAAATAAGAATCATACTTTGTTGAAGCGCACAATAGTTGAACTGTATTGCATTTTGTATAACTGGTTTTCACTCAACATGTTCAGACATTTTTCAGCCTTCTTGACCAAACTACCTTATAGTTAGCAAGTAAATGCTCTCTGACAGAACACAAGATGAAATTTGTTCGACCGAATCTTTTCGACCTTGTTCAAAAACCTGGGTAACACAGATAGGGATCATTGGTAACAACAGAAGTAGATTTAAAATGAGTATTCTTTGTGTTGAATAAAATCTACAAGTAATTGTTGATCAAATCTAGAAATTGAAATACAGATTCAAAAAGCAAACATCTGTTTTCTTTGTTTTCTCTGACAATCACTTCAGAGAAACTCTGATAAATGCACATAACTACCACGTGACATGATAAGTATTAGCAGTTATTCCATGCTTCTTACTTTTATTGAAGTCAGGATAAATAAACTCTTTGGAAAAAAGAGACACGGCAGGCGCTTCTTTTATATGTCTTTCAGAAACATGGGTTCATGTCCATTAAAAATTTAAACAATACTTTCAGTTCAGACAAATTTATCTAAAGACAATGAATTAATATTGAAAAATCATGAGTTAACAAGATACGGAAAAAATGCTTGTTAGTAAGATACACAAACTTTCGCATACGGGGACTACCCTTACTGAGCTGTGAAACACTGGTCTAAACAATTGATCGAAAACCAGTGGGTCACGAGCTAGAACTGGCTACAGCTACTAATGTGTGGACAGAGAGGTAGCATCATTAGCCGTTGAACAATACGTGTGGTTCACTACCAACTGCACGAAAATGCAGAGGGCTCCTGAAAAGATGTCTAATTTCTTCTTACTAAGCTTCAGTGGGACAAATGCTTAAAGAATTCAGCTGTGTTCACTTGACTTAGCTTTTCAAATAATGCACCTAAAAAGGTAGGAAAATCCTTTCCAAACTGAAGTATGTTAAAACTAATGCTACATTAACTGTACTGTAAAATCACTTTGAAATAATTGAAAATGCGCTTAGTGTCTTTTTCAACTGGCCTGTTTTATCTGTTGTAATGACTAAAAGCTGCTGCAACATCAATTAGCTTCAGGTACTTGATGTTAAGAGAGTTTACGGCTGTAGAGTATTTTACGCATCACTTCCTTTCTGAGAGACTTAGAATGATTTACCTCTCAACTGTAATCGAATTCAACTTTTCGCGTTCAGTTTGCGTAAGGTACTAACCACTTTAACGGAATTAGGATGCATTTACATGAACTCCCTTACTAAAAGTATAGAGTCACTACACTTGATACACCAGATAAACAACTTATAAAACTAATGAGGTTCACTTTTAGTCAAATTTACATTGATAAACATACCGATGAATCGGTATTTAACATTTTGAGTAATTTTTAACGAACTGTTAATGGATATAATTTAGTACCAGGTTTGCGTGACAATGAGCTGTTATTTCTAACTATTTCTTAAACCTTTGGCAAGTTATGACTTTTAGTAATCATTTATTGTAAGACTCTTATTCTGTTAGTCAGATGTACGCCAAAAGAGAACGATATTGTAATTGAGCATTTCCGTGGACGCGATTTATCTTTACATGCATCGTGATATTCGTGTGCATAATATGCTTCGACATAATTTCAACATATATGCGCTGAAAAAAGAAACTCTGTTTCATTATTTGCGCCTTTGTATACCCACGTACATTCTAACAAATCATGTTACTTCTCTAACCATATATTTGACTATAGGCAAAAATAATTAATGACAACTTTTGGTGATAGGTGATGTTAAGTAATCTACTAGAATGTGCACTGTTTTTGCTCTTTTGAGCGTGACAAACGTCACCTGCGATTCGGATTCCCTTATCTGTTCAGTATGACAGGATTGTAGAAAATTCATTTATATCTCTTTTATTTTCATGGTTTTTCTTATAAGTTGGAATCAACTAATTTTCATATTATCTGTAATCTCAGAAAAGATTTTTAAATAAAGCAAGTCAATTAATTTTCACGCAGAAACGATTCACGGTTTCAGTGCACATTTACAGTCAGACCTCTAGGCTTCAAAATGTCCAACAATCAAAAAATTACTGCCGACAGTTATGCATTACTCCAGTAATGTTACCGTTCAAGAATCGTCAACAATAAATGTGCCATTATTCTTTGGATATTCTGTTTTCAGTCGAATACATATCTGTGTCAACCCACAAAGATTAAATGACGGTCATGAATGCATATGATTAACTAACCTTAGGGTGATTGATGGAAACTACTATATTCCTAAAAATACATCATCAGAAGTAATAGTATCTTTCTTCAGAGGCGGATATGCGGCTACATCCATTGTGCTCTGCTCATTGCAGTTGGATGATTTTAAAATAAAGACCACAGCTAGGCATGTTTGAATGTTGCAACGATCAAAGTCCTCACATGCTTGACTTTCATGAGTTATATACCTTTCTTAGGCATATAAATATAATAATTTATTAAAAACCAGTTTGAAGAACACGCTCTTTGTTATTATCATCATAGGCAGAACTATTTTTGCTAACATCTATATCACTATTTTCCATGATATAAAATGGATAACGCAAATTATGGTATAAAACGTTCTAACATAATACAACCATATTTAGGAACCTTGCCTAGTCAACTAGTACACTAGATACTAGCCGGTCCTACTCCCGGATAAACAGGGAAGGTTGAGCATAGGCACAGCAACAGCAACCCGCAAAGCAGTTCAATCCTAAAAGTAACTTCAAAGATCAAAAATATATAAAAAACAGAAATAAACTTATTCCTTACTGGAATCGGAGAGACGAAATGACACCGGTCGGTGAAAGCCCTCAGAACGCCAACTGGCCAGTGTGTCTCCTCTTCTCTCGATGAAAACAAAAGTAAACACAGGAACATGGGATGTCGCACAATGTTTGAAGCTGGCTGGCGGGGCTGCCCAGATTGCAAAATAAATGACAAAATACGGCACAGAATAGAAATGGTAGGAATTTGCGAAAGCATATGGAGTGGAAGTGCTCTCTCCCAACTGCCAACTGCAGAGTCAATAATCAACTCCGATAGTGTCACCCTAACGACAACCACAAGTACACTGAGTATTGAAGTGGCTATCATGATGTCCCCAAGAGCATTGAAGGCTCTCATGCAATGGGAGCCACTCTCCTCCAGGATCATGACAGTAAGATTCAAACCAAAAGGAGGGAAAGTTAAAACCATACAATGCTACGCTAAGCACCCACAAATAATCCGGACCAAAAGAAGAAGGAAGAATTCTATAGACAACTGCAATCAGTAATAGACAAGACCCCACCCCAGATGGCGAAATCAAAATTCATTCCAATGGGCGACATGCATGCCAAACTGAGAGCAGACAACACAGGAAGAGAACCAATCATGGGTCGAGAGGCACTTGGTGAAATGAACGAGAATGGAGAGCTCTTCACAGACTTCTGGGCATTTAATGACTTAGTGATTGGAGGCAGTGGGTACAAACACAAGGATATTCACAAAGTAACATGGATTTCACCAGACACACTAAAAATTAGATCGACTTCATTTCGATCCCAAGAAAGTGGAGACGCAGCCTACTGGACACAAGATCAAAAAGGGGAGCAAATGTAGGTTCACACCACTCGCTGACTAGTGCGAAGAACCTACCTTCAAAATCAAGTTGGAAGCCTTCAAAGGAGCTGGTGATAAACCACAGTTCAAGTTCAACACCCAGAATGGAAACTGAAGGACAAAACTACAAAGCATATCTTCACGTCAGTCATCAGGAAAAAATGGAAGACGTTAAGCAACACCCCCGAAGAAACCTGCGTGGAAGAACACTAGAAATCTTTGAAAGCTGTATGGGAAGGAACCTACACAACCGTATTAGGAAAGAAGAAGAAACAACACATGGGATGGATCTTGACGGACACATGGAAGCTGATAGAGGAGAGACAGGATGATGGTGAAGCAGAAGATGAACCAGTGCAGTGCAGTGCAGGGATGAACGGCGAAAAGAGGAGCTGAACACAACCTATAAAACACTACACTGTACAAAGAAGTGAAGAAGAGTGCGCGCAAGGACACTTCTAACACACACTGGCAAGTGAAGCAGACTGGCTGCAGGTGAGGCAGACAGAGATTTGACAACATTATATCAAATAACCGGGTCACTATCTGGGAAGAGATCAGCAAAAATGAAATCAATGAGTGATAGTGAAGGAAAGCTGAATAGCAAAGAGGAGAAACCAAGGAAACAAAGGGCTGACCACTTCAAAAAACTCTTGAATCGACCACCACAGCTTGCAACTCGTCCAGAAATACCACCAGCAACGGCAGAAATACCAGTGAACACAAACCCTCCGACAAAAGCCGAAGTAGAGTCCTGAACGCCATAAAAGTTCTGAAAGCCGAGAAAGCAGCAGGACCGGATGGAATTTTCCAGAAACAATGAAAACAGACGCAGAGACAACCGGGGACTTGCTCAAATCACTAATAAACAAGGTTGGCAAGGGAGGAAGGGAAGGTAGCAGCAGATCGGAAGAACTGCTACCTAATCAAACCGCAAAAGAAGGGCGACTTGAAGCCTGGCAAGAACTTGCGAGGAATCATGCTCCTGTCCATACCCACACCAAGGAAAATATTAAGCCGCATCATACTGGAGAGACTAAACAATGCTTTCGACTCGAAATTGCAACCGGAACAGGCTGGATGCAGGAAGCAGAAATCATGTGCGAACCAAAATGCCATGTATCCGGATTTTCAACACTAATTCAGTCAAATCAGTGCTTCCATGTGTTGATTCAGAGACTCGGCGCGTTACAAAAGGCATCTCCAACAAACTACAGACATTCATCAACACCTGCCACCTAGGCTCGATACCGAAGATTAGATGGGAAGAAATAATAAGCAACAAGGAACTCTGGTCTGGCAACGAACCAACCAAGAACCTACTGCTCAACGAATATGCAGAAGGAAGTGGAGATGGATTGGGCATATACTGAGAAGGCCGACTGGGGACATCACGCATCAGGCAGGCACTCGAGTGGAATCCAGATGGGAAATGACGAGTAGGGCGTCGGTGTCGGGGGTGACATGGAGGAGATCGTGTGAGGGGGAAATGATAGCTTTTGGGCTGTCGTGGAGCCAGGTTGAAAAGATTTCAGAGAACAGAGTGTACTGGAGACGTGCTACTGAATCCCTATGTTCCATTAGGAACCCAAAGGACACAAAAACATATTCATAAATAATAACATCGAAATGTGGTGTTTCCTCTATATCCCGACGAGTAAATAAATTTATCCGCTGAAATGAGTAATAATGCTAGTAAAAGCACTTAGAGGACAATACTTATCTGTGTACAGTATTGATTGTCAAGAAGGGAAACTGAAACTTAATGGCGGATGCTTGTGTAAAAATTCGATTTCGCACATTAGATTATGATATAAGTTAGCTAATCTAATTTCTCAATTCTTCCCTTATTCATTCATGTGATCTGTTCATCTAATTACCAATTCTCATAAAGCTTGAATTTTATTCTACCTTTGGTATAAGACATGAGTATTGCAACTTTTCGCTTCGCTTTGCAACAGAGTAGTTTGCATAATAGAACGAAAATCCTGTTTATTTTACGAAATATGTTTAAACGTCATTTCTCTGCACTTGAAATGAAGGAACAGTTTAGCAATAAAGTTGGGAAAAAGTCAATGGTCACGATAATCAGATCACCGAAGAAAACAATCTCATTTTTGATAATAATGCGGTTAAAGGTTTACATATGTTTGTCTGCCTTTCCAAAAAAATCTACTTGCTTCAGGGGGTAGATAGCTTCTTAAGACTAAGTAGGAAACAAATATTAAAACGATTCTTCATACAACTTGAATAAGCCACAAGGGATTTTTGATTAATATTTACCTTATCCAGCAAACGTTCATTCCATGGTTGTACGAATTTCAAAGCAGAATTTGTGCTCCTAGTGTGATTTGATGCGACGTTCGGAAAAACCCTGTTTTGCTTTACTAAATATGGTTTATGGATATTTTTTTGTGTCCTTTGGGTTCCTAATGGAACATAGGGATTCAGTAGCACGTCTCCAGTACACTCTGTTCTCTGAAATCTTTTCAACCTGGCTCCACGACAGCCCAAAAGCTATCATTTCCCCCTCACACGATCTCCTCCATGTCACCCCCGACACCGACGCCCTACTCGTCATTTCCCATCTGGATTCCACTCGAGTGCCTGCCTGATGCGTGATGTCCCCAGTCGGCCTTCTCAGTATATGCCCAATCCATCTCCACTTCCTTCTGCATATTCGTTGAGCAGTAGGTTCTTGGTTGGTTCGTTGCCAGACCAGAGTTCCTTGTTGCTTATTATTTCTTCCCATCTAATCTTCGGTATCGAGCCTAGGTGGCAGGTGTTGATGAATGTCTGTAGTTTGTTGGAGATGCCTTTTGTAACGCGCCGAGTCTCTGAACCAACACATGGAAGCACTGACTTGACTGAATTAGTGTTGAAAATCCGGATGTTGTTCCACATGCTGAGTGGAGTCCAGTGCAGCAGATCTCCACACTGGTTTCAGGCTAATGAACGCCTGTCTTGCCTTTCCGATCCTGACTTTGACGTTCTCGTCTGTGCTGCCTTCAGTTGAAACAGTGCTACCTGGATAGGTGAAAGAGGCTACTTCCTCTAAGTTTCTCCCGTTGATGGTGATTGGAGCTTGTTATTGCTGTTGTTGTTGGTTGGGTGTCTTCATCACCTCTGTCTTCTCTACTTTCACCTGAAGGAAGTCCCGTCTTCCTTCGCTGCCCTGCCTCTTCTGTCAACATGTCAGTTTACGCCTGTAGATCTTCAGGTTTGTGTGACATCAGACATAAGTCATCGGCGGAATTCGAATCCGCTAGGATCATTTCCCCGGTCCAGAGTTTCCCCTCTTCTCGCTCCTCACTGTTTGTTGCATGACCCAGTCGACTACAATCAGGAATATCATGGGTGATATTAGACAGCCTTGTTTTACTCCTGTCTTCACTTCAAAGGCATCACTGAGCTTTCCATTGTCAATCACTTGGCATGTAGCATCACATAGTGTATAGCTGCTGTTGAATGAGGTTGATAAAGATTTGTGTAACTAAAAACGTAGTGTTGAGGCAACTGCCTGGCAAATCACTTCTCTGTCGACGCTGTCAAAGGGCTTTTCAAACTGGATGAAGTTGAGGTAGAGTTGAGTTGACTGCCATTCTATACTCTGTTCTATGATGGTGCGAAGCGTTGCATTTAGGTCCGCACATGATTTGTACTTCCTGAATCCAGCCAGCCAGCCAGCCTGTTCCGGTCGTAGTTTTGAATCCAGTGCATCCTTTAGTCTCTCCAGTATGATGCGGCTTAATATTTTCCTTGGTGTAAGTGTGGACAGGAGCGTGATTCCGCGCCAATTTTTGCAAAACATTTAATATTAACCTGTTTTGCACTGTTTTGTGGATCGAATTTGTTCTTAATATATGTTACGATGGACTTGTTATTAGATTACTCAGAAGTCATACGTGGCATCAAGCTACTAGGGAACATAGAAATGTGTTTTCCAAAGATGGCTTTCAGCTGCATTTCCTCCTATATTTCCTGAAATTTACTTTGCTTGAATTCACTTTTCTTAACTAAAATAAACGATGACAACAGTCTGCAATCGTTAACAGAAACCTTTATCAGAGACTGATTTTAAATAAGTTGCTGTAGAAAACTCGAAGTTTAACATTATTTCTGAAGATGATTAGTTCTGATAAAGTACCCCACCACCAGTAACTGAAAAGAATGTGTAGAGATAATGGTTGCATTTATAAATCTTGAAAGATTGCATGATCTGATCTTTTTAACTGTTCACAAAAACGTTTAGTGAGTAGGAAAGAAATCAGATATTGAACAGAATGTCGCAATACGTGAATATACGAGAAAACACTATAGTATACACATGACGAGGTGGTGAGTAGTTTAAAACGAGATTCAAAACGTTCTTTTCCTCGTTTCATCGATATCCAAAATCAGATATTTCCATGGACATTTTATATTACTCTGAATTTGATTAACTCAAAGTAAAATATAGGTGAAGCAGTAGTCGGTCGCGCAAATCTTAATTTATGCATAGTTTGTCTTTGATGTATATTAAATCCATAGTATGAAACTGCTCAAGTATTGTGAATTCGTAGATTCTCCCAAACAAACAGCAGTATCTGATGTAGCTGTGACTTGTCTGAATAGTGTCATTTTGCCCAGTAGCGTCTCTCATCAAAATGACATCGAGACTATAAAGATGATTTGTAGCTCAGAATTGCAATGTTAATTGTTTGTTGTCTGCTTAGTGAGACATGATACACAGAAAACTCAAAGCTCATTCTCATCCTGAGCTATAAATCTTCTCTAATACCTCAAAAACTCAACTTCAATACGCTTCCTAACACAGGAGAGCGAAAGAACCCTATTGGACGGAGTGCTTCCAACTGAGAACACGTTTCCTCATATATTACTTCACAAAATATCACACATTGCCAATGAGTGCTAATTATAGACCGTCTATCGACTGTCCCATTGGATGGAAGGCCGTTGAACGAAAGGACAGGTGCACCCAACAGACCCTAGAAATACGATAAAATAGTCAGTGCTCAACAAGAAGTACTGAGTATAATCCTAGGATGAAATACAATACAATAACGAAAGCCGAAGACCGAAAACGGAGAAAAAACCCTGATGAATAAAAATAAGAACAAGCCTGAAAGTTTGCAAGGAACCAAACATTTACCACAAGCAATGTTATTTCTTGTCATGTCGCTGATCCATGGAGTCTAAATGAAAAGCATACATGTCCAATTGGTTTTGCAAATAGGTTGGAAGGAAGAATACAAATCAACCTTGTAACCTCTTCAGCGATGTTTTGCCTATAGATGAAGTTGAATTCCCGTTTACCGAGTCAACGCGATCATGTGACTTGATTTTTTGTTTCAGCCATTACAGAACATGTTCTGAACCCTTAACTTGCAAAATCAAAAAGTCCTGTCTATGTATGTTTGATTACACGTACACCTAAACGCATAAACGCAGTTAGACATGATCCCATAGTTTAAATGCCATGGTAGCTTACATGAGTGAATAAATTTCATTTTCCCTATGCAGTTGAGTTTATTTGCATGGTATGTCATCCAGGTGGCTGCCTTAAATATATGTTCGGTTATCAGACTCTGTGAATCGCACATATATGGTAGCGTGATATAAACATCTCTTTTTAAAACTGACTAAACAATGAAACTTATTTTTTATGACTCTTCTATTACGAATAATATAATTCGGTGGATAATTGTTGTCTAGTAATACTCTTATAAGCTACTCTAGTTCTGTCTCTGAATTGCTATTTAAACTTATTCTTCGAATTCATTTCAACAGACCCTTGACAAGTACCTGGTTATGCTGATGCGGAAGGAAACTATGACAAAAATATTATTATTATTATTATTAGTCCCTTGGGTTCCTAGTGGAACATAGGGCTTCAGTAGCACGATGACAAAAATAGATACCGCTGTATTCAACTTCAGACTCTTGTTCCTATATCTCTAGACAATCAGGACGATTTGAAAGCTATTTTAGCGGATACTGTTCATCAGTTTCGCACAGATTGTTTTAAAAAAATTATTCTAACGTCAGAAAACACTACCAAGACACCAATGAAGTGAAGCACAACACTGATATCACTATTCTTATACCAGATTAAGGTTCAGTAGTTTATATGGGGGACAGAAATAAGTATAAAAATAAGATGTTATCCATTCTCGAATATGAAAAGAAATTTGCGTAGGGATGTCCCACAGAAACTGAATGCACTCCACATTCAAAGTAACAACCAACTAGGAAACTTCTCTCTGCGAATTAAACCGGTGAAAAAATCTTAGTTCAGTAAAACATATGGAATCCCAATTCTCAAACATTTGGGACTTTTCGAAAACCTACAAACCTAATAATCCTCTGCGTTCAGTTCTGTCAATGCACGGGTCTCAAACTGACAAGCCTGCTTAGTGGTTAAAGGAATAATTAGATCCCAATAAGAAATAGTTTTATTCTAAAGAATACTTTTAAACTAGTTGAATATATTCATGATAATAATTCCAAAAACAGAACTGTGTTTTCTCTTGACAAAAACTATTTATTTACTAATTTTCGTTTGGTATCGTTATGTCTCTATCAACAATATTTCATTGCTTATTCCGTTTTCTTATCTGAAGATTCTTTTATGTACCGGTAATGCTAATTTTGTTTTTGAGGCCAAACAATTCCAGCAGACAAAGAGTGTGGCCAGCACACTTGCAACTGGAGATTTTTTATTTGAACTGAAATGGGTACACAATAGCGTTCAAATAAGCAGGTTTACAATCAAGACTCAGTTTTCCGACCACTCTAACACTCTAGTGTAATTTCTACCTACCATATATATGGTGGCTTTAATACTATGCTAAAACTGCCTTAATCTTGACAGAAGTAACCAGAACATTCAGTTTTGTTTTAGATGATTGTCAGTAATCGGAGGGAAGCCCTGGACCCGCCATCTAACACCAGTCAATGTGTACTGTAGTGCTGAGCCTCCCGGCCTTGTGACCACATTACAGGACTGATTGACAGAATTTGATTAGACAGCATGAAATTATTTACTCGCTGGTGATAAGTCATTGTATATCTAAGTTTCTGATTCTGGTTCCAAACTGCACATGGATTTTATTTTGACTTGGTGACAAAAACGACGCAAGGTAATTATGTGTAAAATATCAGTACATCTGTTTGTCGATAAAAGTAATCTGTATCAGTGCACCCAGTTTTACTAGTACCAATACTACAAGGTCAATTAAAGTAACACAAAATAAATCACAGCTAATACTTTCACCACCGTAAATGTAGCTCAACCCGAATCAATACCATTGACGTTGAGGTGATTCTACTAACCAGATAGTGTACCTGTACTGATTATGAATGATAGATACTACGTTCATGGGCATTCTATGAAGCTCCACATTATTACGAAGGGATACTTTCAGAAACCTTTAGGTTTCTGAATATAGACACAAAGGACTTTGAGAGCTGTGGTTTTTCTAGACTTCTGAAAATAATGGTAGTTGAAGTATTACTTTAAACTAGTCCTCACTGTCAATGAAAAATCACTTCTTTTCTACATATCTTTCTTCCTTATGCAACATTCAACCTCTTTGGCCCACTAGGCTAATTATCTGTAGACTCTGTCATTATTAGCCTAGCTATGTTCATCATCACCGTCACCCGTCACAAAGTTCTTTGGAAAATGTACAGTTTCAGCTGATGCAACATTGTTTCAAACCCACTTCTTTTATCTCTTATTCTTTGAGTGAACAGAATTTAGTTATCTCTAACCACATGAATGCATCCGATTTAGGATAAGACGGTTCTGGAAATTTTGTTTTGCATAAATCCAGATTTAAAAGGAATACACTGACCTACTTTTGGTTAGGGTACGTTATTCAGATGAGATAAATAACAATGTGTCATAAATAATTAACCGTTTACACTAATAAGTTGTTATTCACAAACATTAATCAAACGTATCTCCTCGATTGTGACCTAAAAACAATATTAACTCAAAACTTAACAAGTTAACCTACATTTTCGGAAACAGTGACGCTGAACAACAGTTTAACACTGCTCAAGGAGAATTCTTTTTTTTCATGTCATATCTTAACATCAGTCTAGCCATTTATATAAACCCAAAGGGTTATAATTCGCGTTTTAGTAACGATTCACAAAATATGAAACCACTAAGTACCGTGGGTTTTTCTGTGACCTTCCGGGCATCACCAGTGGAATTAGACCCATTATTTAGTTGCATTGACTTCTGAAACAAACCGATTTGCCGTTGCACACCTTTTTATTTAAGTATGAGTACTATATTTGACGGATTTATTTATGCTAAGAAAAGCTCCTTTACGAAAATTAGAATATTTTCATTTCTACATAACACTATCTTTATTCTGCACATTAAACTGCGCTGATCGATTCCTGTCTTACACCAAACGAAAACACTTTCTTACCTAATTTCATCCTTAGACATTGAATTTTATACAGAAGCAAATGATGTCATGAATAATAGCAGTTCTGCTTAGAATAAATTAGATTATTTTGCTGGAAATGTAAGGGGGATAAATGCGTTTTCTCTTCATATTCTGCTGCTAAATGATCTCAAAGTTCATTACTGTTTTCGAGAATTATTCAGTTTCATTGAAATTGTAACCTAAAACTCTTCCCATTCTGGATCATTTCTTTCAGAAACTACTTTTGTTTCGAAGTATGTATTACAGCGCTTTTCTGTACTATTAGCCTTACTTGAAAGTACACAATTAGCCAAACGACTATGTTGATGTATACGAGCTTTGTTCATACGTCTTGCGACGAACTGAATTTTCTCTGCCGTTTTATTTGATACTGTTTTTAGTGAACAAAAACTTTTTCTCAGATTGTAGATAATGGTTACGATGTAATCTATCTACATTAGATTTCCTACTTGTTTCATGTATAATATAGCACTGTAAAGTATCTTCGAAGCATTTAGACGTTTAAATAAGTGTGAGATGCTAGTGTGGAAGAAGAAGCTGCATTAATTCAAAATTGGATGATCAACAGGTTTGCTCATGCAGAACTGATTTGAATATTTCAGTTGTTTTCATTCGCTGTAGGCCACAATTTCAAACTCTAGAATAATTCACAGATGAGTTTTCTGGAGGCTACATATAAGCCTAGTTAATGAATAACACCAATCATGAAATCAAGTTCCTTGGCTAACTGATTGTTGACAAAAATAGATTCAGTGTTCTTCAGCAGCTTTGAATTCCCTAAATGGGCAGTTCAACTGAACACCTGATAGAATAAATTCCACTGGCAATTACTAACTAACATTTACACTATTTATCATTCAGAGACGAATTTATGAAAATTAAGCCAAGTCAAAATTGAGATATGAAGGTTATGAAGTGAACTGACGAGACAAACCTACTTCCTATATTCTGGTTTTAGTGTCTACTAAATGCAGTATGAAAGCTTTTACCAGAAAAAGGTTTGCGTTTCTATTGTTTTCTGTTTCCTATGCCTAATAATACCAAACAAGTTACATCACACTCAGATACATATGTTATTATACCTTCCTATGTTTTTGATCATTTGATATGAGATTCAACTTTTAAAGTATTGAGTTGACCGTTTAAGGAGGCATATAAGATATCCAGTAAGTAAGCTGCAATTCAGTGTTTACAGCTGATTCAAACTGTACTTGAGTTTTATTTCCATCAAGTCTAATTACTTTCTGAATGCAATCAGCTGCATTTTAATCCAAAAATAATGTCCCGAGCCAGGGATAAACATGTATATGATATTTTATGGAAATATATAAGTAAAATGTAGCTGTTATGAGGAATTATCGGTAAGAAATTATGCAAAAATAATTATAATCAATTTCACCAAACACAGAGATAAAGTGTGATCGAGTTTATCTACCCAAATTTGTTCGAGGTATTTCAATTGCTTACATCACCCAGCAATAAATATGTTATATCCTAATTCTTTTGTTGCAAAGTAATCTAACATGTCTGTAAGCATATTTTCCCCCCAACATTTTCTACGTTCTTCTAGTTTCTTTGATCCCCTTAATTCAATAAGTTTTATTCTTAACGTTTAGTAATTCACGTTCCATCAAAGATTACTGAGGCATGTAAACATCAAAGGCAGTATACATGTTTTTGATCAGCATGTATTTGAATACCGATGGGAGGAATACTAACGGTTATATGACGCATTGTAGTTGGTATAACAGTTGCACAGTAAAACAAGAAGCTTCAATCCAGAAGAACGGATGTCATACACAGTACATACAAATATCTTAAGACAACCAATACTCCAGGACGGGGACCAAGTAGTATGCAGTAGACTAAAATACAAATAAAAAGCTTAGGATTTTGCTAAAAATCGAATAGGTCTCTATAAACCTAGTATTAAGAGAGAGAAAGTCTGCAGTATTAATTGCATAAATTTGACACTATGGCTGATTAAAATTTCCTTGTTAATACATCTGGTATAATTTGATCCCTTTCATTAATTCATTTTCAACTTAAATGAATCGTGCCACAAATAAGCGGGCATTTAAATGAGGATAGTAGATTAACTTCCTCATAGAAAATGTCGACAAAGAGCTAGAGTAAGCAGTTACATCAGGTTCTAATTGCAAAGCTAATGACGTTCAAAATCAACTTGCATATCAACAAAAACAATATCACACTCTCCTATTTCGCAAGAACTGATACTTTAGTTAGCTTACAGTTTTAGGATAAAGCAACATTATTGGATAACGAAACTGGAATAAGTCAGTGCAATGATTGTTATGTTATTGAGTGCATCTATGAACCAATCTGTCTGTCAGAAAAGTCTTTTAGTCCAACAGAGATGATAGATTGCAGTAACATTTACTGAAGCCTGTCAATCTATCTCATTTGGAAACAAGCTTCTAGATACGTTGCATGCTTACGCCACTGCGTGAAAACATAAAAGCATTCAGTGATTATGGTAATCTATTTCCCTACAATATTTTTCACTTTTGGTTTAACCAGTTACAAATTAATGCCATGGATCAGCTCAGAGTGCAACGTGAAGAAAAAACATTGAGAAAATAGATATGCTCGCCCACCTTGATTGATATATCTTGAACACTTTTTTACTTACAACATTACAACATGCTTCGAAGTCAAACTTCGGCTAGGAAGGAAAAGGTTGAATGAAGCCCCAGTACGAACAAAACAAAATAATAAACCAGTGCATAAGATTCACTTTCATCAGTCCCAGTTATATGGCCTAGTATGGTCTTCCCAGGTGACTTCTATATCTTTTTAGAAACAAATAATAAAAAACAGTCTGGAAGCGCAAAAAGTTCTACACTTTATCTTTCTTCTAAGCCTTGAGTTTCTCGTTTATCTTTGCCTAATTATTTCTTCCTGTTATCATTAGCTGTCTGCTCCATTCAGAAATTTTCAAATCCTCGATTCTCCATTTTTGCTAAAAAGTGTGACAATTTGACTAATCCTCTTTTGTGCATGGTGTTATATTTTTCAGCCAACAAGTCAGCCGTTAAATGGATGAAAAACTATGTCTTACGCAACTTATTTTCCACTGTTTATCCATTCATTTATGTAGAAGCTGTTTTTGTTGAGGTATTTTATTTCAAGAAATTTCCGACGAATAACCATGAAACCAGCTTAGTAAAGATTAGAGTTCATTCTCTTGCACGACATAACCCAACTATAAAATAATTTTCATCAGTTCACCTGAGTGTAAAAAGTGAAAGCAGTGGATAGTTACAAAGAAACTTTTCCCCCCTAATCCATGGGTGTCGAGCAGCACAATTGTCTCCCAGCAATTCAACTATGTGGTAGGTATTAGGATTTAATTTCTATGAAGTTCATTTGTACATAATTAGATCTGTTCTTCTGCGTTCCTTGTCGTGCGGATTGGTTTATTATTAACTGAATAAGTAGGATTGCCATAGGGGAATAATTTTTTCCAATGTTATAAATATTGTATTTTTAATCAATCACTGCTTATTATTCACCCTGGTGGCCGATAAAACCATTGATTTTCATCGTCTTCCTTATCTTTACATCAGTGCTGAATGATCTGGGGTATGAAACGAGTTGATACATTACAATGACTCTATTCTAAGTCATAAAATAAGGTTGCACGTACATTTCTGTACTCTTGAACTAATAATTTCAAGATTCACATAAGCATCTTTTGAGATACATTGATCAACAATGAACCCAACTTAGCAAACCGATTTTTGAAGGAAAACTAAAAGTGAATGACACTAGGAAATAAATTTTAAGGACATTTTGAAGTTGGTAATGTTTGGCTGTGTACTTTTACAATTGGTGTCAATAGCCTTGACTAACGAAAAACAAAGTAAAACATAATATACTGAAGATTCAAAATAAACCGCATTGGCAGGCAGATAAAACTCCCAATCATAAAGTCCATTCATTTTATCTCAAGCAGCCTGTTTATCTGAGTCTTGCTTATCTTCTCTACTCCTAATAAATACATTAATGTAAACATTTGGTGTTTCAAAGAAATTTAGTCTTTGGCTGAAAAGGTGGAACCATACAATGATGACTTATGAAATACAAGAACATTCTGGATTATGACATTAATTGAAGAGTTACCGACATTTTAGAGCTGACAACTTAACACTAAACATAAATTTGAAAATTAGAGACATTCTTATGGTTTTCACAACAAAATACTGCATGTAATTCGGGAACTCTGTAAACACAACTTACAAGGCCCGTGTATATGTCAACGAAAGTACATTTTTGTGCACACTGAAATAATGTCGATTTTATTCTCGAAATAATTTCAAAGCCATTTACACCAATTTAGAAATGTATTTGTAAAAGTTTTACCAACAAGTGACGAAAGTTGAATCTATCACTTAAATAAGTTACAAAATCCCCGACAAAATTGTTTATAAACAACTAAGCACAACCTAAAGATCAAACCAAAATATTTAAGTGTGGATAGTTGAACTAAAATTGTGTTCAGCTTAAATTCGCCCTCCCAAAATGCTCAACCCCTCAAGACAGTTCCAACAGCAGAGGAGGTAACCAGTGGTAAAAGGCCAAAAAATATAAATTCCTCATGTCCTCCAAATTTAATCTGGTAATTTTCACACATATCAGCAATTTTCTGTTAGTACTGTCCTGAGTCTTCTCTAGAGAAAAATTTCCGTTTTTTCTTCCACAGCCTTAGATAGTTATATGCTTGACTTTAATTATAATTACAGAACATTAGTAAACGTCAAATTACTAGAATAATAAGGATGCATAAACTCAACTGACGAAATATTTTTACATTTCATACAATTGGTTCCGTTCAAAAATTCTGGCAAAGCAAGAATAAACTTTGAGGAAAACGATGAATTCATTCAGCCTAAAAAAGCTAAGAATAGAGAAGCTAAATTGACCCAGACGTCCCACTATTGAAGTCCCACTGGATGCAGTTCACGAGGCTCAGACCACCAGTGCGTTTTAAATAAGTGACAAACAAAGCAATACTGATTTATTGAGATTTATAGAAGTATTTGCTGTCAGAAGAATAAAACTGAACAGGGGCATCCAAAGAATGATAGTTGTTAGCAATTAAATTTTACGGTAGCCATAGATTCCTTTTGTCACTCACTATAAGCCATTGAAAGAAATTTCGCGTTTTTGCATTTTCATCCTCTTTTATAACCAATTTTACAACCAATTCCTATTTTTGTTCGAGGTTTATAGCTATTGTTTACTTTAAAGTAGCATTCATCATGGACTGACATCAATTAAATTTTAGATCTTATAGGTTTCTAACAATTAGGTTCATCCATATCATCCAAATTCATACTAGACATCATTACCAGTTTGAAACAGACTCCTCCTTACAATTTGCACATCCATTTAGATGGGATTTCATCACAAAAGATGGCTAACATTTTACTTTTGTAATCAAAACTGCTCATAGCGACCGCGCCTGATCCCTTACCGGGTTTCAGCATAACAATTTCAGAGTTACCTACTAATTCTTTCAGTGATTTAAAATATACATGTCTTAAGATGTTTTTCTATCTTGGACCAGTATTATGAAACTGATGAGCGATATCTACTAATTTAGCTCTTAGTTCATTCTGATTGTCTAGAGGAGTTAGAAAGAGTGACACCAGTTGGTCAAACAAACCTTCCAATTAGGCATCATTCTAAATCACAATTTCTTGTTCGAGGGAGAGAAACAGATAAGTTATCGTATGCTGAGTTCGTCACATACTTACCTGAATCAACTTGGAAAGTCACATGTGAACACATTATGTAGAACTTTCATAAAAAAGTAAAGTTTTGTGGTAGGAAACTGAATGAAGGTTAAATGCGGAGACAATATTATAGGCTAAAATAACAACAGAGATCGAAAAAGCAAAAACTGAGTAGGAACCTAACCTTGAGACCAAAGCAAAGTTTATCAGGAAAGTACCATCAATATGACAAATTATTTTTTCATTGTATAAAAAAGACTTAGATGTCCTAATGGTTAATACGTGCACAAACTGCAAAATACATCCCTAACAGGTTTCATAGTTGGGCGTAAATGACGTATGCTCATCCAACTTAAGCCTTGTTTGAATAATATGTTAAGCAATTTAGGAGTGACTTTAAAGACCACTCTAGCTGACACTAAAATAACCAATTATGAAAATCTTTTCCAGCCGAAAGTAAGAAACCTAAATGCTTATTTCGAACCGTGCTAGGGTAGTTTTTAAAGTCCCTCTGATTTAGGAGGGGTGACTTTCATGGCCACCCTGGAAACTGCTATAGTAGCTAATCAAATTTCGGCACTCCGGCTAGAAAATTAGTTTTTCGTAAAATATAGAAGCCAAATAGGCTATCTCAGTTGTTAAGATGGCCTTTAAAGTAGCTCTTTAGGAGCACGGATGTTTGTCTGCAACATCGGTCAGGTAGAAGCTCTACTTGTTTTTAAAGACACTTGAAAATATATTCTGTGGGCTTTATTTTTAATGACTAATGAACCATCCCTATATATGTTAGACCATGTATACATTCAAATTGATGAATAGAGTAGAATGTGACTTCATCTTTGACTTTTGAAAACTGAATTTTGATAGCCTTTTCCGTTAGATGAAATGCTTAACATTCAACTAAGGAAAAAACTAATCGTAGTTATGATATAGAGAAAGTACCTAGTCCATTGTATGCCAGTTTACAATTTAGTCAACCTTATCTACAAAGGTGTAGTTATAGTTAATAGCTTTTTTCAAGTATTGCTTAATGCAAATAAAAATATACAGATGCATGATAGTAAATTTTCAAGCGTAAGTGCGAAACACCTAGTCTGGACATCGGTGCTGTTCGTAGTACCGGAAAAAGTTTTGTTAAGCCGGAGCAGTTTTCTAACATTAGTAACATTAAAAATTCAAAGACATCAGATTCATTTGCGTGTGACAATCTATACGTATTTTTAAAAAAACAATATTGATTTCAGGTCGAAATTGTATTGACATGTATTGGAATGTTTTGACATCAGCCGGAGGAACATGGAAAAGTGGAAGCACTAGACAGCTGTTTCGTCCCAGTATGGGACTCCTCAGCAGTGCCTACCCATGACGTTGATACAGATTGAACCTATGACCTTCAGGTTCCACGGTTAGCACGTTACCACTGAGCCACTGGGTCGGAATTCAATGATCAATATTTCCTACTTTTGTCAGTTCACGACATAGTGCGACCTTCTCCAACTGATGTCAGTGCATGATAAATCCCAAAGTGAAATCAATTAATAAACCTCCACAAACCTCCAGATTAAACAAGTGAAAATTGTTTAGGAAAGTAAGCATTTTCTAAGGGTAAAATGTATTAATGGAGATTGGAAGGTAAATATTTTCTTACTGCTGGTAAATTTTTGACAAGCCCATTGTAAGCCATGTAAGATAATTCCGCATCAGACTTTATACTACACTTTGCACTTTACTCAGTTTATTTCATCTAGCGAAATATACTTCTATCAAGCGGATCCACTAATTTATACAACATGACTTTAAATTTTATAACAAAAATATCACTGGAAATTTCCAGTTTGCACTCGTAGAACTGCAATAATGCCTGTGGCAATAGTTTTTCACAAGTATACATTGGTTGCGCTTATTTTCTTTCAGAAAACATGTTCTGCATCTGTAAGGCTTGTGATTGTCATTCCAATATTCTGTGGAATAAAATATGTCGAAAAGGTTGCTTTCATTCCTCTTTGTTTAATCTTTTTTAATCATCCACACACTTAATCACAAACAAAAACCAAAATAACTTCAGCACAATCAAATTAGACAAGGAAACTACTGAGCTATACATATATCATTAAGTCAAACCTAAGTTCTTACTGCAACTGACGAAACAGTATCCCCCTTTAAAGAGCGTAACTTGCATGATTTTTTCCAGGTGGCTTGGTCAAGATGTCGTTGCTTCTAAAACAGGATTTATGCTGACTTTATTGTAGAAGCAAAATCATCACTCCACTGAATTCTACTAATAATCTGTGAGATCATAGATCCTAAACCTACTCTTCATTCTGGCAAAAACGACTCCCTGTAGTAAGGTTGTGTAATGACTCATCAAAAATTTTTACTCTGAGCTGATGTGCTGAACTAAAGGATAATCTGATCAGGCATGATTTAAATTTGGTAGTTTGGCTGTGTCTCTCAAACACGAATTGATCAAAATCGAGCTTTGGGGTAATTTTTTACAGAGATGAAAGACGACATACCCACGAGCTTGAAGATGAAGAGATTAGTGAAGTTGCATGCAGATACTCACAAGGTGCGTGTATTGTACTCACATTAATAAGTGTAAACAATCGACAACAGTTACAAACGGCTTAATAAGTAGGCGAAATAAAATAAGTAAAAAATGGATGGAGAAAAAACGACAACTTAATTAGAGTTACAGATGGGAGAACGAAAAAGAGACAGTGAATATCAGTAACCGTGAAAAATTATGAACAAGAAGAGTGACCATCTTCGTCTGTTGTTCAAAGTTTGGAAGGAAGTGATGTGAGGATTTGTTTCCTTTATCTGTCAAACCTTAAAGAAAAGACGGGAATTTTCAAACAAGCAGCATGCCATGGGTGGTATCTAACTAACTGTAGACATTTAACAAGTAGTAATTAAAAGATATTTATGATATCCTAAAATAAGCTCTATTGTTCGCACTACAGAGATATTTTCATGAAACAACTGAAATATAATACACGTTTAAAAACCAATATATAAAATCCCTCCATGTGAATCATACTTCAACACTAACCAAAGAAGATGTGCTCAGATTTACGGACATCATGCAGAAATTTGAATTGTTGTAATTGGAAGCTAAAGATACTTCATTCAATTCACTTCTTTCACGACTTGTATATAAATATTATGTCGACGCCTGTATGTTGACTGGTTTGGAAACAAATGCTTTTATCATTGTACTATTCATTTTCTGTTCACTGATATCCTCATCCCCATCAGGATTTCGACACAACAGTTAGATAATTTGTCCTCAGTTCCACTGATCACCACAACCAGGTAAATTACAACACGATGAATAATCACCCAACAGCGAAGATCCGCCAACTTGCCAACAGGGGTCGATCAATTGAGTCCAGCATAGCAACAAGAAATTACAAATATTAATAAATAATCAAAATACACTTTTTAAAAGCTGATGGGTTTCAACAAGCAGTCCCATAAAAATCGCAGTGTTTAATGGTGTTAACATTACCCAACAATTTGCAGAGATGGCAGAGTATAAGCAATAGGTGAACATTAAGCCATATAAATAAATGACCTGTCCAACTAAATATCCAAGAAAAGAATGTAATAAAAGATGCAAAAAATAGAAGTTCAGAAGCGGAAGAGTACCATTCAGTGTGATATGAGATTCGGGTAAGAGTTCTTAAATTTCCAACCCTGTAGAACAACTTGACAGTAATTTATAAAACAGCATCAAGTAGACTAATACCTCATAGATTTAAAAAAGTCAGTTGTTATATTTGTTTGTTTGATTTATAATTTACAGTGATATAGTATTATTTACTTGGTGATGTTTCGAGCACAA
This sequence comes from Heterobilharzia americana, assembly GCA_944470555.2. NCBI lineage: Eukaryota > Metazoa > Platyhelminthes > Trematoda > Strigeidida > Schistosomatidae > Heterobilharzia > Heterobilharzia americana. Next base: position 58,009,777 of record OX104134.1, read on the forward strand.
ATATTTCTCATAATGATATCAACGTAATCATACTGCTTTCGATATTTGTTGTTTATAGTCAAATCAATGTACTTGAGCTCACAGTCAGTGCATGGGATTTGGTAGATTAGATTATTTTGCTCAACTGAATCCATAGGATTTTTAGACCGGCAAAGCTTAGCTATGAGTTTGCAGGTTTGTAGGTAGGAAAACATAAAAAACAAAATGATAACAGTAATACCAATATAAATAATGACGAAAAGTTCAAAGCCTCTATTGTGTTACCATATAAGGAATGAACATCAGAAACTTTACGTAGGATTCTCAACAAGGCTGGAATTAGGGTGCCATTTAAAACAGCAAACTCACTCAGAGACAAGCCGTGTTAGCTTGAGGATCCTATAGATCCAGTTAAGTAAAATAATGTAATCTATCAAATTCCATGCACGCACTGTGACGTCAAGTACATGGGTCAAACTAGTTGATCAGTGTCAGTTGGATTAATGGAAAACAATTATTTAGCTAAACAAAGAACAACGAATCACATTCAGATCAATATTCTAGAAGAAAACTCAGCTATTACGATACATGTATTGACGAACAGCCACAAAATAGGGTGCGATAAAACCACTTTACTTAAGTCCAATATAATTAGGTGGAGAGAGGGATTGATTATTGGATTTTTGTTAATCGAACCTATATCCGACGCACGTAAAAGGAATGACGCAACACCTAAACCAAAGATATAGGAAATGTTACTAAACAAAAGAATAAGAGGTGATAGGACTATAAAAATTAGATGTCAAAAACAGTGTGATTACATTGATATGATTATGAGTGATAATTTATGCTCCAAAACGTCATCAAGTAAATAATACTGTATCACTGTGCGCTATACATCAGATGAACGAATCTAATACAGAATTACATTCTACCACAGTGCCCACGTTTTACAGTTGTTTTAAAAAGTCAGTTATATTTTGCAGTAGATCATTTGTGGGTCATAAATGGCAGTAGCAATTTAACCCAACAGTTGTATTTCACTCAGTTTCTAAGTTGGTAAAACGAAGTGTATCATATTTTTGTGTTTTTCTCTAATAAATAAGAATGGATTGGAAAAAAGAAAAGCCAGGTTAACCCTCCAAATCAGTTCTGCATTTCACAAACCCTTGCCTACCTTCTGACACTAAAACTATTAAATCGACAGAAAGCTACTTCATTCGTATTTGTCGAAACAATGTAATCAACTATTCAGCATAACAGATAACCAGCCTAGGGATATTTCTTTGCTATGGGAGTTTTTCAGCTAGGTTAAAAAAATTTCAAACTCTTCTCACTCATTATTTTCTAAAGTAATCTTCATGAATTTTTCACCAATGGATGTATTTTCTCGGCAGTGTTGGAACTAACATATCAAATCATGCAGAAACAAACGCATATTCATATCTGGATAGGAAGACTGAATTATTGGTAATGTCACTAGATTTCAAATTTATTGTCAGTATACCAACATGAGATTTTCAGCAATTTACAATTGATATTTAGGAATCACGTCTTGATCCAGCGGCTTTACCAGAAGTGCTAGTGGGAACATAACTTTAGTCATCAACAGTAAGAACCAATTTAAGGTAAATCAAATAAGGAGCATCAGGTACTCCTTTCGATCCTCACGTTTTCACAGTAACAGTCCCCAATCATTGAAAATAAGTAGTGGAATTGGGGATAAATAGGAGCTAAGATGATAAAACTTTTGCAGAACATACCAAAGTTCGAAATTTTTATACAAGTTTGCAAGCTTCAGCAAAGATAAGGATGCGGCATCAATCAAACTACAACATCTTTTCAGTATCTTTAACTCTGGATTTTAGCATAACGTCCACATCGGTAGATCAATCAGGTCTTATTGTTAAAATCCTTCACTTGAGAATATTTGCAATACCTGGCACGATGCTTATTCTTTCGAGGAAATTCGGTTTCATTTTCAATTAGATTAGGTCAAAAAATTTTTCAGGACAAAAATTCTGGTAAACAAAATCATAAATTACTCCGCTCATTTCCATAACTTATTTATCAACAAAGAAGCAGAATTTAGAAGAGAAGAAACTGATAATGAACTCAACAATATGCATAATCTTTATTTTCAGCTTATTGACACAGTCATTCGAAACAAAATAATACACTTAATCCTGTGTATACTATAATCGCTATAGAAATATTTGTTTATTACAAATAAGAGTAAGTGTTGATTAAGTAGATGCAGACAAATTTTGTTTATTCAAGTAATTTTGTGTATGCTAGTTAGTACTGCTAAGGTGGTATTTTAACTCCCCTAAACTCAACTTGAAAATAAAGCTGTAAAGAACACACTGAAGAAATTTAATGTTATTCAGCTTAAGAGCAGTTTTTAATTAGCATAGTAAAAGAATAAATTCAAGCAAAGAAGGAAGATTTGCTTCCACTTGTTTGAAAAAAATATCTTTAGAACTTCCTATTTTCTCTTCTTCTTTCTTAATGTATGAGTCGGGTAAAAGATTATATGGATTAGCCTCTGTTTAAAGGATTTATGTGAACTATCTACCTTTTTCCTTAAGAAATTCAGAGGTGAAGGTTACCCGTACAGTTTATTGTGTGCTGTATTACACCATTTTGGCGTCAATAATAAACCCGATATAACAATTGTGTCATTTATTGTAAGCCAGAAGATAAAATATTGGTCAACACGAACAGCTGAAAACCATTCACAATGGTTTAAATCATTGATTACCATGATGGATTAAGTATACCGAAATAACTGTGGACAACAGATAGCGTTCGAAACGTTTCTCAAAAGTAATACTGTTGCACTGAGTACTACATCTCACAAATTAACTAAAATAGAATTAAATTCCACTACAAAGCCCAAGATTTACTCGAATAATAAGTATTCTGGTTGCAACGTTTACATAACTTTAGTATGATTGTCTGATGTTACCATATTCCAAAATTAATGTTTAAATATTTATTTCCATAGTTAGCTTTGTGTTCTTGGAACAGTTACCAATCCTGATTGTTCTCCATTGCGATTCAAAATCCTAATTGAAAAACTGCCTGCTATTAAATTTTTCAAGTAAATTATATAAAATGCGGCGCTTTTTTCACAAATAAGAGTATAACCCCGTTTTTTCGGAATTCGGAAGTAATATTGAACAAATGACAATTTCAAGATGTTGCTTCTAGCTTGAAATTAATCACATCTCGATTCACAAGAATGCGGGAAAACTTGAATTGCTTTAAGTAGTTTGTGGTTCTGGAATGCATACACGGTTGATTTCTGCAAAACGTTTATTTAGAAAGCGAGATAGATAGCTAAGAAACGTGGAGCTGCTTCACAGTCTGTATGCATTTTGTGAAATTTCAATGAGTATTTTAAATCTAATTAGTTAGTCTTCCTAACACTTATGTAGTTAAAGCAATCAATTTATGAACAATGATAGCTACAGCCTGAGGCAAATTTACTAAATAATATAGTTCTTCCCTCACCATATGTTTTATTTTAAAAATTCATCCTGCTATTCAGACTTCCTCACAAAACCGTATCCATAACAGGCCTACAGCAGTGGTAGGTAATAAGTGAACACTGTTATAGTGTCCTAACCTGGGATAGATCTTCTTTTTAGTGCTTTCTGAGTTTATTTAGGTATGTAGATAGTGTGGATAGGTGGCAAAGAACTAAGAAGCAGTAGGTACTTGCTAGCACAGTTATATTTCTGTGCGAGTCTAACTGCTACTTAGACTTCAGTGATAAATCTACGAACTCAGACACAGGGATTTTATCAATATATTATGATGGTAAGTTGATACAGTCAGATTGTTACAATAGTGAAATGTTTCTGTTACTCATGCACTCCATCCTACGCATTGCAGCTGACTGCTCAAAGTCTTTTATTTATTTCGAAAGCGAGTTATTGAAGCATGAAGGTACTTGTATTGGTTTAAAGCCAACAGCAGCTTAGCTTCAGAAATGTATGTGCAAGTAATTTCTAAAGCAACCTCAACAGCATGAATGATAGCATCCATCGAATAAATTTTACATCTATCTTTCCTTCATAAACTAGAAATTCCTACTTTAAACCTGGTGCATAGTAGACATTTTCTCAGTTCGATACGCTTTCCATCTGACTTTTAAAGAATGATATCTAAACATTTTGTCTTCTCATTTATTCATGTATAGAAAGAAACGACGGAAAAAGTCTCTGGCTGAGGATGAGGATGTTGCTGGTTCAGCGATCTATTTACTGTGACATGTCGTCAGAGTTTCATCACGAAGCTTGGTGATATCCTGAGCACTAAATTCATAAAAATTCAAAACATATTCAGATGTTATATGAATGCTTAGGCATTGCTTTTCTTAGTCTTAGGTGTTTTCCGACTGTATGCAGAGAATGAAATTTTTGTCACACCTTGATCTCCCTACTCTTACATTTCATTCAGTCACACTGGTACAGAATCTTTGTTAGAGTGGAATTGTGGTGTTTTTTTCATTATCATGCTGTGCTCCATTATTGATTTGTTTGATGATGAATATTCTATGACAATTAACCGAAGCCTGGAAAACACCGAAGAACCACCAGAGATGACGTACTTTCTCTGCATTAGTATTAAGAAACTCAGGATTCCTCAGATACTCTATGTAAGCAGGCACCTTTTGCTTAAAACATGCAGCATAGTGTTTTTGAAAGTGACCTTAGATGCACATTTAATCTTAATGACAAACAACTTACCTGAATATATTTCCTACCACTACTAGAGATTTCAGCATAAATAACACCAAATAAAACAGTATTAACCAGATAATACCTGTGGTTTTCCCACCTGTTTTAAGAAATAAAATAAGATTTTGAGTTTTAGCTCTTTCGATAAACAGCTTTAGGTTTTGTCAGCTACCTGAAAAAGACTTTGAACCGGTTGATGTACTGAGTTGCTAGCTTGTTAAATTCAGTCCAACCATACGATGAATTATATTTCATATCTGGGGGTAAAGAAAAGCTAGTTCCTTTGATTACGAATGTTCACTGAATTTATTCCTGTGGTAATGCATCCGTGTTACTGCTCAAAATAAGTCCCTGCGATTAATACTAGCAAGCAATATGTACTTTATTCTCAGTACTGGATAGCTTTCTACATAACTAATCTTACCAAGTCTATCGTTATTCATTTATTTCGTCTTTCTGCAGACAGTTGACGAAATCAACTGAGCCAATAAAACGCTGTCATTTTTTAACAGACACAATAAGCACCTTTGAGCTACTGCTTCAATGCAAAATTATATACATCGTTTGTTGAAATAACTACCCATAACTGACTATTACCTTCTGGAGATGAAATAGTTGGTTTGGTTCACAAAGACAAGCTTCCAGTTAAAAACAAGTGCCAAAAATCGAAGTATTAATTTGCAACGAATCTAATTTAGTAACGACACATGTGAAACTTTCTTCTCCTTATGTCTCAGTTATTTCAAAAGATGATCAGTCAAGTGCGCGAACATAACGGTCTCCGTACAGTCTGTTTACTTGCTACCATGAACACACTTAAACTGACACACAAGTGAACAGTATGCAGGTAAGGAGTTCTAGTGAAACAAATCATTTCAATTTTATCATACTTCTTGCTTGTTTTAAAGCACTCATCTATGGAAATGTACAGGTAATAAGCATGAATATATTTATTCTGTTACCGAATTTTCGCTGAATCCAAAATAAACGTTTAGTCTGCATGCATTTCTACCTTGAAATAAACTGCTTAGTTGCCTCCATGAAAATTATCCTATTTCGTGTGAGATAAACTGTTTAAGAAAGGTTTCACCGAAATGTATTGCAGCACTTCTTAAAAGCAGATTCGGTATTAACCTGTAATAACTCAGAAACACAATAAAAGGCAAACTATTTTCAGTCAAAGAATATTCAAGCAGAAATTATCTTGAATACAATTACCTACACTTTGCTACTCAGTACAACTTGATTACTGCATTAGGGAACGAGCATTAACCGATCTAGTTGAAGTAAAAACTTGTTCATAAATCATTATCCAAGAAAGTGGACTGAATCAATTAAAAGCCCAAAAATTCTAAAATTTTTGACATAATCAAGTGGTAAACAGAAGACAGTCAATTAATTCTCCGGATTTGAATCTCAAAGTTGTCTTTCATCCAAAAAAGACTTATCAGGGACTCTTTTTATTTCTAAGAAAGGTATCCAAGTTATAATTAACACTTTTGGAAGATTAAGAGTCAGCTACGACAGTTTTTCTCAGGCTATGGACCAATCGCTTCTTAACCATTTTGTACATTATCATAAAAAGAGTCTAATACCAATCCAAAACGTGAGTCGACTACTGCGCATCAATTTACAGCATAAAATGATGAAATAACGAGAATCATTTGGAGTTTATACAATTTTAGAAAAAGTTTGAGTTGATTTCAAATCAATAATGGCAGTTCATTTTGATATCAAGTTAATTACATTACTGTTCTGTTTGTAGGTAATAGCATGGTTATTATTGAACTTATTGTAATTTAATTTGCATGAAATAAGGTCTTGGGGCAAGAATAAAAGGGCAATACATCTGCTGCGCAGTTAGGTAATGAGATCATCAACAATATTATTTCCAAATTATTCATTTCGGAACTTTGGTCATCATTATTCAAAAAGTGAACCTTTACTAAGCACCTTAAAGTTAATGTCATATTTATTTGAAGTGCATATTCAGGTTATTGTATGCTAGTCTTATTGAATCAAAGAATATTTCCGTTCATAAATCATTTACTTAGTAAACCAATTTGTAGCAACCAGGATTCTGAGCATCTTTCTATAATTTGGTTGGTTGTGGCCAGCAGAAAAATCCAGGATGCGCGTTTCTTCCTATTAGGGACTCGCCGGCTGGATGTACCTGCACCTTAGTGATATGATTCCCTCTGAGACTCGAACCTAGTACCCGGCGCTTTAGACACCAGGGCGTTATCCACTATACCACGGAGGAACGATAGCCATTTCTTGTACAACAGGTAGCAGTTATTACTATTTATTGACATACTCCGTTGCTTTGTTGGATCGAATTGGTCCTCTTGGACTCTTCTGCTGGCCACAACCAACGAAATAAGCATAACTGACATTCAGGCAATATCGAGGAATCCGCAAAGGAGCCCATATGCCTATGGAGGTCAGACAATTTGATCCCAGAAAATAACGGAGAATAAAAAGTATGTCAATAAATGGTAATAATCTTTTTATCTCTTTAGTAATCGCAAAATATTATTCTATACATTGAGATCGATTCCTGTACGTTGAGATTAGGAATAAACAATTTGATAGTAGAACCTCAAAAAAGAGGAGTATCTCACTTAACCAGTCACACTGTATTTACTGATGTCTATTTTCCCGTCTGGTTAACTAGTTACTAGCCGGTCCTAAGCCGGATAAACAAAAAAGATTGGACATACGACTAGCTACCCTACCCCGTAAAACAAATCCGACAGCTAAAGAAACTTCAAAGAACAAACGATATTTAAAAAATAAAAACAAAATTATTCCCCGCTGGATTCGGATAGGCGAAAGGATGCCAGTTGGTGAAAGCCCTCGGGAAGCCAAGTGGCTAATGTGTCTTCTCTCAATGAAAGCGAAAGTAAACGTGGGGACAGCTTGAACCTAGCTGGCAAGTCTGCCCAGATTGCAATGGAGATGAGAAGGTACCACATCGAAGTGCTTGGAATCTGCGAAAGCAGATGGAATGGAAGTGGACTCTCCAAACTATCAACTGGAGAATCAATAATCTACTCCAATATTATCACCCAGACGACAACCACGACCACACTGAGTTTCGGAATGGCTATCATGATGTCCCCAACAGCACCGAAGGCACTCTCTCATGCAGTGGGAACCGATCTCCTCCAGGATCATGACAGCAAGATTCAACTTAAAAGGGAGGAAGGTCACAATCATACAAAACTTCACTACGCACCTACAAATAATGCAGATGAAGAGAAGAGGGAGGAATTTTACAGACAACTGCAATCAGTAATGGACAAGACACTACTCCAGTTGGTTACGTCCAAATTCTAATGGGTGGGTGACATGAATGCCAAACTGGGAGCGGAAAACACAGGAAGAGAACTAACCATGGATCGAGAAGCGCTAGGTGAAATGAATGAGAATGGGAAATTGTTTGCAGAATTCTGTGCATTCAACTATTTGGTGATTGGAGGCACTGTGTTCAAGCACAAGGATGTCCACAAAACGACATACATTTCACCAGACACTAGGACACACTAAAAATCAGATCGACTCCATCTCAATGTGAAGAAAGTGGAAACGCAGCCTACTCGACACAAGGTCAAGAAGAGGAGCAGATGTAGGCTGAGAACAATCACCATCTAGTGCAAGGAACCCATCTTCCAAATCAAGTTGGAAACCTTCAAAGAAGCTGGTGATAAACCACAGTTCAAGTTCAACACCAAGAACAGAAACTGAACTGAAGGACAAAACTACAAAGCACATCTTCACGTCAGTCATCAGGAAAAATGGAAGACGTTAAGCAACACCCCGAAGAAACCTGCGTGGAAGAACACTAGAAATCTTTGAAAGCTGTGTGGGAAGGAACCTACACAACCGTATTAGGAAAGAAGAAGAAACAACACATGGGATGGATCTTGACGGACACATGGAAGCTGATAGAGGAGAGACAGGATGATGGTGAAGCAGAAGATGAACCAGTGCAGTGCAGTGCAGGATGAACGGCGAAAAGAGGAGCTGAACACAACCTATAAAACACTACACTGTACAAAGAAGTCAAGAAGAGTGCGCATAAAGACAAAAGACACTTCTACCACACACTGGCAAGTGAAGCAGAACAGGCAGCAGGTGAGACAGACGGAAACCTGACAACATTATATCAAATAACCAGGTTTCTATCTGGTGAAGAGGACCTAGTTTCCGTTGAAGAGTAGAAACCAAGGAAACGATGGGCTGACCACTTCAAAAAACTCTTGAATCGACCACCACCTATACTTCGTCTAGAAATACCACCTGCAGCAGCAGAACTACAAACGACACAAATCCTCCAATAAAAGTCGAAGTCCTCAATGCCATAATGCTACTGAAATGCGGAAAAGCAGCAGCGCCAGATGGAATCCCGCCAGAAGCGCTGATGGCAGATGCAGAGGTAACAGCAGCGGACATGTTCACACCACTATTACAGAAGGTCCGGAAGGAAGGGGAGTACCTGCGGGTTGATTAGAAGAAGAGCCATCTTGTCAAACTCCCGAAAAAAGGTGACCTAAGTCTTTGCCAAGAACTGCGCGGAATCACGCTCCTGTCCACACTTACACCAAGGAAAATATTAAGCCGCATCATACTGGAGAGACTAAAGGATGCACTGGATTCAAAACTACGACCGGAACAGGCTGGCTGGCTGGCTGGATTCAGGAAGTACAAATCATGTGCGGACCTAAATGCAACGCTTCGCACCATCATAGAACAGAGTATAGAATGGCAGTCAACTCAACTCTACCTCAACTTCATCCAGTTTGAAAAGCCCTTCGACAGCGTCGACAGAGAAGTGATTTGCCAGGCAGTTGCCTCAACACTACGTTTTTAGTTACACAAATCTTTATCAACCTCATTCAACAGCAGCTATACACTATGTGATGCTACATGCCAAGTGATTGACAATGGAAAGCTCAGTGATGCCTTTGAAGTGAAGACAGGAGTAAAACAAGGCTGTCTAATATCACCCATGATATTCCTGATTGTAGTCGACTGGGTCATGCAACAAACAGTGAGGAGCGAGAAGAGGGGAAACTCTGGACCGGGGAAATGATCCTAGCGGATTCGAATTCCGCCGATGACTTATGTCTGATGTCACACAAACCTGAAGATCTACAGGCGTAAACTGACATGTTGACAGAAGAGGCAGGGCAGCGAAGGAAGACGGGACTTCCTTCAGGTGAAAGTAGAGAAGACAGAGGTGATGAAGACACCCAACCAACAACAACAGCAATAACAAGCTCCAATCACCATCAACGGGAGAAACTTAGAGGAAGTAGCCTCTTTCACCTATCCAGGTAGCACTGTTTCAACTGAAGGCAGCACAGACGAGAACGTCAAAGTCAGGATCGGAAAGGCAAGACAGGCGTTCATTAGCCTGAAACCAGTGTGGAGATCTGCTGCACTGGACTCCACTCAGCATGTGGAACAACATCCGGATTTTCAACACTAATTCAGTCAAGTCAGTGCTTCCATGTGTTGGTTCAGAGACTCGGCGCGTTACAAAAGGCATCTCCAACAAACTACAGACATTCATCAACACCTGCCACCTAGGCTCGATACCGAAGATTAGATGGGAAGAAATAATAAGCAACAAGGAACTCTGGTCTGGCAACGAACCAACCAAGAACCTACTGCTCAACGAATATGCAGAAGGAAGTGGAGATGGATTGGGCATATACTGAGAAGGCCGACTGGGGACATCACGCATCAGGCAGGCACTCGAGTGGAATCCAGATGGGAAATGACGAGTAGGGCGTCGGTGTCGGGGGTGACATGGAGGAGATCGTGTGAGGGGGAAATGATAGCTTTTGGGCTGTCGTGGAGCCAGGTTGAAAAGATTTCAGAGAACAGAGTGTACTGGAGACGTGCTACTGAATCCCTATGTTCCATTAGGAACCCAAAGGATAAATAATAATGAAAATAATTATTTCCTAAGCGGTAAGTAATAAGACAAAATGCAGTATTTTTCATCATTGTGTGACATAATTTGCTGTACTGCTGAGAACTTAAAATCACTGGTCAGTTGCCTCATCCTAGTTTTGAACTCGTTGGCAGTGATCATCCACGACCTCATGAAGGACTTAACCCATGACTATCAGATCTCTTATCCAGTATGTCATGATTCAGCCATTCGGATGGGACTGAATGATTCATTTTCCGCCACATGTTGCCGATGTGCTATGTAATGCAAGTAAAATCATGTATATACGATAGGAATTCATCGTCACTTTTGGCTCGGGTGACACCGCCGATCCCAGCTATACACGAAAACATCAAGAAACTTATTATAAGCGAATATTTGATATGAAATGCCTCCACTAAAAGAGGTTATACTTTGTTATATCGAAAGATTTCAGCGGGTCTGCATTTTCATTGTTTGCGGTAAGCAGTTGAACATCAAATGACAAGCTAATATTCTTCCTAAACAAATAAAATTTTAAAGTATGACTTTCGACAAAACGCCTTTCCTTCTCTGTCTATTCGTACCAACTGTCCTCACATACTGTTCTGGCATGATATCCTTCAAAATGATGAGCATTTTATGAAACTTCACTCTGAAATAAGGGTCTCAGCAATAGTATTTTTTTTAAGGTATGTCCTATCTGAGCTTAGCAGTAAGCGCTTACTGCAATATACTAACAAACTGGTCAACATTAACACGCATTTATGTAATATTGTAACAGTCAAACTTTAGAATAGTCACGTAAATGAAAAAGTGGGGAAGTGCTGCTACTTTGATACACTTTGGCAGTCACTGACCTTTACGAATAATAGGAAACTGAGATGAATCTTAAATTTCACCACCAGAAGTTTTAAGCACTGAAACATTTCTACTTTTAAGATGTATATCTTGTACCATGAAAATAATAAGAATTATAATCTAAAAGTTTGCAGTCGTTCCAACAGGTAACTCACTTCACGAAGCAGCGGTACAGGATCCATTGTTGCCTAATTATCAAGATGATTTCATTAAATTTCTCGATGGCATAATTACTTACATGAGCCATATGTTATGTTACTTTCCAAACAGTAATCACTCTGTATGCAGATAAATTTTATCATTATAAATAACTCGAGTCACAGAAAAAAATTTGTCATGAAAGAAGTTTATTTATGTCAATATGAGGGTTTTCGATTTGGTTAATTTCATTTCCTGCCTAGTGACTCTTATGACGTGATCTAAAATGTTACAATAGGGTTATTTACTTCAGTTAGTCTAGACAAGCGGAATTCCCAAACAAGAAAATTCTGCGTTGCTATTTCTGAACCAATAATAAAAACTATGCTTAATAGTATGTGCATTGTTTACATTTGCCTTTTTTCACCAAGATAATGAATGCTGCTTATATTGGTAATTTTTAATACACTGCAGTTTGTTTTGAATAACTGTGTCAAAAAGAATGAATATTTCCACCTGGAGGTTTTCTTGCTCACGTAAATTATTAAAAGGCTGAAAATAATGTAAACTTGATAATTCGTCTGGACATTTTTATTCAGTCAAATTATTGTACTGTTTATTTATCAACTGAAATGTGCTGTAAGATTTTCTACGGATTTGGAGAACTCCCAGTCTGAAAATACTCTTGGGTTAGCCAAACGATTAGTATACACTTCAGATTTCAGCATTTTCACTTCAAATTCTGTTAGTTTTATTCCAAACGTAGAATAAGTACCATGTGGTAAAGTAAGATTATTTAATATAACGCATAGTGGTATGATACTATACCTAGTCTTGATGCGATTATGAGAAATAATTTGTGTTTAAAATGCCGTTCATTAAATAATACTGATCTCATACAGTTTCATTTACAGACTTGATAAATACGAAATCTTAGAAAGTATGATTTATCAAGATGTTATGGAGGCATGCTAGAAAATAAATTTGTTTCGTAGTATAGCATACTCAAATTACCATCTACTTCAGACACTATTTACGAAGATCTTCGTTTTTGCAGGAAGCGCAGTTAGAAGAAACAAGGAGACACTTTCAACCTAACGCCATTAACACAATATTATAAACTTCCTAGTTGCTCAGATTCTTCTCCTCCTCAACAATTAGTAAACACAAAAACTGTTAGTCTTTAGAAATGCTGAAAACAACTTTCTGCGAAAAATCTATAAATCTACTTAATTAAACCCTATTTTATCTGCAGTATTACTTCTGCCTGCAGCTTCAATACACTGTTTTAAGCACCTGTCAAAGTCCGAAGTTTGGTCTAAGTAGACTACAGCTGAGAGAGTTGCTCTGAAATAATGAGTAGATTTGGTCTTCTTTACTATATCTTAATCCTTTTCTACAAATGACTTATTCCTGGTATCATGTTGCTAAAGGGGCTGCAAAAGATAAATTTCATGTGATAGAATTTAACTAAAAATTACAAGTAATCCAAGTAATCCAATGTATTTATACACCTACTTTTCTCACTTATGGTCAGTTTTTCGCATTGAATTCAAACAAAAGTGAAACTGAACACATGCGATCAACTTTAAACACGAACTTTGTTTCTCACTAGGATTAATTCACTATAATAGGCAGTTTTTCCATAGCTAAAAGCCCAGTAAAACAATCATTCATTTGATGTAGGTTAGAACAACTTGGGAACAAGAGGGAAAGCAGAAAGATAGCATCGAAAAATGGAAGCTACATTTCATGACCGAAAAATGGTTGATATAGCCTAGAATTTCCGAATTCAGTATATGCAGAAAGAGATCTGAACCATCTGATACATATATCGAACGTAATTACCCTGAGATGTCTATCAGGTTCACTTATCCGTCACTAAATTCCTTAATATATCATGAAATACTACTCCAAACAAGCATCTGACACAATAATAGCTGAAAAGCTTAAGCTCAACTATCCTGAAGCTAGCTACAAATGAGAAGCACCGAAGTCAGCGAGTTACTTGTCAAATGCACTTGTAGTAAACTATAGCCTGGGTTTGAGTAACTACATAAGAATTAATTGACAGTTACGTGAAGATTGTCAGTAATCAAAAACGGATTATCTAGGAGACTACTTAAATGCAGGGAGTGTACGAATTTTACTGAGATTATTGATTGACGATGAAGCGTATATTCTTCATTTATTTATTTAGCTGTTAAATATGAACTACTCAGTTTT
>OX104134.1:58024178-58203877 GCA_944470555.2 Heterobilharzia americana
ACTAAGAATGCCACAACTTTGTTGATTTCATTTTATCCGCTTAAAAATCTAAAAATAAATTATCCCTATGCAGAGTGTTTCTCCGAGTCTGTCTCAGTGCTTTTCGATAACATTGTGAGTCTCTGCTTCAGAGACCACCTACGTACCGAAATTTAGGGTTTACCGTAATGGTTCATTTTAAAAATTTGTTGGTTGCGGGTCATGAGTATCCATGAAACATAGGTTATCGTTACCTAACTGTGCGAATTTCCAGTACAGGATGAATTTCCTCTCCAATGCCATAAGGTTAGAGCTATGAAATGGCATACTTTTATGCGAGATTGTGCGTTGATTTCTTGTTCTGTCTGTTGTTGATTTATGATAGAAACTACACTGAGATGTTAATTGTTTGCCTCCGACTTTTATGCTTAAAATGTTTTCAATGTCTAAGTGTGAATTCATATCAAGGCTACTTAGAAATCATGGGTGTTATTTTCAAAGTATGGAAATGAATATCCTCCTACATGGATTCATTATCTACCACTTGATTTTATTTCTTGTTTAATCTTCGTATGTAGTCATGCTTGGATGCCCCTACAATATGATAGTCTACCGTATTGATGTATTCATGCTTCATCATACTTTGATTATCACTTTTTCACATCATTATGCATATTCAAATACCAAGATTGGTGCCCACCAATAGTATGCTTCTGTTTGATATTACCTTTTTATTGTACGCTGTAGAATTTTTGAATACTTCGGTAAGTTGTAGTTGCGATAACACATCAATAATAGTTATGGTAAAGATAATCTTGCTGCATAAATCGATGTCATACTTAGTCCAAGATTACAAGGATGATGTGAATTTAAACACTCCATCAATCCCTTTCACCAGCGGTTCATAGATTCGTGTGGATTCATCCACTACCATATAACCAGACTTTCGTTATATTACAATCATTGATTGTTATTCATGTTCTATGTTTTTATTTGATTTCTCAGTCAGATCTAATTCAAATACTAACGGCTGTCGTCGATCTGTTATGATATACAGGCATTAACCGGGCATCATCACAGCTAGAAGAACAATGCGAATGTTGTTTGGTTTGAAAGTAGTTAGGACTGGAGTTCTTGTGAAGTTACATCGTGGTGATAAAAAATCTGTTGAATGAAAGTAGCATTTCAAGCTTTTTTGTTCATAATGTTGATCAGCCGGAAAATTGCTATATTCACTAATTAACTTTAAACCTTCCCTTCTGTTACATTTCGACACTGTCAGTGATATCAATTTATGGCTGTCGTTGTCTTTAAGGTGTTTACCTTTAGTTGGTTTCTTGCATCATATGACTGAAACTAATCTTCAATCCCTTAGATAACTATTTCTTTGCGTTTTCATGTATGTAGCTTCGTTTCGTTACTATTAGTTTCAAATTGAAATATATTCAAAATGTGGTTGGGATATATTTGCTGTTTAACTATCGATAAACTTCTTTGTTAAACCGATACTTCGGGTGTACTAGAAATTCATGCATCCATACGTATACAAAAACGTGTTTCATCATTTTAATTCATTTTTCCTCTCACCTTAGATTTTGTTACTCTGTCAGAAAATCTACGTTCAATCATAGAATACCTGATGAAGAACATTTGGCCATCAAGTTTGCCTCATGCGAATGCAGCTCTTTTTCATTGTCGTCTTGTATTCTACCTAACTTCTTTGTATTATGCATGTCACAACAGTTTATATGTTTCAAGTCGATCAATAGAAAATGCATACTGGGTTAGTGATGGTTTTACGTGTTTTCACTTTATTCATAACGTGCTTTTAACTAGAGTTGGCTGTTATATAATAAGTGCAGATGATTAATAATTGAGTGCAGAATATGTGCTCATTGAAGTGCTTTCCAAGCAAATTGGTTAGGTTGTATTGATCATACAGATATTCTTCTTTTGGTGAGTAATTCATTGAACCTCTTTGTAAATCAATTACCCTTCTTGTACATATATCTTTGCTGTTTTATTTACATAGTTTTTTGGTTTTATCACATACAAGCCAGGTTTTTATCTTTAAACCAGTAATTCAAGTGATTTTTAGCAGTGTTTCAATCTCATCTACAACCATGAGAAGAGCTATTTGGCTTTTTGTTTCCCGTCGTGAATAATTTTTTTTCATTTATTTCGTTTAATTTTCGCTTCAGGTTCCGGATTTATTTTCGTACACTAGAGATTTACTCGATCAAGATTGGGATACGTCTATCAAATGGAAAGGTAATTGTTATTCCTGATGCATATCTTTTAGCTCATTAGATGATAAGCGAAGTTGAAAGGTCGCTGCTCTGTGTTATATGTCTGTTCACATCTTCAGTCACTATCCTTATATAAATTTCATTCATATTCCTAGCAGTCGTATAAATTACATCATCGGGGCTTTTTTAATGGTCATTTTGTACTAAGTTTGTGCTGAAGTAAAATCCGCAACACACAAGTCATCAGTCGTAGCAATCCCAAATTATCAATGTCCGAGGTGTTATAATAGGTTGTGGATGTGTTATGATGTATCTACCGGTGGATACTGTTATCAATCCTGTAGTTGATATCGGCACTAAGTGTGATAAGCAAATGCGTTGCTCGTAAAGATGGAAGTTTTAGATAAACAAATATGACAACTGAAATCGAAGCGACATTGGACGGTGTTCCTGACAGTCGTATTTGTATATACCGAACAGGAATGCTATCTACAAATCACTTCGGTAGAGTTTGAGAAGTTAGTTTATTTTAGCCAATAATACTGCTTGTTTCTTGATTTTCTATGTATGTGACAACCGACTACCACGATGTCACTTTTTTTGAACAGCAGGTTTATATCGTACCTAATGACTCACTATTTGAAAAAGGACAAATCGATTTCCTAGCAGTCCCTAAGTTTCGCTCCATTTTGAAAATGCAAATGCCCATAACATGGCTTGTTTTTACGCTGTACAAATGCATTTTATAATTGTAGAACCTGAAGAGAATTTGTTGAAAAGAATATTCTTCGTTCAGATTGTTTTTTGTAAATATTTGTTTGTCTAGTTTTTGTATGACCAGTTCTTGATTTCACTATAAATTTTTGTTAAGGAAGAGCAAAAAATATTGGTTGTTGTTTTGCTCTACACACTTTCTCTCTCTTCATTTTTATGTACTTCAGTGATTATAAATTGTTTTAACTATGATTTCAAAAGGTAGATTCATGATTCTATTTTCCACCACTCAATAGGTGTTCAGGTGGGAATATATGAGAATATGTGATATAGTCATGTGTTGTTTGGTTCGACTTTTTTTTCGTTATGCAACACTAGATGTTTGCAAAACAATGCGTATAGATTACCAAACTGTTTCATTATGGACTTCATACAAAGGTTATACAAGTCACCTAATGAGGTTGAGCTTAAGTACGTTATACAGCTCCTCCGTGTTTCTGCTGAAATAACATTTATGCGTAAACTGACAGTGAGTAACTCTTATATCTGTGAAATCATAATTTTAGTTTTATACGTCTTCACTGACTAGGTTAAAAAAGTCTTTTTCTCTCCAGTGCTTTTAAACGCTGTTTGGGAATGATCCACATCTTATCAGTCATGTGACTGGTAATTTGTTCGAAGTCTTGCAATTTCTGTTTAAGTACTGCTGGCCATACGAATAGGAGTTATCTTTAGCTGACACTTAGTTGTCCTGTTAGCATAGGTTTATGAACTAGATAGCTGTTATTTAAGAGATTTCACTTAGTATAACTATGTTTGATTCCCTATCACATTGTATTAGTATTTTTCATCTCAGGTCAAACCTATCGTGACTGCCTTCAAGCATTACTTTCATTCCATCTTCGTTGTCACTTTTATCGATATGAAGAGCGGTGTTCTTTATCGCATTCAACTAATTTTCTAGTTGAATTTACACAAAAACGTCTGGTCCCTGCTGTTCAGCGTTATAAGAATATTAACGATACTTCCACTCTCAATGACATATCTGATGCACCAGTTACCTCCTATCGAACTTTAAATCGACAGACTATTGACGTGTACTGCCGAGAGGTGATGGAAACTGTCGTCTGGTAAGTACAAAGCTTAGGTAGTATGCTAAGAAATACACTCTATTTTGCAGATACATAACAGATTTCGGTTTATTTCTATATGAGTGCTCGTCTAAGCAGACTTTTATTACTTTAATCACCACATGTATAGCTCATTGTTAGATAATTTCGGTCTAATCACTTTTAAAAATATTCATAAGTTAGTTCTGATTATTCAATTATTATATATTTCATTTCAATATGAGGAAACCTTTAAATCAATAAAAAATTTAACATGCTGGTGTAAAGTTAATCATAAAAGTAATTTTCTGGAATTGATGTGATTTCGATACTGTCTCATCGATGCATTCTCTTCGGCAATTTAAATAAGTCTAATTGCTCGTTTCCGGAACACAATGACGTCATGAAGACATAGCGTATGTGCTAACTAACTGAGGGTTGAAAATATTCATAACTTTAGATGATTGTTGCATCTTATAGCATTATCTTCGTCTTTCAATGAATCAAGAGAACACTCACTACCAGATAACGGGATTTATGCAAATTAAGAAGTCGCTTTCACCCCTCGGTTCCCAGCTATACATGATGTATTTCTTCATTATACACTCACGCTACCCAATCATGGGCATAAGGAAAGTGTAGTTCAAAAATCCCTTCTTGGTTATAGTATTGTTTGTTAATTAGGTATCTTTAGAAGTTGAACAGTGAACGATATCGAAGTTGTGAGAGCAGCGTATGGAAATACTAACCATTTTGACTGGATTTTCGAATATGTTTCCTATCATCAGGTCACGTAATATGCGTCTTTATCACCAGCAAACCTTACATTGTCAGTTTACAATGAAAGAAATATTTCGGCAAAATGTCATCAAAATTGTAACTGGTTGGGATTGTTTTATGAACTAATCAATTGTCACATATTTTCGTTTGTGAATCATAGTTGTAAAACACGGGTTTTTCTTACTTAAATATTACGAAGACTACAAATGTTCGCCTTCGTAAAATATCTGTGTGACGATGAAATTTGAAGTTAGAAGACAATCGATTGATACGGTTGTAAATTTTTACTTACTGACACTTTTGAAATATATCATACACTACTACCCACCACCTACCTAATTGTGTGGTGTTGGCAATCAACTTTGGGTGGAAGAATTCTCAAGGTTTTTCGATAGAAAGCAAGAATCTATAAATTTTGTGTTTATTGACTTATCATATACGGAAATGTAGAGGGTCTGGATTGTGGTTAATGCAAAAACCTCACTAGTTGTTTGAAGATGTTACGCGACAGCTCAGAATCGAATGCTTTGGCACAAATGGGTATACACTACCTTCAAAAGCACAAAGAAATTCATGTCTGTACTCCAAGGACTGCTTCATGGTGGTTCTTTTTAGAATCTATAAGGCTTTTACTGGTTGGATCAATTTTCAAGCAAATGGATTGATGAGATTTTGTCTGTACGGTATTTGATATGATTATGAGCAATAATTTATGCTCGAAACGTAATCAAGTAAATAATACTGTATCACTGTGCGCTTTATATCAAATAAACAAATCTAATATGGAACTACATTCTACCACAGTGCCCAAGTTTTTCACTTATATCAATGTACGGTATTTGGTTTGGTTTTTGCAAAAGTATAATCAAATTGATGCACTTAATTATATCTCCCCTAGTTTGCTTAGATTAACGCTTGGTTATACTAAGCTTCACAGGATTCGTTTATCCAGCTTTCATTAAACTACGTCATGCGCATCATATTTTTATTTTATTTGCGTAAACTGGTAGTCTTGAATTGTGTAAGATTTTTTATTATTAGTATCGTTCATTTCCCTATGGATTATTGTTTCAAGATATCATTTCTTAGATAGCCTTGGGGTGTTTATAATTTATTTTCAGCGTTCAAGCTTCGTTATTATACTGTCTATTATATGTAGTTTCTTGAATGACTATAAGGTGAAGAGTTCATATTCAGCGAGAAGTAGAATCCCAATGATTACCCTTTGTAACAACATAGATTTGATCACAAAATTGTGTCATCAAATTGAAGTTGAGCATTCTTAACATTCGTAACTGCTCTACACTTGGAATCATTAACTTCACTGACTTGGATTCTCACTAGGGGGACCTAATATTTAGACCTGTTTCCTTTACATAAGCAGTACTCTGACAATGTTTTAAGGAATAAGTGCTAGGTCCGAGTCACAGTTGGGAAAAATGTGCAAGGACAGCCAGCTGACAAGACTCCGACAGAATGAAGCTCAAATCTTGAAATTTACTGCTAGTGACAGCCGGGTAAATCACATTCTGGACGGTGTTCAGTATTCTTTTTGCATTCATTAGTTAGCATTGTATTTCTGTTGGAAATTATTCTGAGTCAGCTTTCGTGTAATTATCTTTTTATGGTTCAGTTTTTTCAGTTAATTTTTGTTTGGATAACTTGAGAGTTAACTGAGTTACTTGTGAAGTAAGACTTTATTTCCACCTAACAGTCAAATAAAGAAATATTTGTAATGATGGGTTTTAGATAATGATGGTGCTTATTGACTCTCGGGAACTGTTTACTGTTGGGTTACATTACATCTTATAATTGTTCAGACGACTTTGTGATATGTTGTTTTGTAGGATTTCAAAACATTTATGTAATTTGGCGAAACGCGTAAGTAATCCAACAAATTTGGTCCATTTAGATGAAAGCTCTATTGTTGCCCAGTGGAACCAGTGTGTTGAAGTATTATGTTGTATCACAAATTTCTTTCAAAAATCCACAAGACAAAGTACTTCAAAGATGATTAAATCCAATCCTGCTGATAAGCGTAATCCAACAATTCATTTGCTACCATCAGTGATGCGAACTGGACGTCTTTTCTTCAAGGGCTACTGAAAGGTGCTATGCCTTTACTAAGCAGCCTGTTCAGGTAAGTGATATTTTAATCCAATTTAGTGATTGTCGATTCTGAATCGATGGCGACTATATATATTAATCACTCTGTTTTGCTCCATGACAATTTATCCTTTCATTAATTTGAGTGGACAAATGTTTTTTGTCAGATGAATGCATTGTTTCTTTTTTTAGTTTCCATGTAGACAATCCTTCATTCTTATTTTATTGAAAGCTTTTTTCATTTTGTTCACTTTTGTGGCTTTAATTAAACTGTTGATTGCATATACAAACATGTACTGCTTCTCAAAACCGCCAGTAAACTGATGAACAAATCAAACACTAACCTGCAGTGCAGAAAATTCTCCTTAAAATTGATATATCAAACCCCATGATGTAAGCTACCTCAAGATTAACAGAAATTTATAAGTTAACGTTTTCACCAAGTTACTTATACCTATCAGTATTTTGTGAATGGTTAGTAAACCAATGTTCTAGCGTATTCAGCTTGTTTTACTTCGCTTATATCTGAAATTATGCATTAACTTCAGACATCGTGGTGTGGAGGTTACCACCTTCTTGAAGAATACACAGCAACTGACTCGTTTCCTGCAGCGTATATGTAATCATGCCAAAGCATATCGCGATTCTCAACTAACCAACCAAATTCCGGCTACAAGACGGTGTTTAGAAACATTTGTTTACAAAGTCAAGGTTAGTCTAAACTTCTTGGGTTTGTCATAATCTTACTGATTTACAATTTGAAGCATAACAATAACACTAAAAGTAATTCATGGGTACATAAATCAATCAGGCATGTATACACATATAAACATAGACTTAGGTGTTGTTTTTGGTGTTTGCATAATCCGAAACCCTGTATATGCTGAAATATTTTTATTGATCTCAGTCTCCAGTGTTTAGACAAACAAAGCCCAAGCAGGACCTAATGTAACATATTTCTGTCTGAATAAAGTAATCAGTCAGTCATAAGTAAGCTGTATTGAATCCCAGTACTTATTGCAGATGCTATTTAATGCGAAAAGCAATACGATATTAGTTGCGTTCAGTAATGTTTTTAGTGTTATTTTATTCGGAACACAAACTTAGTACAAAATACAGTACCAAGAGATGCATCATGCTAATTTATATAACAATAATAGGATGATAAAAGCGTGCTTTGTGTCGCCCACAGGTCAAGGAATACAGCTAGTGAACTTTTCTACCCAGGACTGAAGGGTGAGAGATATAGTCGATACGTTCACTGTCAGGTCAGAAACCTGCTTGGTTATCTCAGGTTTTTTGTCTTTGAGATTCACTTTGACTCCTGGCGTAGAAAACGACAAGACGGAGATGAAGGAAGGAATGTTTATTATTGATACTTTGCACAGTAATCTTCAAATATTGTACCCCTTCCACTAGGACAGTCATTCGCACAATATGCTTCGTTTCCTCTTCAGCTTGGTTTACTCTTAATACGCTCACGTTGTCTCTTGCGTTTCTCTGGGCAGAATCTTTACCCATTGCTGGTTATTTCCCATGATATTTCTGCCGCCCTCTCAACAAATACTACCTACATCCTGATCAGCAACGCCCACTATACTAGTAGTAGTTATGAACCTAGGATCTTTGGTATTGTGCGTGAAACTAACTCACCCGTGGTTATCGCAGTAGGACATATCCCATTTCTTGGAAACTGGGAAGATGAAAGATCGAGACGGATCGAAAGGGATGATGTCTGATTCTCATATACTAACTACAATACAAAGCATCTAAAGAATAATTCTCTTTCACCTCTGCATCTGTTTGAAATAAGCCTGTCGAGCCATGGTACCCATCTTCGTTTCGGTTTACCAACAGCCTTGTCAACTTTATCATGAGTTGCAGCTCTCACTAACCAGTAAAATTTTGTCTCAGTTTATTTCATCAGTCTAAATGAGTGCCTTCTGTTTTATATTATCGCAACTTTTTCATGTTTTTGGGCTTTGGTTATGCTAGAAAGAAAATAACTGACTCGAAATGAATCGAAATGCAAATGTACCCAGCAACTTTGACCGCATTTCTGCAGTAGGATAACGAGCCACACCTATTGCGCGATGGCTAGTGACAATACCTGACTGCCTGAAACCTCTGTAGGAAAGACTCTATTCGAACTCCTAACTCATTTATTAAAAGTCATCTCTCTAAACTAATGAGTCACAGCCCAACTCTGCGCATAATCACTGCGCTAACTCCTGGTCAGTTCTAAATTTGAGTTACCTAATTACTTATTTTGCTCGAAAACCGCGGGAATGCTTTCACATGCATCCATTACTGCCGAAAGAGCTGGTGATTTTCACTGACCCTTTCTAATATTTTCCTTACAGTCATTAACATTCTTTTTGTTTGAATTAGCCTACTTTCTTATGTATTGAAATCGCCTGCTACAAGGACTACATCTGAACAGCTTGCTTACAGTGAGAGGCCAGACACTTCACAGTATAACTCATCTTTCCCTGCATCCGAACTGCAGTAATCAGGGAGAGCGTAAGCAGAGATTGCAAACAGTGAGCCCCACTGTTTCTTTTAGTCCTCACTGCACCATTCAGGCGAACAGCCCACAGATGTCTGTCAACTGGGATCAAATTAAGTAGTACACGTTTTGCTTTAAGATTTGATGGCATACTCACATCTGCAAGACTGCGAGAAGTAGCCATTGAATCTCCGGAAACTTTAAGGATGAAGTTTGTATGGGTAACCGCAGTGTTTCATATATGCAATATTCTCTGGGGATTATAATTTGTAAGTAATTTTGTTATCTACACTTTTATCGTACAAAAGTGTTTCTTTGTGCCCACAAAAGACTCTGTAATAGAATTTTAATTAGACTATACTCGCTTTTAATTGCTCATATTTTATCTGTATTTTGTTGAGTGACTTTTGTTGCTTCGCTTGTTTACTTAGATAATGCTGTCCCAAAATCATTGTCTTGAAGCTTTTTGGCTTGGAACATTGAAAAATCGGGATCTGCATGGAGTCGAACTCCCAGATGACAATGATTCTATTGAAAGTGATACTGAGGCACCTAGTACTACTTACCAGGATGATTCATGTTCAGTTAGTTGTTCTCGGTCTTCGTTTGGGGATAACCGTAATTCTACATCATACCAAGCAGTGGAAAAGCTATCTTCAACGTCAAGAAAAGGTCGTTCTAGTACCATGAATCAGGTTATTCTGGGTCATGTTGATGGAGAATCAGTGGAACAAGAAGTGGAAGAACTTGACGATGAAACTGTTGAGGAAGGTGCTGTTTTAGACGACGAAGAAGATCTTACTGAAGATGACGGAAACAGTGATGTCCTAGAGGCAACAGACGAAGAATACTGAATCTAACACCTCAGCGCCGTAATTCTTATTTGATGGTTCTACCATTCTTTTGATCAATAAAATATTTTTGACTACTATTATTAAGTTTCTTTTTTTTGAAATTAACATCAGCGTGAGGTAAATTTAACTCTCATATTCCTGACCATTAGTTAGTCATTTAAAAGTTCCAGACTATTTCGAGCTAGAGGAAATGTGAATCAGATGACTACTGCTTTTTTTGGCGATAAGTAATACATTGTTGTGGTATATATAGGAAGTACGGAATGAGTTAGGTGAGGAGATGACACTCTGAGTGTGCGATGAAACTCGTTTTCTTCGGTCACCGTGACCTTAGGGAAACTAAATGCACCGCGAATTATTCTATTAACCGTGGGTCATAGGAAAGAAATCGGAACTGCTTTCTAAACCGGGGTTACGTGACATAGTGTTTTCCTCCAGTCACTCAAATTCTTTAGGATGTTGCATTTCAATATTCAGCAGGTCTTCTCTACAAGCTGTGCATTCCACCTTGACGTATTGTTTTTCGTTGTTGACAAAAAAGACCTAAAAGTAACTAAGAAAAATATAGAACAACGAGTAGTTGCTATTTAAGGACCATGTGGTCAATCTCAACCGCGTGTCTGTTGAGGCCCGAATTATCCTAAACTAAAAAGTGCGATGGTCGCCAATATCTCTAAATGCATGTATCTCATTCTGTTATAACTTCATTTCAATTTATATCGATATGCTACTACATTATTTTTGGATAAATACTATTTGTCTCTTAAATTCTTCCATCTCCTAAAGTGATCTATGGACTCTTGGTATGGCTCTTATCGTGTCATGTACATACGTATTTGTTCACCAGTTAACTGTACTGGTCTTTTTCAAGCTTAAATTAAAGTTGAGTAAAAACACCTCATTGAAATTCCATTCAATTTTACCTCTGTTATATGTTGACATTTTCTTATTGACTGTCATCTGTTCAGCCACCTTATATATCAGTCTCGTTCCTATGAACTATGAAAAGATATATAACTGCGAGAACTGTAATTTAATCTTGAACTATTGTGATTCAACTTTTATTTTATGCCATCCCCGAGTAATTTCGGTCCTAGTTTTGTTTTTGATTCACACATAAAAACATATTTTTCAGGAAAAAGTTAACTTGAAATTCTTTCCAAACTGTTAGTTTTTGCAGTGTCTTTAGTGCTGTCGAATGTTCATATTCTTTGATGCTTGTGTGTTTAATTCAGTGATTTAGTTACTGATACGAGAGTGCTCTTTTTAACTACTCTGTAGATAACAGCAAATCGAATGAACAATGATCACAAGCTTTTGATTGAATTAATCATGCTAACTGTTCATGACATTTACGCTTACTAGGGTAAGATAATGAACTTTATGGAATTAAACTTCTAACTTAAACCACCAACTGCTTGCTATCAAATCGATCGTTCATAAAAGACAGTGATGCGAAGGGATAGTTAGTAGGAAAACAGTTTTGTAAGTTGAATTAAAGTGTGATAACATGCATGAATGCGAAATGTTTTTGGGAAAAAGAACGAAAAAGTATCTTTTTAGCTATGTCATTCCTTGAAGCAATTTTCCGCGTTTCGGTCTAGAATATTTTGTAGTTACATATACTGCCTTTGATTCTGCTCACACTAAAAAGTATTCCTATAAAAGAAAGTTGTGAGTGGTTTAAAAAATGATGTAGGGACTGCATAAACTTCAAAACTAACATGAATTGACTTGTAATATGTAAGTTGCTGAAATCCAGGAAAGCAGCAGGACTATATGGAATTTTTCCAGAAGCACTGGAAACTGACACAGAGACAACAGCGGACATGCTCATATCACTACTACAGAAGGTTTGCAAGGAAGGAAAGGTACCTGCAGATTGGAAGAAAAGTTGCAAAGAAGATCGACCTGAGTCTTTGGAAGAACTGGCGCGGAATCATGCTTCACTCCTGTCCACCCCAAGCAAAATATTCAGCCGCATCATCCTGGAGAGACTAAAGGATGCGCTGGATTCAGGAAGTACAAATCATGTGCGGACCAAATTACAACGCTACACTGCGCATCATCATAGAACAGAGTATAGAATGGAAGTCAACTCTCTACCTCAACTTCATCGACTTTGAAAAGGCCTTCGACAGCATCGACCGACAAGTATTTTGGCAACTACTCCAACACTACGGAATACCACAAGCCTTTATCAACCTCATTCAACAGTTACATGAAGACGCCACATGCGAAGTGGTTCACAATTGAAAGCTCAGTGATGCCTTCGAAGTGAAGACAGGAGTAGGCAAGACTGCCTACTGTCACCCATGATCTTCCTGATTGTGGTCGACTGGACTGGATTATGCAGCAAACTGTGATGAGCTGTGAGAAGAGGGGCATACACTGGACCGGGGAAGAGATCATAGAAGATATGGATTTCGCCGATGACTTGTGTCTAATGTCACACAAACTCGAAGATCTACAGGCAGAAACTAACAAGTTGACAGAAGATGCAGGGCAGCGAAAACGGGACTTCCTTCAGGTGAACGTAGAGAAGATAGAGGTGATGAATATACCCAACCAACGCCACCACCACCAACAACAAGCTCCAATCACCATCAACGGGAGAAACTTAAAGGAAGTAGCCTCTTTCACCTATTCAGGCAGCACCGTTTTAACTACAGGCGGCACAGGCACGGATGAGGACGTGAAAGCCAGGATCGGAAAAGCAAGACAGGCGTTCATTAACCTGTAACCGATGTGGAGATCTTCCGCACTCAGTATAAAGAACAAGATCCGGATTTTCAACACTAATTCAGTCAAGTCAGTGCTTCTATGTGGTTCAGAGACCTGGTGCGTTGGAAAGGCATTTCCAACAAACTGCAGACATTGATCAACAACTGCCACCTACGCTCGTTACTGAAGCTCAGATGGCCAGAAAGAATAAGCAACAAGGAACTCTGACTGGCGACGAACCAACCAAGAACCTATCACCGAACAAATCTGCAGAGGAAAGTGGAGATGGATTGGCCATACACTGAGAAGACCGACTGGGGACATCAAGCACCAGGCCAGGCCCTTGAGTGGAGCCGGAAGGAGGGAACGACGAGTTTGGCGTCCGAGGCGAGGTTGACATGGAGGAGATCGTGTGAGGAAGAAATGAGAGCTTGTGGGCAGTGGTGGAGCCAGGTTGAAAAAGATTGCAGAGAAGAGAGTGGAATGAAGATGTGCTACTGAAGGTCTATGTTCCACTAATAACCCAAGGGACAATTAACAATAATAATAATACCTTAACATGTTGCGTAATTCCTATTGTTATCACTCCACTTAGTATAAGACGCATTCTAGCTTTTTTGTAAAATTAATTGTATTTTTCCGAAATTCTTGGTCAGAAGACATACCATCGCAATTATAAAAAATTCCCAGTACGTATGTTGTCATTCTTTTAAGATTTATAAGAAAAGCACAGAATTGTTTAAGCTCCGGTTCTGAAGCATGTCAATTTTTATAAGTACGGGAGGCAATCCCACTTTTTACTCCCTCAAATACATAGAACACAAACTAATTATGTCGCTGAATAATAAAGAAATTCAACACTTGCTTTATTCATAATTTAGCGTCTCCCACTGCGACAATTTTTCAAGCATTCACTGATTTAAGATATATTTTTACAGTAATTAACCAAAATATAGTGACTCTAAATTTAGTTACAAAATGATAAGTCTGTACTTAACATCATGTAGAAACATTGAAGTGGAGGGTGTAAGTTAACACTGACAAAATTTACCAAGTGTAAACTACTACTAACTTAGACAATCAAGGCTACACTGAAAAAGATGCTTCTTTTTCATATGAAGCTTTTTTGGAGCTAACTTAAGCTTAGAACTTATACTTTTTGAACGATATCTTGCCAGGACATCAGTTTCTTACCATTCACTTCTTGAAATTAATCAGCATGTTCATTATGCTTTCAAGAATCCGAAGCACTCTAAACAATTTCCGCTTATTAGTGATGAACTAGGTACAATTCTTTCATGATAGAACTCAGACGTAATCTAATACATGTCCTGCAATTATCTATGAAACGACAGTTTCTGCTACGTACTTATTGAAAGTGTATCAGATAAAAAACCACTCTTATCTGCATTTATTTCAAGGCGAAACAGACAGTGCAGTTGATATTTTAAAAAGTACTAAGTTACTCAACCTAAAGTGATGTTGTGAAATATTCATGTTAAACTTCCGAAATACTTGAGGCGAAAATTTTAATTTTTTTTTGTATATCAAATATTGTAGTGGTATGCTACATAGAACAAGTTGGTTTCCATCTTATCTATATGAAGTGGCACGGATATAAAGATTTTTTGAGTTCATACATTTGAAACATAAAAGTCACTGAAGCATTTTAAGCTTATGCTTGCCTAAGGATTCTTTATAGCATGTAAAGGAACCTCTAATCAGTGAACGAAAATTTAAATCAGTCACTTGCGTGAGAAAACTGCAGGTAAAAAGTTTTAACTTCCGCAGTCATGCATCCCATCACCATTTATACCTATCATTTCTGCTGAATTACTCGCGAATTTCCTACTACCGTTTCATTACTTCTTAAACATATTCTTTTTTTCACTCAAATAAAACTGTTTCCCTTTCAAAAAGATATGATATCATGTCACCCATCCTAAATTAAAAAACATTATTTGTTGAATTATAATTTTCAAATACTTCACGCCTAATCCCGATCAATATAATTTTTTCAATACTCACTGACTCTCTATGTCCATGTTCTACAGTAAAAAATATACAAACTATCTTAGTCCTAAAAGGAAAACAAGTATCAGTTTATTTTGTTAGATGTACACTATAGTCCAGCACGGAAGAATTATTCACTTCACCAAGCCAACAAACAAATAAAATCAAGATTTACTGATGAAATCATTGTTGAAAAGTTGAGTTCGGTTTTTTAATAGTTGACACCCATCGCAGATAAAAGTAAATTGAGAAGTAATTGCAGTGAAAAACTGATCAGATGAGATTACATCATATTACTTTCCTTGAATGAAGTCGACTTGTTATTGGTTTATTGTTTATGTACATTTCTCCCCCTTTAATCCGTTACAATCAGAATAATACGCCTCTACGGGTTGTGTGAAATCTCTAAGTTACTCTCAAGATCATCATTCAATTTCGGTGAAGAGGACTAATTCTATCTTCAACACCAGTGATTTTTCAAAATAAACCACACTTTTCTTTGATCGAAAAACTAAAGAAAGCCAATTTTTTTTACGAGGTCACAATTCGGTCTGTCATACTACACGTCATCACAATAAATGCAACCATGTCACTAACAATTTGTTCGAAAAATCCCCCTTATTTTCCTCGATAATTCAAACAAACTCTGTCATCCCAGTTAAACTAAGTAATATTAATTGTACAGTCCACTCATCAAGCTCAAGTTTTTAACAGGAATTAGCTGTCAAAAATGCAAAAAACATATTCAAATGGATTTCAATAATCTAAACAGATGCGTGCACACGACAGGCAGGTCATATATAAATGGATGGGGAAACAGAAGATTTTTGACCTTTCCGTTTCAAACGAAATTGGTTGACCAAGTGAACTTAACAGTCATTGATAAAAAAGGGATGTAGAAAATGATGATCGGATGCAATTAGATTTTCAATACAGCTGTGTTATTTTCATCAGAAATGTTCATGATCTTCTATCCAGAATACATAAAAAAACCAGTTTCGTAACAGTGTTAAGTGATGAGATATTTCACCGGAGTAAACCGTACTAGGTAAGAAGAAGTGAGAATAAAAAACATTAAATTTCAGGAAATATACTTAACGTTTTTCAATTAGGCACAGAAAATGTCACAATTTCATACAAAACTCAGAGTTATGGCTTGCTGGATTAAGCACTTGACTTTCAATTGAGTGACACGCTTAAGGCTATTGGGCTACTGTTTCTTAGCCGACCTCGTAGTATCATCATCACCAAGTGCACTAACTTGCAGTCGTTTGTCCGATTATAACAGCAGTAGTAGTGACCTTATGATTCATGATTAATACTGATCACTTTGCTTGATACACATTTTGTGACTTCCCTAGGGGATAAGCGGTTTGTAGTAATGAATGGTCCTAAAAAAACAAAATTCTATCCAGTGTTTTTTAAGCATAAGCGGCTTTCCAGCTGAAAACAATCTGTAATGAAAACTACTTTGAAATCAATCAATCTTTGCAAACTTGGAACGAATTAAGATCGAAATTTCCTTCAGTATACTTTCAGGATAAACACATAATCTATGATCTTTCTAGAGATCTTTCTCGATTTTATTCTCACTACATAGACCTACTTACTGTTAGTTTAATCCCATTCTCTAGGTAGTATGAATATATATATATATATATATATATATATATATATATGAAGTACTTGTAAAGATATTTATTCGACATTATGTCACCCGAACAAAATGTTTGTAGAATCTATACTGATTTAACTTCCTACACAAAACTTCAGACTGGGATAAGTGTGATTATTTAGTAAGTTTTTTTTTACTGATATTTACTTTGAGAACACAATTTTTCGCTGCACAGACTTACTTTGGAAGTGCAGACATGCTATCTTCTTGTCTGTAACGCAATTATTCCTGAAGTCTTATGCAGTGCTGTCTCCCCCTCAGAGCGTTCTGACACCACTAACATACTCATAAACATAATTTACAGTTTCGTTTCAGCCAAGATAAATAACTTGCAGATCTATACTCTAGATGAAAAACTCAGTCCAGGAGCTTTTAGTATTATGGTTATTCAGGAATACAGGTCAGTTATTAGTATTAGAACCAATGATTTCAGAGATAACAGTATTTTTGCTTCAGATCTGAAGTATTCTTTTAGCACATAGGAAACGAATTTGCCTCTCACTTTAGCTCAAGCTAATGATTCACCAATGAAAGCTAATGTTCTTCCTAACTATTTTCACCGTGGTTTTCTGAACATTTAAAAAACAAGCCAAGATTATTTTTATTTGTAACCTTTGTCTTCGGTTATTTCTCTCACTACAGCGGATAAATTGTCAAGTTATATGTGTATTTAGCCGTAGTTTTAAGATTTTAGCTGAAATTTCACGTCCTATTATAAACTCAGAAGCAAGACAACGTGAAGTTTTGTCCAGACCAACCTATGTATGCGATGACCATTCAATTCTGTTCAAATTTGTTTCGTTCCGCAAGAGTTAAAGATAGCCAGTTACAGCTCACCATACGACAAGAACAAGAAGAGTGCGAAACAGTAAAAAATAGATATGAAACAGACGTATCGTAAAATTCAATGAAACGTGTGAAGTACTATCAACAATACAGCATAAATTCTCAGTTATTAACAGTTGCATGAAAGAATAATAAACCATTGTAAAAAGTAATATTAACATACCTTCAGTAGGCTTTGAACCACCAAAAAAAGAAACAGTAATGTCGTCAGCATTCCGAAAATTGTTAAAGTTAAAAAAAGTATGAAATATTTTCCTTAAGACTTACCCAAGCCTACGGCCACAGACAAAGAATAAGATTTCTTAACGTTTCAAAATAACTCGCTCGTTTGGTGAGATTTAGCTGCGATGCATGTGAAAAACTAAAAGTTTAGAAGCGACACGATTTAAGGCGTACTCGTCTAAACAGCAAAAACCAAGAGAAGGAGTGGAGTTCAAAAATTAGCAGCTTCTGAAAGTCTATGCCTTAACCGGTTGACATTATCATTATTCGTTACCGATCCCTTGGCTAGAAAATTTGTGCACAATCTTTTGTTCGCTTGTCTTGAAAGGATTCATTACCTCGTTAACCTTCGAGCTTAAAAAATCACATCTCTTTAACATAAGATGTAAATTTATACACTCAATTATGGCCTAACTACAATAATTATATGCTTGACAAACTGAGTACGTTAAATAATCACGAAATACGCATGAAAGAGCTACCTTCATGTTTCAGATGGAACTCATAAAAGTAGCATTCTTTTCCAGTTATTCACACTGTTGATGACAAACCAAACTTCTGACCTCTCCCATAAAAGAGACAAAGGCAATGGAAGACAGATTTAACATCAGCATTATTAGTAATATATAATTTGTCCCTCGGGTTATTAGTGGAACATAGACCTTCAGTAGCACATCTTCATTCCACTCTCTTCTCTGCAATCTTTTTCAACCTGGCTCCACCACTGCCCACAAGCTCTCATTTCTTCCTCACACGATCTCCTCCATGTCAACCTCGCCTCGGACGCCAAACTCGTCGTTCCCTCCTTCCGGCTCCACTCAAGGGCCTGGCCTGGTGCTTGATGTCCCCAGTCGGTCTTCTCAGTGTATGGCCAATCCATCTCCACTTTCCTCTGCAGATTTGTTCGGTGATAGGTTCTTGGTTGGTTCGTCGCCAGTCAGAGTTCCTTGTTGCTTATTCTTTCTGGCCATCTGAGCTTCAGTAACGAGCGTAGGTGGCAGTTGTTGATCAATGTCTGCAGTTTGTTGGAAATGCCTTTCCAACGCACCAGGTCTCTGAACCACATAGAAGCACTGACTTGACTGAATTAGTGTTGAAAATCCGGATCTTGTTCTTTATACTGAGTGCGGAAGATCTCCACATCGGTTACAGGTTAATGAACGCCTGTCTTGCTTTTCCGATCCTGGCTTTCACGTCCTCATCCGTGCCTGTGCCGCCTGTAGTTAAAACGGTGCTGCCTGAATAGGTGAAAGAGGCTACTTCCTTTAAGTTTCTCCCGTTGATGGTGATTGGAGCTTGTTGTTGGTGGTGGTGGCGTTGGTTGGGTATATTCATCACCTCTATCTTCTCTACGTTCACCTGAAGGAAGTCCCGTTTTCGCTGCCCTGCATCTTCTGTCAACTTGTTAGTTTCTGCCTGTAGATCTTCGAGTTTGTGTGACATTAGACACAAGTCATCGGCGAAATCCATATCTTCTATGATCTCTTCCCCGGTCCAGTGTATGCCCCTCTTCTCACAGCTCATCACAGTTTGCTGCATAATCCAGTCCAGTCGACCACAATCAGGAAGATCATGGGTGACAGTAGGCAGTCTTGCCTACTCCTGTCTTCACTTCGAAGGCATCACTGAGCTTTCAATTGTGAACCACTTCGCATGTGGCGTCTTCATGTAACTGTTGAATGAGGTTGATAAAGGCTTGTGGTATTCCGTAGTGTTGGAGTAGTTGCCAAAATACTTGTCGGTCGATGCTGTCGAAGGCCTTTTCAAAGTCGATGAAGTTGAGGTAGAGAGTTGACTTCCATTCTATACTCTGTTCTATGATGATGCGCAGTGTAGCGTTGTAATTTGGTCCGCACATGATTTGTACTTCCTGAATCCAGCGCATCCTTTAGTCTCTCCAGGATGATGCGGCTGAATATTTTGCTTGGGGTGGACAGGAGTGAAGCATGATTCCGCGCCAGTTCTTCCAAAGTCTTAGCTCTCCCTTCTTCGGGAGGTTGACAAGGTAGCCCTTTTTCCAACCAGTCGGCAGGTACCTTTCCTTCCTTGCAAACCTTCTGTAGTAGTGGTGTGAGCATGTCCACTGTTGTCCTTGCGTCTGTTCTCAGTGCTTCTGGCGGGATTCCATCTGGTCCTGTTGCTTTCGCGCATTTCAGTAGCCTTATGGCATTGAGGACTTCGACTTTCGTCTGAGAGCTTGTGTTAACTTGCAATTCTGTGGCTGCAGGTGATATTTCTCGACGAGTTGCAGGTGGTGTTGATGGTCGATTTAAGAGTTTTTTTGAAGTGGTCAACCCATCGTTTCCTTTGTTTCTCTTCTTCGGTGACTAGATTTCTTTCATCATCTTGTATTGGTTTCATCTGTGTTGATCTCTTCCTTCCCAGGCAGTAACCTGGTTATTTGATACGTTGTCGGATCTCTCCTTCGGAGAGTGTGTCCTGCTGCGTCTGCATATATGTCGTTGAAGTGTATTTCGTCGTTGCGTGCACTCTTCTTTAGTTTTTTGTCTGGTGTTTTATACGTTATACTCTGTTCCTCCTTTCCTTGTTCATCTCTGCACTGCACTGTAATGTTCACCTTCTGTTTTACCATCCTCCTCTGCCCAATGAGCTCGCATGTATCCGTCGAGTTCCATTCCTTGTCTTGTTTCCTCTTCCTTCCTAGTACGATTATGCAAGTTTCCTTCCACATTGCTTTCAAAAAGCTTTAGTGTTCTTCCACCCCAATCCTTCAGGGATCTCGCTCGATATCTCTTTTTCGGTTCTGATGGCTGTCTGACGGGAAGACGTACTTTGTAGTTTCGTCATTCAGTTCACCTTCTCTTCTGATGGTTGAACTTGAACTGAGGCCTATCACCAACTGCTGTGAAGGCTTTCCAATTGATTTTGGAGGTAGGTTCCTTGCACTGGATAGTGAATGTTGTGAACCACCTACATCTGCTCCCCCTCTTCATCTCATCTTTTGTCTAGTAGGCTGCGTCTCCACTTTCTTCACATTGAGATGAAGTCAATGCGATCTGTAGTGTGTCCTGGTGTCTGGTGAAATCCATGTCTCTGCCTTGTGAATATCTTTGTGTTGATACACACTACTCGACTCCAATCACCAAATCGTTGAATGCGTAGAAGTCTGCAAACAGTTCTCCATTCTCGTTCATCACTTCACCAAGTGCCTCTCGACGCATAGTTAGTTCTCTTCCTGTGTTGTCTGCTCCCAGTTTGGCATTCACGTCAACCCACCAATTAGAATTTGGATGTCGCCGACGTGGGTGTCGTCTTATGCATTAATGATTGCAGTTGTCTGTAGAATTCCTCCTTCTTCCCTTGACCTGCATTATTTGTAGGTGCATATTATAGCATTGTATTATTGTGACTTTCCTTCCATTTCGAGGAGTTGAATCTTGCTGTCATGATCCTGGAGAAGATTGGTTCCCACTGCAAGAGAGGGAGTTTTCAATGCTGTTGGGAACATCATGGCAGCTACTCCAATACTCAGTGTGCTGGTGGTTGTCACCTTGGTGACATTATCGGAGTAGATTATTGACTCCTCTCCAGTTGACAGTTTGGAGAGTCCACTTCCATTCCACCTGCTTTTGCAGATTCCTAGCACTTCGATGCTATACCTTCTCATCTCCCTTGCAATATGTGCAGGCTTGACAGCTAGGTTCATACATGGTGCGAACATGCCATGTCCCTATCCCGACTCTCGTTTTCATCGAGAGGAGACACATCGGCCGACTGGCTTCCTGAAAGTTTTCACCAACCGGAGCCATTTCGTCTCTCCGATTCCAGAAGGGAATAAGTTTGTTTTTATTTTTTATATTTTGTCTGTGCTTTGAAGTATCTGTAGTGCATGGGTTTTCTATACGTGATAGGGTTGCTGGCCTTATGCCCAGCTTTTCTTCTTTACCCGAGCTTTGGACCGGCTTGTAACTAGTTAACTAGTTAACCATGCTAGATTCACTTGGTAAGGTAGAAAGCAATTATATTTTGACAACTCACAATGTGATTTGAATAGAAAGACCTCAATTCAAGTAAATGAGTTGATAAGCTGAAGTTGAGTTTGATTGTCACTTGACTGTTTGACCATAATAAATAAGAAATAAGCTTGTTGATTAGGCTAATTGAAGATTTACATTTGAGTTCACTTACTTCTTTTAAGGAAGCTTGATCCGTCCTAGGCAGATATTTCCAGTAAGTCATTACTGTACTGTAATGGTGTTTGCAACTGATAGAGAAACTGCAAGAAAATGTTTATCGATATCTCAATTAGTGGTTTCCTGTGGACTGCTAAACTACATGAAATTCAAGTTTTCTACAACTTTGAAACTGTATCAATATATTCACATTATAGATTCCTTGTATGACTATGAGATTTCATTTAATTGATTTAAACTTAATTTTCATCGCGAACTGAATTGGGCAGAAATAAATGTTCAGGGTTCTCAGGTTTTCAACAGTTCTCCAAATGCTGTGATTCCACGATAACAACTTGCTGAGACCTAGTCTTTACTAAAAGGTTTAGGTCAGTTTTTGGTTAAACACTTTAACCATTCATTGCGTACACCTAAAAATAACAAATTTAATCTGCCCCATGTTCAATTACTTACCTAAACTGTTCAGGGTATATGCATATATTCGTATGGTGTTTATGATTTTTTTGAGAACTTATCAGGCGAGTAAATACTAATTTAAATGAATGCTTTCGAAAAATGCAGTTATACTTCACAGCCAAAGTTAGAAGCGAATTTACCAGCTTGCTTTATGTTCTTGAGGTTAAAACTATTTATTTAGTAAAGAACTTAATAAGTGTGAAAAATAGTGGATATATATGCGTATCGTATCTGCATAATACTCAGTACGAACCTGTAGTTTCCTGAAGTGTAAGTTCTCTTTGGAATCCTCACTATTTTTCAACTTATCAAGAAGATCAGTATGTTGATTATTCTCAAGATTGGGCAGTGACAATTGTTCTAAACCTAACACTATCACTTCTGAAGACAATTTTGATGCTTGTAAGTTATTCTAATCAGAAAATGTGACCCATTTTAGCCTAACAGAAGACGAACCATCCAAGAAGTCACCCATGGTTATGCGTACTACAGTTGATAATAAGCCAAAAAATGCAGTTATAAGACAAGTTTGTATGTACTATTCAGATAAATAACTAAATGAGTACCGGTTGTAGTCGAATAACTGTAATATTTAAGATATCACATTGCACACATTTGGGAATATGATCCGTTTTCCATTGTGATTTGTGGAGTTGAAATCGATTTTTCTCTCAGTTTTGCGAACTCAAGTCTATGAAACTTTCCATCGTGCATCAAGAATCCACTTTAGTTATAGAAAACCATTAAATAATGTAAGTTTTATTTTAGTAGAACTTCTTTGGATAACGTGACATCCGATGAGGACTCATTCATCCACCCATTTGAATGCAAAAAGGTTTTCACATCATAAAATTTCATTAGTTCCGGTCAGTCTAAATATTTGTCTCCCATCTCAGTCAACACATCTTCGTCAAACTTATCATATTATGTTTTATAAGTTGTAAATGTTTCAAGCAGTATATCCTGTTGGTTATAAAGCAGGGGAAGAGACTCCACTAAATACTTGCACACTAATTCTGTGACTGTCATTCTTCTTATACAGTTTAGGTTCATGAATGAGAAAAATCGAACAAGTTAAACATCGAAGAAACAGCTTCAAAAGAAATAAATTTAGGATGTAACAAATATTCCCCATCCCACAGAGATACAAATGTCATTTCATGTAGAGCTGATCCAGTTGAAAATTGCACTTACCAAAAATGATAAATTTTTTCACTGATGTTAACTCTATGTACAGAAGTATCTTCTAAAGGTATATGAGGAAAAAGTGGAAATCATGAACAGTAAAGCTTTTAACTCAGTTTTACTTGGTTAGTAGGATTTAAAAGCACGTGATTCGAACATCTCTATGCCAAGTAGAAACGAATGGCAGCAACGTACAATTATCTGTAAATTAAGTTTGGGGGTCTTGGCTATCAAACAGGCTCCCAAACCTTCTTTTATACTTTCGTCAAATGTTCTGAAACTAAGAATTATTATTCCAGATATTGATCTTAGTTTGCTGAATCAAAATCACTAGTAGGTCAATAAAAGCATATTACTGTATACTTATTTTAGTTAACGTCTTTCTTCTTGAATCAAACGAATTGATTATCTGTTAACGGCCACAAAAATGTACGAAAAAATATGTTTCCTTTTGCTTAGTCAAATAGAAGATCTTAGCTTTCTCCACTTAGAAATATAATCATACTCAACGATAAGGTTGGAGTTGATCTGATAAGCCAGAGGTCAAAAACTAAAAGCAGATTTCCAAATGGTGGTGTACAATGGTGTAAATATTACTGGCAATTAAAGTCAGCAACTTGAAGGAAAGATTATTTTTTTGATAAACTCTGTCATTCAGGAATACAGTAATCTTTTAAATCATATGGTTGGAGGGGAATAGCTGAATTTGCAAAAGTTCTCTAAATAGAAACAACTGGATTGTCAATGTATAGAGA
The DNA here is from genome assembly GCA_944470555.2 of Heterobilharzia americana. Classification (NCBI taxonomy): domain Eukaryota; kingdom Metazoa; phylum Platyhelminthes; class Trematoda; order Strigeidida; family Schistosomatidae; genus Heterobilharzia; species Heterobilharzia americana. The sequence goes on from OX104134.1 coordinate 58,048,509, forward strand.
ATTCAGTATTGAAGGAATAAAACGGTTAAGTGAATGGAAAGGATAATTTGAATTTGTATTGTGAAAATAACCCTTCATTAAGCGACTATCAACTGAGCAAGGGTAGTGAATACAGCAATTTTTTTCCACCTATTAACAGTGCGTAAGATGCCTAATATAACTCTTAATCCGAGGAGTTTTCACGGCCAAAGCATTTTTTAACTGAATCGGTAAGCAGTGAAGTCATGGCAAATACCGGTTTTCCTTTTTTGTTTCTGGTCTCAAGCCTGCTGCCAAATTTTATTTCTTCTGTAACTTGTTTCAACAATAATCCATAATACTTTGATATTATATGATGAACACCTGATGTAGTAGTTCTATTTTCTTCAGAATCGATGAGGTATTTTGGGATTTCATGTTCATTTATTCAGAACATAAATAGATTCGTTTTCTTCATTAAACTATTAGGAATTTGCAAGTAGAAATGATGTTCGTAGATAATAGAACGATGCCGAGTACCTCAGTATCTGAGATTTATGCTGTATTTATAGCGAAAATATCAAACTTAGATCTTCAAGAATTTATTACAATCATATTTTTGTGCCAACATCTTGAGCAGGATGTGGATTTCCACCAATTAAGAATACTGAGTGGAATTAAGGAGAAATTAATAGATTTTACCCACTTTTTGATATGGGCCGTATAACCGAAAGTTGGTACAAATAAATGATGTCAAGACTTTTCGATTTTCTCAGTTGTTTTCATGTAGTTTCGTAAATTTTTTAGCTTTACTAGAAGAATTTGTAGTTATCCTCATTGAACTTTCGACTTTATTTAATTCTTATCACTGTAACAACAGTTTTAGAAATAGCTTAATATTCTTTCGTATATTTTTTTGAGTTACAAAAAAGTCAACATTCCAATAGTTGAACATGAGATAGAAGTAAATAGAAGTAGTAATAATTGTAACATGGCATATGTAAAGATAAATGCTTTAGTCTTATTGGTGTCATAAATACATGCCGTCATGATTGATTTGTATAGTGTTGATGAACACCCTGGGTAAATGAATGTATTTACTTATTTGTTTCTCAATTAGATTGTTGACAAAAATACGAAAGCATTGGATTTTTTCCCCTTCTCTTGATTCTACGGTGTGGTATTTCTCAGTCCTACTCAACACCTTTGTATGCCTTGGTGAAATTCAACTACAAAGTTGATTGGGTATACAAGCAGACATCATAAGCGTCTTTATCAAATAATTTACAACAAAAGCCAAAGGTTTCCCGTGGAAGTTTGGTATGGGAGATCCTCTTCTTACGACTGCTGTTGTGGCTCGCACTCTTGCCCATGTGTGATAAGTAACAGACAAATTATGTAATAATATACTTACTTGAACTCAGTTAGTGGGACAGCCATCAAAATCATGAACAAATAGAAAAAAGGTTTAGTCAATGACGTTATCAAATAAAAGGAAGCGAAAAGTAATACTTTATCAGGGCGAAAACAGATGTATCGCTGCTTGTATTTGAAACAAAACTCCGGTGTAAGTCATTTGGTCGCTGCGGTCTCAGCAAACTTGATAAGGTTTCAACCGCATTGTTTGCTGGTAGGATTCCAAGGTGTACTTCATCCCACGTGTCGATGAGATGCCAAGTGACTGCATTCTGGAAAGCAGTTGTTCACGTGAGATATAGTTTTCTTCGGATATATCCAAAGAATATAAAGTATGTTCTTCTTTTTGTTCTTTTAATGTAACTGATACTGCAGATGTAAGTAAACTTGTTCAGGCAATTGGAAGTGACAAAGGAGGGAAACTTTTTGACGTCTGATTGTTCCAGAAAGCAAGTCATTCTGTAGGGAGGGATCCATTCCGCTGCACGATGCTCTTTACAGTGTGGCTTTCAACCTTCTAATAATTCTTTCACAGACGTCGTCAACTTTGAAGTTGAGTTCACTGGAAACGGCATTCTTGCTGAGTGTAATTTCTTCACTCGCCGTCTCTAGATCTTCTATATGTAATGAAAAATATCCACGGGAAACCTCTGGCTTGTAGAGTCTTTCCAATACTCAGCACTTCTACATAGAATTTATCGCTTCAACATATCCTCATAGCTCTTTAAAACACCTTTTCGATTAACAGTTATTTAACACTGAGCAGAAACCGTTGAAATGTCAGCGAATTCCGATGCATATTCGGTTTCAATGAATGGACTGCTTAGGTGTACCGTCATGTCTACATTTCAACGTAATATCTAAAAACTGAACCTATCACTGGTTTTCAGTTCCATGGCAAACTCGATATTTCCATCAGTATGATTGGAGAGTTCTGGTAAGTAGAGGGCGTAGCGAAGGCCATTATACACGACAAATGTATCGTTGACACACGTAGAACAAGATATTGTTTCTATAACTTCATGTCTAAGCTTTGTCTTCTTTTGGTTAGCCATGAAGATATCTGTTAACATGGGCTGCCAGCTGTTACTCCAACAGTTCAGCGGCATATACTGCTATCTAACCGAAACTGAACATCTTCGGTATAAATTCGCAGCTGCATGTGAATTCCAAAACTGGCGAAAGAAGTAGAATATCTTCAAGCGATAAATTTTATATAGTATGCTGAGCAATGAAAAGACTAAGAGACAGCGGTTTCCACAGAAGTTTATCAATTAATCAAAGGAAATCTTAAGAAAGCCAGTTCAAAAAATTACATTAGGCAAAAATCCTGTCTTTACTGAACTCCGGAAGAAAGCTAAAATCTGCTTTGTACACAGCCTATCGTTCCACAAACTGAGTTCATGTCATTATACTATTGCATAAACTGTCTGTTATTTATCACCAAGTAGCCAGTTTGTTAATCCACTGAAGTAGTCTTTTATTGACACTCGTATTGTTTTCTCAAACTCTCTGTTGAATCACATGTATAACCAAAGCTACTTAGCATGTATTGTTTAATAAATCACTCCGTTCAATGTTAACTGACTTCATTTGAGTGCAATAGAGCAAGTTCAGCTTATCTTGTGATGTTTTTTAGGTGTTTTCGATTGTTTTATAGTCCCTAAATGGTTGTTCTTTGCAGGTTATTATCCAGGTAGTCTGCTAATAGAACGCTTTAATGATGATTTGACGGCCATTGGTTTGGATTTTGTTGTATCAATGGTCCAGATCTATCAAACACTAGTATCTCGAATAGTCTAACCAGTATATTTCCAACTTTTCATAGACACCAACTTATTACTTACTATCTGATTAATATGTAGTACGTGAGGAACATATCACTTGATAATCTTAAAAGAAGAGAAAAAAGACAGGAAAAGATTAGTTGGAACTGCCAAAGCTTAAGTTCAAAAGAGGGATAGTGAGTATGATTTAGTGTTTGGATTGTCTACCTTTTTTGAATCCTGGTTCACTCACCTTCTACCATCCTCCTAGTAAGTATAAAACGCATTGCAACATTTTATTTTTTCATGATATTGCACTATTATTACTTATTCTTCTTCTACAGCCATTTTCAAGACACTGTACTAGCATTCTGAAAGTGCTACGTAGAAGCTGGTCAACTGTAATCGTGTGAATCGCTGTGAATTCACCTTAACTCTTAAATTGAGCATGACTGTCATGTTGAAGAGTTCATTAGTAGATTTTTAATTATAAACTATTTTTATTCTGAAAAATTTTTAACAAGAATTAGTTCATTTTATCCATGAAATCTTTGTTAAATATTCAACTGCATCTTGCAAACGTATTCAGCCATTCGAATTTTTATGATCTTCAGTAAGTGAATGCAGTTGATAGGCTTCAGTTTTCTGTTACACTGAACCTAGTCATTGTTTTATTAAGTCTCCAATATCCTAATCGATTTAGGCCACTTTATCTCCGTACAATTGGTTCACCTGATTGTTCATGTTAGATCATTTTTATGATTTCTTGATAATGCGAGTGAAGGATTGAACCATCCATAATAAACTGAAAGATTCAAAAGTTGCCTGTTTTATACTGCCAAAAAGAGGAGAGATACAATTAATTCTTTGGTTTTCCCATGTAGAAAAGGGTAGGTCATTCAGTAACTAGAAGTACAAAATCTTTCTCCTTCTGAAGGTAAGAAAGTTCATGACATGGTCATCTCAAAATGAAACAGCTTTTTTGAGCATAAAACCAGTTTCAAATGATATTTCGTGAAGACTTGCTCTTAGAAAGCAATGACTTTATTCAAAACAGAAAGTTGAGGAAATATTTTAATTAAAATTTTCTGTGGTCGAATTATATGATAGATTTGGATAACATAATTTGAAAACGTAGTTTGTCTGAAAAATGTGACGTGGTTACACAAACATTGAGAACAGTCTAATCATACGCTTGTTGAGGCATTTCATACGAGAACTGAAAATGAAGGGAGGATAAATATGGTGCAAAGGAATTTAATGATATGAAAAGTAATGAAAGAAGAATGATAGGAATTGAAGACAACCTTGTTGATACGATGAGATGAGCATTACTAAGGTAGAGTTTGCTTAAGGACAAACTGTTTTTGAACACAGAAGGGAAGCCTTAATCTATGCACGGCTAGATCTTCAAAACCTAAATATAAAATATGGCAAAAAGACCACTGGGGGAGTGAGTATACCTAGGTTTACTGAAGAACCACCTATGCACAAACTTAAAGCCCTCTTGTGTGTTCGGAAACAGTTTATCTTTACGCAAACTCTACCTTAGTAATGCTCATCTCATCGTATCAACAAGGCTGTCTTCAAATCCTATCATTCTTCTTTCATTACTTTTCGTATCATTAAATTCCTTTATACCATATTTATCCTCCCTTCACTTTCAGTTCTCGTATGAAATGCCTCAACAAGCGTATGATCAGATTCTTCGCAATGTATTGCGTAACCACGTCACACTTTTCAGATAAACTATGTTGTCTAAATTCACAAAAACGACTAACTCTTTTAAAATCTGTATGATAAGGTTTGTGGTATTTGTTCAAATGCTGATTCGAAGTTGGCTTTACTTGCAGCAAATTAAGAATAAATGCCTATCATTTAGGAAGAAGTATAAGTAAGGAAGTAAGCCTCAATGGAGAATCACATTTTTTAAGTTTGTCATAACTAGCATGTGGCCATTTACTATAGCTCACTACAGCTCACACTGATGGCTGGGCTGGAAAGAATGTAGTGGGAAATGAGAGTTGTCGAATGACGATGTGACAGCATCCCACAAATCACATTCCACTGGGCTACTTTCGCTGAGAAGCTAATATACTATCACAGGGTGAAATCGGTCAGAGTAGTTCGTATGCATTGTTCCTAAAAAAATATCTAAGCGTTAACCTAATGTAGACAACTACCCTTCTATCTACCCTCTTGATTACCTTCAGTTTACTGCATTACAATCAGTACATTTCACTAGAATCCTTCTCTAAAGCTTAAGCACTAAATAAACTTAAGATCGCTATCAGAATGACCCATGACTTATCCTTTCATAAGGTTTTCCTTTTATCTTACCAGGAGAAGACTCAATCATTTTTCTTAAGTTAGCCGGACATAATATTTGTACAGTGGTATTCTGACAGATGATAGAAAGTCAGACTTTATTCAAAGAAGTGATTTATAAGAGTTTCTCAGAAAGATTTAATGATAAAATTTAAAATATTTTAAGTTAAGTTGCTGGTTGTATGAAAGATAGCTTTGATATTCCTGACGGACAAAGTAAGGAGGTAAATAATATACAATAAGATACAACATTCATCATGATATGCTGTTTCGAAAAAATGGCTTTTCTCTCCTACTGCGTAGTACCAAGGGATTGCCCAAAAGTAAGTGCATACTCATTCACTGATTTCAGTAAGTGATGAATATTTTCAAGTTCTACCGGAAAAAATATATCACCAAATAATAATCCTGGACTCGGTGAATATGCTATTTCAAAAAATATAATTTAAGAAACATTTCTACAGATCATACCGCATTTTCTGCAGAACCTATTTCGCCTCCGTGCGCACACTATTTTTGAAGTCGAAGATCTTATATGCTATGGAACACACGCAAAAATTGGAGTGCATAGTCAGAAAAAGTAGCGGGGGAAATAAAACAGATGTCAAATGAACAATTTAATGCATATTGCCAATTCACTGTATATGATATTAACGCTGGAACACTGCAGAATTTTGATATTTTATATTTCCGGTTTGTGTGGAAATGATACTATTTCATATAACTTGTGGTAGCTTAGACAGCGATTTTATTGCGAATCAGTTAAAGATATAAAAACCCTCAAAAATGTTAAGTAAGTTATAGTTCGCAAGGATTAAACTAAAGGTATAGAACATGTTTTGACTCATGTTTGCTATGCTTCAAGATTAAATTATACACGAATTGAAAATACACGCTTAAGGCGGCATTTCCAAATTTTATAAATGGTTCTCTTTGTCCACGTAGATAGTTACTGTCATTAAGTAACATTTATTGAAAACTGCATACCTATCATAATACTTTACCATGTAGTCCCCTCTGGTCTGATTACATTTGAAACAAATGTTGCTTGATACTGGGCATAATTTTGGTGTATCACAGTCGTTTAAGTTGATCAGTACACAAATGGAATCCAAAATCTAAATTTTCCTGAAGCAGTTGCATTTAAAAGGCTAAAACCTGATTTATGTATACAGAAAGATACTGTTGTCGATGCTCCCTTACCTTAGTAAGTTGAATCTCTGAAGTTTATAACTACACACTTTCATGACCTCATGGCCCTAGCTACTTATTCATTTTACCCATCGATGTATTTCAAAACCTACTCTCAATTTTTCTAGTGGTACTCATCTTAATGCTCGACAGTATGACAATCTACTGGATCTTCATTAGGCTTACTTAACATCGACATTATTTTTGTTAATTCAGGAAATACATTGTTTGCAACCCGTTCCCAAATTTTCCGAACTTCTTTCGAATGTTAAATCTGTCATTGTAAAAGTAGTCAAAAGTTGAGTAGCCTTAAAAACTTCAAAAAACCTAAACATATTTGGTCACCCTAGTCTTCGTTACATTTCATACTCATTGAAACATACTTGCCTATGTATGACAGTACCATGAATAAAATCTTATAATTATAAACCTTTTTTCTATACGCTGAAAAGCAGTTGAGGAGAATCCGTGAAATACATACATGCTAATAAAACATAAATTGATTTGCAATAGATCGTAGGTACTACAACATCTGAAAATATCAAGATAATTTCCGGTTGTTTAATACAAAAACAAAATTCCGTGCATAATAACTGTACGTTGAACACTGTGGTTGGGGGACTTCAAGCAGTGACCGGACGTGTTTTTGGCAGATTTCAAGGAATAATTATAGCTCAGTTAAAACGAAACTTCACCTTGATCTGAAATGATGCACCGTGTTGGATAAGAGCAAATAAGCACGACATATTTTGGCACCCACAATACATATCAAGGAGTAAGTGATTAGCAAACATCTTCATCACCTCGGACAATGTCTTCAGGTCAACCATCGTTGACGAAATTCAGAAGCATTGCCGTCAAACTGACAATGCACAGTTTGAGGATGAATTAGTGTGTATTATCAGGAAGCGAACTGATAACGAGACTTCTGAAGTCTGCTGACTTTGTTCAGTTAGGATGAAAATCATAACTTGATTTAAGTAGCTTCTAGAGAAGCAGGATTTACTCGAAACGTGTAGGGATGTGTAGGTATGATCATCTGTCTGCTTGTCCACTTGATGAGATGGTATATCAATTCAGCGAAAGTCGAACTGGTTAGTTTACTTCCAAAAGTCAGATCCAACCACAAGAAACAAGTTATATTAGTCAGTACCTCCTCTTGTAGTTCATGCCCTGCAAAATATACACGGAACGAGTACTGGAACGTTATATTTACGATAGCTTAAAAGCCACTATGAAACCGTAATAAATTATACAACGAATCAGAACATTCAGCGCTACTAATTGACAACTGAGTCTGCGAAATTATATCCTCCATATCGAAATGAATAGTCGAGCAAGAGAGGAGAATACCCGACCGAAATAATAATATTTTGGTAAGTAGGACTGGAAATCTGTATGCACGTCATGAAATGACAGCCTAATACAAAAGCCACAGTAAAGATCACAAGATAGCTACAATCTTATAAGTTGGGTAAGGTAAAGCCGTGGTCGGGTGTAAAGCCTTCGTCATAGAGCAACAAAAGCTCGATTCAAAATACAGGATATGACTGAATGATGAATCATATTTCAAATTCGTAGGTAACTAAATGTTAGTGAAAATATGGTCACAGGAGCGCAGAAAAATTATTAACATCCATCGAGGGATGTGAAGGTTGTTTTGCAACCCACGACAAAGTGACTTGACAAATGTAATTCATGCATCAAAAACACATCTCAATTATTGTGCTTCTGACAGCTCTCTGTGTTGAAAACCTTGTAACATGAAATTCTAATCAGACGTTATATTGCGGCAGGCATTTGTAGGAAATCGCTTCGCAGTAGGTTCGACTTCAATACTTATGTTGTAGGTCAAAATACTTCACAATTAGACACTTGTGAACTGTACTTTGGACTAAAAATATCTACTGTCGTTTGATCACAGTTTACAAAGGACTGCTTGTACGTGACCCGAAGGTACTCTTGTGTCTGATCCTATTGTCCACATTCATATATCAAGTCCAACTTCCAATGGAACTTGATTTCTTATTTCTTCATGTCATCTCCAGTTATTTGTTAGCCTATAAATTGTTCAGGTGTTGCTTTTTAAATGAAATAGCTAATACCAACGTAATATGGTTATTCTCATTTTAATCTGTATATATTTCTCCACTTTATCATTTGAACAAGATTGCACTTCATCATATGTATGCATGTATTGTTGAAAGGCTTGGTTACATACTGTATTATTTATTCATAAAAGTCTTTTTTTATTTGTTACTCCATCTGCAACCGAAATATCTGCAACTAAAATACTATTCATTCATCTCAGGTTTTTTCTGATGTGTCAAATGTGTCTGACTTACATGTAAAGATGGATCAAGCAATCAAAAATGTGGTTGAAGGGAGTAATAATGATATTGGTTCGTATGTGAATAACCTAGGTAACAGTGATTAACATTATTATGGACTTGAACGTCATTACATGTGTTTTGTTGGAGTTATTTCATCAATTAAGAAATACGACTATCTTTTTCTTTATTTTTGGCGTGCAAAATGGTCTAAAGACACCAACATTTCTAAGGATTAAGGAAAACTTGCAAGTCAGACTGACAATACGTCTGAAAGCCAAGAGAAATGAAAGAAGAGTATGGCACATCTCAGTGATCACTTTTAGGACTGTCAATTGAAAAGGTGGACTAGGGTAGCTGAGCTACTTATAACTCGGGGAGATCTGATCCTGTCAAGAATATTGTTATTGATCCAAGTTTACGGCCTAGACAACTGCAGTCTCACTGAGTAATGTGGGAGCTTTGAACACAAGACAATATATTACAGTCAGGTGGAACTTGGGTCTGGAGTGAACATAGTTATTTGTAAAAAGAGGCGCAAGGCAATGTGATATGTGAATCAAGTTTTGGCGACCGTAGTTATGATCACATTTTTCAATACGTGTGAAAGGCATTTACTTGAACTAGTGTCTGTATATGATCCTCAGTTCCGGGTAAGGATATTATGCAAATCGCTCTCTCTTAGAAAAGAATAAAGTAAGTGGCTTGATTTGGTAAAATGGTGTGTTGCAGTTTCAACCCTTATAACACTAACCTTAGGAAAACACAAAACAATACAGGATGAAAAAAGACATAGCAGAAGCAAAAGCGTGTATAAATCGTTGGAGGGGTAGCCCCAAGGATACATTCAAAGGAGATATCTTGAACTTCCTTTTACGTCTCGATCAGAAAAGGAACGTGAAGGCTCCAGCATAATCGCAGCTGGTTAAAATTCGAAGAAGTATCAGACATCATACTCAAAGACTGAGTTGCCAGGCGTCCGGAGATGCTATTCCCTTACAACTGTCTTCCATACACAGACTACTGTTCGGCTTCTTTTAACTACTCTATTTGTTAGCAAAAGTTGAAGTGGTGCAGCAGGCACTTAGACAATATCCACAATATGTGTAGGAAAGACTAAAAGTGGTTTTCCAAGGTGACATAACTCATTGAATGACCATTTACATCAAGCCAACTATACGCCACCGTACCTAAAGACTAATATCATATCTTTTCCATTGGATGTCATTAATTCCACACAAAGATCAGTGTTCAAATAAGCAAACTTGCTAGATATTCTTACGTTGGAAAGGCTGAGATTTGAAAGCGTCGAAAAAAACCCACACTACAAGGTTACACATTTAAGGTCTCGCTTTTAATATACGGCTGGGAATCACATCAGTCAGTAGCATCTTCATTGACACTCAGATAATCAAATGTATTTCTACAAACACTGTTTGTTCGCCACTTCCGAAGTGAAGACCACTGCTACCCACTCACTAACTCTTCGACGCTTCATTGTTTATCGAAAATGCTAACTTGCATCAATGTACAGTTCCGTCATACACGGAACTGCCAAACAACCACTCACTCTTCCTTCTTAGCTTCATAAGCTTTGAGAAGAATGCGTAGTGATATGGAGGATAAAATCTCCACTCAACAACGAGTGCATATCTTTCATCTAGCATGTTTGAAACACAAACCAACCAGAGGAGGAGAAATGAATTTTGACATCATTGAAGAGTCGAGACTTACTCAGCCTAGGTCACAGCATCATGATGCTGCTCGATGTTGGTTGATTTCGAAGCAACTGTTCTGAAAGACGTTGAAGCAAAATGAAAAGCTTCCAGAAATCCAAAGCAATGAGTCTCAATTGTGACTCGATGAGCTGAAGATACTGACATTTCGTACGAGCTATGTTTCTTCTTTTCAAATCACTTTGTTTTTGTGCTTGCTTTGATTCCGTAAAAATCCTTCACAGCGTGGTGACATTTTGGATGACCTATATTTCTTCTTTTTGAGATCACTCTACTTTTCTGTTTGTTTGGGTTCCGTATAAAATTGCAGAGCGTTTTTTCATTCTAAGGTTTGTAATTTGAAATTGGCTATTGATTCAATATTTGTCAACTTGTTGGGCTATTTTGCCTTGGAGTATTCGAGTTTTGTACTTCAATGTATTTCGGTTATTCATATTCATAAATATAAATTATTGAAACTGAGAATAGGTTACAGAAGTTGATTTTTTTCTAACGATAAGTTACCTGTAAAGTTTTTTAAATGTTCCTATTTATTAATCACTCCCGTTCCTAATGTGAGTCATTTGAAAATATACTAAACAAATGCCGCATTATAACATTTCGAAAGCCATATGTTTAACAGCAAACAAATCAAACATAATATCACCGCCAGCTATCAATTTTTTCTTATCAGAATTATTTCAGACAATTGAAGCATGCCGAATTTATCATTTGCGTTGAAGTTGTGCGGCAGACAACCTAGCAAAAAATTAGAATATTAAGAAAATCATGAAGTCCAGGCGTGTAATTATGAATTACGACCAAATTCGAGTAAAAAGTTGAAAGCAACAAGTAACTTTGTTGCGAGCTTGCAGAGTAAACCTTCATGTCTGTTCCATTTTGAATGTTGTGGTGGAACTAAAAAATGCGGTTGGAATCCACTTGTTCATATTCTCCATGTTTTCTTAAAAAATATTGCAAACGTTATTTTTTAACCGGTTACAGATTAAAGCAATCAGTCAATGAAGGCTTATCGAAAATGAGAAAGAGCACAGAAATCCTGTGTCAATGAATAGGTGTCCTCGTAATTAGGGCCGTAGAAAGCTGAACAAATGCAACGTTAGAAAGAGCTTACATAGATTCGAGGAAGAAATTATCAATTCCAACTTGTTCAAATGAATAAGATTAGTTGATAATTCATTGCTACACATTCTAACCGTAACTACCAGACAAATTTAACCTGACTGATTAAATGACTGTATGCAGTCGAGTCAGGTTACCTGAAATTCACCTCACTAATTTCACTGAACAATTTCAGTGCGTCAATTTATCCAGATAATACGGAGTGATTCAAGATCCCGTGAGCAATCATGTCAACTAATATGCTGTTATCTCACAAATAATGACAAGATTAGTTATGAGATATCTAACTGTCGTAACGTCGATGCAGATATGAATTCAATGTAGTTAGTTTAACCCTGAAAGAATAATGCATTGGCTCATAAAGTAAGACGGATTGAAATATCATGCAAATGACAGAATTTCAGCACAAGTGATTCATATATTTCAAAAAAGTAAACCTGCATTTAAATGTTCAGAACGGAGCATTAATAAATGAGTAGGAATCAGATTCCTTCGTTTCCAATATAGATGGAATCAGTTCCATTGGATTCACGGTAAAGTATTTTTGTGAACTGTTACTGATTACTTCTCTGTATGAGAAAAAAAGTCTCATCATACCTGGGCATTTTCAGAATTAATCACTGAAAGTTTATATCACTGTTGGCTTAGTAAGTGAACCCGGCAGCTCACTTCAAAAGTTTACGTGTTACCAACAATTTTTATTTATGCTGTAGCTTGAGATCAGTGATTGTACAAACTTACATTCAATCGACTACCCACTTCAAAGATAGAAGAAGTTGTACTGCTCATATACTATCAAGTTTGATAACATGTTCAAACATCTCAGTAAGTGTGACGAATATTTCATGAAATCAACCAAAGAAACTAAGTCACTCACCTGACTGTCCACCGTTTCGGGTAAAAGGTCAATAAAATCACCATTTGAAAGTCATCTGTGAGAAAATAAAAATTCCATCAAAATACTATGGGTCCCATGGGATATTGAAAACGTGTGATGAGTGTTTGTTGTGACACATGCTGATGGTTTGTTTTAAATAAAACTTAGGATAACGATAGTCTTTGAGGTGATTAAGAACTCTGTCATGATAGCCAATGACCTATGGGATTAGAATACATTATTTCCGGTACAAAATTAGGTATTTTTTGCCGGTCATATCTGAATTGTCCGGAAATAAACCCTATGTTGTATTCAGCACTCAAAAGTTGAACTGCTTTACACGCGTTTTCGAATAATTATCAAAGCCTGTCGTTCACTTGTTAATAATTCTACAAAAGGCATACAAAATGATGAGAATACTGCTGTGGTTGCCGAAACCTGTCTTACCATTCAGTATGCACGCAATAAATCATTGGTGGAAAGTCTGTTGAAATAAACGCACATCTCGTGAGAAATTTCTGTCAACTGGCTTTTTCCTTGTCCAGAGTTCCATAAGTCACCTCCAAAACACATCAAACTACTTTTCTAAACACGATAAGCAGACTAAGTGAGGTGATAACGGCTGTTTAGCCTACTGATAAAAATGAAGATAATGACTAGGACAAAAAAACACAGAATTATGGTGGGGCATGTACCAGCTAATCCTACACTGACAGACTGATCCCTAAACTGTTATACTAGAAAATGGCACAACTTCTGAGGTGACCTGAAAGCTGCTCATTGGAATCCAACCTTATTCACCTCTCCCTCTAATCGAATCATTCATAGTTGTCTGAGGCATACACGCTTTTATTTAGCTCGATAACCAGGAACCAAGGTGTAAATGTGTTAGAACCTTTAGATGTTAGCATGACAGGAATGTGCTTTAGAAGGTTCATCGAGAGAGTAGATAAAATTGAAAATGAAAGATAAGTAGTGATGATTGATTTAAGTGACATAAAAGTACAAAACAACAGTATTGTATTGGCTGAACTGCATAGCAAGGATTCTCTAGACTTGCTTTCAAGGTAACCAAGTGGCCTCAAGAAATTTCTGCTTTTAGCTAGGTAAATTTTATTAGGCAACTGTTATCAAAGGCAAACATTTATGGGCAACTTATATCAAGTGATTTGTGATACGTTTCGTGGATCTCGATGAGTTCATGATATATTAAAGTTATAAAAATAACAACAAGATCATTCGCGTTAGTCTCGATAACTGAAGAATTTTACGAATCTAACAGTGGCTTACAGTAAGGAACAAGATTAAACTTGTATAGGTGGGGTAAAAGTAAAGGTGAACAATGAACAAATATGAGGATGTGCCCGGTCGTGTCAATAATACGAGTCAGTCGAGCCATTGCTATCCGGGGTAGTCACGCTGATAAACAATAGTAATAAACCATGAAATGAGTAAAACTTGCTTACAAGTGATTGGGATGCACACTTCAAGCCTTACTGATTGTGCTTATGTCAGTATAGTGACATGGATTTGTCGGATAAATTGTTGAGGTAAGTATTCTTAAATATCACAGGAGATTATTCCACACCCTGAGTTAAGTTCGGTTACTATGACAGGCGTCCAGTGGAATGAAGAAATATAAATGAATCCAAAGATATGTCGTAAGTCTCCTCTTTGTATGGTCATTTCCTTTCTAAAACACGATTACTAATCATTCAGTGTGAGACTGTCTGTTTATTGTATGTTTAAAGTGTGTGTTGTTATTCGTATTCTCCTTGATTGTAAATATGAGACAAAAAGGTCATAGGTGATATTACTGATTGAGCACAATGTCACCAGTGACCTTATTGAAGCAAATATAACCTGTATTTAATGGCAAACAATGAAGGGTTAACACTGTAGCAAATGTGTATCTGATTTGGATATCATTGAACTGCAGGAAATAACCAGAATAACCTCACAGTCTCTGAGATAAAAATTTTAAGGTATTTGGTAATTCTCGTTAGTTCTAATGCCGAGTAACGAGACAACCCAGTCTTCATGTACATCATACGCGGTAAATGTACTTCGTGACCAAAATAAGGTGTAGATACCCTAGACTCTGCAGTGGTTTATGCTCCGAAACGATTACTTTGGTAAGACTTGTAAAATAAGATAGCTCAGAGTTTTTCGTAGATGCCAAAGGAGACAACTAGAAGCGTGGTAAATGTAGAGTGTATATAGATAAGACATTTCAGATAATTCCATAGCCTTATTCATATCGGATGAAACAAATATATGGTGGACATTCTCATTAGCAAAAAGGGACATCAATTCTTTTTGTTTTCTGAAGGCCGGCGGGAGCAAGGACAAAGCATCAGTATTCAGTCTTTCAGAAAATCAGTACATCGGTAGATGTGTTAACAAAATACACCATGACCCCATGCGAAGATTACAGAAATGAGAATCCAACAGTTAGATGCAGTATTGGACGCCATCTATTTAGAAGATATTTCTGTCGATTGATTCTGAATGATGCTTCAAGTGTCATAAGCTAAAAGTTAAGAAAAGACTAGCTACCATCCATGATAATCAGATACTGTCTATAGTCAAACAAGGAACGGATGCGATAATACTGCCCTGACTTAATCAGAAGCTCCAGCAATAGCGTTCAATAAATACTCTCCAGTGCATATTTAACCACCGAGCATTTATTCATGCATATTTGTCTTTAAAACTGCATATTCCCCACTCCCATACGTTTCTCGTGATACTAGAAAGCTCTTTAAGTGTATGGATACAGAAAAGAAAGACCTCTTTTACAAGACCATTATACTTTGTTAGGTTGAAGCCTCACTCGTCTGAACTTCTCCCGAAACATACTTTTAGAAGTATGTTCATAACAAACACTTAGTAGTATACGGTTTTCCAGGTATTATGTGTATTCAAAAAGTATTCTTACATTCGTATCATGAAATTTTTTGTCTTTCAGCAGACACTAAATTATGATGTCTCAAAAACTCCAAGTAAAAAATTAACCCATAACTATCAGTTATTCGGATCGACAGTTCACATGTGCTAAAACCACTAATTTTATGCCACCAGAAAACCCATCCCTCAAATTTTCATCCGTCATGGAACAAGTTGAACACAGTTTGGCGTATTGCTTACTACCACTCAACACAAGCAAAAGGTAGTCACCACATATCGTCGACAAGGTTAAAAAGTGTTTATCATGCATGTCAGTCACTCACTATCTGCCATGAAAGGAAGTCTTCTTCCAACCGTCAGATTTCAGACAGCCTTCAAATTTTTATTTTCACAAATGTAGAACTTTTGTTAACAAGTTGTTTAGAATCACCATTTCTGATTCACTGAAAAGGCATGTTAATATTGTATCAAGCTGAATTCAAATCAAACTTCCTTTGCCTCAATCATTCACACGACATACACATATTTCATTAGATTACTACCAGGTATGCAGGACTCGGATTCAAGTGTGGACAATCTCAATCAAAGTTGAACTGCCTTCACTGTCATTTGCACACAGTTTTGTCAGAAGAATATCATGAGACTGATTATCTACATGTTAAAGCCTACCTTACTCACATGGTTTGTATCGCTCTAACTATCATTAGGAATTTTGAATTATTGACTGAGTCCATTTGTCCATTCGACGAATCTTATATAACGTTTTGCTTTAATTTTTGAATTTCAAATGCAGGACCTTGAGAATCCGAAGTGAAAGCATCGGACGATTTTTCCCTGTGGTAGATTCTAGCCACTGAAAATTCGCAACGTAAACATCTGAAAAACGAATGACAACGCAAACAGAACACTAACGCTGTTCAACAGAAAGCAAAATAATTATGTTGGCAACATATTTAAACAAAGCATTTCGTCAAAGACAGATAATTTGATCAATCATTCACATTTGTGAACAGATGAAACAGGTTTTGGGAAATATAACAGGTTATGTCCTCTAAAGCGAGTTATAGTAGAAAACACTATCCTTTTGTCTGGCTAAGTGAATTCCGTGTCTTATGCGCATGGTTTATTTGTTAGTTGGAAAGAGGATTTCATGAAATTTTATTTTTATTTCTGCAAGCGACTGGGTCCACTGTTCGTAAGAAAAACCCATTCGTGTTATCGAGCTTCCATCTACAACTGAATTTTGTTTGCGTGAAAAGTTTCCTGTAATATTTTTGATTTATTTTTCCGAACAATCGAACTATGATCACCCATTTTAATTACTAGCCTTATTTCTGAATTACTCTCTGCAGTGTTTCTGTATGGAAGAATCAGGGAAACCAAATGGTGCTCGAATTCTTACTCCTCAGCATACTTCAAGTTCATGAATCATATAAGCAACAAGTTATGTGGGCAATACATCTTGGCAAACTGGTGGGACATATCAGAAATTACAACATACATAACAAGTATAGCCATAGCACATATATAAGAAGTAATCTACTCAACAGTGAAAAGTGATCCTCTCCAGTGGTTACCCTGAAGTGTCTAGATAAACGGTTCATCATTCATCATATTCTAATTGTGTTTCAGTCAGTTAATCAGGAGTGACGTCAAAGGATTTCGAGTGCAGTGTACTCTTTTTGAGCCGTCCATCAGAACCGGTTATTTTTTTCAAGAAGTTTGGCAAAGGATTTCAGGTGGTTAACTGTTCGAAAAATGTAATCAGTATGGAAGTAAGTAGCTTGAAATCGACCAAGAGGTACCAATATTGAACAAATTTCCACGGTTAGAAATAAAGTAACCCTGATTCAAGCCTGAAGGGGTCAAAAATGTGATACATTCTGATTTGACACTGAAATGCTTAAGTCTTTTTCAAATAATACGCCAGAAAGCGATAGCAACCTCAACGACTCAAAAGACTGTTGAAGTGGTTCATCCGGTAAACGTGAGTGCACCATGATTCAGGCATGACTTAAGCAGTTTTGATCACTGAATTCTATTCTGTATACCTACTTCACATATCTTTTATACTACGGTAAACTGGTCATAACCTCTCAATAAAGGTAGTATGCTGCAGTCAATTTCAGAACATGTGACCAGGAGGTTGGCATCTTCTTACTTCAATGCATGCATGAAGATACACGTGTCATCTTGCATATATTTATTGCAAAGTGTTCACATTGCGAGAAAACACAATAAAATATGAATTTGCATATATCGTCATTCAAGTGTGGTAAACTTCATTTTAATTTTCATCGTTGTGGTGATAATCATTTGGTGACCCTTAGGTCAAAATTAGTTGCAAAGGTTATATATGATAATGTCAAATTAACTCTAAACCTTTTACAACTTCATGAGAAAAATTACTGAATTTCAAATGACAGACACCACTTGATTATTCAATTTAAGCTTAATTAATAAAAGGAATAAAAGTATTTGAGTAAACTAGGAAACAAAAGACATTCTTGATTCTGATTAGAGTAAATGAAATAGTCTGCAAAGAACAATTCGCTAGATAATTTACGATAAAACAACCGTATATATGCACAAATATGAATGCTCAAAAATATTCCCCATAAAAATTCAGGCTTCAATCATTATAGTATTGTTATAAACAAATGTGAACTTCTAAATCAAGGATATTGCTTGACCTCAGAGAAAGCAAAATAGATAATATTATTGACAGAAAAAAAGAAATCTAATATTTATCGTGGTGAAACTAACAACGTTTGGCAATATTAAAAGTTATATTCCATTTTCTGATAAGAATAAGCTGCCTCCTCAACAGTTAAAAAGCACTGAAGCAAACGAAAGAGGAGGGGACACAGCTCGTACGAAATGTCAGTATCTTCAGCTCATCGAGTCACAATTGAGACTCATTGCTTTGGATTTCTGGAAGCTTTTCATTTTGCTTCAACGTCTTTCAGAACAGTTGCTTCGAAATCAACCAACATCGAGCAGCATCATGATGCTGTGACCTAGGCTGAGTAAGTCTCGACTCTTCAATGATGTCAAAATTCATTTCTCCTCCTCTGGTTGGTTTGTGTTTCAAACATGCTAGATGAAAGATATGCACTCGTTGTTGAGTGGAGATTTTATCCTCCATATCACTACGCATTCTTCTCAAAGCTTATGAAGCTAAGAAGGAAGAGTGAGTGGTTGTTTGGCAGTTCCGTGTATGACGGAACTGTACATTGATGCAAGTTAGCATTTTCGATAAACAATGAAGCGTCGAAGAGTTAGTGAGTGGGTAGCAGTGGTCTTCACTTCGGAAGTGGCGAACAAACAGTGTTTGTAGAAATACATTTGATTATCTGAGTGTCAATGAAGATGCTACTGACTGATGTGATTCCCAGCCGTATATTAAAAGCGAGACCTTAAATGTGTAACCTTGTAGTGTGGGTTTTTTTCGACGCTTTCAAATCTCAGCCTTTCCAACGTAAGAATATCTAGCAAGTTTGCTTATTTGAACACTGATCTTTGTGTGGAATTAATGACATCCAATGGAAAAGATATGATATTAGTCTTTAG
Organism: Heterobilharzia americana; assembly: GCA_944470555.2. Lineage (NCBI taxonomy): Eukaryota > Metazoa > Platyhelminthes > Trematoda > Strigeidida > Schistosomatidae > Heterobilharzia > Heterobilharzia americana. The sequence goes on from OX104134.1 coordinate 58,067,716, forward strand.
GTACGGTGGCGTATAGTTGGCTTGATGTAAATGGTCATTCAATGAGTTATGTCACCTTGGAAAACCACTTTTAGTCTTTCCTACACATATTGTGGATATTGTCTAAGTGCCTGCTGCACCACTTCAACTTTTGCTAACAAATAGAGTAGTTAAAAGAAGCCGAACAGTAGTCTGTGTATGGAAGACAGTTGTAAGGGAATAGCATCTCCGGACGCCTGGCAACTCAGTCTTTGAGTATGATGTCTGATACTTCTTCGAATTTTAACCAGCTGCGATTATGCTGGAGCCTTCACGTTCCTTTTCTGATCGAGACGTAAAAGGAAGTTCAAGATATCTCCTTTGAATGTATCCTTGGGGCTACCCCTCCAACGATTTATACACGCTTTTGCTTCTGCTATGTCTTTTTTCATCCTGTATTGTTTTGTGTTTTCCTAAGGTTAGTGTTATAAGGGTTGAAACTGCAACACACCATTTTACCAAATCAAGCCACTTACTTTATTCTTTTCTAAGAGAGAGCGATTTGCATAATATCCTTACCCGGAACTGAGGATCATATACAGACACTAGTTCAAGTAAATGCCTTTCACACGTATTGAAAAATGTGATCATAACTACGGTCGCCAAAACTTGATTCACATATCACATTGCCTTGCGCCTCTTTTTACAAATAACTATGTTCACTCCAGACCCAAGTTCCACCTGACTGTAATATATTGTCTTGTGTTCAAAGCTCCCACATTACTCAGTGAGACTGCAGTTGTCTAGGCCGTAAACTTGGATCAATAACAATATTCTTGACAGGATCAGATCTCCCCGAGTTATAAGTAGCTCAGCTACCCTAGTCCACCTTTTCAATTGACAGTCCTAAAAGTGATCACTGAGATGTGCCATACTCTTCTTTCATTTCTCTTGGCTTTCAGACGTATTGTCAGTCTGACTTGCAAGTTTTCCTTAATCCTTAGAAATGTTGGTGTCTTTAGACCATTTTGCACGCCAAAAATAAAGAAAAAGATAGTCGTATTTCTTAATTGATGAAATAACTCCAACAAAACACATGTAATGACGTTCAAGTCCATAATAATGTTAATCACTGTTACCTAGGTTATTCACATACGAACCAATATCATTATTACTCCCTTCAACCACATTTTTGATTGCTTGATCCATCTTTACATGTAAGTCAGACACATTTGACACATCAGAAAAAACCTGAGATGAATGAATAGTATTTTAGTTGCAGATATTTCGGTTGCAGATGGAGTAACAAATAAAAAAAGACTTTTATGAATAAATAATACAGTATGTAACCAAGCCTTTCAACAATACATGCATACATATGATGAAGTGCAATCTTGTTCAAATGATAAAGTGGAGAAATATATACAGATTAAAATGAGAATAACCATATTACGTTGGTATTAGCTATTTCATTTAAAAAGCAACACCTGAACAATTTATAGGCTAACAAATAACTGGAGATGACATGAAGAAATAAGAAATCAAGTTCCATTGGAAGTTGGACTTGATATATGAATGTGGACAATAGGATCAGACACAAGAGTACCTTCGGGTCACGTACAAGCAGTCCTTTGTAAACTGTGATCAAACGACAGTAGATATTTTTAGTCCAAAGTACAGTTCACAAGTGTCTAATTGTGAAGTATTTTGACCTACAACATAAGTATTGAAGTCGAACCTACTGCGAAGCGATTTCCTACAAATGCCTGCCGCAATATAACGTCTGATTAGAATTTCATGTTACAAGGTTTTCAACACAGAGAGCTGTCAGAAGCACAATAATTGAGATGTGTTTTTGATGCATGAATTACATTTGTCAAGTCACTTTGTCGTGGGTTGCAAAACAACCTTCACATCCCTCGATGGATGTTAATAATTTTTCTGCGCTCCTGTGACCATATTTTCACTAACATTTAGTTACCTACGAATTTGAAATATGATTCATCATTCAGTCATATCCTGTATTTTGAATCGAGCTTTTGTTGCTCTATGACGAAGGCTTTACACCCGACCACGGCTTTACCTTACCCAACTTATAAGATTGTAGCTATCTTGTGATCTTTACTGTGGCTTTTGTATTAGGCTGTCATTTCATGACGTGCATACAGATTTCCAGTCCTACTTACCAAAATATTATTATTTCGGTCGGGTATTCTCCTCTCTTGCTCGACTATTCATTTCGATATGGAGGATATAATTTCGCAGACTCAGTTGTCAATTAGTAGCGCTGAATGTTCTGATTCGTTGTATAATTTATTACGGTTTCATAGTGGCTTTTAAGCTATCGTAAATATAACGTTCCAGTACTCGTTCCGTGTATATTTTGCAGGGCATGAACTACAAGAGGAGGTACTGACTAATATAACTTGTTTCTTGTGGTTGGATCTGACTTTTGGAAGTAAACTAACCAGTTCGACTTTCGCTGAATTGATATACCATCTCATCAAGTGGACAAGCAGACAGATGATCATACCTACACATCCCTACACGTTTCGAGTAAATCCTGCTTCTCTAGAAGCTACTTAAATCAAGTTATGATTTTCATCCTAACTGAACAAAGTCAGCAGACTTCAGAAGTCTCGTTATCAGTTCGCTTCCTGATAATACACACTAATTCATCCTCAAACTGTGCATTGTCAGTTTGACGGCAATGCTTCTGAATTTCGTCAACGATGGTTGACCTGAAGACATTGTCCGAGGTGATGAAGATGTTTGCTAATCACTTACTCCTTGATATGTATTGTGGGTGCCAAAATATGTCGTGCTTATTTGCTCTTATCCAACACGGTGCATCATTTCAGATCAAGGTGAAGTTTCGTTTTAACTGAGCTATAATTATTCCTTGAAATCTGCCAAAAACACGTCCGGTCACTGCTTGAAGTCCCCCAACCACAGTGTTCAACGTACAGTTATTATGCACGGAATTTTGTTTTTGTATTAAACAACCGGAAATTATCTTGATATTTTCAGATGTTGTAGTACCTACGATCTATTGCAAATCAATTTATGTTTTATTAGCATGTATGTATTTCACGGATTCTCCTCAACTGCTTTTCAGCGTATAGAAAAAAGGTTTATAATTATAAGATTTTATTCATGGTACTGTCATACATAGGCAAGTATGTTTCAATGAGTATGAAATGTAACGAAGACTAGGGTGACCAAATATGTTTAGGTTTTTTGACGTTTTTAAGGCTACTCAACTTTTGACTACTTTTACAATGACAGATTTAACATTCGAAAGAAGTTCGGAAAATTTGGGAACGGGTTGCAAACAATGTATTTCCTGAATTAACAAAAATAATATCGATGTTAAGTAAGCCTAATGAAGATCCAGTAGATTGTCATACTGTCGAGCATTAAGATGAGTACCACTAGAAAAATTGAGAGTAGGTTTTGAAATACATCGATGGGTAAAATGAATAAGTAGCTAGGGCCATGAGGTCATGAAAGTGTGTAGTTATAAACTTCAGAGATTCAACTTACTAAGGTAAGGGAGCATCGACAACAGTATCTTTCTGTATACATAAATCAGGTTTTAGCCTTTTAAATGCAACTGCTTCAGGAAAATTTAGATTTTGGATTCCATTTGTGTACTGATCAACTTAAACGACTGTGATACACCAAAATTATGCCCAGTATCAAGCAACATTTGTTTCAAATGTAATCAGACCAGAGGGGACTACATGGTAAAGTATTATGATAGGTATGCAGTTTTCAATAAATGTTACTTAATGACAGTAACTATCTACGTGGACAAAGAGAACCATTTATAAAATTTGGAAATGCCGCCTTAAGCGTGTATTTTCAATTCGTGTATAATTTAATCTTGAAGCATAGCAAACATGAGTCAAAACATGTTCTATACCTTTAGTTTAATCCTTGCGAACTATAACTTACTTAACATTTTTGAGGGTTTTTATATCTTTAACTGATTCGCAATAAAATCGCTGTCTAAGCTACCACAAGTTATATGAAATAGTATCATTTCCACACAAACCGGAAATATAAAATATCAAAATTCTGCAGTGTTCCAGCGTTAATATCATATACAGTGAATTGGCAATATGCATTAAATTGTTCATTTGACATCTGTTTTATTTCCCCCGCTACTTTTTCTGACTATGCACTCCAATTTTTGCGTGTGTTCCATAGCATATAAGATCTTCGACTTCAAAAATAGTGTGCGCACGGAGGCGAAATAGGTTCTGCAGAAAATGCGGTATGATCTGTAGAAATGTTTCTTAAATTATATTTTTTGAAATAGCATATTCACCGAGTCCAGGATTATTATTTGGTGATATATTTTTTCCGGTAGAACTTGAAAATATTCATCACTTACTGAAATCAGTGAATGAGTATGCACTTACTTTTGGGCAATCCCTTGGTACTACGCAGTAGGAGAGAAAAGCCATTTTTTCGAAACAGCATATCATGATGAATGTTGTATCTTATTGTATATTATTTACCTCCTTACTTTGTCCGTCAGGAATATCAAAGCTATCTTTCATACAACCAGCAACTTAACTTAAAATATTTTAAATTTTATCATTAAATCTTTCTGAGAAACTCTTATAAATCACTTCTTTGAATAAAGTCTGACTTTCTATCATCTGTCAGAATACCACTGTACAAATATTATGTCCGGCTAACTTAAGAAAAATGATTGAGTCTTCTCCTGGTAAGATAAAAGGAAAACCTTATGAAAGGATAAGTCATGGGTCATTCTGATAGCGATCTTAAGTTTATTTAGTGCTTAAGCTTTAGAGAAGGATTCTAGTGAAATGTACTGATTGTAATGCAGTAAACTAAAGGTAATCAAGAGGGTAGATAGAAGGGTAGTTGTCTACATTAGGTTAACGCTTAGATATTTTTTTAGGAACAATGCATACGAACTACTCTGACCGATTTCACCCTGTGATAGTATATTAGCTTCTCAGCGAAAGTAGCCCAGTGGAATGTGATTTGTGGGATGCTGTCACATCGTCATTCGACAACTCTCATTTCCCACTACATTCTTTCCAGCCCAGCCATCAGTGTGAGCTGTAGTGAGCTATAGTAAATGGCCACATGCTAGTTATGACAAACTTAAAAAATGTGATTCTCCATTGAGGCTTACTTCCTTACTTATACTTCTTCCTAAATGATAGGCATTTATTCTTAATTTGCTGCAAGTAAAGCCAACTTCGAATCAGCATTTGAACAAATACCACAAACCTTATCATACAGATTTTAAAAGAGTTAGTCGTTTTTGTGAATTTAGACAACATAGTTTATCTGAAAAGTGTGACGTGGTTACGCAATACATTGCGAAGAATCTGATCATACGCTTGTTGAGGCATTTCATACGAGAACTGAAAGTGAAGGGAGGATAAATATGGTATAAAGGAATTTAATGATACGAAAAGTAATGAAAGAAGAATGATAGGATTTGAAGACAGCCTTGTTGATACGATGAGATGAGCATTACTAAGGTAGAGTTTGCGTAAAGATAAACTGTTTCCGAACACACAAGAGGGCTTTAAGTTTGTGCATAGGTGGTTCTTCAGTAAACCTAGGTATACTCACTCCCCCAGTGGTCTTTTTGCCATATTTTATATTTAGGTTTTTGAAGATCTAGCCGTGCATAGATTAAGGCTTCCCTTCTGTGTTCAAAAACATTTCATCCTTACGCAAGCAAAAACACGTCCGATCACTGCTTGGACTCCGCAACTACAGTGTTCAACGTACAGTTATTATGCACGGAATTTTGTTTTTGTTTTTTGGACTGGATATTATTTTGATATTTTCTGATGCTGTAGTATTTACGAACTTTTGCGAAACATTTTATGTGTTTTTATGTGGCTGTTTTTGATTTTCTGGAATTGTTACCCTAGCCATTTATAGGAAACGACCTCGTTTTCACACTCCGCTACTTTCATATCCTTGCAGCATTCCTGCCACCAGCTGCTTCAGTACGTATTGCTTGTGTCTATTTTTACGCAGTGAATCCTCTTACATAGTCGGAGAGAAAATTGTCTGGGTAACTATTCATTTTTAAGTTATAGGTCATCTTGTAACATTGTTGTAATGTATTTGGTATTGAGTCTACTAACTTTTTCTCATTTACGGAGAAAAATCGTGTATATAGAATCTTCCCTTGAATTTTTCCAAAGATTATACATTCATAGTTCTTTTTCGTTCGTGTTCTGGTGGAAGTTAACTTTAATAATTGCTCCCTGCTTTGAATAACGTAGTTATTTTTTGAAGAATTTTAGTTTCCATCGTTACCCACTTCAGATTTTCAAAGTCACCTTTTTAAACCTTAACGTATGGTTTAGTCATATTTTCACTAACAGAGTCATAAGTTTGCAAAACTCCAGCTGTTTCGTTCCATCTGTTTGAGTCTAGGTGATATAACGACTCAGAAATTTTTAGTAAAACACAAATGTACTGCAATAAAGCATTCTCTTGGTCTATACTGGGTTATGAATTACGTAAACTTACTTGTCAATGCATAACTTGTACAAATGAAATTAAAGTTTTGACATTAGGTGAAAAGAATGTTGAACAATTTACAACACATTTTGCACTTTCTACTTCCTGGAAGTCACACTGATGACAGTCTTTGCAGCACTTCATTTCGGAGTATATTTGTCGACGAAATCTTTTAGGCGGTTAGGCGTATTCTGACAGTGTTTTTCGCAAATTGAAGTTCTCAATATGAATCATCTGCTGTTCTTATTTAAAAATCACAAATATGTTTTGGCTTTAGTGTGTAGTAGAAGTATAAGTTTACAGATTTACTAATGAAAGTGTAGATTTTTGAAGGTACAAGCCACTCAGTTCCCGATGGCGTATTTGACCAGGTTTCTATTATAAAACAGTTATCCACTTTTGATACAGTGTTTGTTTATCAGTTTCTTCGACGGACAATTTGCCTGTAGCAAACGTCTTCTACTGTTAGACTTCAGCCATAGATAGTCCATTCTGCGACGCTTTTTGACAAATTATTGACTTCTCAGTAAGCCAGTAAGCATTCCTATACTGGACATGAATCCGAAATCTCTTCAAATTAAATATTTGCCAAATTATCTAACATGTTTAAAAAGTTATTTTGGACGTTGAAAATACTAAGTTCTTGCTCTTATTTATGATAAAGGATGTTCGGGATACAATAGCTTACTGAATTTTAAATTCTTTAAAATTCAGGTAAATGACAGTTAGCATTATTCTTTTTGTAATCATCGATCAGTAATTGTGGTTTTTGAGACTTTCTTGCTGTAATCATCTCACTGATAAAAGATGGTCAGCGTTAAGCACCCGATAGCACAAAATTATCACATGATAGGTGACTAATTATTCTACAAAGTATTGTATCATTTTCCAAGGTTTCCTAATTCTTATGTGTCTATGATGTTGAAATGAACTTTAAAGAACCGTTGAGAAAATTAGAAATATTGACTTCCTGTCTTTTTTGAATAAGCAGTTTATTTTTATTTTGAATATTAAAAGAAACAGTAAACATCTTAAATATGGTTTCGATATTTCCTCTTTTATAATTATACCAGTTAATGTGTTTGGTTTAAAACTGATGAACAATTCTGCCCACCTAGCATCGAAATCATGATACAGATTTGTTGTTCAGAAAATAAAGCGTGTTGATTTATTGATTTTCAGTTTATCTGCTTTTTGACAGTGACCAAGTTAAACACGGCTTGTCACTGCAATTTAAAATAAATTACTACAGTTTGAACTACTGATATATGTCAAGCACTATTTACTTCTGAATGATCTAAGTCCTGTTATTTTTAAGCGTGTATAACTTCTAAATGGGAAAGCATTAGCTAAGTCCCCATATCTCTGGATTGGAAAGGTGGATTGCATTAAGATGAGTGATTATGAGTGGCATGGGTGTGATGGCTTTTGTCATAGTATCCAAACCTTTTTATTTGATACCTTGTTTAAGACTCTTGAAACTTTGCAGTCAGGTGAATCATTGCATAGACCTCATCTCTGGTTAGCGTTTAAGTGATGGTTTTACAGGTCTATTCTTGTCAACATGATGGTACTGAAATATAAAGTCTGTTGCCGATAGGTAAAGAATCACATGAGGTGCAGCAGGTAACAAAGTAATAATTCAATGATGTATCAACGAACTATAAGACGTAGGTTGGCAATGAAAGGAAATCACCGAACATCAATCTTCATGGTTCACTTTTGATTCATACTAATAGCAGTACAATAATTCCGCATAAAGAATGCATTTATTCGCACTATTTGTGGTCCTATATTTCGTTTATTTACATCTTTTTGTCTATAAAATTATTTTCTCTAACTTGGCTTTTTGAAGTGCACCAGTTCTACTTTTACTGAGTTGTTTTAAGGATAAACAGTTAGTTACTTATGCCCTTTACTTTTCCCAACTTATAGAGATATGTTCTAGTAATGTTTGTTCAATTTCATACAACCTAGCAGAAATATTTTTCTCTTTTGAAGGAGCGTAATATTATCTGAAACAGATTACTGAGTTTTTAATGCATTATAATTGTCTTCTGAAGTAACAGTATACTGAGGTGATGCTAGTGGTATTTATTTCTAAGGCGTACTACACAGTTAATACTTGATTTCAACTTTTGGGGATTCATCATTCATCCATGTAATATTTTCCTAATCTTTTCTTCGTGAAGGCTATCGGCTAACTCTGAAAAAATTATTTAGCAACACACTTATATTGGTTAACATGGTGATTCGGAGATTCATCGTTGACACCAAGTCAATTATTCCTAAGATTTCATTTTTCGATTCGTAATTAATTATGATAATAGGAAATCAAAAAAAACATACTAACGTAAAATTCCCAAAGACTGTGTTTTCTCGTCTTTTTTAAAATGGTTCCTCTTTGTTTTACCCCAGAAATTAAGATTTTTGCACTTTCGTAATTATAACTCATGGGCTTTCCAACATTTTCAAATTTTTCAAGTTAGTAATGCGCGTACTATAAATTATTCTAAAAAGTATACACCTAATTTAGAAAATTAACCTCAACTGATCAACTAATTCAAAAGTAAACAGCCGGCCAAAAGTCACCATAAAGAGGAAAGGTTGGGCATAGGACTAGCAAATATACCCCCGGAGAAACAAATCCAATCGCTAAAGAAACTTCAACGAAAAAAACACTTATTCCTCGCTGGAATCGGAGAGACGAAATGGCTCCGGTTGGTGAAAACTTTCAGGAAGCCAGTCGGCCGATGTGTCTCCTCTCGATGAAAACGAGAGTCGGGATAGGGACATGGCATGTTCGCACCATGTATGAACCTAGCTGTCAAGCCTGCACATATTGCAAGGGAGATGAGAAGGTATAGCATCGAAGTGCTAGGAATCTGCAAAAGCAGGTGGAATGGAAGTGGACTCTCCAAACTGTCAACTGGAGAGGAGTCAATAATCTACTCCGATAATGTCACCAAGGTGACAACCACCAGCACACTGAGTATTGGAGTAGCTGCCATGATGTTCCCAACAGCATTGAAAACTCCCTCTCTTGCAGTGGGAACCAATCTTCTCCAGGATCATGACAGCAAGATTCAACTCCTCGAAATGGAAGGAAAGTCACAATAATACAATGCTATAATATGCACCTACAAATAATGCAGGTCAAGGGAAGAAGGAGGAATTCTACAGACAACTGCAATCATTAATGCATAAGACGACACCCACGTCGGCGACATCCAAATTCTAATTGGTGGGTTGACGTGAATGCCAAACTGGGAGCAGACAACACAGGAAGAGAACTAACTATGCGTCGAGAGGCACTTGGTGAAGTGATGAACGAGAATGGAGAACTGTTTGCAGACTTCTACGCATTCAACGATTTGGTGATTGGAGTCGAGTAGTGTGTATCAACACAAAGATATTCACAAGGCAGAGACATGGATTTCACCAGACACACTACAAATCACACTGACTTCATCTCAATGTGAAGAAAGTGGAGACGCAGCCTACTAGACAAAAGATGAGATGAAGAGGGGGAGCAGATGTAGGTGGTTCACAACATTCACTATCCAGTGCAAGGAACCTACCTCCAAAATCAATTGGAAAGCCTTCACAGCAGTTGGTGATAGGCCTCAGTTCAAGTTCAACCATCAGAAGAGAAGGTGAACTGAATGACGAAACTACAAAGGACATCTTCACATCAGACAGCCATCAGAACCGAAAAAGAGATATCGAGCAAGATCCCTGAAGGATTGGGCGTGGAAGAACACTAAAGCTCTTTGAAAGCTATGTGGAAGGAAACTTGCATAATCGAACTAGGAAGGAAGAGGAAACAAGACAAGGAATGGTTCTCGACGGATACATGCGAGCTCATTGGGCAGAGGAGGATGGTAAAACAGAAGGTGAACATTACAGTGCTGTGCAGCGATGAACAATGAAAAAAAAAGCTAAGTACAACATATAAAACACTGCACTGTACAAGAAACTAAGGAAGAGTGCGCGCAAAGACGAAAGACACCTCTGTGACACACTTGCCAGTGAAGCAGAACACGCTGCTGGTAGTAGAGACCTGACAACATTATATCAAATAACCAGGTTACTATCAGGGAAGAGATCAACTCAGATGAAACCAACGAGACACGGTGAAGGAAAGCTTGTTATCAAAGAGGATAGACAGAGGAAACGATGAAGTGACCACTTCAAATATCTCTTGAATCGCCCACCACCTGCAACTCGTCCATAAGCACCACCAGCAGCCCATCCACAGAATTATCAGTGAACACAGGCCCTCCGACAAAAGCAGAAAAGCTTAATGCCATAAAGTCGCTGTAATTCGAAAAAGCAACAGGACCAGATGTAATTCCTCCAGAAGCACTGAAAACAGAAGCAGAGACAACAGCGAACATGCTCACACCAATACTGCAGAACGGTTTGTAAGGAAGGAAGAAAAAGTACCTGCCAACTGATTTGAAAAAGGGCTGCTTTGTCGAACTCCAGAAGAAGGGTGACATCAGCCTTTGCAATAACTGGCTAGGAATCACGCTGCTGTCCACATCAAGCAATGTATTAAGCCGCATCATCCTGGAGAGTCTCACAAATGCTCTGCATTCAAAATAACAACCAGAACAGGCTGGCTAGCTTCAGGAAGAACAAATCATGTGCACATCAAATTGCAAAACTACGCTACACATCATATCATCATGGAACAAAGCATGGAATGGCAGTCAACTCTCTATCTCAACTTCATCGACTTTGAATAGGCCTTCGACAGCGTCAACTGTGAAGGAGTTTGCCAGGCAGCTGCTTTAACACCACGGTTTCAGTGCCACAAATCTGCAACAACCTCATTCAACAGCTAGCTATATGCAACAAGCTGCTTCATGCCATGTGATTCACAATGGCAAGCTCAGTGATGCGTTTGAAGTGAAGACAGGAGTAAGACAAGGTTGCCGCCTAATATCACCCATGATCTTCCTGGTTGTGGTCGACTGGACTGTGCTGAAACGGATCATGCAAGAAAGGATGAGGAGGTGTGCGAAGAGGGGTATACGCTGGCTGGACGGATGGAAATACCCTCGAAGAAGATTTGGATTTTGCCGATGATGATTTGTGTCTGATTTCGCATAAACTCGAACATGCATGGGCTGCTGGTGGTGCTTATGGACGAGTTGCAGGTGGTGGGCGATTCAAGAGATATTTGAAGTGGTCACTTCATCGTTTCCTCTGTCTATCCTCTTTGATAACAAGCTTTCCTTCACCGTGTCTCGTTGGTTTCATCTGAGTTGATCTCTTCCCTGATAGTAACCTGGTTATTTGATATAATGTTGTCAGGTCTCTACTACCAGCAGCGTGTTCTGCTTCACTGGCAAGTGTGTCACAGAGGTGTCTTTCGTCTTTGCGCGCACTCTTCCTTAGTTTCTTGTACAGTGCAGTGTTTTATATGTTGTACTTAGCTTTTTTTTTCATTGTTCATCGCTGCATTGCACTGCAGTTGTTGAAATCCACGTAGGATAACTGATGATCAACATTTGATCCTATTTTATTTTGTAGTGCGTACAGTTTATTTCATATTTTGGGGAGCTATTGAACAGACTCTTGCATCCGTGATCAGTTCACGATTGTTTCACATTACCGTAATATACCATTTTGCATAACTTAGGTTGTTTTCATGTATTTGTAAGCTTGAACATTGCATAACTTGGCTTTTGCTTGGAAATTTTTGTGAAATGAAGGTGGCTAAACTTACCTACTCAAAAGATGTGAAATTTTTACGAATTTTAAGAAAAAAAGATTTGATAAATAACTTTGACTACTGAGTATAAACATTTCTCGTCTACATTTTCAAGTTATTAGTTGATTTCTGAATTATTAAACTGCTTAGAACATTTGTTTACAGAAGTTACTTTCATTAAACTACAGTTTTTTTCGTGAATACAGATAAATTCTTCGCATAAATGATTCTATTTTCTTATATTAAGTATCAGAGGGTATAAGAACAACTATCCCTGACATTTATCATTGTTTTTCAGTTATTGTTTGTCGTCATAAGATGCGTTCATTTGATGTAAACCATTCGCTGTTTTAATAATCGATTTGTTTAATATTTTCAAACTAAGTGATGACTGAAAGAGAAATGAAAATCAGTTTCAATCATTACTTAATATTAGTACAAGTCTGTCGAACCACGGCTATCGTAGAAAATGAAACCGATAATTTTTAATGTAACGTTTGCTCATCTATTTTTATGCTTCAATTTGTTTAAGAAATGCCTCGAATTTTGATGGACAGTTAAAAATTACTAAAAATTCTGTCATAAAACAATAATTTATAGCATTTCGTTTTGTTAAATTTATTTCTGCAAAATGTTTGATTTTCAACAGTATCTAATTAAATGACCAGCTGTTGTTAGTTTCTCGTTTACCTTTAAGTACTCAGAAGAGTATGCAAAAGTTTTCCAGAGGTAGTCCATCTAGCTAGTTTGACAGCCTGCAAGGGAAAAGAGGAAGAGAAGGATGTGAGGTGTTGACTCAGAAAGCACAAGAAAATAACTTACATTCAGTAATCAAATACATTGATTGAGCGTTAACGATTTAAATTGAGAAGACAGGCAGTTCGAAAATTGAAGCTAAGATGTAGATGAGAAAAGTTTCAAACGTGTTACAGTAATATGCGTTGTCCATTCTGTCATACAATTTATGTGAATGATTAATCAAAATATATAGTAAGCTATAAAGTAAGCATCGTGAAACTGTGAGGTAAAATGCTTAAATACAGTGATCTGAAAACAAATTTCTCGATTTAATGTTGCCACAAGGCAACATTAGAGTATTTTCTTTAACTTGAGAAAACATCAATACTTCAGGACAAAAGATTATGTCTACGTTATTTTAGTATTTATATCGTCAATGCACATTGGGAAACACAAGTACTAAAATACTTAATGCTATTTATCTGTTGCCTAAATTTTTTCGGACCAATATATCCTAATACCTATTGGAAATTTAAAAATTCACTGTCCCATTCATTAGGAAAGTCAAACAAGTAACACTTTACTGTGAGCTAAATTTGCCTTCCGTTTCCTTTTCTGATTGTTTTCCTGTTTGCCTGATATTAATTAACTCTTGTTTTATCTACTGAACCGGGTTTATCAGTATATTTTAAAATCTAGGCTCTTGGAACACATGCTTCGATAATGAAATTGGTAAAATTATCTGGTGAAGTGATCTGTGGTGGATAACACTTCAAAATAAGATAACTATTAATTCTTGTTAACAAATGTCCCTCTGGGTTTACTATCATCTAAGTTAGTGATAATTTCATACTGAAACTGAAACCCAGCCATTGCTGTTTCAGACGATATTGTGTTATCTCCTTCATAACTGGGCCATGGTGACCTTGTCGTGTACAGTGGGTACCATTTATTACTTGCAAGTATACTTCAATAGCAAGTTAGTTGTATTAAGAAGAAAACATACTTTTAATGTGAGATATTATTTTCTTTATCTAGTGTTCATAATGGTGTTTAATGCAGGAAAAGACCAGTGAAATTTTTTGACATTTGTTTTAGAAATTATAGAGTAGAGAAAACATGGCAACAGAAACGAATGGTTTATAGTTTATAAAACCTGTATTTATGCTGTATAATTTATTTTACTGCCAAAGTAATGACACCGGAAGTGATTCTATTTAAAACATTCATACACATAACAAAGGGAGATGAAAATGAATACTGCCATGTATCTTATCTTATGGACAACATTAGCTTATTCTCAACAATAATTTGCTTACTAACGCTGAGATGTTTAAATGTTGCATTGAAATTTTGCAGGAGACCACTTTCAAATATTCGATCAATGTCGAAAGCCATTTTTATGTAGGTATGGAAGGTATGATTAGTGAACACCTTTAAAATCAATGGATAAATCCTTGAAGTGTAGCAAACTGAACTTGCCACAAATTTAACTAGGCCTTTAAAATTTAAAAAAAATATCACTAAAAGTTTCAGATTACCTTTTTATATGAAGTTAATGAGACTAATTTACTGAGAATCACCCCTTATGATGCCTCAGCATGCACTCAGAAATCAAGTATATGCAATTAATTATAGGAGTGAGATTCAAGAACTGTGGTAGATTTTTATCGCAAAACAGATTAGTTATTGTACATGCAAGATTATTAACTGGATGAAATTTTGAGCATAGTTTATTGTCCATAATCATTAAAAAGTAATCAAACAAATTTCAAACTTTCAGCAGCTTTTCAGTCTTCCAAACTATTGGTAGTAATATTTTCCGCATATCTACATTGTATGATGAATCATTCCAGGTATATATGTTAGATATTGGTTCTATGAACAAGCATTCCGAAATCAGTCTCACCATCCACCTAGCTATATTGGATTTCAGAACTGTCATCATATCTCGCTCTTTAGTACGTCTCTGAGTCAGTTTATTCAAAGTGATAACCTATTCTTTTGTTAAGTTACTTATTTTAGTAGGGTCTGCCATTAAATATTTCATGAAACCTTCGTGCTCTGGTATACTGAATGACACTTTTTAGCTAGTTTGAGTAGTATACTTAACCTCATAATCGTTACATAATACTTCTTAGATTAGGTTTTCTTGTTTATTTAGATCACCTAGGTCTTTTAGCTTACAAAGTTTGTCTCTGACGTAGTTTATTGATATAAATAACACCTTAATTCCTGCATAAGTAAACTCCTACCTAAGCTTTCCATATTTTTTCGTTATATCGGATGGGCAGTATAATGTGGAACTACACAGTGACTTTGTTGTTTATTATGTCTCTGAAATATTTTGATTCTACTGTTAAAAAACTGAAATAATGGGTTTCGGGTAATGCGTATCAAATGCTTTTCAAAGGCCGATTCCTCATGAACAGACTTCTTCAGTTTTGTGAAAATTTCTACTTTTTGATTTTCGTTTTATGCAGATGACTAACGTGTTCATTAATGTTGGTTTCAGACGACTCAGAGTTGAATAAAAATAACTTTAGGCTCAGTTTGCTGTTATTTCTACCTTTGCATTTCAGAAATGTTTGTATGACACGATTTTCAGAAATTATCATGTTTTGAAGTTAGAGTTATCTGTCATATTTCAAAAGAAATTATCGATACATTTTAGATGTTTGCTGTTTACAACTTGCAGTTCATCAGTTACTCCATATCATTTCAGCTGAAGCAATAAGAATGTTACATTACGACTTAATGCATACGTATCTTATATGTCTTAAATTTACTTTCAATAAGTTATTTACACGTTACTTGTGTCCACTGCTTCTAGCTAAGTCAGTTACTAAAAAATGACAGAAAAGTGAGATTAGTCTTATAATTCCTTATTGCTTCACCGAGTGGTGAGGATTAGGTATTGGTCCACTCTAAAATTTGCCAAAGACACAGCCCTGTTACACTACTTTTGTTTATCTCATCAGCCTATTACTCTTAAGCAGCTTACCAGATGTCGGACATATGTATATATATATAAATCGACTTGAAATTGCTGAAGTTTTCTATCTACATTTTATCATTCAAGGAATATAATATTTCACATATACGCCTGAATTACGTCTCATCAAAATTAATTTTAGTGTGACACGAATCCTACGTAAAAGTGTTATCAGTTAAACCCTATTTCACAAATTATGATATCTTCTTTAAGAATAAGTATTTGGTTTTGAGATAGAGTGCAAAATAATACTAAACGCAGGAAACGGTTTTCGTCGTTATCTTATCAGCCAAATTTTAAAAGAATTTTAGGTATTAGCTTATCTCATATCATAATATACTGGTCTAGTCTTTTTCGCACATTTCAAATGGCTTAAAATCTGTCATACATCTATCAAAAACGGAACACAACAAGAATAAAAGAATTTCCATGTGTCATTCATTACTGAATGTGGCTCTTGTTTTGAACCTAGCTCCCGATTAAATATCATTGAAATTTGTTCTCTCCGATCAGTAACTATCTGACTGCACTGATATAAACATAATTTCTCCTACACCACTTACAGACACTGTTGTACAGAAGTCAGAAGTGACTATCATTAGTTACTGTAAGGTAAACTCAATCGGTTGAAGCTTCTGCAGGCTACTCACGTGAGTGTAATTAAGATGTGTTCATATCAGCTGACTTAAAAAAGAAAATAAACAGCTAGCTGAATTGGTGATACATATAGTAAACTGTGACTGAACTATGGTTATAAAACATATTTCAGTTCGAGACTGCGAAACCATTGAGACACTCTAGTTTACACCGAAAATACATGGACTGAAATTGTTTATTTGACAATGAAGATATCTACTCATTTCATTTTCTGGAAAACAACAATTACTCTTATTTGCAATAGGTTTTAACGCATTATCAGAAGACTACAAATATAATTAAGATTCGGTGAAATTATCTTTAAGTTATTACTATCATATACAGAGTTCTTTATCGAGATTCTCACAAATGTAGAAGTCTGAAATCGATAACGAATGAAACTACCTACCCTATGTGTCTGGAAAAATATGAATTTAAAATCTTTTCTTTCTCTTATTCAAATAAACATTTTTGTCTGTTGTTTTGAAATGGTGTGACACACTAATCAAAACTGATGAGCTCGATACAGAAGTTCAGTCCGATAAAGTACTTCCTCATAAGACAAACCTCTTTCCAATATAATGTAATAATCTTGACAATTTCAAATCAACTGTTTTAAATTACAGTATATTTTATAAAAATGTAAAATTCACTAGTCAATACTTTTCGAAGGAGTATCGATTCCAGCTAAGAAATCTGCCAAAAATAAGACCTCTTTTCAGATAGAACATAAAAATTGCACTGGAATGGAGCCACTGAGTAGATTGAATCATAAACATTTTCGCCATTTTTTTTGACAAAAGAGCACTCGCAGTTCAAAAAGAACTTAGCACATAGGGCTTCGGTTTTTCAAGACTTCAGAGGATATTGAAGATAAAGCTCTCTTTGTAAGTGAGTTTTTCATAAAGATTAATTCATCAGGTTGTTAAATCCTCTGACTGTTCGGTGCACATATAAGTTGTTCCCCTTCATCACACACCAAATATAAATAATGGTTATTCAGTTCACAGGTTTAATAGCAGAAAGCCTAATTGAAAACGTTGGTTAATAAGTTTTCGAAGTTGGATATTCTTGCAAAGAGAAAGTAATCTTGTTAACTGACTGTGCTCGAAGAAAACAGAAACATCTACACAGATTATCACTCGTGACAGACTGAGGAATCTGTAGAAAAGTCTTATGGAAAATAAAAATCCAATGGAACTAACATGTTCGAATTTAAATCCAAAACGAATCGTACACAGCATACAAAACGTTGGTCACAAGAGTTGATTCTCATTCTTCATCAAAATAAAACTTCTTTCAACTTTGTTGCTCAAGTTTTTACAGCATTACTGAATGTAGTTACCGAAAAGAACCTTCCTGCATAAAATAGATTGCAAGACTGGCATACTTATATGTTTTCGCATATCTTCTGTTTGAAGCTTACTTTTACTTAATTAAACACTGCGGAAAGGAGCGATCTCATTATGTAACAAAAGAAAATAAATTATAATCCCCATGAGTGGTAGGTGAAGTCATTCTTGTCTTTATTCTACATTAAAATAGCAATGAAATTAAAGTGTAAAGCCTCACTTTAAAACTAAATCAGTCACATCCCATTTTGTTGAGCAGAAAAAGTAGCCTTTCTCCTCAGTCTAAATATCAACCAGCTCTGATTTAGAAACGTTGATCATAAGAAATTGTATGTAAATGAAAAATTTTTGTACTTTTAAAAGTGACATTTTAAGTTTGAATAATGACAGATATAAAATTTGTGATTTAGTCAACTCAAAGTTTCAAAAAACGTTGAAACACATATCGTGTATTCCACTGATAAATTACACTTCTACCATGACGAATATTCATTCATTTTGCTTTACTTCAGCTAATCAACTTAAATTCACTTAAAATTTTATCTCTTATAATTATCCAAACAAATATATAGTCAAAATCTATATCCCAGTCATTGTCTGGTTGTAATAAATACGTAATTAATTGTGTAGTGCATCAACTATTGCATATAATATACTTATATCTTCAGAATTTTAAGTTACATAAAAGAACACAGTATGATTGCTTATGAAGGACAAATTAGATTTTTATGAATAAAATTTGCTGTCGCAGTAAACAGCTTCATTGAAGATTGGAGTACTAAAAGCCAAACTGTAGCACAGACTAATAATTCTGAGTAATTGTTATACAGAATGTATAAGCCTTTGTTTACATTTTTAAGCAAACAAATAGCTAGGCAGAGTTATAGTCTTAAGCAATCATGCTTTTTTTCCAATCAATTCTTGTCAGTTCCAGGGTAACATCATGCTTCAACTGTGTTCTCATATATAATTAATTTATTAGAGAATGCCTTGGTCAGTTAGTTGTGTGATGTCTGATGGTAGAAAATATTTTTCCATGCTAACTCTGAAACGTGTACATTTAGAAAAGTCTGTGTCTCAAAGAGTGACAGATAGATAGGCATAAGCGCAGTATGTTGATCCCTCCTGAGACAGTTTTGTCAGGAAAATCTCTCGTAAACTAAACAAAGGGGGTGAAAAACATTGAATGTACTCATTTCATCCAATAGAATTTGTAATTTAGTTTCTTTCTACGAGTTTGTTTCATGCTAGAATTGAATAGGTAGTTAGTGGCAACTCACATTTGAATAATTTTATGATATTCATTGAATATTATGTCCAACGAATGCATTTATATGCGAGTTATTCTAGCATTAAATTTACATATTTTCTTTTATTAGCTGAACTGCTTTTCCAATTTACTATCTGGAACAGGATTGGTGAAATGTTTATCTGGTATTGACAACAAAAACCAAATTACTTGCGCAACGTTGTGTTTTGACATCGAGGATGCTAACCATGTTACAATGTATATGCCTTGGATTTAGGTGCTAAAATGACTTTTACGAAATTACGCGTCTTTGGTGTGTCGTAAAGGGCACAAAATAAGGGTACACAATTTCAAAATAATTCATTTCAAGAATATAGAAATTCTGTACTATGGTATGATTTTATTTTTGGGCTACAGAAATTCTATTTTTTGACGAAAGTAATCATCCGTTACCTACTCAACAGTCAAGCTCAGTATGTGTTTTGAGATAGAACGGTATCTCTTAGTATATAAAAGCAGAAGTTCAGTTACAAATAAATATGAACTAACACTGTTGCATCTTGAGCTAAAAGTCGAATTCTTTTGTATTTTAACGAGAACCATCCTTGGTCACGTTTCAGATTTTATCCAACCCAGACAATTTGTCTCCGAAAAGTAAGTGACTAAAAACTTAATTCTTATTTTACTGTTCACGCTTATCCACAAATATACCACAACACTTCATATACTTGCACGTTTTGAATACAGTAGTAGGAAGAATAGCATCCGTCAAGTTTATTGATTGCTTTTTCACGTCAAGGTTGGAGAAGGTGATCTTGTTGCATGGGAAATCATGTTGATGATCATGTGCAGTATTAAAAGATGCTGGATTTCCAAAGACATTACCATAGCCAAAAAGAATATTTCCATCAGTCCTTTCTTTGACATTATCGTTCCATATACTAATTTTGTCGCAAATGTCGGAAGATGCATGCCTCATGGTGATTATTTGCTTACTACAAAATTCTCAGAGCCTTTCTGTGTTGATTTGTACTTTTGGCGAAAACGCATCCTTCGGAGATGAGTGAAAGTGCCTTATACATAGACTATATGGTTATTAAATAATTTCAGAAGAGATATAGTCAGTTATCTATATAAGATGATGGCTTGAAAGCCTTTCTTTTTCAGTGGGGCATCCTAATTTATTTATGACTTAAGTTAATGGGTGATAAAATTACATTGGTTTTGATATGACCGTAAATGATATGGCACTAGCGAATTACTTCAAAACGATACTGAGAACTTACGGTTGAGTTGTCTTGCAAATGTCAACTGAAATTTATGTTAAACCATATAGTTACGCCCTAATCTTGAGGCTTGCATGAGTTGAAGTTGGAATAATGACACTGTAAATAAGGAATTCATCTTAGTTTAACTAGTTTAAAGATTATGACTAAAAAGAGCAATGAAAAAGGGGGTTGACTTAGCCCATATTGTTTAAATGTTAGTTTTAGTTTGCTTTGACTTTCAGAAACTTTCTAAAAACCATCATTCGTGTCCCTAGAGAAATCTATTGTATCATTGGTATAAAAATAAACTAGATAAATAGGGGACAGAATCCACTCCCATTAACTGAGTGAGGTTAGCATTTGTTTATCAGTTTTCAAATAAATAGATCTTCAGATGTTTTTCCACTTATGATCATAAAAACGTTTTCATCATAAAACATAATGCTTGAATAGCTTACTAGACATCGGAATTACTGTAGAGGAATGCTTTCTGTTGTCTTTTTTTACCCTGCATTTTTCAGACTTCTTTTTAGCTGGAACACTTCGATGAAACCCTGGATGGATATACTAGTGGAAATATATAAATGCTAGTATCAAAAATACCAAAAAAGTTGTTCATACATTACACTACATAGAAATACATTATTGTTTCAATACCACAGAGACTGTTTAGTCAACTGTATTTCCGTCGCACCCATCAATTTATTATGATATTACAGTATCAGCTGTATAAACCTTAGAAATTGGGTTACTAACAAAGTGATTTACACTATAGAATCTTATGAGGCAACAAACATCCCTTCAGAGAGCGTAAATGTCTTCCTTGAGTTTGAGAACGTTGAATTTTACCCCGGAACAAGTTATGGGTCATTTAGAGCATACTAGTCAAATTGTTCGGTTTGTGCTGACATATATTGAAGTAACCTGAAATGAAATTCAACCATATTCGGCTGTCACATTTACCGCTTATCCATATCTAGGCATTTCATCTACTTGTTGATCTGACAACGTGCATTTCCTTTGATACATTTAGTTTATGGTTGGCAACGAGTTGTTTAAGAAATATTAGCTTTTTTGTAACTTCTCCACAGCGTCCATATCGTTTGAAGAGTTTTGGCTTTGTACAAATGACAAATTTTATCATTATTTCTTATGATTCAAAATGTACGATACAGTCAATTGTTACATTTTTCTGAGTTACCGGAGTTAATACTTTAACAACAGTAATAATATATCTTTAATTCGCTACATTTGTAAAAGAAATGGACAATCAAAGAGAAACCTTTTAAGATCAATCGATTACTTAAAAAGCAATTGTCTGAGGCTAGAAAGGCACTGGTTGTTAACATGTGTGACAGAATTAGGGCGTTCATCTAAAATTTACAGAAGGGTTAAGCTTAACGGTTCAACATTTATTATTCGAATACTACTGCGGCAATCAACCTTTTATGATAGAAACGTTGGTTATCAATCGGCTTTAACATAAACAATTTCTGAGATATCAACGATGAACAGTGGCCAGCAATGGAATCCAGGACGATCGTTTCATCCTATTTGGGACTTGTCAGCTGGATGTACTTGCCTCCCAGTGTTATTCCTAATAAAACTGGAGCCCGGGACCGACTGCTTCAAACACCACAGCCTTATCTACTGGGACACCGAGTCACAATAGCCACTTCTCGCGCGATGAATATAGTTTATATGATGTCGTTTCTGTTATCCTGTCGTTGATTGAACCTAATTGGTCGATCTCTATCGGCACATTGGCTACTACGTAGATGCTTCGATATAGTCTGTATTTAAAAATTTGATATTAGGCTGGACTCAGTAGTCTAAAAGGTAATACTCTAGTGTTCGAAGCAATCGGTTTTGAGTTCGAGTCCTAGTGGAAACAACATCTTTCAGTGGGAGGCAGGTACACCCAGCTGACGATTCCCAAATAAAACTAAACACGTATCTTGGATCCCACTGCTGGCCGCTTTCCATTGTTAGTATCAAAACTGAAAATACAGGCAATATCTAGGCATCCATGTAGGAGCTTAGGCGCCGACAGAAACCGACCAATTGTGTCCAATCAACGGAGGGATAACACAAGCGGCATCATACAGTTTCTGAAATAATCGAGATTTTTTGCTGATTTAATTGCGTTGGGTTTGCAAAATGTACACAAAAACTATAAAACACCTAATAAGGTTATGAGTTTATTTCCTAAATAAATTCCTCATTGTAAGAGTTACAGCTTAAATGACAAAAAGTCCATAAAGCTTTGTTCAGTTCACAGAATTTTCCTAAGCACTTGATGATACTATTGATCACTTAAGGAAATAAATAACTGCTATGTACATTTTGAGCACATATTTTGTGAATAAATATGCTATTATGAAACGATCACTGCGAGATTTTCAGTTGATTTATAAAATCCGAAATAATGAGTTAAACCTAACTGTTTGGTATGCTTATCCGAGGTTTATTAAATAACCTACTATTGAATGAATGTAACTTCTTTTTCAATAAACCTGACAAAGCTCAAGGTAAATGGAACTAACGATTTCATTCAAACGACATCATTAAGAACGTTTCACCTGCTCACTATTCCAAAAGTTTACATATGCATTTAATTGTTGTGTTTCTAATTGCAAACATTCGCTTTCAAATTACTTTTCAACAGTCATGCCATGGAAATGTCCTATTGGTTATGCAACATAAATAATGAGGATTGTGAAATTGTATTCTGTAGTCCTGTTTATATTTGCACAAAGGGATAATAGTTTAACACATTAACCTAATACTCCAGTTGAGTACATAAAAGACAAATTATTAACTTATCTTGACCAAATAGTCCAGTAATCAGTTTGCACACTTTAGAAAGTTAATAACTCATAACACTAGTGTACAGGTGTAAACTCCAGGCAATTAATAGGGTTGATGAAGGAAGATAAGTAAACGGAAATCCAGTGTGGTATTGAACAAGACAAGTTGTCTACTTCATTCCGTTGAAAAATAGCACAAAACATGAAAATGTTAAGCAAGACACATAAGGACTCGTAATTAAGTTTTCTGAAAAATGACCAATTCAGGTTAACAAAATTATTTTTTGATGCATGCGTAATGGGGATTGAAGTGGTTTAAACCATATGTAAACAAAACTATTCCCGGTATTACAAGATTCATCAATAAGCAAAATTAACTACTTAACTAGATAGTGATCGGTAAAGCACTCTCAGCAGTTAGGACTGCAACCTGATATTTTAATCCAGGACGCGATTCGTCCTATTCGAGACTCGTCAGCTAGATATAATTGCAGCCCATTCAGTGATTTTTTCCCATTGGGACTTGAACCAGGGACTTATCGCTTGAAAGGTCAAAGTGTTATATAAATCGCAAATACGTGGCAGTTTATTGAAAAGAAAGGTATATATTGATCACTAAGCTGGTGCTAAAACCTGATATACGGATTGCAGAGTAGTTATGTAATTGCCTCTAGACAATGGATATAGTGGGAAAGGCAAGGAATCTGAAAGGGTGAAAATTCTTGTTAGATGTGAAATACAAAGAGTGAATGTCCATTCAATAGATATAAAAGAAGTGAAGCAAAAAACAAAGGTCAATATAAAGGTTATAATAGTGAACTAATTGAACTTTTAAAGAAATCTTAAGTTGTATCGGTGTTAAGACCATGCATGGTAAGAAAAGAGATTAACCATATTTCTTCAGTAGGCAGTAGGCTTCTGCTGTACACAACTGTTGAAAGAGTATGTCATGTGAACTGTTACTTTTGACTCTGCAAATGACACTGAAGGACGACTACGACAGAACTATATATTCAGAGTAGATCAAATATTCAAGAATTGTACTGTTAATAGATTTAAATTGCCTCCTCGACAAGCATGCAAAATAGAGCTCACAGATAATTGCGCCCTTTGTTAGGTCTATTTAACTAGCTTCACAGAAGCAAGTAAGTTTGTAGATGCATATTGAGGTGGCTGAAAGCGGCAACTTGACCTTTACGTGCCCTGAAGCTAATTAATGACTAGAGAAGCTGGTGTGAAACCTCGGGGAGAAAAATGTCCTCTCTGGCCATTTAAACAGCAGATTCTTCAGGATTTCTGCTGCTCAATCCCCCTTAAAACCAGAGTTCATAAACAAAGTTTTCTCTGGAGCTGTGAGTACTTGCTGCATATTCTGTTTTAATTTCAAGTTCCTTCCAATAAATCTGGATGTGTATCCATTTTATATGAGAATTTTGCGTAATTTGTCCAATTCATCCTAAATGATATTACTAGTGCAGATTGTTTTTCTTGATAACAAGCAATAAATCAGATTCCTTTCAGTCACTAAACAGTCATTAGACTTTTTTAACTACATTCCCGATAACTGTATTTTAACCATACGTGATGAATGTTTTATCTGTATATCTTTTTTCTATAAGTAAAAACTATCTACTGTTGAGTAAGGTATCTTATTCATTAAGTTCGCCAGTTGTGGTCGAAGTGGTGAGCGTATCTTTCTGGCTGTATAGCTCGTTGTTGAATTTGAGCTGTGCATTGAAAGTATACCTTAGAAGTAGTTCTTTCGGATACTCACGTGAAAAATATTGTCTTCAGTAAAATCATGTAGAAAAAATAGTTTTCATGAAAGGGACATTGTCAAAGAGAGAAACAACATCAAGAAATTGCATTCATCTCCCGGATACATTAACATTCAAATTTTTTTTAACAAACTTAAAAGAATCTAATAAGCTGAAGGCATGAGGCTATTTTCTGACTGACTAAAGGATACCAGACCACCATTCAGCTATGGTACGGGTTTTACCTGACTCCAATGTGGCTACCCAACCAGCATCAATAAACGTCTGTCAAACCATGGGTATCTCAGGTAGTCAAACAAAAAACAATATATATGCGAGTGCATAGTTTAAAAATAAGTTGACTGGAAAGAATCATCTTCACTAAATTTCTCACTTATGATATCACGTTTCATGACAAACTTTAGGAACCCATTTTTTGGATTTATCATGATCCCAAACAGATATTTAAGATGAATGACCATAATTCATAATCACCTAAAAACACTTAAGTTAAAAAGGTGGATAAGTAAACGACCTACATGTTGTTGACTGACTGACTTTATGATGTATATAAGCTGTCACTTGGTAGAAGCCAGTTTATCAGATCGGTTGACATAATTCCCAACGATCAAAAAACGTAATCTTTTAAAATAAAGTTGATCAACGTTTACACTATGATTTTTATTGTTTTCGTTCCCAAAAGCAGAGGTTAGACTTATTCATAAGATTATGTTTACAATGAAGCGGTGATTAGAATATACAGAACAAATTTTCCTGCTACTCAGAACATTCCACAAGTATACGAAACAAAATAGTGTTTAGACTGATGGCTACACCCAAGGATGCACTGCTGATCGAAAAAGCCATTTAGATTTAACGCACTCAACTGCAGGCCATAAGATACGTTTAACTTTGAGTAATTTTGAGGTAAATATTACTGTTCACAGGAATGAAAAATCTTTTTACTATATATGTTGTACTCAGTTAGTATAGGTAGTGATCAGTAATCTATAGTTTATTATAATAATCTTATTTGTCCATTGAGTTTGCAGTGGAACATAGGGCCTCAGTAGCGCGTCGCCATTCAGCTCTGCTCTCTGCAGTCTTTTGAACGTGTCTCCATGATTACCCAAAGCTTTTATTTCCTCCTCCCACTATCTCGTCCAGGTCACCCTTGTCTCGGACGCTCAACTCGTCGTTCCTCCTTTGAGTTTCACTTAAGGGCGTCGCCTGGCGCGTTATATCCCCAAACCGTCTTCTCAGTCTATGTCCAATTCAGTCCTACTTCAGTTTCCTCTGCATATTTGTTCGGAGATAGGTTCTTGGTTGGTTTGCTGCCAAAGTTCCTTGTTACTTATCCTTTCTGGTCATCCATCTGATCTTCAGTATAGGGTTAAAGTAGACGGCAGCTGTTGATGAATGACTGTAGTTTGTTGGAAATGTTTTTCGTAGAGCGCCAAGTCTCCCAAACATCACATAGAAACACTTACATACTTGACATTAGTGTTCAAAAAACAGATCTTGTTCGTTATGCAGACTGCAGTGCAGTGAAGTGAAGTGAAGTGCAGTAGACCTCCACATTGATTTCAGATTATTGAGGGCCTGTCTTGCTGTATTTCTGATCCAGGCTTTAACATCCTCATGTGTGCCGCTGCCTGTATTTGAAACGATGCTACCTAGGTGGTACGTGACAGAGACTACTTCCTATCGATTTCTCCTGTTGATGGTGATTGGTGCTTGTTGTTGTTGTTGATATTTATGTAGTTGTAGTTTTAGTTGTTGTTGCTGTTGTTGTTGGGTGTCTCCATCACCTCCATGCTCATCTGAATGAAGTCACATCTTCGATACCTCATACCTTCTGTCAACTTTTACTTTTCGAGTTTGTGCCACAAGACATTAGACAGTAATCATCATTGGCAAAATCCAAATCTTCTTCGAGGGTATTTCCATCCGTCCAGCCAGCGTATACCCCTCTTCGCACACCTCCTCATCCTTTCTTGCATGATCCGTTTCAGCACAGTCCAGTCGACCACAACCAGGAAGATCATGGGTGATATTAGGCGGCAACCTTGTCTTACTCCTGTCTTCACTTCAAACGCATCACTGAGCTTGCCATTGTGAATCACATGGCATGAAGCAGCTTGTTGCATATAGCTAGCTGTTGAATGAGGTTGTTGCAGATTTGTGGCACTGAAACCGTGGTGTTAAAGCAGCTGCCTGGCAAACTCCTTCACAGTTGACGCTGTCGAAGGCCTATTCAAAGTCGATGAAGTTGAGATAGAGAGTTGACTGCCATTCCATGCTTTGTTCCATGATGATATGATGTGTAGCGTAGTTTTGCAATTTGATGTGCACATGATTTGTTCTTCCTGAAGCTAGCCAGCCTGTTCTGGTTGTTATTTTGAATGCAGAGCATTTGTGAGACTCTCCAGGATGATGCGGCCGAATATTTTGCTTGTGGTGGACAGGGACGGGAGCATGATTCCTAGCCAGTTATTGCAAATGCTGATGTCTCCCTTCTTTGGGAGTTTGACGAGGTAACCCTTGTTTCAGTTAGTCAGTAGTTACCTTTCCTTTCTTTCTTCCTTCCATTAGTGGCGTGAGCATTCCCGCTGATATTTGTGCATCAGTCCCATCTAAACTATATGAAATTCGTATGATGGTTGACATTGTCAAACAAAGTGTGTTCAAGTGAAAATTTATATTCTTGGACTTCATACATCCTTAGAAAAGTATTAGCCCCTAAAATGATGCAGCATTCCGTAGAAACGTTATAATGAGTTTCTGGAGTATTAAAGGGATTACTGAAGTAGATAAATTTAAGCCAATTTTAATAATAATATGCAACAAGAAAACTCATAATACATTCGATAAAATTTAATTATGTCTCAAATTCTAGAAAATTATCAAATATTCTCCCTAAAACATTTTTCTGTAATCATAAGCAAACGTTTCGATTTGTTGTTGATTAATGGAGTGGAAATGTTTCGTATCATATTTTCAGAAAACCATTGAAGTCTGTCGCAGCATAACTGTCGTTTACTTCAAAGGGTTGTGAATCTTTATACCCTAGCCTTCTCTTCAACATGGTCGATAGCGTGGTTCAAATAACTGGATGGAACACTTCGCTGTATATTAACCTGCAGTTTAAGCAAGAAAAAAAGAAATCGGTTGTGTGTGAAGCTAACGACAGTAATTTTTCTGAGTACTTGATCGGTACTTTGATTAGTAAGCTTAGGCAACAAGTATCAGTTCAAGTTTCGAATGAATCCTTTTTTAAATTTGATCGAGATATCACAGACTATTTTGTTTATTTGACTTGGTATCAAGGTTAAGTATGTTTGTATCAAAAGGTTTCCGAGTTCAGTAATAAACACCGAATAATTATTGTGACTTAAAACAAACCTTGTTTTTGTAGAATCAAAATTTGACCTGATAGAATTAAATAAACTGAGTGTTAAGTAAACGGCTTATATTTATTTATTTCCGCATTCACCGTAACTAAAAACTCATAATTACGAATGTTGTAAAAAGTTTGGACATGTCATCCTTGTAAATTTTGGTGCTCTAAACTCTGGATAATCAATACTTTGACGAAACTATTAGCACTAAATAGCAAATAGTTACTGAAAAACCTTGGTTTGTTTTCACTCACCCAGAAATGGGAATACCTAAATGTGAAATGTTGTTCGTTTTGTGTTCAAACTTTATAGCTTTTATTACTCATGAAATTTTGGAAACTGATCACAAGTTTATCTAGTCAGTTTGTTTATAGTGTTAGTCTTTCTCCCTAGTTTTCACTGAACAAATGGATGTCCCTCTCAGTCTCGTCAATATGATACATGAATATGTAATATATAATTAACAACGAATGCATCTTATTTTCCTGGAGGTTTCTGATGATGCGCATTGGTTTATTTCAGCAGTAAATTATAGCGTTTGGACGAGTTAATTGAAAGAGACAAGATATCCTGAAACATACTATTTAAACCTCTCCCAGAATATGGTGACTTTATGTAAGTAAAGAATATTTGATAAGAGAGGTATGCATACTTGAAGTAATTAGACCTCTCGAATAATGAGAACAGTAAAAGAGATGAAAAGTTTCTGAAATCTGTTATGCATTGGCACTACACATTTCGAGCAGTTTGATCGTATATGAAATTGTCAAATTTTTGTAAATGAAAAATTCACAACAACAATCATTCAGGACAAAATAAAATTGAAAGACGAGAAAAAAAAATCAAAAGTTTGAATCTCTTCGTCGTTAGTATGAATATCGAAATTAATACAACCAAGTGCGCTCAAATTTATAAACGCAAGATGTATCTTATCTGCATAGGTTACACAAAGAAGCTTTTAGGTGCAATACTAAACCAAATGGAAATTTGTGGAAATTTACCAACAAGTGACAGATATATCTACGCAATTTACATTATCTAAGATGTGTCAAAATTCGATTTCCGTTTATAGCTGATAAGCAAAATCTTATTCTGGAAATTGAGTTAGACCAGTCATGTGCAAAACATACTATGCAACCAAAGTTCTCAATGTCGGGAAAGGAATGTCTGTCCTGCCACTAAAATCATAACCGCGTTTAAGTAATTGTATCACATCCCACGGCGTCAGTAAACAAACATGAGGATTGATCGGGAAATGCAGTTTCGAATCACTGGATATATCCGTAACGACTGTAAAATCAAATTACCAAAATGGCGTTCTTCAAAGAAACATATAATTTTAAGGGAAACCGCTCATTGTCAGATATTTCCAAAGTATATGCCACAAGCGAGTCTCATGGTGTACTTTAAAGCAGCCTTTAAAGTATTGCACATAAGAAGCCAAAGCTGAGTGCTGAGATTTATCTAAGCCTTAGGGATCTATGAAATAAAACGCCATTTATTGATTCAATAACAACACTTGCCTTGAACCTAGCATGGCAGTACTAATTTCGATATTCATACCAACGATGATGAGATTCAAACGTTTGATTTTTTCCTTTTCTTTTGAATTCAACTCCGGTTTAAATGACTGTTTTTGTGAATTTTCATATACAAAACTTGACAATTCCAAATGTGATCAGACTGCTAGAAATGTAGAATCCTGATACACAGTTTCAGATAACTTTTGTCTTCTCATCGGGCTATTCAACTTATCTATCGGTACTTTTGAGATACTTAAATCAAAATTTGAATTTTTTGAACGTCTAGCTAAATAAGAAGAAAGCGTTGGGTGTTTCTCAACTTTGTGAATAGATTCGTACGTCTTCGTAATACACCCAGATAAATCACTGCTCATCATGCCATCAGAATTTGGGATTAAAATAACTGGATCCGAACACAGCAGTTTTGCAAAAAATACTAAAACTTATATCTCTCATCATTGTTTGTAAACATAATTCTAATTTATTTACACTAGAAAATTTAGTTTAGTTGTGTATGTAGTTAAGTAATGGTCAATGTGTACAGCAAATTATTTCGGATTAACCCTACAAGTTAGCTGAATATCTGAAATGCTCTTTTTGTTAGGTTCACTAGGATTCATTAGGTCATAATATCCTGCAGCTATGCATCTTTTATGGTAGTTTTCAAACCCTATTTAATCAACTTCGATGTTTCCAATGCTAATTTTTCGGCTGCAAAAGATGGTGTGAACTGCAACGCAAACTTGATTAGTAAATTTTCTAAAATATTCGCTGGTTACTTCACTTAACTTGCGCGTACATCTGCGTACACAATTAAATTTAATTTCTTATTCTCACCGCTTTTCTCATTCAGTAACATCGGTTTATACACACCTACACATTCGGCAACGTTTCAGATTACTGTATCATAGTTGACATAAATTCACATCACCACCTTCACCTCATTAATTAACTCTTTATTGATGATTTTACTCAATTCGGTTTTATTAGTTTCAAGTGCATACATCAGTAACGTAATCTGACGCTTATCAACACATAACGATTCATAATATAACACACTATATGGATACTAAATATCGTCAGTAATGAATGATTTTCTAATTCAGACAAATGTACAGTTGTGTTACGGGTTAGTGATGACAAATGTTTTATCCTAAACAAAAGCATGATACGAATGCGATATCCAAGGCATGTTATTTTCAAATCTTTTAAACACTGATATTAATACGGGAAAAACCTTATGACTTTAGGAGGGCTTTATTTACTGTTTTCATTGAAACACAAGTCACTACCTTAAATATCAAATTAGTTATTTTCCGGTACCATGATTGATTCTGTTACTTCAACTTCTTGCAAAATTTGCTTTCAGGTCAAAGTGAATTTAGTTTACTTTATTTTTCAGGTTAATGTGTGTGTTGAGATGTTGTTCATAACTAGTGAAAAATATGTCCACATCCAATTATTTTGGAACTTTCACGTTTCTGAAACATATCAGATTATTACACCTACTTTCTTTCCTGTTTTTTAAAAAAAGAAACATTTGATTTACTTGATGTTTTATTGAAGCTTATTCATTGCTTCTAACTTCCCATCTTTTGAATCAGTGCAGATATTTCACCTGCCTTTCATATTTTACATATTTTACAAAACGAAAAGCCCTAGGACTTTCAGTTATTGTAGAAATAAATACTAAGAACTATTCATTGATAAACAGAAATTCATCTTTTACTATCAGATGTCAAGCGTGCTAACTCTGCAATTCCGAGACTCTGATGATACCACTCAACAATTCATAGATGTTGAGATAACATTTAAAAGTATACGCAGGGTGATGCGAATAATATGCACACTTACTATGATCTTAGGTTTGTAGACAACTAACGGAATATCTATCTATCTATCAGGCTATAACTTATACTTCTGAGATCATCTAGAGTCATCATAATTATTATATATTATTAGTCCCTTGGGTTCCTAGTGGAACATAGGGCTTCAGTAGCACGCCTCCAGTGACCTCTGTTCTCTGAGATCTTTTGAACCTGGTTCCACGACAGCCCAGAAGCTCTCATTTCCTCCTCGCACGACCTCCTCCATGTCACCCTCGGACGTCCAACTCGTCGCTTCCCATGGGGATTCCACTCGAGGGCCTGACGCGTGATGTCCTCAGTCGGCCTTCTCAGTGTATGCCCAATCCATCTCCACTTCTTCCTGCATATTTGTTGCGTGATAGGTTCTTGGTTGGTTCGTTCCCAGAGTTCCTTGTTGCTTATTTTTTCTGGCCATCTGATCTTCAGCAGCGAGCGTAAGCAGTTGTTGATGAATGTCTGTAGTTTATTGGAAATGCCTTTCGTGACGCGCCAAGTCTCTGAGCCATACAAGAGCACTGACTTGACGTTGGTGTTGAAAATCCGTATCTTGTTCCGCATGCTGAGTGCAGAAGATCTCCACACTGGTTTCAGGCTAATGAACGCCTGTCTTGCTTTTCCGATTCTGACTTTGACGTCCTCGTCCGTCCCGCCTGTAGTTGAAACAGTGCTTCCTAGATAAGTGAAGGAGGTTACTTCCTTCAAGTTTCTCCCGTTGACGGTGATTGGAGTTTGTTGTTGTTGTTGATGGTGGTGGTGCGGTATCTTCATCACTTCTGTCTTCTCTATATTCACCTGAAGTCCCGTCTTAGCTGCCTCCTCTGTCAACTTGTTAGTTTTTGCCTGCAGATCTTCAAGTTTATGTGACATTAGGCATAAGTCATCGGCGAAATCCAAGTCTTCTAGGTTCTTTTCCGTCGTCCAGTGTATCCCCCTCTTCTCGCTGCCTACTGTTTGCTGCATGATCCAGTCCACCACAATAGGAATATCATGGGGGATAGTAGGCAACCTTGTTTCACTCCTGTCTTCACTTCAAAGGCATCACTGAGCTTCCCATTGTGGATTACTTGGCATGTGGCATCTTCATATAGTTGTTGAATGAGGCGGATAAAGGTTTGCGGTACTCCGTAGTATTGAAGCAGTTTCCAAATTACTTCTCGGTCGACGCTGTCAAAGGCCTTCTCAAAGTCGATGAAGTTGAGGTATAGAGCTGATTGCCATTCTACGCTCTGTTCTATGATGATACGAAGCGTTGCAATTTGGTCAGCACATGATTTGTACTTCCTGAAGCCTGCCTGTTCCGGTCGCAGTTTTGAATCCAGTGCGTCTTTAAGCCTCTCCAGGATGATGCGGCTTAATATTTTACTTGGGGTGGATAGGAGAGTGATTCCGCGCCAGTTCTTGCAAGCACTGAGGTCTCCCTTCTTCGGCAGTTTGACAAGGTAACCCTTCTTCCAATCGTCAGGTACCTTCTCTTCCTCCACACCTTCTGCAATAGTGGTGTGAGCATGTCCGCTGTTGTCTCTGCATCTGTTCTCAGTGCTTCTGGCGGTATTCCATCTGGTCCTGCTGCTTTCCCGCATTTCAGTAGCTTTATGGCGTTCAGGACTTCCATTTTCGTTGGGGGATTTATGTTCACTTGTAATTCAGCGGCTGCAGGTGGTATTTCTGGACGAAGTGCAGGTGGTGGTCGATTCAAGAGCTTCTTGAAGTGGTCGGCCCATCGTTTCCTCTGTTTCTCTTCTTTTGTAATTAAATTTCCTTCTTCATCTTTTATTGGTTTCATCTGTGTTGGTCTCTTCCCTGATAGCAACCTGGTTATTTGATACAATGTCGTCAGGTCTCTCTTACCTGCAGCCTGTTCTGCTTCACTTGCCAGTGTGTCGTAGAAGTGTCGTTTGTCTTTGCGTGCACTCTTCTTCACTTCTTTATCCAGTGTTTTATACATTGTGCTCAGTTCCTCTTGTCGTTGAGCATCCTTGCACTGGTTTATCTTCTGCTTCACCATCCTCCTCTCCTCTATCAGCTTCCAGGTATCCGTCGAGATCCATTCCTTGTCTTCTTCTTCCTTCCTAATACTGTTGTGCAGGTTTCTTTCCACATAGCTTTCAAAGACTTCCAGTGTTCTTCTACACAGGTTTCTTCAGGGATGTCCCTCGACGTCTCCCATTTTGTCTTGATGGCTGCTTTGAAGATCTCCTTTGTAGTTTCATCCTTCAGTTTCCGAGTGTTGTACTTGAATTGAGGTCTATCACCAGCTTCCTTGAAGGCTTTTAACTTGATTTCGAAGGTTCCTTGCACTAGATAGTGGTCTGAACCTACATCTGCTCCTCTTCTTGACCTTGTGTTAAGTAGACTGCGTCTCCATTTTCTTGAGATTGAGATAAAGTCGATTTGGTTTTTAGTGTGTCCATCTGGTGAAATCCATGTCGCTTTGTGGATATCCTTGTGCCTGAACACACTGCCTCCAATCACCAAATCGTTGAATGCACAGAATTCTGCAAACAATTCTCCATTCTCATTCATTTCACCTAGCGCCTCTCGACCCATGGTTAGTTCTCTTCCCGTGTTGTCCCCTCCCAGTTTGGCATTCATGTCGCCCATTAGAATTTTGATATCGCCAACTGACGTCTTGTCCAGTGTTGACTGAAGTTGTCTGTAGAATTCCTCCTTTTTCTCTTGCTCTGCATTATTTGTAGGTGCATAACATTGTATGATTGTGACCTTTCTTCCTTTTGAGTTGAATCTTGCTGTCATGATCCTGGAGGAGATTGGTTCCCACTGCATGAGAGCCTTCGATGCTCTTGAGGACATCATGATAGCCACTCCCTCAGTGTGCTCGTGGTTGGCGTCTGGGTGACCGGAGTAGATTATTGATTCTCCCGTTGACAGTTTGGAGAGTCCACTCCCATTCCATCTGCTTTCGCAAATCCCAAGCACTTCGATGTTATACCTTCTCATCTCCTTTGCAATCTGGGCTGCCTTACTGGGTTCAAACATCGTGCGGACATTCCATGTCCCCACGTTTACTTTCGCTTTCATCGAGAGAAGACACATCGGCCAATTGGCTTCCCGAAGGCTTTCACCAACTGGCGTCATTTCGCCTCTCCGATTCCAGCGGGGAATAAGTTTGTTTTCATTTTTTATATTTTGTTTGTGCTTTGAAGTTTCTTTAGCGGTTAGATTTGTTTTACGGGGTAGGGTTGCTAGCCCTATGCCCAACCTTCCCTCTTTACCCGGGCTTAGGACCGGCTAGTAACTAGTAAACTAGTTAACCAGGCGAGGTCAGAGTCATCATAAAGTTTAATATAATTATTTGAAACGGAAAAAATCCGTTTTTCAACTTGGTTTTCAGAAGTTCTTTTTCGTATTTCTTTGGACAATCTAGGACATGATGCCTAAGTCTTTCATTGAAGTTTGTCTTACGAAAAGAAAACAAGCAAACAACATATTCTTTGGTACACCAGTGGGTTATCAGAATGCCAATAAATTCAGCAGTTAATCTGCTTAGCTCATACGGCATTTTTTCAACGTTCAAACGTATGCATCTTAGTCATTTTTTAATAATGTAAGAGCCATTAAACTCTATGCAGGGAGGGGTTAGCAGAAACATTGTTCATTAACACTTTATTCATAAGTAATTGGTGTTTTCTATTCAAAAAGATGGCATGGGGTTGTAATGCCTTAGTACCTTAAGATTAGTATAAAATGAAGACATTCTGTTATTGCGTTATACACGTTTTTTTTAAATGTTATAATCATTTGGATTAAAAATATGTTTATCCAAATAAAGATCTGATGTTTTGAAAAAAAAGATGATTGGTAAAATGATTCTCACTGTTTTAGTATTTGGTTTTTCAGTGAATGCCAAACGGAACAGAGTTTTGTTTTGAATTAACCGGGAAGTAAAATTACCAAGGTAGTAGGATAACAAAACTTCCATCAAAACGCCATCTGAAGCAGAAAAATAAAAGAAAGACTCTCTATCTGTTGTGTATTAAAATATGTTACATCTGTATACTGTTAATAGAGTAGTTAAAAGGATATTACTGACAAAAATCGTATGATTCTTTCTCTTCATAGACTGAAATCGAGTGGAAAAAAAACACTTTTAGAAGAATAGCATGCAATTCAACGGACTATGTATCCGTCGTAAAGAGTTTTGGAGTGAAATACATCATAACTTCATCATCTTTTGTTCGGTGAGTTTCTAAAAAAAGGCTGGCAAAAGCACTTCAATCAACTGTTTTCGTTCGAAAGAGACGATGGAAGAAGAAATGAATGTTGTTGAACATTGACACTATGACAACTGATTTCCCTAGAAATTCATAAATAAGCACAAGAATATACCAACCAAAACAATAAACCTTATTATCATCAGGAAGAGGCCTGTTTTCCTAAATCTTGCTATTAAAGGTAATGGTATTTCCAGGAGAATTATTTACATTATAAGCGCTTCCCGAAAAATGAATTATCTAACTGTTAGGTTAACCGCTCACTACTGAACGGATCGCTGAATGGGATAACAAATGTTGACATGCCCCGTGTTCACGTGTCCGGAATAGTAAGTATTCAGCTATTCTAATGTATCGCTGTCTTCAATTCAAATTCAGGTCTTATCTCTTGGCCCAAACTTTCGGGGGGTTAAAATCCAGAGTTGATCAATACAACATAAAAATATAGTTTGGGAATTCGATTCACCAAACAAAAGAACTAGCTCCGATCTCACATAAGGACCTTGACCATTTCAAATCAACTGATCCACATTGCTGTATGAATTACAAAACATCCAATGCTTGATATGTTCTATCAGATGAACATCGGAATTACCTCAAGGATCTTCAGCAAAAGGGAAACTTGGTATTGATACACCTTGACGAAGATGTCGAAACAGTGCTGTTGAACAAATCTGATTATGTGGATAAGCTTTCACTTGTTCTATCAGATAGAAACAAATTTTCAAACGGATATTTCAGAAAGACCATACTGATGAAATAGAGCATCACTTGTCCAAGACACTGAAAAAGATGAAAGATGAAGCACTGATTACCAGTGGACTCTACGGATAACTCCATCCATCAGGTTCCCTTTTCCTCGACTGTATGGCCTGCCCAAAGTACACAAAGAAGGTGTTCCCCTTCGTCCGAAACTAGACATGACTGATTCTCCTTACCATTTAATTGCGAAATGGCTTTTCAAGATTCTGGATCCAGTGAGGAGTGAAATTTGAAACAGCCTGCATGACACCTCACTTTGTTGATCTACTCAAAAATATCACTGTGTCAAGGAAGATTATTTCTCTGAGTGTAATCTCTCTATCTACAGATTTGTCACAAACAGAGACCATTTGCTTCCTGAATAGCTTCATTCAATCCCATAGATTAAATACAGTTATTCCATATCACTACCTAAAAGAACTCAGATGTACTTTCAACGTGTCATTCAGATTAAACAGCAAAATCTACAGACATATTGACAACGTGGCAAAGAGATCCCCTCTAGAACCCCTCCTATCTGACTGCTTCATAGAAAGCCTGGAAAATACAACATTGTCGAAAATAATCGGCGAGTTTCAGTCAATTCTGCAAACGATACATGGATTACATCTCTATTATTTGTGACAAGAATACGGATTTCAAAAACATGCTTCAAAATTTCAGTAGTGCTCATCCATCTATCAAATTCACTCTGGAAGAAAAATCGAACTCGAAATTTCACTTCCCTTAAGTTCAACTTCAAAGAAAAGATGACAATATACTTGAGATTTATTTGCAGAAAATCTACTTGGAGTAGGCAGTTTATTGATTCTTAAAGCTGTCTGCCCTCCAGTAAAAAGACGAATCTTATCAATTCACTCTCCACCGAAATACCTAGAATATGCTCAGAGAATAACATCCATGATGAACTAGAAACCTTTCAAGAAATCCGAATGAAAAATGGATACCCACTGAAATTTACGGATAAGAATCTAAGGCAAAAAGAGATACAGTTTGCATGCATACTACTCTGGAAAAAGTTTACGACTGAACCTAAAACTCAAGGGAGACAGTGCAGCAGTCTAACAAGTCCCGAAACAGGACGTTTTTTGCTGCCAACCTTAGAATCACATCTTTCCGTCAGAAACTCATTAGTTTCCACGCAAAAGATAGGTCGGAGCATTGGGCCACATCAATGTGCGTACATCATTTCACTTGCCCCTGTGTAGCTGAGTACGTGGGACGAACATGGTGCTAGTTTATGTAACGTGCTCACGAACGCTATCCAACTTGATTGATAGGGCCACAACGGAAATGCATCCTCAGCACTGTAACAGAAAACTCGGTAAACACAGAACATTTGACTTCTTTTGAAAGGTTCTTCAAAATTCTGTAAAAAGTGAGCCCAAGCCACTTTAAAGGGGTGAGGCTAAGTCATCTGTGTATAGCCGAAGCATTGGGGATTCAAAAATTCAAATTACCATTATCCGTTCAAGGGAAACATGTACAATCTCTTTCTTTACTATAGTCACAGTAAATTATCGATCACCTATTTTTTAATTTCCCTATTAGGGGAATTTCTTTCGTGTTGCAATTTATATTAACCTTTGACCAGTAATTACTATGGAATATTCTATCGTTTAACCGTATATTCACGGATGTACAGCTACGAGAATGATTTCGTCCAAAACAAAACTTTATTCGCTGCCGTCGTATGGCTTTTAGCTGCCTTCAACTACACATACCAATCCACATGTATGTGTTAAAGCACATACATTAGACGTACAGAAGTAGGATTTATGACCAAATGTCTGAGCATATTCAAAATGATTGGTAAAGAGATGAATTCTAATTTATTGGGTTTCTCTGAAGCGCTAGGCAATGAAGGATAGAAACTGAATTTATGTGTTCAGAAGGAAACAGTTATCGGTCCCTGCCTAACATGGTGAAGACATTTGTTTCGTTGACACCTATAATATTAATGATGGACAGAAGCTACCAGGAACAATGACTAATACAATAGCTTTTACTCATCATAGTCGAATTATACACAATGATTACTGTTTCATTTTTTGGTTTGCACTTCACACACTTCACCTAATTATCTGAATTCTACTCACATTTTGTTTGGTTGTGGCTAGCGGAAGAATTCAGGAAGCGCCTTTCATCCTATTTGGGATTTGTCAACTGGATGTGCCTGCACCTCAGTGAGTGATGTTATTCCGACTGAGATTCGAACTTCGTACCCATTGCTTCAAACGCCAAGGCGTTATCCATAATGACACGGAGGAACGATAGCCACCTCTTGCACATCGGGTAGCAGTTATTACTTTATTTACATACTTGCAGCATAGTGGATAACACCTTGGCGTTTGAAGCGATGAGTATTAGATTCGATTCTCAGTGGGGAGAAAATCACTTACTGAGGTGCAGGTGCATCCTGCCAACGAGTCTAAAATAGGAAGAAACTTGCATTCTGCCAGCCATAGCCAAGCAAATTACCTTAAATAACATTCAGGCAATATTGAGGCATTTGCGTAGGAGCCCATATGCCAATAAGAGTCGAACAATTCAATCCAAAAAAACAATGCAGAATTCCAAGTATGCCAATAAATTGTTGTATCTGCTCACATCAGTTGTTAGCTAACGTACACTTTATGACCTTCTTTCACACATTTTATGCAAACTTTCCCACTATGTTGAATAAATATGTTTCCTCCTCTTGTCCAACTATTGTTTTAGAATATTTATCTATCCTTCTACGTATTGGCGAACTTACTATTAATTCTGCTCATTTATTCATTTAATTCTTGTGTCTACAATTACGTTGTATCGATGAAGTCAATAATTTTTTATATCAGAATGATTGGGGTTATGCAAACAACTATGCGAATCGCTGTTGAAACTGCTTTAGGTTTCTGGCAGCTGATGAGAAACCGTGAAATAAAAAGGAACCATGCTATTCTGATGCAGCTGTTGTTCTCGTTCTACCTGAAGGAACACATCCATCAGCAGAATTAGTAAGCAAGTTAGGTTTTAGAAAGCAA
The DNA here is from genome assembly GCA_944470555.2 of Heterobilharzia americana. NCBI lineage: Eukaryota > Metazoa > Platyhelminthes > Trematoda > Strigeidida > Schistosomatidae > Heterobilharzia > Heterobilharzia americana. The sequence goes on from OX104134.1 coordinate 58,107,553, forward strand.
TTCTGTGTGTATATGTTAACCGCCCAATAGAGCCAAGTACCAGTCCCAGCAGATCAGTTATAGATCAAACAGCTCATCATATCTCCATTTACCAGAGTTCGCACATTAGTGTGTTTCGTTTTGTTATTTGGGCGAAGGAATATGTGAACGACATATAGCTCAGACTGTTTATAAACGTATAGGAATTCATCTGCAACTAAAAGCACTTTCAAAAGGATAATTTTAGGTGCTTTTGTCTGCATGAAATCAGTATCTTGTTTGTAAACTGTAACTGTCATAAGCAGGGAATATTTTCTACTATTTATGAAGTACATAACATTTCAAATGTTGTAGCGAACTGAATACAAACCAAAAGATATTTAACACCAGTCTTATGTATTGCTAATCGATAGGACAATATGAACCGTAACTATTTCCCTAGTACAAGAATGCACATAAGCAGATACTTTAAATTAATTTAATATGACATCTAACGAAACAAACGTGAATCCTGATGAAATCATCCAGCCTGGTGAAGAAACAACCAAGAACAAGTCTCGAAGGCAGAAGAATGCCGAAAAATCATCACTTTAAGCTAAAAACCTTCTCTACTATCTTAAAAGTAAGTTGCGTATGCATGAAGGTCTCCAGTTATAGCAAACTAAAAATCTATGCCATTTCGGAGAAAATTCTCAGCAGAACATAGAGAACAAACTTTGACTTTCAAAGGCTTGTGTAATGATAAGCTTTGTAACTGGTTGACAGATGAGATTGAAAGCAGCTTGCAAAAGAACCTGCCACTTTCATTTGATACCAAGCGATGACATTTTTCATCAGTCTAAATGGAGTATACATCATGAGTGCTATAAATACTCTACGTTCTATTGAGTTTGGAATTCTGATTTTCCTTGTAAGTAACAGAAATATACTGTATTCTAGGTAAGAAAAAGTGTCTTGGTAGTTTACAAAAGTAAAATGAATAATTTTAATTTTCAATAAGTAAGTTTAATTAACCAAGGCGGCATTGCACTTCTGATTGTTCCGATCATCCCACTGCTTTCAGTTTCAGTGTTTGTTTATCAGCAAGCGCTGATGCATGTGGATTTTCTTGTAATATTTGGCGTTTCTGATGTAAGACAGATTTTTTAAAGGTATAATATGATTAGACTATGACAGTGATTATTGTCCCAATGAGCAAAAGGTAAATAATGATTTGATGGTATTGCGGTCAAAAATATTTGAGAAAATATTTGTTAGAAAACATGAAGCTCACTACACGACCCTGCCGGAAAGTGATTTGGTTCCATGTGGTAATACATTTGACGATTTAGGAATAAGGTACGTACTAATTACTGACTAAGAGATTTCTGAAATCTGTTCAGAACCTGATTGCTCGCAAAACATCAACTCGTAATTATTCATTTGATTACCTGTTAAATTTGGTCTTCTTCGAATCCCACTAAATCTACCTTTGACTATGTTTAGAGTACACGTTTACAGTATTATGATCAGTTCTAAAACAAGTCATGCAGGTATGCAGCTGAGCTATTGTATACTTAGGATGAAGTGGATCTCTTAGTATTGCAGAGTTTAACGTCCTAAAAATGTTTACAAAGCTGTATGATGCTTATTTTCTGCTCCTCCATTTGAAGCATTTATTAACAAGCGACTTAATTTTAAAAAAACTAAGTAGTTTGTTGTCAGGAAGGCATCACCTGTTACCATTTGGAGTTGTGAGAACGACCGTAATAATCAGCGATTGATAATCAAGGGTTGAAACTACTCAACTCGAGTGATTAATAAACGGAAATCAAAAGATTGATAATATAGTGATTTTAAAGTATCTTATTTGAAAGCGTTTATTGGGGAAAACGAAACTTATAAAGTTTACAGTAATCTTGAGAGACAAGGATAAATGTATACATTTCAACAGACAGGAGCCAATCAGAATGCTAGCAGGTGATATGAAATGTGACCCATAAGGAGGAAAAATAGCACGAAGAAAAATTTGAATATAACGAATTGTAAGTATTGAATATAAGGGATATAGGCATCTCTAACGTTAATTCCCTTTGGGAAAACATGTAGAGAAAAAGATAAGTTGAGCGAAAATTATCCTACAAGCGCAAATTATTTGGTAGGGTTTATTAACAAATACTTCAGGTGAACTGAGATATGAGTTAGTAAAGAGCTCTAAATTTTGTGTCTTAGGTTTGCTCACAATATGTGCTGTCCGTAGGAAAATTTCAACAATTAATATATGTGTTGGTTTGAATCATAACTATACAAAAGTACTAAGCTATGGCCTGACAACGGCTCACAAGTTAAATGTTTCTCTAGGTTTGGTATTACTGAATACAAATTCACCTTGTCAATAGATAACTCAGTAGTTAGCGGAGTTATTTGAATCCATCATAATTGTTAGCTAAGTAAGTTTCCTGAGGATACTTCGGGTAATTTTACGGTAGTATTTGACATTTGTAGTAGCAGACTTGCTGATGAAACCATTGAAATAACTTGCCAACGAGGTAAACCAATTCTATTGCCAAAATGAACTGTGATGAGTCGCTATTACTTTGTATGGATAACGTCTTTTTTCAGTTTAACAAACGAAATTATTGGCTAACTGATAAGGCAGTCATGGAATTACCACTAGGACCTTTCATAGCCTTTGTCTAAGTGGTTATCCTCTGACAAGCATGTCTTGATTCAATTATGGGAGAAACAACACACTTTAGGTTCATTGTGGACGATACTTCTTGTTTTTGTGACGATATGAATCATGCATGAAAACTATTTAAAACTTCAGCTGGGCCTTTTTCTATTTGAACTTGTCAATGAGAGGTAGACGTGGAAGCAAAAATAATTATTTGAATGTAAGTGTAGGATTTAAAAATGATGGTAAAATTAAGAAAACCATATATGTTAATAATATTAGCTTCATTATGTCTGTTATAGTATGAAATTCCCAGCATGAAATATTTCATAAAATCCATTTCCTTTACCAAATTTTAAAAAAATAATTATTACATATTAACGTTTTGGTTGGGACTGCTGAATGAATAAAAAACCTAGCGACGTTTCGGTGGTGGTAGTTTATTCACCCAGTACACAAGTCTTCAGTTAAACATACGTGCCCTATGAAAAGTGATATGCTGTATTCTCGTGTATTTGTAAGTCCATTTTCTACTGGTGTAACGTTTTCCGTTTGTTTTGTTGCTGACTTAAAAAACTACAGTTTTAAAACATTTTAAAAAGGTGCGATAGTACATTATGCTATTAAAAGACATATTAGGAAAATAAAAAAAATGAAAGGGAAGAATTTGATGATATTTGGTGATAAATGTTTCTTAGCTCAGCATTTAAGCAGGTCGTTATCAGTTAAGTACGGAAACTTTGCCAACTGAAATAAAATTACTATGTCTTGGCATGTTTTTTGTAGTCTACTATTCTGATTTCTTAGGTTTCTAACATCTGATGAGGAGCACTGAAATAATAAAATGGATTCATATTATTTTGCTGCATCGCTTGTTCTTGGTATTTTATGGTTAACAGAAGTGAAAATATGAATGAAGTTTTCCATCGCAGTTTAAACGTCAACCTTCTCCAACCCCAAGTTTCTTTAAACACCTAAAACACGGGAATTAGCTGCTCTATATTGTAAAGAAGTGGCACTGTACCCCAGATTAAGGAGGGTATCATATGGAATGTATACATTGTATATAAGGTGAAAGAAAATGGTCTTCATAATCTTTTTCAAACTCTAGATATCTGTTCCTGTGATAAAAGTCAACAATTCACTGAAATTACGTGAATGATGAACAGTTTTGTTGGCACACATTTTGGAAAACGAAGGAAAAACTTTAAACTTAAAAGTCACAGTTGCTGACCTTATTATAATCACCTGTTTTTAAATTAATTTACTTCAGGGACGCAGGAACATTGTTTTGTTTCTTAATTCAATAGAGAAACATGTCCAGGTTTGCTAATGTGAACGATGTATATCTTCATCGGTTCGGCTTAAACATTCTTGAATATTCCCGTCAAATACTGAGCGGTTTGATTGACATCATTTTTATTTACCTGATTATATCTCAGGCTTCGGCACTCTGTTTCGTCTATCAAGTTGCTCCTCCTATTTGTATTTACATAATGACTAGATAGTATCAGTTCAGCTTGTATTGTACTGAACTGTTAAACGAGTAAAATACGAAAGGCTTTGGATACTCTTAAACATGATTTTGACTACCAACCAAAACCTTATAGTATACTGAAAAAACTAATCAATTTGTTTCCGCGGCAGACAGCCTTCATAGTGATTCCAGTTTATATATATATATATATATATATATATATATATATATATATATATACGTCGAGGGACTTCAGCAGTCACAACCGTTAGAATTGTTTTAGATTCATGATGCTTCTTTCAATGATGGTGAAGACATTTACTGCATAAACGCAAGCTTCCTAAGTCTTGCAAACACATACGTTTAAACATATGAGGAACCTTATCAAATTCGTTAGCGGAAAAAAAGTGACTAATTGAAACTCAAAAATAGTAAGCCATTCATTATACCAAATGTAGTTATCTTGTTAAACCAATTGCCATTAACCTGTTGGTTAGCACCTAGTGATTGAAAATGTTCAGTCTAACTATTTAAATTAACCTGAAATATTACAGTTAAGAACCTTATTGATACCGCTGCGTTGTATATTGTATAGTAGTTCATGTAATCACTATTTTCTGATCAATTAATGCCAAGCTACGTATAGTTTGGTGATAAGTTCGCTGAAATACAAATCACATATGTTGTTACTCACTAATGAAATGATGGGTGCCTATCGATGTAGACGTTTTATCATTTCAACATTTATCCCTCGATTTTATTTATTTGTTGTTTCCGTTATACTTGGCTTTATTTCAAACTTTAAAAGTTCATGGCATATGATTCTGTTTCTGAGCACAAATAAAATATGTCTTTGAAAACAACGACATGAAACCATGTCTCTTTAGTGATTCTTTTTTCTTCACAAGCTTCAACAAGGTTTTACCTACTAGTACTATCGTCCATTTAGCATCACTTCTACTGTCAGAACAGATGGTTAAGTAATAGCTGAAAGTTTACAATGAGTGACACCAAACTATGTGGTATGTAGGTATCTTCTTTTACCGTTGTCTCCTAAATGGTTATAGTGTGGAAATAATAAGTCTTCTTATCATTTTTTTCACTCCATTTTTCATTGACCAATGTTTGCCAGAATATTTGTGTTGCAACTATTTTATGTCATGTTCTAATACTCGACAACACTTTCCACTCGCAGCTAGGGAACGTTATTCACCAACTGATGCTTCTTTTTATATGCCAACATTCTCACTGCAACTGAATAATGGGTCGGCTTTCGGTTTTAATCTGGAGAAGGCTCCTGAATCTTGCCAAAAATCATGCTAATTTGGTCGGCAGATTTCACAAACACCAAGTTCACAATGTAGGTGCAACTGAATAAATCTAAATATGATAATGTCTGAGTTTCATAAGTCAGGAAAACGAAACTTTGGTCATCGCATATTTTGCTGATAAGAATGTATTCAACCAAAAGAAAAGTGATTAGTTGTAGTAAAAGCTTTAAAAGCAAGTAATTAGTTTCGGTAGTGGTACATTCATATTCAAAGTAGTCATAAATTTTGCCCATTTAATCATATTCTTACAACCACAGGTTAATCCAAGCCTGCTGACAATGCAACAAATATTTTTCCAGCATATAACTCGTCGGAATTGTTTTCTTTGACCAAAACCGGTTAATTTTTAGAAATGAAAACCTTACAAATCCTCTTCTGTACGCTTTTTGTTGATTCATTTTGATAGTATTTTTATTCGTCGCTGAGACTGTTTGAAATTAAGAGTTATAAACTTGGACGTTTAACATGTTCACCTTTGTTTTTGACTATAGTTTCATATCTCGCGTTCGACATATATCAATATTATGATGCAAATGACCGGTGACATTTATTAGGCTTTGTTATTGTTATTTCTCACCCCTAATCCGACGTAATAGCTCCTAGGTAATATCAAGTGAAAACAAGACAAAACAGGAATTTTGATAGTGTTCATGACTTAGTTAAAGAAAAGCATTTATAAGCTTTGTTGAAAAACTTGAAAGGAAAACCACGACTTTGCTTTGAATTATGTTCAACTAAACGTGGACATATAAACGGTCAAGAAATTTTTTATATTATCTTTGAGAGGTGTTTTGTTTTTATCCTAAAGTGAAAACTCTGTGTCAACAATTAACTGAAAGTCTTATGTGAGTATAAGAAACGATATCCAGAAATGCATTCAAACATTTGTAGAAAAGATTGAATATTTTATATTCAACAGAAGTGAAAATTGACTGATGGTTTTTAGGGTTGGTTTGTTTGAAGATGTATTCATCACAGATTGACGTCAGATAAAAAAACACTGGAAACCTAGAAACGCTGCACAGTTTTTTCTTGGAATGGGTCTTCTGGGTAGTGTGCCTCCATGACTTTGTGAGGAATCGAGCCTGTAAACATTAGGTCTATATGTCGATCATTGAATTTGAACCTAAAGGCTAAGTAATAATGAAACGTTTATGAAGTTGTGGGCGCACACTACTTGACAGCTCTATAGTGGGAAAGAAACAGTTATCCACTGCCCCCAGATTCTCAACAGTTCTTCAGTCGATGTTGATCTCTGATGACTATTGCCTGTTTAATAAAAAAATTCATGGATCAATATATTTTCGGCAAACAAATACCAAGTAAGGTAATAAAGATAAATGCTACTCTAACTTCCCAAAAGACGTAAATAAAAGTCACTGGCAATAATCACCGTTTATCGTTAAACTGATGGGTTGATATTGATTTTCAGCTAATGTTCATTATTTCTGAGCACAAGACACAGTAAAACATAGACCACTGAGTTAGTGTTTGTTAATAATTAACATTTCCACCAATTATATACATAGCATTTAATGACAAACGGAAGTGATAATTAATGAATTCATATAAAACGTAGTTATTGACCAGCTAGATGTTATAACTTCGTTTGTCAAGTTTGTTTGCAAGAGAGGTTACATTTAAATCGACTTATATCGTTTCAACGTTTTGTGCAAAACGTATTATCTGCTCCTTAATTTTTGTTGGTCATCATGTTGCATTTCATTTTTGGACCAAAGTTTTCCCCATGTTTAAAATAATTTTAAATTGTAGCTTGAAATTATATGAGAACAGGTTTATGCATTGTTCTGCATATTATCATAACCTCATTGTTCCGTTCCAGAGTTGAAACGCGGTTTAACTACGATAATTAAAACCTATAATTATTATTGACTTTAAACGTGAAGATCTTTCAAATACTTTGACCTACTTAACTAAGGGATATACCTTAGGGCTGTCATTACTTTTTCTCATCATTAGGGTCGTAGACACAGTATATTTTGAATAAAGTGTTCCATTGAGAAGTTTTGAAATATACGTCAGGGAATTTAACTTGACTTAAGCGAAAATCACGTGAATATAACATGAAGTAATGGTGTTCCATTAGTTTACAAACTGCTATATGTCTCCCTATATTTGATCAGCATAGGCACATCTCTATTAACAATAATATGACTTTAGATGAAAGTTTGAAGATATCTAGTTTCTATTAGTTTTTCAAAATGATGACTTGGTTTATACTTTTGAAGATTTCATTCGATAGACAAAATCAGACTGTCAAACATCTCATATCTGCGTGTTGTTTTGTTTCCTAATCTTATTTTTAGAATATTTTGAGGGTGGGTAAAAGAAAGTCTAATTCGGTCAAGTTAGCAAGTGTCACCGACTTTCGTAGTTCAGCTTTTGATGCTCTCACTGGTAGTCAGGTGCTGACAATAGAACTTGGAGGTCAAGGGAAAATGATGTACTTGTGTTTAAAGTGTCAATCTTCTTAGTTTTCTAATTGAATTAGTACTCAGCAGTTGTACATAATGATTGTAAGTATATCAGTACGAATATGATTCCCGTGAGTAATAAAAATTCAATCACTTTAAATACCTAAAAATTACTCTGAATGCGCTTTCGTTGAACTGTGATATCAGTTTTCATTAAAAAGTTAGAAATGATAAGAGTTTATGCTGCATTTATTTGAAACAGTTGATAAGAAGCATTAATTTCATGTTTGTAGATGAGAGGTTTCGATCTGCAGTAGTGACAATATTTATACTCCTTGGTCTTCTAATCATTCCAGAGACGGAGTTATATTAGAAGGAACACAAGATATCAGTCGTTCCTCGTATCACATTACAGTCTAATTGTCGGCTGCATGTCTGTAGTCGACGAGGAAAAAAATTAAGAGTCATTTCTTCCGTTGATTAGGCTAAAAGCACACATGGATAAAGAAAAACGATATTTTTAGAAAAATTTTTTCCGTGTACATTCAGCGTCTCGCTGTGCGAAATAATTGTTTAAATGAATGGAATGAAAACATTTACGAAGGACAATTGAGTTATATAACGATTTTGAAATTGTCGTACTGTCAATTTCCTGATATCGAAAAGGTTTTCTAAACCCCAGAAAATACTTTGTTGATAAACACTAGTATAGGCAGTCTTTTATTTCACAGATTTGATTGGCCCACAAACCTACAGCGGGACGTCCAGAAAAATGTCGTCTCGAATTTCCTGTCATATTATTTCTCAAACTGTCAGTTTTAAAGCCGTGTATCTGGAATGTATTCAAACTTTTGTGGTGTTCGCTGACTTATTAAAGAAACACAGATTTATTAGGTATTTTAACTGTTATAAAAGTGGGTAAGGGATGTCAGTAAGGTGCGACGACTTAGAAAATGACAATGCTTCCTAAGGAACAATTTCAAATATTTTCGCAATAATATGAAGAAAGTGGGAGCCGCAACACTGAGACTTAAGAAGAGACTATATTAAATTCTGGATGACATTTTGGCATAATCTACATCTTTAGACCCTCAGATTTCGAGGAAGACTGTCCGTAAACACTTCAGTTGTGCACATGGTGAAGATAAAAATATTCTTTAGGAGCCTGAGAGTAAGTATCATGTTTCGTTGATGGATGACAATAATAGTAACCCTCCATTACTCATCAGAAAATAGTAAATGATGCCGAGATTTGATCAGATCATGGTAATGGAAATCATGAAGTACTTACCGTGAGTTTGCAAGATGATGAAACAAGTTTTGGTGGGATCCAACCTTTCTAAGACTAAACCTCATACTATTTGTTCAGTTGAAGTCTTCAGAGGGTAACACTGTAACACCGAGCATCAAATCAACAATTTCACGAATACTCAACGGGGCTCAAAACCTAACAAATGGTATAGTTACTTTGGATGATAGTGGATTATCATACTAAAAAACAATTTGAGTTCATAAGGGCAAATGGAAACCAGGATCGTCTGAAAACCAGTTGCGCTTCACTCATGACATTCATGAAAAACCCTGAATTCACAGGTCTTTCACAGTGCATCAGGTAGCCAGAGACACATCAGCAGGGTAGCATTCTGTGGTGTTGAATATAGCAGTTCATCGCATAACGAAGAAATTTATCAGTCAGATCAGCTACTTCTAGGCTACCTTGGCACAAAACGAAAACAAGGTGGTAGGCTGTCAGCTACAATACCGAGGCTTGCCCTGCATTACCTTCTCGAATAATTCGGTGCATGCTTGAGAGAATATGTCTACAAACTTCATGCAAATAGCGGAAGACTGGTCTGAAAAAGTCAGATGCCTAATGAGTTCCACAAACCTGGCAATCTCGACGGTGACTATTCCGTAAGTAGAAGAGTCTTTAAGACTGCTGCTTAAACTACGTAAGTTTTTCAGGCACTTACCGAAAGTCTAGTTGAGTTTAGTTTATTGTGATGGGCGAATTTTCGTGACCATTTCATTGTTAAAAAGGCCATAGTAACGATTATTGAACTGGTTGACTCAACTTTTGAGTATGTTTACAAAAGCACTTCCGAAAAATATTGGAATTCAACATCTAAAGCTTTGGAACATGTTTTTGTAGACGCTTATCAGTCTATTTTTTGGATCGGAGAAGAGAAGATTCGTCAAATACTCTTCTTCAAAGTGCCAGTAAATTATTGCCCTCATTATCCACTTTTGTGAGTCCAATTCAATTACTTCAGACTGCACCATAGTATGGATTCAGCAGATCAATAACGAATAATGTATTGTGATCCAGCAAAAGGTTACCAATCAGTAAAAGGATACCATTGTACTGCTAATCTCTATTTCAGGAGGAGGGTTGTAAGAGTTTACGGAAAGACTGACAAGATCTTCATAAGCAGACGTAAATTCCTGAAGCCACCAAGAACAAATCGTTTTGATGAGAAGTTTTGGGAAAAAGGACGTGAACCAAAGTATGAATTTCAGATTGATTGAAGAGACAAAAAAACTAATAGTATATGCGAATCTAAAAACACCTGGAAACAACCAAGGCTATTTTAAATACATTTAAGCTCCTGTATTTTGTACATATTTTCAACATCTGTTATCCTGACACCTCTTCCACTTATCAGGCAACTGGATGGTCATCATGGGATGGAATCTGATGGTTACTGTTCAACCGTCGCTACACACATAATTTAGGTTACATCAAGTGGTCATTACAAGTATATAATAAATGACAACAGGGTTATAACAATGTGTCTATTATCCAGGTAATTCTTTTCGATACGAAACAAAGAATTCTTTACATCATTCTCTAATTCATTTGAAAAGAATACTTCTCACATGCCGAATATTTTCGTTTTATCTAAAATCATTCGCCTCATCAGATGTGAAGAGATTATAAAATGAGCTAAAAACGTAGTTCCCATTCCATATCAGATATTTTATTTGACATTTTACATAGTGATAAGTTCAGAAAATCTTGCAATCACTAAGATAAAGATGAAGAGCCGCTGGACTACATAAAGAAAGTATGAAAGTCGTATGATTACTCTGATATGAATATGAGGGATAAATTCTGCTTAGAACATCACACCATAAATCACACTGTCACTTTCTGCTATATCAAACGAACAACCTAATTTGAAAAATGTCCTACCACAGTGGCCATTTTTCCCTATTACTCTCCATTTTTATTCAGTTTATCAAAGACTTTCTTACGGAGGTCTTCCTCTTTTCCTCCCTTATCATGGATTGTTTTGATCAAAGGAGAATCCTTGATACACCTAAAGTACACAGATGACATAATTATGTTAGGTGGAGACGCTGGCACACTCCGGAGTCCTCTGGACACATTGAGTGGCGATCTGAGAGTGCTTGGATGCGTTTCTCACCACCCAAATGCAAGTTGTTGATCCAGGACTGGTTTTTAACGGTGCTCCGCTTAACAGTGGAGAGCGAAGTGATTGAGTACGTTGAACACTTCACTTACTTGAAAGGTCGAGTCAGCCCTAGTGGGTAAGTGGCTAATGTAATCTCTGTACACATGCAAAAGGTTCACTTAGCTTACGCCCACTTGCGCTATTTACAGCACCTTCGTGACACCAGTTGTTTACTAAGAGTCGAGTGCACTGTACTGTAGTTCACTCTGCCCTACTCTGTGGCTGTGAAACCGCTGTTAAGTTTCAGATGCTTAAGCACCGTCGCCTTTGTAGCATAGAATGTAAGTCGTGGTGTCATCATATGAGTAACGCAGAAGTTAGGTGTAAAGTTTTAGGGAGGAGAGGTACGTCAGTTGATGTGGACGTGTGTTACCCATGCCTAGTCATCGTCTGGCTCATTGTAGAATGTTAACTGAAGTATGCTCCAGCTGGTAAAAGGCTCGAGGCGGCCAGACTAAAACATGGCATCAATATATGAAGCCTGTGACTGTTGGTTTGAGCCATGTAAGGCAATGCAGATTAGCTGGTTGGTCTGTGAGACGAAAGAAACCAGTGGTTGGAGACTCTAGGTGATATGGTTCAAAGCCGATGTCAGTGACACAGATTTATACACACATTATCCTCATCTTAACTGCTTTGCTGGATACGACAGACAAGTCAGTTGATAAGGTTGGGAACATCCAGCGACTGGGTATACCGAGCCACCACCCTATACCGACGTGTACAATGCTAGTAGAAGTTGGATTAGGTTGGAAGAAAGTTCAGGATAGCTAGACTAAGACATGGGACTAGTCCATGAAGTCTCTGAGTAGTAGCTCAAACTAATTTACTTCTGTGTAAAGTTATGAGTTGCCTTTCGCCGTTTCTCTGTCAGTCTGCATATTCTAATTGCAGTGAGTAGTTAGCACGGGAAATAATGTCTAATTATTGCTTTTTCCTACTCCTCTATCTACTGCAGTCCAAATACAACTAAACGCAAACCGTAATCAAATAAGTGATATTCAACTAACAGATCGAATGACGACGAGAAGTCCTTATACACCCCACTGTTCTGCAAATGTGGCTCATCAACTTGAGTATTTGACTTTCAAGCAGACTTCCGAGTTCAAATCCTATTCCATCGTAAACCCCTACACAATTAGTTGATTTCAGACTAATAACTAGACCCCTACGCTATTGAGCTGCTCAATTATTATTGAACCCTAAGTCAGAACTGGTTCCAAAGATAGGACTGATCACACGAACTGAATGTCCGACTATGTGCAAGCAGATGGACAGACAGGGGAAAATCAACTTAGAACTTGATACACAAGTGCATTAGTTCAAGTTACCACCCTTCACAGCAGCATGAAGGTGACGAGTAGTAGCAGTAATAGTGATAAAAGACTAGGCAAAGGCGCATGGGAGAAGAAAGAATCTGAATAACAAGGCTAGTAAAAATTCAAACTTTCTAGAGCGTCAAACAGTAAGTACATCTGCACCACTGAGATCGATTCTCAGCTATATCACCGACGGTCTCCAAACACTTTTTTCTATCGTCCCGAGGACCCCAATCAGACACTCTACACCCTCTCACACGGCTTACATGACCGTCAGACTTCATGCAATAGTGTCACCTCTTAGTCTGGCTAACTTGAGCCTTCTTCCAACCTAACCCAACTTCTGCTAGCATTTTACACTTAGGTGGTGGCTTGAGATCCGCAGCAAAAGTTCAGTTCAGTCACTGAATGTTCCCAACCTCATTGACCGACTTACCTGTCTTGCCTGGTACCCTTCTCCTAAACTGAATCATACAATCTAGTAACATATAAAGTAGGTATTTTCTACGACAGTACATGTCCTGATGATATCACGGTTTCAAACTGATCAGGTCAAATCCATGGATAAGAGTAAAAACTTCATATAGAAAGAAGCAGCGCAGATCAATTTATTCGTGGTACTACATTGAAGCAGAGATGGTATTTCCGTGATTTGTAGCTTAATCTATCTGTTTTCTGACTCGCATCAGAATTTGGTGTTAAAAGTGATGCGCTCAAAACACAATTGGTTTCAGAGTAACTACATCAGGTCTATTACTAGTATGCAAGTTGTAAAAGAAAATTGTGTAGTTACTCAAAATTTTACGTATGGTGAAATTAGTGATAGTTGTTAAAGGACCATTAACGAATGAATTAGATTTACGGTGATGTAGCATTTGAAAACGTTGCATAATTTATCAAAGGTCTTGAATAGTTTTTTCAAGGGTTGTGATGCTGTTTAGATGCTCAAACCACAACAAGTGGTTCCCATGAAAAACCACCATACTAACCTTTGGTTTAAGATTGTGCGCTCAGCGGTTATAGAGTAAAGCTAGACATTGAATTCTCACTGCGGATAATTGTCAGGTAATGGAGTCTATTTGATCCCGTTGATTGGGATAGATAGGAAAGTGGTTGAGTGTGTTGACCACTTCACCTACTTAGAAAGTTGAATCAGTCTTGATGGGTGGGTTGGTGACGAGGGCTTTCACTAGTTTACACCACCTACGACGTCGATGAGAGTGGATTATACGGCTCATCACTTCTCTGTCTTCTATTCTATGACTGTTGGATATGGACATTCAAAGTGAAGGGCATGAAAGGCTTGTCATAATAGAATTGGCAATATATCGTGGGACCATCATATTTCTAATATAGAGCCTCTGGCCAGTCTTAGCCAGAAGATGTAAGTCAGTTGATGAGGTTGTATTCTCAATTGACGGAAGCATGCGCTACAGTTGTCTAGTCACCATTCACTCAGACGAACGATAGCATCTGCAGTAAGGTTAGGCTAGAAAAAGGTTAGAAGTTTAAGTATGGTAGGATGTAATTCCATGTTACATTAGTCTTTTGATAGAGCCTACAGTGGTGCAGTATTATTTTTTACCAGATGACACATTCATATCAAGGTAATCACAACTTTCTGTCTTAGTATTTTATGCTTCTGCTACCTTTTTATTCTTCGATTTGATTGGTAATAGGACTCGGTGTATATCTGGGATCAGTGTTGAGTCATTCTTATTACTGGTCTTGGGGAGTGGATCGACGAACAAGTATTTAGTAATCCACCTCTTGCTCCACTTCACCTTAGACATTGGGACTGTTAGTGTCCCACCCTTATTTTTTTTGGTTGTGTCATCGCATGCATAGCAATGTCTAAATTCTCTAGATTATTTACCTTAGTATGGTCTATCAATCTAGACTTAGCTCTAGGTTCCTATGTTCTACTAATCAGACTCACTTAAATCTGCTAGTTTAACCTATGCTTTTGACCTCGAAGTCACTGCAATGTATGTGGTAGGTTGAATTATTTTATTCAACTAAGTCAATCCTACATAGGTTTTCTGATCTCCCTTCCTTACATGATTATACTTCAGAGGCCTCGAATTCTTTCGTAGTCATGTTTCATTCATTGCTCATATTTCCTTTTTTCATACATCCTTTAGAATTTTGAATAAATTCAGGTTGATAATTAGCTTAACTCCTCAATAATTTGGCTCACAATTGTGCATTAAATAAAAATAAAACGCACTTAGCTATTCCGTGCACATTCGTGCAGTAGACAATGAACCATACCTAGTGTGTAAGGGCCAGTAATACTACCTGCCTTCCCAAACCTTAGTAGATGGGACACGGCTGGAACCCGCGACCCAGTGGTTGGTAGTCATCTCCTTGAATAATGAGCCACAACTTCACACTTCAGTACAGTTGATAAATTTCACGTTTGTTTTTTCGCATTAATACAACTTTGTCTTACCTTTGTTCGTACATAAATTTATGCAATGTTGTTTATTTTCTTTGGTCAGGTTTCAGCTACATTCGCAGCTAGGCTTGTCAGTTTACCTGCAATCGGAGCTTATCTAGGTCGAGTGTGTAGTGAAGAACTTGTTGTAGCATTGGCTACAGCTATTGCATTTCTAGATATTTGTTTTATTCTTGCCTGTGTACCTGAATCCCTCCCTGAAAAAGTACGTGTTGGTCATTTGTGCTGTGTATCTGCACTGGGTGGACCGACCAGTAAATTCTCATGGGGTAAAGCTGACCCTTTTGCAGTAAGACCTAGTTGTTATTAGTATTCATGATATTATACTTACTATGTATTGTTTTAAATTTTAGTAGACAATGTTTGATACCTTGTGTTGTGCAAGTTTTGTATTGTTGAGTATCACAATCGGGTGGGTTACTACTGAGTTTAAATCAGATTGCACTTAACTCTCAGTGGGGTTCGTATTGTGTACACTGATTGCCATAAACGAGATCAGAGTAAACAGAGTAATACAAAAAATTAATACAAAGCAACTCAGAAACTTTACATAACTCCATATACTAAATTATGAGCTTCAGTTGTTATTTAACTGTCAACCATTTATTTAATTTAATCCTCTATAAATGGGTAAAAGGGAGTTGGGTCAGTGATTGACAAACAGAACGGCCTGGATTCTCCTACAGAAGTGGATTGGCTGAATCTTTGTTTTAAAGCAGCATAGAAAGAGCTAATCAAAGAGAGTTTAAAACGTGTTAAAATCAACAAAAAGATTTGAAAAGAAGGCCATTAGAGTTTTCATACTTTTGAAGACTATGAAGAGTGAATTGTTATCCGCACCATTGTTGTCGATTTTGATCTGTATCACTGTTATGATTTGGAGACTGGTATATACTGTAACCGCTAACGATGCACAGATATCGACTGTCAGCCACCACCAATTTCAACAAATTCCTAGTTGATTCGCGACCCGACTAATTAGTCGAGAAGACAAGATGGACGTTTAAAAACGTGTATTATGGCCGAAAGACCGAAGACTGGATGATAGGAGAGTTTATTTCTCCGAGAATGTAATAAATCCTAAAACACGTGAGTAAGTACACACATGAAAATGACCTTGTCCACAATTTGTGACATTGGCATAGTAAGAGTAAAGATTAACCAATCAGCGAATTGCATTACAATGGGGCAGAAAATAAACTACTAGTCATGCCGTAAAAATGTTGTCAGAATGCCAAGTTAAAAATGTTCAGATCAATAGCAATCTTTTATGCAAAACTGGGGCCTCACGACAGTCACTGAAATCCTTCTCCAAAATCTCTTTCCATAACGTCTTGCTGGTCCTATTAATCGAGCAAACTACATCTTCCTATTCAGTTCAAATCAATAGTTTGGATTTATATTTTGTCGTCAAACCAATTTTAGCTTTTTTCTCATCTAAACCTGCATCAGTTGAAATAACGCATCGAGGAACACGATAATTTCAGGTGCGTAACATATACCTCAGCTTCTTTCAATGTAAGTTCATCAGTACCTTGTCAATGGTGCGCCTTCTTTGGTAAGAACTTTACATCCATCTTTAATAGTTCTCATCTTATGGTTCAAGAGTGTACAAGCAATGTTTTGAAGAAACTTATCTTCCTCATGCCACGCACGTTTGGGGTTTGTATTTAACAGCCGTAGAGTAGAATAGACGAGCGTTTCTCAATCTACCTGCTTTTTGATAAGTAGCCGGAAAGTTTGCAGGTGCTAACTGATTCTGAACAGGTTTTTTGTATTCATGCTGGGATTTGTCAGGAATAATCTCATCAAGATTGAAGCAACTTCACAAATAATAATAAAAGGGGTCAACGTGTTTAACTGAAAGTTGAATTGAAATGCACTCAACAATTACATTCACATTCATGGAGTAGACAGTAAGCCACACCTGGTTGCCCAGATCTCGGTAGATGGAGAGGTTTTAGAATGTGTGAGACCATCAGTTGAATGTCAAGCTCCTAGACCAATGAGCCACTTCCTACAGATCCTAAAACTTTGGTACTGTTTAGAAGCAGTCCTGAAACGTCATCTAACAACGGACAGCCATGAGATGTATTCCTAACATATCCTATGTTTCCTTAAGGTGTTTGTCAACATCTCCGTGGAGTAAACTATGCTATCAGTAAAATATGATTTTACTAGGGTCTTTCTGGATTACAAATGAACCCTTAAAACGTGAAGAGTAGACAGAATGATATGTGTCAGTATGCTCGTGACCAATATGAGTAAAAATGGTAATAGCAAACATTCTTGATGAACTTTGCTAGTTGTTTTAACCTCGATATATAACCTATTCAAAAAGCTCTTGAATCGACCACCATCTACAATTCGTCCAGAAATACCATCAGCAATGGCAGAATTACCAGTAACACAGGCCCTCCGACAAAAGCAGAAGTCCTGAATGCCATAAAACTGCTGAAATCCAGTAAAGCAGCAGGGCCAGTGGAGTTCCGCCAGAAGCACTGGAAACAGATGCAGAGACAACAGTGGACATGCTCACACTACTACTGCAGAAGGCTTACAAGATAAAAAGGAAAGGTACCTGTCGATTGATTGGAAGAATGGAGACCTAAGTCTTTGCAAGAACTGGCACGGAATCAAGCTCCTGTCGCTGTCCACCCTGAGCGAAATATTAGGCCACATCACCCTGGAGAGACTGAAGTATGGGCTGGTTTCGAAACTGCTACCGAACTAGCTGGCTGGCTTCAGGTAGAAGAAATCATTTGCAGATCAAATTGCAACACTACGCTACGCATCATCATAGAACAGAGTGTAGAATGGCAGTCAACTCTACACCTCAACTTCATTGACTTTGAAAAAGCCTTCGACGGCGTCGCCTGAGAAGTAATTCGGCAACTGCTTCAACACTACGGTGTACCACAAACCTTTATCAACCTCTTTGAACAGCTATATGAAGACGCCACATTCCAAGTGATTGACAATGAAGCTCAGTGACGTCTTTGAAGTGAAGACAGGAGAAAGACAGGGTTGTCACCTACTATCACCCATGGTCTTCCTGATTGTGGTCGACTGGATCATGCAGCAGACAACTGTAAGGAGCATGAAAATAGGGATACGCTGGCCAGACCGATGAAAAGAAGAAGAAGATTTGGATTTGGCCGATGATTTACGTCTAATGTCGCACAAAATCGAAGATTTGCAGGCAAAAATCAACAAGTTGACAAAAGAGGCAGCGAAAACGGGTCTTCAAGTGAGTGTAGAGAAGATGAAGGTGATGAAGATACCCAACCAACAACAAGCACCAGTTACCATTAATGGGAGAAACCTAAAAGAAGTAGCCTCTTTCACCTACGCAGGCAGGATTGTTTCAACTACAGGTGGTACAGAAGACGATGTCGAAACCAGGATCGGAAAAGCAATCACTATGGAGACCTACTGCACTCAGGATAAAGAAAAAGATCCGGATTTTCAACACTAATTCAGTCAAGTCATTGCTGCTATAAGGTTCAGTAACTTGACGCGTCACGAAAAGCACTTCCAACAAACTACACACATTCATCAACAGCTGCCCACGCTCACTTACAAGTATAGTGAGGAAAATACAGCATTTTAATATATATTACTTAGCTATTATGATATGTTACTTAAACATTGAAATAACCAACTTCTGGTAAAACGATGTCGTTAATAGAAATGTACTGGAACATCAAATAGTAAAATACGTTTTAATCGCTAAGCCAGTGGTTAACTACGATGATCAAGATGACGTCTGTTTGAAAATCATAAAACCGCTCAAAAACTAGAAATATTTTTAAAAAAAAGTTGAAAAATGTTTTCTAGGTCAGCAGAATTCGCTGAATTAAATGACGAAAGTATGTATATAGCTTTTATTGTTATGATACAGAAGTGATTATCACATGAGTCAAGTAAATGCTGGGATCTCAATATTATAGGTGGAGAGGTTACTCTGACGTTTTTATTTCATCATGATCAGTGATGATGATCCCGTTTTTGGTCCATACGTTATAATACCTAGAGAAATAATTGCAGATGAACTACATCCCTCTTCACTGAGGCATGATATGTTTTCATTTTTTTCGTAATGGCTTTATTCATCCTGTCCAGTATAATGAAAACTGTCATACAGGAAAAGTGTGTAATGATCAATACAGTATATAACTAGATCAGTACACGTGCTTGATAACCATTTATTGTGTATAATTTGCGCTGTGTACTATCTTACAGGCTGCTTCCTTGAACCCTAGGCTACCGAATATATTAAACCGATCTCCTTTCAATTTGTTTTGATTTTTAAATGTCTATTGAACGCGTCATGTTCTCTTGCAAAGTTGAAAAACAGTTTCAAACTACGGTTTTTCCAACTAATAAAAAAACAAAGGAAAAAACGATACACAGCAAGAGTTGGGCTTATAAAGGCACAGCAATACTGTACATTGCCAGTCCTCGTATAACTGTTTCGAAGTGCAGATTTTGGTACTGGCTTGGTTAACTACCACCACCAAAATTATTCTCTATTTTCTATTCATTCACCAATCCGAAGTAAAAGTAATAGCAAGTGCCTGTTCCACATTAAAAGCTTTATTACTGTTAGTATAAACGTCATTCGAAAGCAATGATTATTTCACTTAAAGTTATTGTATAGAGAGTGAATCTGCTGAACCATTACAGACTGAGAATTCCATAATATACCACACATATTGATTAGAATAAAATAATTTTTATGATTATTATGGCTTAAAAACATATTTGACTGCAAATCCTGAATAATTGATTTACTTTTACTCTGAGTAAAATGAATAGTTGTAAGCATTTTTAATAACTAAAATCTTGATATTGCTGGCATTGAGAAAGTTGATCTGTTAAAACTTAGTCTTCATGTCTGTATACAATTTTCATTTCATAAAATAATATTTAATAAAAATTTTGGATTTTTTGATAAGTGCTCTTACTTGTTTTGTCACCGGTACTATGTACATTGAGAAACAGCTGGATAGCACAGTACCTCAAAAACTCTAAAATAGTTATATTTTGCAGTGAATCGTATGTGGAATGAAACTGTTTGAAGGGTTAATCTCCTTAAATTTTTGAAGAGACAAAAATTTTAAGGTTAGCAATTATTTTTTCAGGAGAATAATAGTATTTTCGGCTTATTTGTTTGACTGAATTTTCAAAAAAGCGTAGAACTCTTTGGAACTATTTGTTTTGCCTTTGAAGAGTAGTTTAATCGCCTAATAAGTAACTGTTTGTCAACACGTGAGGATAATTAATTCACTATGGCCTGCTTCTCAAAATAATCGATTAAACAAGATCTGTAACTAGAGTTACTGTTACTTACATGTTTAGATCTAAGCATTCGTTCATTTGTACCAATATAGCTTGGTAAACATAATCAAGAAACACACTTTTTGTCATGTTTAGAAAACGTGTAGAGAAGAGTACATTCACTTTTTTTCACTTTTTCAATACTACTGTTGCTAATACAGTCGATTAATATAATCTACTGTCTACTACACATATCAATAAACGGAATGATTATCAAATCTCCTTGATTTTTATACATGACAATAATGTCCAAAACCATTCGAAACACCAGAAAGAAACACATTTTCATCTTATTGATAAATCTTTCCAAAATGTCTGAGCACTGTTATCAAAATATTTCCACGAATATATGATGCCTTGGATACTAAGCAAGTATGTCAGGTAAACAAAAGGTGGTAATGCAATATAATTGCTGAAACTCAATAAAGCCATCGCTAAATTGTATGTGGACGTGAATAGAATTGTCAAAATGCACTGGTACATAGTTAGCTATACAAATCGCAATTCTGAAAAAACTATAAGAAAGCAATTTTCATCGAAGATTAATAGTTTAGTTGAGATAATAAGGAACTTTATTATTTTTTCAGTTTTCTTGAATCAAATCAGTATTTTCAGTTCTTATAAAAGATATTAGTGAAACATGTTCTGGCCCACATATATCTGCCGACGGCTTGGCCTGTACTTAGTATGTAAAAGTCATTTTTCCGGATTTACTTAAGTACATGGTTAATGCATAAATTCATAAATTAGAATTCATTAGTCAGCTGCCTCATAGCTGCACAAGACGTTTGGCGTATGAACCGAAATTCCGTAGACATACAACCGACAACTTAACTTACAGAGCTATCTAACGAAAAGCCAAGAGTGAACATTCACTGTTCGTTGTAGGGCTCAATATATATCAGTTTTTAGGAGATTCAGAGGAAGGAAAATAAGTCAACAAGAGACTTAAATATCCCTGAACTTTCAGAAACCTTTCAGTGATTGTTTAACACTATGTAACTGAGATGTAATTGATGTTATACATGTTGAATACAGTGATATAGTTTTCATATATTCACTAGTTTGTGAGGACGTTCGATTTCTTAAAGTCCAACCTGAGAAATAGCTGCTAAAATTCATACTGCTCATCAACTTTCGAAAATTATTCCCATAAACAAAATTCATAGAATTTTAGATTGATGTGTTCCATAACTTTGTCTAAAGACTTCGTTTTGATAAATACATTATGAATGAGAACAAGAAACATGTTTTCTCACCGACTTCATTATCAAGCTGTACAGTTGTAATTGCAACCTGCAAAATGGCAAATAATTGTATTAGAAAGTCGGTCATTCAATATATCAGACATGCAAGAGGTGTTGTTGGTTGGATTCGTTCGAGTGGAAGAAATAGAACATAGGTCTTTGAATAAGGAACGAATTGATAACAGGTGATGACATAAGGTAGAAGTGCTGTCAAAGAATCGCAAAACGATGATAATCTAACTGAGGCATGCGAAATTGGTCAATGAACAGGGAATGAATTGATTTTAAATGAAAAAATAAAGGTCAAATGATGTCAGTGAAGTTATAAGGGTGATAAGGATGGTAATAAAAGAGAAGTATGCCAAAGTGAAGTGAAATGAAACTGACAAAATAACCAGAATGAGTTGTTAAGGCTAAGATAGAGAAACTGGTTTCAGAAAACCCTTTTCGAATCCAAAGTTCTAGTTTTTGTTTATGTATAGCTAATGCTTCAGCTATACATAAGTGGTGGAAAGGTAGACACTATGAAGTAACCAGTGCTTCCTAATATAATTCTTGAGTCTTTATCCATCACCACGAACCGAGGTCTACTGCACAAGTTTGCAGTGTTGTCACCAGGCTATATATTAAGAAGCTAAGAAGCAGTGCACATTGTTCAGATATATAAGGAGTCAAATAATTTTTAAAAGTATTTTGAGATTAGGAAACTTTAATCTCCTGACAACCATACATTTCTCAAGTCTGATTTGATCCCGCAAAGAAAGGCAACTGAAAAAAGTTAGCGATGAAAACAAATATAATCGACTGTGCAAGTTTGCTATTCATAAGCTTGAAGTTTATTCGCTCAGAATGAATCTAAAGCGAACTGTCTTGCTGAAACTTACAGCCTTACAAGCGTGGCATACGACTTCTAGCCGTTGGTAACAACCTGCACCAATGAATTTGTCAGAAGAAATCTGCAGTTTTAATAGGTAAAGCAACCAAATGAAAAGGTTGCATGAAATCAGATTGAATGTTTCATTGATTTTGGAAAGAGGAAAAACTTTCAGATTCGCAGTCAGTTTGACGCAGTAGTCAATCGAATAATTTATAAAATAACAGACAGGAACAACATATCTCATAAGGGCAGTGTCTTGAAAGTTAAGTAAATTACATCAGCGAAGGATAATATCTTCACAGGAAGGCATATTTGGATGAAAAGATAGCAAGAGAAAGGATTGGGGAGTGTGGCTAATGTTCAACCAGTGTGATAAACTGAAGCCAGCGAAGAATAACTCCGTCATACGTCACTATATTTAGAAGCTGGATTATTAGTGCTAGATTATGCAACGTTTGTGTCATTGTGTAACCCAAAACACAAACTACTGTGTGTTTTTAATAATTGGAAATTTTTTTGTTCTTACTGACTACGTGGAAAATTAGTCAGTTGTAGGGGCGAATAAGAAAAATTAACTCATAATTACTCATCTTGAAGTGACAGTAAACGTCTACTATGAAGAAGAATATAAATCGAAAACTTTTTGAAATGGTGTATCGTCGGTATCTATTCTGTATATTTAAGTGCAAATGATATAGGCTATCATTATACAGACCGCTTGGAAAGCTAACAAACTAAAGAGATTCAAAGTCTCGGTGGTAATACAGTACCATCATCAGTGTGAAGTTTCTAAAATAACGGGTAGATTTTAATTTCTCTAACACTTTTTTTTACTTAAAGCAGAGATGTTTTCTCTTGTTTATTTACTACGCACTGAAATTCTATTTTGGGGACTAATAACTTTTTGCTGTTTTGCACGTTGTCTTGATAATGTTTCAGAACATTCATTTTTACCTCTGTATTCAGTCTATCTTACTGCAGTTAAGTAATTGATGAATCTTTACTTATATCCAAGGAATTCACAGGCTAGACATGTTTATCCATGCAAGTGTTTTCAGTTTAAATTGTGCTCAAAAAATCAGGAACAGAAATGAATAATGCGCCGAAAGTATCTAACACAGTCGTTGCTGCCTACTTTTGATGGTAGATAAAAATATATTTAGAAAGTTGTACATCATCCGATGAATTTGATTCGATTTCATGAGTTTGATGTAATTTATTACACATTTCACTGCTAACTACCACTGTGAACTGTTTGGTGGAACTATTTTTTGTTTTCCTACTCCAGATTTCACCGTATAAAAGAAACTATTGGGCAAGTATTTGGCAACATATGTACAGAACTTTGGCATAAAACATCAGTTTATGGATGAATATACTAATCTTTAATATTTAACTGAATGTCACTGAACTTGAATAAAATTCAATTTTGTATTTATGTATCATTTAATAAACTATTTCTTGATTAAACATCAACAGCTGATTATTTCCTAAAAAGTTTGTTCCTGACGAAGTGAACACCAGAAACTCCATTACCATAATTGCAATAACTTCAGATAATCTTTGTCAATATATCTTTTCACATTGGTTGGATTGATTTTTATTTCTATATCAGGGAAATTTTGTCTATCCAGTTGTACGTATGGTGATTAGGTGATAATCACTGAAACTTGCTCCAGTGACTATAACTTAATCAGATAAATAATCACACAAATTTAAACATCGTTTTCCGTTTAAAAATTACAGATAATGTGATAGTCTGAGTCATTACATGTTTTGCTTGAGATATGATTTTGTTTGCAAAACTTTTTATCGTTTGTACCTAATGATACTCACTTTATGTACATACAACGGAGATGATACACATTTTATAGATGTGGGAATACTTTGGTGTATCTAGATAAATCTGAGGTTGATAAGGTGAAATTCAGATAGGACTTATTATTCTTGTGCATGAAGGTTAGTCAAGATATACATTCCAAGTAGGTGGGAGAAATTAGCCCATTTAACAAGGGTTGAATGCTATGCAAGATGCCTTAAACATTTCGCTTCCTCACTGCTTAAATAATCAATGCAACTGGCTAATGGTTCAATCTGCAGTTAACACAGGAATAAAGCTGCCAATGAGGTATAGGTTCCAAGTCATAAAAATTCCGAAAATCATAATGTATTAGGCATTATTCTTAAAATTGATGAAAACGTGGCTTGAGCAGACATTTTATATTTGACTTCAAGTTAACCAAGTAAAAACTTCAAATGAAGACGATTACTAATGTCGCTTACCGAGTTTGATGCTACCTGAACTGTACACGTAGATCTGCAAATCGGTTAAAGGAATCCTGTTTCCTACTTAGACAAATTAATTTATGAGATTGTTGGTCATTTGAAAGGGACTAGTACCCTTTTTCAATATTTCTCCATATAATGCTATCCTTCTTATGCAGGATTTACTTTTCGTAGGAACAGGAGATAATACAAAAGGTAAGTCCACCAAGTCTGTTAATTTTTTACTGCGTCAACTTTTCATTCAAATACTGACTGCTTTCGTGTATACTGCTTTCTTCTCCATACATAGTTACCCAGGTATGTATTTTCTTTCTCTTGATTTCATACGGCGCGTATTTTAAAAACATCTGGTCATTTACATTGAAATACAGAACTTGTGAATACGGTGTTATGTTACACTATGTTTCCTGACATCTTAGCAAGATCAGCTTCACGTTACTAAAACTCTGGAATTTTATACTATTAGGAGAATAATTTCACATCTGATGAAACCCTCTTTCATAAATATTCAAACCATAAATCATATAATGAGGTAATTCTAATGTGATTATCTTCCGAAATGAGTGCAACCCATGATAAAGGTTAGATGCTGTTGATACTAGGTGCACTACACAACAAACCCCGTCCTTTGACTACATTTCATTGATGTATCTTTAGTCCTGTAACAGAACACTTGGTAAACTTGGCTTCTTTCGATGTCCTTCAAAGTTTTTCATATATATATATATATATATATATATATAAAGTGATTTTCATTTGTAACGCCCTTTATTTTGGCCTTTGACCATGAATTACGTCGAAGAGCTCCATCATTTTTTTTATTTATTCACGAATTTACAGACAAGAGAATAAGTTCTGGGAGAGAAAAATATTTCCCCTCTGCAATCCTCTTCTCTCTTACACTTTGCTGCTTTGCCGTATGCTTAGTGAAAGGCTTAGGCTGCAAGATTTCATGTTGTCATGCATCACGTCATACAAAGGTTTTTTTCGCCTTCCGTACCCTGTCTCATTGCTTTTTCCTAGAACATTAAATTTCTTCATCAATTTCGGATTTAAGTAGTGGAGTTACATATGTTTTCCAGAATGAGAAGCATTTTGTTGATGAAGTCAGGTTTGTCAGCATGGTAACTCAAGAACCTTTGACTGTTTTGAAGAGTCTAAGACTGCGATGTGCAGTGATTAGCTTATGTAATGAAATCGGGTCAAATTAGAAATGCATTTTGAAAGTAGTTGAAGCGGTCAACCGACTTGAATTGGACTGTTTTCTTCTTTGCTCACTGCGTAATTCCAAGCTTGACCACTGCGACCTCGACTTTTGAACTGTCTTTGTATCATTGATAGAGATGGACGATTTTGGCACACCAAATTAAATATCTTCCTCTGCGTTCATCAAGAACTGTTCATGTAACTTTTCTTTTATTAGTGATTTCGGCAAAATGATTTTGGGTTCTACTGTTTTCCTTATACATTAGTCTTACAGAATAATGATTTTATTCAAGAAACAATATTTATTGACTCAAATGACGTTTTTGAATCCATGATACTTTTCTTCGGTGATTCATTATGATTTATACCATTCAAAGTGAAAATATAGCCTAATACAATGACAAAAAGTCAAACAATTATCATCAGTTACAGTCATTTTTGAGAAAATCATAATAAGATACCACTTTTGTAGTCTGCCTCCTTTTTATAACCTGGCAGTAACAAATTGTGCATACACTTCTTAGGTAAACTAGGAAGGCGTTGCTTTGAAATTCGAGTTGATGCACGTCAGTTGTTATGATAGAAATTGTCAATAATTTCCATAAGATTCAAGATAGCTGCGATGAAGTTTCATACTGAACTAGATGAAAAACTTAGTTTTTTTCTTACTGGTTGCCAATTCGTGTGAAATGCGGAATCTAAACAGTTCGTTTGTTAACACAGCTTTTTTGCTTAATCTGTTTATTGCTGACAAATAGATTGTTGAGCTCCATTGAGATTCGCACTCTCGAAACTTTAGTACTCATCAATCTGCGATAAAATTTGACTTTACTTTCTTATCCTGGAATACAGCTAAGCAATTTCAGTGGAAATAAAGTGTTCACAATCTCAAGTATTCAGTGTACTACTCTAACATAAATAGAATTTTGGAAGAGCGACGGTTTCGGAAAATATATGGTGTCAACTACATCAATGATATCAAAAGCTCTAAAAAGCCATTTTGACATGTCTCACTGGTTAATAACAGGAAAGTACATTTTGTCGATTTCAGCATCCCTAATTACCTAAGTCATTTGACTAACATCAAGAATATGTTTCACCTGAACAGAAACTATCAGATTTTACCATACGCTTTGTGTATTCGAATTCTCTTATTGCTGTTTTATTCCTATTCGAAAGCACTAAACGTTGGTACATGATTCTGAGTTTAATTGATAAAACAACTTATTTTTATACTGGAAAATGTGTTGTTATTACTTTTCCTGGTTACATTAGGACTTTAATTGCCCACCTTATTTGATATCTGATCAGTGTAAAGAAAAATATTAACGACTACTGAGTTTTAAATAAATTTGGCCAAAGGTGATGAAAATAAAAGAGAAATGATGGAATCTATTTGTTTACATCACTGAATTGTTGTGAATGGGAAAAATCAGATAGTTTTTCATGATAATTATATTAACACAACTGAGATTAGTATGCGAAAAAATATTTTCTTTTCACTCCTTTTAGCTCAAAT
Source organism: Heterobilharzia americana (assembly GCA_944470555.2). Taxonomy (NCBI): domain Eukaryota; kingdom Metazoa; phylum Platyhelminthes; class Trematoda; order Strigeidida; family Schistosomatidae; genus Heterobilharzia; species Heterobilharzia americana. Next base: position 58,135,168 of record OX104134.1, read on the forward strand.
GGAAACTAAAAAATATAGGCTAAGTATTTACTAACCAATAGAATAGAAGGATCTTAATAAATGTGTTGCTTATGTGAAAGTGAAGGGAAGCTATCCACAAATCTTGCCGAATTTAACTGGATTAAAGAAAATGTTTGAAGTTTTCACTGCACGAATAATCACCTATCTGTCTGTTCATTTACGTCTTACTTGATTGGATTTCTCAGATGTGGTCGGAGAATAAAATTCGATTCAGCGATAGGTACCTGGGCCCCATTATTTAGTTGCATATTCTCATTTGATATACTTGTCATTTTTAAAGGTCGTAAGTTTTATGTCAATGAACGAGAGACCAGTTCAATTCACGATGCAGCAAAACAAGTAGTAAGATAAATCTGTTTGTGACAATTTGCTTGTTTGTAGCTAGAAGCGGAATCCAGGATGCACATTTCCTGCTATTCAACATTCACCAGCTGGATTTAATTTGCAACCCAGAGAGTGGTCTTGTTTTCACTGACACGAGAACCCAGCACTCATCACTTCTAACGCTAAAGAGTTATCTACTAAACCACTGGAGGGTGACAGCCACCAAGCAAGTTGTAACATAATGAATAACCACATAATGTCCAGTCGTCCGTATATGGGCTTATATACCGATAGAGGTTGGTCGATTCGATCTAGAATAATAAGATGGAATTGCAGGTACAATTAGGTACTGGTCCGTTTGTGTTGTAAGAGAAAACTCAAGGCAGTATTTCAAAAGGAAGAAAAAGTAACAAATTGATTGATAAAATAACGAAAATAAGTTTATGTACAGCCAGACATGAAAACAACTTGAATGAAGGAAGCCGGTTACAATAGACATAAGTGAATTAGAAGTTGAAGGGACCGCAGCTATGTCTTTGCCAAACACGTAGTGGAAAAGAAGAGCAAACTGAACTGTCAGTTGGTGAGGTATAATTCTAAAATTTCCAAAAACTTTCAAAAACCACTACTTAAGAGGACTGTTTTCAAATCTTGTTTATAAATTTCATCGTGATTTGTGTGATCTAATGTAACCTTTGAAATCGGAAATGATTACTACTTCCTGGGCGTGTTAACAAGTAAATTATACTCAGTGTAGAGATTGCTCTCTAACTGTTCACCTCCGAATAGGTAATGCAAAACACCGCTTTCTGTTGTGGGGCCATTGGGTTTCCGACTAGGCTGAAAATAACTTATGCAATTACCTGAAAATTTTCGGAAGTGTTTTTCACCATTTTTTTTTAATTAACAAGTTTTCTTACACTTCTCATATTTATTTTTCCGCACAATTGCTTCACTGTACCATGGACGTTTTTAAAATCCAAGTGATTTCTGTGCATTTTCAAAAGTTAAGGTATTACTTCGTGTATGCAGTTACAAGTGAAGCGAAGAAAGGTTGAAGAGTTTTTCAAGTTTTCTTTTAAACTTTTGTTACAAGAGATGAAATGGATACATTGTGATCCTTTTTATTATTGCAAAGGAAATACCTTGAACTCAGCTGGCAATGTAAAAAAATTAATTTATGTTGTAACTTGTGATACGTCTCTACTGTTTACTAATTAGGTTTTTTATGGAAAAGTCCGAGAAACTTCCTGTGTCCATGTCCCACAAGCAGAAAAATATGTGTACGGTATGATGGAATGTATACAATATCACCCTGCCTTATTGCTTGTATCTTTGTTCCCAGTTTGTAGAATTTACCAACATTTATAGGTGTCTCCTACATGAATCCGTTAAAATATCAGATTTACAGGAAGGTTGTCAAAGCGGATGTCCAAGAGAAATGATAAAAACAATACTCTCTTGAATACTTAAGGTTAAACGCGTTCCGACTAGTTTAAAAGACGCTAGCTACAAAGTTCGCATAGACAGTCCAAAGAAGGATATATTGTAGCACTATAAAATGCAGCATATTAGTATAGAAACAGTATCAGATATTATTGGTTAGGAGTATCAGACTCATAACTTTTTCACTTTACTTAGATTAATCGTTACTATGTAGTCATTTATTTTAGTAATAATGATTTTCTGATTTGTTAGCATCTTAAGACTACAACAAAAGCATCTGAGGCAAACCATGATCCTTGTGGTTTCTCTGGTGATCAGCAGCTGCGTTTTATTTAAATTTTAGGAAATAAGTGAACTGAGCACAGACAACAGTAAACGAAATGTAACTACGCTTATGCGTCACTTGGACTGTCAACTTCACAGCTTATCAGCTCTTTCTTATAAATCCGTTCCTGCTTAGTAGGAATGGCCACCCAGACAAGTTTGTAACTAAGCACATGAATATTACGAGGGTTAAGAAAACAATGCCAACAGTTCTCAAGAAGAAAATCTTCTTGAAGCTGGAATTTAAGAGTGATATTGCCAGTGAGATCATCACACAATGCATAAAAAGACTCTTGCATAAAACATTCCCAGACACTATATTATGTCCCACCTTCTACAACCGCCCGATTCTAGGTGCAAGAAATAAAGACAAACTGCCTGATTCTGCCACTTCTATGTGCGTTTATCAATTCAACTGCTCCTGTGGAGCGAGTTACATTGTGAGTACAATGAGGCAGCTCCATCGTCGAATTTCTGAGCACCACCCATCATAGCTGAACAAGGGACAAATTATAACTATAAAGAGTTTCATACTTGCACACTTAGTTGACACAGGACATCAAGTGGTTACTGGAAAAGCCTTCAAAATTATCCATCAGATTCCAATTAATTTACCTCATGGATTACGCACTCGGTTACTTCACATAACAGAGGCGATTGCAATCCACTTTCACAAACCTGGCCTTTGTATCCAAAGGAAGTTTGTTCGACCACTTTCATTACCGTGGCCGTCAACATGATGTAACTTCTAGGTTTACTTTGTACACCTCTTCCCCTTCTTGTTTCTATCAATATTCATATTTCCAATTTTAGTAACTCTATTGATTATTTACATCATTATTTCCGAAACATCACCACGTGATTGGTAATTTGATTAAATCGTAAACCTGTATATTAGTGTAGAGCCCAAGATGAAGACCTAATTGATTAGAAATATATTTCTTAGCTCAATCAGTCTTTTTCTAAATTTCTAAACGGGAATATTCAATGTATTCTAGTTGTACTAGTTGCCGTAGAAAAAAGAGAGCTTAGTCAGCTTTCAGAAAGTGGATAATATTGCTGTATGTGATTGACTGATTCTATGTTATTGAGGGTTATCTATAAGAATTATTTAAATATTTATTCATTCAAACAAGATCTCAATAATGTACTAAGAGTCCTACTGAATACTATCTTCTTTAGTTCCAACTGGTAAGTACGGTCTCTCAGCAATATAAGAATATAAAGTTATTATCAATAAAAAGATCACCCAAGTGTCATACTTATCTGAGGTCGCTATTTTTCCTTCTATAAAGCCTTCTATGTATACAAAAGCCGAAAAAATCCTTCGCTCAACTTCGTGTTCAGTTATTGTTTTCAGAAATATTATTTAGCTTTCTATCAGTTAGTAACAGTTTTGAACCTCTTTCAAATCACTTCAGCTTTGGCAATGAATTAATATGACTGTCCAATACACAATAAGTTTTGCCTGAGTGTCTAAACCACGAAACTTGATACAGTTGGTATGATACATGTTTATTTATAATCGATTTGTATCTCAGATTATTTTTTCCGTGCTTGGTCCAAATTTTAAAGGACACCAAGAAGGTCATCTAACGCGACCAGAGAATAGAATCGTCAACTTAATGCCTAAATTCTTCTTTTGAATGAAGTCTTTGGAGACAAATGCCAATGAGAGGAACTACATTCCATCACTTTTGAAATACCTGATCTTTACTAAGTCACTAGATATGAAAAAAATTATCCGATCTAACAATTTCATTACTCTCTGATTTCGTGTTTTAAATCCTAAAGCCTTTAGTATCACTTCAGGTTTCATCTGCATTATAAACTCACAAAAGGCTGACGAATACCGTAAATATTGGTTGCAGTTTTGGTAATGGGTATTTATATATACGCATAAAAAAATACTTTTATGGGTGTATATATATTGTGAGAAACATACTGTCCAGTTTTTAGGAGTAAAAATCCAGTTCAGTGGCGAATAAACTACTTTTCATGATTCAATAAACTTAGATGGTCTTGAAACAGTTACATGAATTGTCCTCTATCATTTTGAAATATGCGATCTTGTTTTTTATTTCGTTACGGTAGAAATATGTTCAGTTTTCCTAGAAACTATGTGTATACTCTAAGGAAAGGAGAACAGGACTTACGAGAGTACTATTATGCTAATAAGAAACTACTTGGAACAACAGTTAGGCCTTAGTCGAATTTATCTCATCTTCCTCGAGAAGGTGCCATTACAATAAACTATAATGTGCAAATGGAAACCACGCTGTTGTTATTTTTGCTAAAATCAAGGAACTTCCGCCATCAGTTAACAGACATTTTAGGTACTGTATGGTGAAAGATTGCTGGTGATTGGAATCAGAAATTCTCCGATAAGGTTGTGAAATTATTATCTTGATGTCAGATAAATTCATTAATCAGCTCCTTTAAAGTTTGTTATACCAACAGTAGTGTTTATCCACATAGTGTGAAAAAGGTCCTAAAAAACCCTTTCAAAATTAGTGGAAACAATCTACTGCAAAAGTGTAGATACTTTTGTTGATGTTGAGCTAGATTTTGGAAGAGGTTACTCATTCAATTTTTCGCTTGAGTTTCCGGGTATAGTTTATACCACTAATTCAGTGTCACTAGATAAACAAATGCACAAATATATATATATACCTACATAGTAGAATATGTATCTCAGGTTGGTTTTTATGTTTTTATTATTACCTGCATCAATACACCATCTAATTGACTGACACGTGAAGTAAAAAGACTAGTTAATAAAGTTTCATTTCGTAAATTATACCCAGTCCTCCTGATTACGCTCTTTCCATTATTATCAAAAATTGTTGACATAGAAATGAATGAACCGATCAGGATAAATGAATGTCTGTATTTTAATTATACAATAAACTTTTTTCACCCCTGGGAAATGGATCAGTAACTGATCCAGTTGATGATCCTATTCAGACAAGGCACATTTTTCTCTGCATATGTATGTTATATTTTGCATCCTGCTACAAAAGTAATGTGGACCTGTCATGTGTATACTCCAGCTGGGTTGACTAGTTTAAAAGCCAAAGTATCTACACATTATTAGGCTTAAGGTTTAAGCCTGTGGGCTTTGAAATTTACACTTCACACAAATTTCAAAGTGGTATTCTACAAACGACAAGTTTTTATTGACTTGAATTTGGTGTTGAGTTTTTGTCAGTCATCTATGAAAGGTCACAAATTTATTTGGATAATGTGTAGAAAATTAAAATTTAGTAAACCCTTGGAGAATATGAAATCGGTAAAAGGCACGAATATTATGCGATCCTATTGACTACCTTTTGTCTGAGCAGTTGAAACAACGCTGAATTCTAGTTACTTTTATCCGTGTTATAGTATTATCCGCCGTTTGGTAGATAAAAACGACACTACTATTCTAGCGGATTAAGTTTTATGGCGCAACAAATTATTAACGTGAAGATGTGGACTAAAACATTATTCCGCTCCCTTAGACTTGCCTTTCTTAAGCTTCTTCTGTGTTTACCCTTACCCTGGATTTGTAGGTTTGAGTCTAGAGGGATGCTACAAGCACTAGAAATTTCGGTTTCCAGGGCCAAATTGCTTTTCACAGCATGCCAAAGGTTTGTAATTCATTTATGATTATTAAATAAACTAGGGTAACTTAAAAGTTGAAAGCAGATCCTACTGTTGTGACAGTTGTTGTATACGCCGCTTAATTTTGGTAAATTGTTTATTTTTTTCCTGGGTGCGTTTTGGTTCGAATAGTTTTGACACATCTGCTGCATATCTTAATACTAATTTCTTCTTCCCTTGTCGTCAAGATTCTATCAGCCACCAAAATGGTTTCTGACTGAACCTTTCCTAAACGTTACCAGTTATGGCTCAAACAAACCGCCTAAAAAACAACTAGGTAGACTTGAATGACCTAATGTGTTGTCTTTCTATTTGCTGTGGCAAAAAACAGTGAGAGAAAAGGAGAGTTGGTACTGCGCACGTAGTTGATCCTGTTATCACAATCCTAATCTTAATCTGAGTAGTTTCGGTCTACGAATAGTTAAAATAATATGTAACTCGTTGAAGCGATACTTTCGTAAATTTCTTTCTCATATCATCCCTACTCTCTACTGCTCGAAATTTTGCTGCAGTGGAAAATTTGGAGTAGGCAGTTAACTCAAAGTATAGTTTATATAACATTCAAACTGCGACAGGTTTTCGCACGAGGCGTTACTTCAAGATGTTTTGTACACAATATAGCTTAATTAATTTCTGAATATTTTGTACTGTTTTCCATTACTTATTACACATTATTTTAAGTGGATTCATTGTTAAGCATTGGAGAAAAGCTTTTTCAATGTTTCATCCAAAAAACTGAAAACAGTCCGATAAACATGAATCTCGTTAGGGCGACATGGCTTCTCTCGATGAAACCGAAGGTAAACCTGGGGATATGGAATGTCCGCACAATCTTTGAACCTAGCAAAGCTGCCCAGACTGCAAAGGAGATGAGGAGGTATTGCACTGAAGTGTTAGGAATTAGCGAAAGCAGATGGAATGGAAGTGGACTCTCCAAACTGTCAACTGGAGAGGAGTCAATAATATACACCAGTATTGTCACCAAGATTACGACCACCACGAACACACTGAGTTTAGGAGTGGCTACCACCATTCCCCCAACAGCATCGAAGGCTCTCATGTGGTGAGAACCAATCTCCTCAAGCATCAGGATCAGCTTCATGACAGCAAGATTCAACTCGTCAAAAGGAAGGAAAGTCACAATAATACAGTGCTATAATATGCACCTACAAATAATGCAGATGAAGAGAAGAAGGAGGAATTCTACGGACAATTGCAATCATCATTGGACAAGACCCCACTCCAATTGGCGACATCGAAACTCTTATTGGTAGGGTGACGTGAATGCCAAACTGGGAGAGGACAACACAGGAAGAGAACTAACTATGCGTCGAGAGGCACTTGGTGAAGTGATGAACGAGAATGGAGAACTGTTTGCAGACTTCTACGCATTCAACGATTTGGTGATTGGAGTCGAGCAGTGTGTACAAACACAAGGATATTCACAAGGCAGAGACATGGATTTCACCAGACACCAGGACACACTACAGATCGCATTGACTTCATCTCAATGTGAAGAAAGTGGAGACGCAGCCTACTGGACACAAGATCAGATGAAGAGGGGGAGCAGATGTAGGTGGTTCACAACATTCACTATCCAGTGCAAGGAACCTACCTCCAAAATCAATTTGAAAGCCTTCACAGCAGTTGGTTATAGGCCACGGTTCAAGTTCAACACCCAGAAGAGAAAGTGAACTGAAGGACGAAAATACAAGGGACATCTTCACATCAGTCAGCCATCAGAACCAAATAAAAGATATCGAGCAAGATCCCTGAAGGATCGGGCGTGGAAGAACACTGGAAGTCTATGGAAAAGATGTTGAAAGAAACCTGCACATACGTATTGAGGATAAGGAAGAGAGAAGTTAGGAAATGGATCTCGACGGACACATGAAACCGGATAGAGGTGGTGAAGCTGCTGATGATGAAGCAGAAGATGAGCAAATGCAGTGCAGTGCATTGCAGAGATGAACAACGGAATCAGGAACAGAGTACAACGAATGAAACACTACACTGGACATAGAAGTGAAGAAGATTGAACGCAAAGAAAAAATACAATTCAATAACACATTAGCAAGTGTAGCAGCACAAACTGCTGGTAGGAGAGACCTGACAACATTATATCAAATAACCAGATTATGAGCTGGGAGGCAAGAGATCGAAGCAGATGAAACCAATGAGAGAGAGTGACGGAAACATAGTTACCGAAGAGGAGAAACACAGAAAACGATGGAATAGACACTTCGAAAAACTCCTGAATCGATCACCACCACCATCACATGCAACTCATCCACAAACACCACCAACAGCCCACACACAGAATCACCAGCCAACACAATCTCTCCAGCGAAAAACCGAGGTCCTGAACGCCATTGGGTCACTGTAAGTCGGAAATCAGCACGACCAGATGGAATTCCTCCAGAAGCACTGAAAACAGAAGCAGAGACAACAGCGAACATGCTCACACCACACCACTATTGCAGAAGGCTTGCAAGGAAGGAAGGAAGGAGGGAAAGGTACCTGCCAATTGACTGGAAGAAGGGCTACCTTGTCAAACTATCAAAGGAGGCTGACCGAAGTCTTTGCAAGGACTGGCACGGAATCATGCTCCCGTCCCTGTCCACCACAAGCAAAATATTCGGCCGCATCATCCTGGAGAGTCTCACAAATGCTCTGCATTCAAAATAACAACCAGAACAGGCTGGCTAGCTTCAGGAAGAACAAATCATGTGCACATCAAATTGCAAAACTACGCTACACATCATATCATCATGGAACAAAGCATGGAATGGCAGTCAACTCTCTATCTCAACTTCATCGACTTTGAACAGGCCTTCGACAGCGTCAACTGAGAAGTAGTTTGCCAGGCAGCTGCTTCAACACCACGGTTTCAGTGCCACAAATCTGCAACAACCTCATTCAACAGCTAGCTATATGCAACAAGCTGCTTCATGCCATGTGATTCACAATGGCAAGCTCAGTGATGCGTTTGAAGTGAAGACAGGAGTAAGACAAGGTTGCCGCCTAATATCACCCATGATCTTCCTGGTTGTGGTCGACTGGACTGTGCTGAAACGGATCATGCAAGAGAGGATGAGGAGGTGTGCGAAGAGGGGTATACGCTGGCTGGACGGATGGAAATACCCTCGAAGAAGATTTGGATTTTGCCAATGATGATTACTGTCTAATGTCTTGTGGCACAAACTCGAAAAGTAAAAGTTGACAGAAGGTGTGAGGTATCGAAGATGTGACTTCATTCAGATGAGCATGGAGAAAACAGAGGTGATGGAGACACCCAACAACAACAGCAACAACAACTAAAACTACAACTACATAAATATCAACAACAACAACAAGCACCAATCACCATCAACGGGAGAAATCAATAGGAAGTAGTCTCTGTCACGTACCACCTAGGTAGCATCGTTTCAAATACAGGCAGCGGCACACATGAGGATGTTAAAGCCTGGATCAGAAATACAGCAAGACAGGCCTTCAATAATCTGAAATCAATGTGGAGATCTACTGCACTTCACTTCACTTCACTTCACTGCACTACACTGCACTGCACTGCACTGCACTGCAGTCTGCATAACGAACAAGATCTGTTTTTTGAACACTAATGTCAAGTATGTAAGTGCTTCTATGTGATGGTTGAGAGACTTGGCGCTCTACGAAAAACATTTCCAACAAACTACAGTCATTCATCAACAGCTGCTGTCTACGCTGACTCGATACTGAAGATCAGACGGATAGGATGATAAAACTAAGTAATATGGGACTCTGGCTGGCAACTAACCAACCAGGAACGCATCGCTCAACAAATATGTAGAAGAAAGTGGAGATGGATTGAACTGGACAAACAATGAGAAGACTATTCGAGGACATCATGCGCCAGGCCTTTGAGTGGACCTCGAAAGGAAAATGAGGAGCTGGGCGTCCGAGACGCGGATGAGATGGAGGAGATGGTGTGAGGAAGAAATGAAAGCTTGTGGGGAGTCGTGGAGCCAGGTGGAGCCAGACTGCAAAGAACTGAGTGAAATGGTGACGTGCAACTGAAGCAGTATGTTCCGCTAGGAACTCAAGGGACAAATAATATTATAATATATATACAGCTTGCTTATTTCTCAAAGGATAGTATAATCAATATTACAAAATACCTTTTGACATATTCTCATTGAGACTAACTTTAATCATAACCCATGATAAGCTTCTCTTTTGCAAAGCGTGTCTGATTTTATTTACTGGTGTTTGTTGTACCCAATGCTTATTACACTGAAACAGGTACAATGTGTCGTGGTTTCCATTGTTATTCTTCTGCAACCTCGAAAATTTGAATCAAACATGAGATGATATTCAGGTATACGTTAAAGTCAACTAAATACAACGAGATAACTCGATTCCGTTCAGTATAACAATCAACAGAAAACTGTAGGCATCAACAAAGAGCCTACTTTGACAATGGGCTAGATGTTTACCCTGAGGCTTGGGAATACAACACACTAATTATTATGTAACCTACATTCACCTGATGACTGACGATTCGGAGAGGATTAAACTAAGAACACTAATTTTTGATTTGTTTCCAAAACATGAAAATGACCAGGATTCTTTACTTTCAGGAAATGGGTTTTGTATTATTTCCAAGAGAATGTTACTTTATTCATTTTGTTTTGTTGAGCAGTCCATCGAAGAAGTAAGCTGGTTAGTGTGAGCTGTCATTTGGTGGGTCAATCGGGCAGGGTTGTCAATGAATACATCAAACCAATTTGATATTTATATCCTAAACTTTAACAAAGAACTACATTTTGGTCAAAAATTAGAAATTCTTTGGCAATTCATATGATATGTATCAGCTATTCAACTAATAAGACTATTCGTAACAGAAACAGGGCTGATTTATCGCACGGAAGTCGAGACGTATAGAATGTACTGAACAGCTGTTCAATATGTTTCCTGGTTTCTAAAAATACATGAAAGCTGACTATAATATCAGAAAAATGAATGTTGAAACAGGCAGAAAAAGACTAACATAACTGTCTAACGACTACATAAGCTTAGAGTCAACCGTTCATGAGGGCCAGCTCTTATTTTGCCTCAGTATGTGTTTCACATTATGAGTTCATTCCGGAACTACCCAAAAGTAACATGAATTCTAGGGTACAAGCCACACGGCTAAAGAAGTTCATTGCTGAACAGGCTACTTATTATCTGTCTGCAGTCAATCAAACCATTTTCGTTTTACCGGAAAACTCATCTTTTATTGGAGAAAAAGTGTCAGACAACTGTCACTAGTGTCAGCTGCAAGCAATCGCAAATATCATGGGAAACCGAAGGCATAAAAACGTGTTCAGCAGCATTCGTTGATTTGTAAATGGCCAAATTGAATAAATTGATATAGTTTCAAGATTTTCTTCATGCACCCTAACAGAAGTAGTTACATATTGGTAGCTGATACTGAAGCAATGTTGGGTATTAGCATGATCAAGTGAAGTTTGAATTCGTACTATCAGAACTAGACGTACTGTAACCGAATGGGCTTCTGACCCAGTATTCTTTATCTTCATGGCATATTCCATTTATATGTCATGAGATATATAATACTTTCAAAGATGCCAATTACCCTGGAATAAACTTAAAAAGTAACCAATGAGAATTATAATTAAGGGGAGAGAAATAAGAAATAGATGGAAAGTAATTTTTATCCCATTTTAGTCTGTTTATTAGAAATATTACGCTATGAAACAGTGTTGTTTTCTGGATAACGTTTCGAGCATAATTTACTATCTATATTCATATCATGTAACTTCACAACTTTGGGATATAGTTTATACAGTTCTAATACTTTCTCCTTCTTTGTGAAAAGGGTAGTAGAGTTCTACATATATCTAAGACAGGTGCAGAATCATTTTTGGCACATGTATTTGGTGTTGATTCAATAAATGAGGATTCACAATTACATATTTCTTTCATCAGGTATAAAAATCTGCCATTCAATATAAGTATCCTAGGAATAGTAATGTGCTATATTTTGAGCATTTATATGTCTATTTTCATCCAGGGTAACTTTTTTCTTGTTTCGTTCTTTACTTGGGAAACGACAGATTGAAAACATTTTTAAAAGGTGTGAGAGCACATGATAAATTCACAAAACATTCAGAAGGTCAAAACAAACTGAAAAGAAAAAACTTGAAATATATTCGGTGAAAGAGTTTTGATAGCCCAAGGATTAAGCAGGCCGTCAGTTTCAGGGAACTTCGTTCACAAATTTTATGACTGTGAAAAGAATTTAGGGTTGAACATTCATTAAAAATAAAATACCCCTTCCCATATCCTTGGCTATTTGTCTGCTGTATATTGACAAATCAGTTCTACAATGTTGATCCAAAGTCTTGTTTCATGTGGCTGACTAGGAGTACGCATTACATGGTTTACGTCACTGGCAATCTGTGGGTCACATTAAGGCTAACTACGTAGGTGCATTTTAAGACTAGGTGGTAGTATGCTGCCAGTGGAAAATTTCTGAATTTGTGGATACTCATAAGTATATGTCTTATACGCATAGTGCACAGATAAAATCAGTGTCAAAAGTCTTCCTTTTTGACAAACATTTACTGCATCCACGATCTAAGACGATTACGCAATACATAAATGTAACTTAAATGCTACTTCATGGTGGTACTCATGAAACAGTGACACCACTTGATGAACCGCCAAGGACCTGGGAGCACTGGACAACCGTTTTGTCTTAGAATCGGACTTCGCAGTACTAAGCACATTTATTGGTTTCTGAACATAAATATTTCTCACTACAGAGATATGAAAAACGCTTAGCTAAAATCAGGTTTGCAGAATATAATACGTGCTGTATCAGCAGGCACTACATAGTTTCTCTAAACTAATTTTTCGAAGATCATTTTAAGTTAGCATATGAAATCCAAGGAATTAGGGAAATATTTGGAATTGTGCAGTTTTTCCGTCATTATATACTCAGAATAATTCTATTGCTTTAGTAAATAAGGAAGGTTAATACATCGTGCACTGTTCATCATTCATAAGCCAGCAAGTATAAAGGCATGCATACTTAATATTTTTATCAGTCTCTAATTAAATTTATCAGTAGGAAATAGTAGTCATTCTACTGAAGGACTATAAACCAGACGACTTTTACAAATCCTAATGATGATTGGGTGATAATTCCTTGAGTTTTCATTGGTCACTTCAAGGTACATATTAATAAGAAATCACTTTTCATCAATTATCCGACGAAGCTACTCATGCTTCTCATTCAAAAAAAACTGTTTCATAGATGAATAAAAATCCTAGTATTTCAGGTTAGTTCTTTTTCTGTATTATCCATTTGCAATTTTATTTTCATTTAATGCATCCAATTCCAGCTGAAATTTATGAACACACCTGAAAGTCACATGATTTACTTACCATTACCGAAAAATTTGAATTTAATCAGATCGCATCAGACACAATATTAACCAGCAGTAGTAATAATAGTTTTTTACAAGGTTCCTTGACAATTGATGGTAGATGTTAGGAATTCCTAATTTGACATATCTTTGAATAATAAGTGAACAGTACGTGTTGCATCCTGTGTGAAAACAATTCAGTTATTCTAGGGTTTTCTTAAAATTTTAAATGAAAACGATGTCCTTTTGATAAAATTATGGCATGTTGAAAATAGAAGTCAATGTATATTTACTTCAGGGAGTGGCAACAACGTGAGCCTTTGGGTCTTCACTTTCTATCATGTCATAGTTTTGGCTGCAAGCTCTTCTGAAGCGCACAAATCCACACACTTTTCTGGTTAACAGTAATTGGAATAACTTAACTATATAACTATATTTTTGCGTGAATGTTAAGGTTTATAATTTTCATATTTTCACTCAGGGAATAAGGAATTTTACGTTTTGAAGATAATGGTAATGAGGTCAGCCATTCATTTGCACTTTCTTTTGCCATAAGTAACGGCTAACGTGTAGGAAATTTTTTTACCCATCTACTTCTGACTACAATAAGAACTGTCCACAATAATCTCTTCAGGACAATTAAACTAACTGAGTAAATGCTTATGTAAACACGAACAACGAAATTATTTCGTAAATTATTCTCGGTTGGTTAGTTTTGGTTTCGAAAACACTTGATTGGAACTTACCACATATTATTAACATTACTGGTTGAGACTGAATGCCAAAACTTGCTTTGTTTTAAATTAAGTACATGTGTATGAAGACAGTTCGTATCTTTTGAAGTGCCAGCTTTGTTATATTTAGGGCAGACCTTGGGAAATCGCTTTAATCAACATACTTCTTTACGGAGCAACCTACACTTGCCATTAATAACTTGTCACAAATTGGAGGTCTGCGTAGCCTTCTTTTTCGAAATGACTGGTTTTGTAAAGTTAAATAGATAGTTTTTGTGCATTTTAGTAAGCGTTTCAGTCAAAGAAGTGTTCTTACTTTACGAATTGGTGATGACAGCCTGTATTTCTCAACAGAAGGTTAAGATAAAGTGGTGCGAAAAATTTTGAATAGCTTAAGCTGATAGTACAAAGTAAAAGTCAAACTGGTTGTTTGTTCCAGCAAATTTGTAGGCGATGATTTATCAATGGGTTTACTGAACAGTTTATGAAGTTTGAAATTTAGGCCAGTGAATATGTGAAAGCTTCTGGTACACTTTCATCGATTTAATTCACCTCTTCCTTTAGTTACGATGCTTCTTATAGTTAGCATAATAGGATCAGACAGAGGATTTAGTTGGACACAATATACTTAAAGGTTAATAAATAATTTTAAACCTTTACCTAGATGTTTTAATGAAGACCACGTGTAGGCTACTGTGGTCACTTCCAGCAGTTTGATAACTGGTTACTAATTCTCACCTATGTTGATATGTTTCTTCTGGTTAGAACATCCTTATGCAGTCATATTTTTTGAAGCTTTTCCTTATCTAACATTTCTTTTGACACTTTTTATATTGCCTAAGGAAATATCATGGAGTGAGATTCCTAAATACAATTATACTGATCACTAACGACCTTAATCATGAGAATATGACATGAAGCAGAGAAAAATTTAGTTACTTTATTAACCTAATTCGATACGAATTTTGAAGTATTGAGGAAATAACTTAGAGTTTATGCATTATTTTAAGGTCCAACTGTGTCAAAAACACATGAAAAGGAAATAAGTATGTGACATTTTAGGCTCAGCTTACATTCTTCGAAACATGAAAATATTTAAACTGAGTACTTACATCATAGCCAAATTTGAAATAGACACGACAAAATGGTGGTAAAGTTTTGAAATTGGATAGCGTTGAAATCTCATTTACTTCTTCAAATACATTAATTGACAAACATTGTGGACTGGAGAATACTGTTAATAAGATGAGGCAAAATAACGTTATCGACAAGATGTCATTTCAGTGGCTGTAAGGTTGAAGATATTGTAATGTGTCAGTCAGCTTATTAGACTTTCATATACCTTAGTTTATGAACGGAAAAACTCACCTGTTTTAAGCATGTACCGGCATAAACGCAGATAGAAAAGACAATATAATAGGTGAAGAAATAAATCACTTCGGTTACTCGAAGCATGATGCTGATTTCATAATATAAAATTTACAATATATAATATAAATATATATAATGTATGATACAAAACATACATAAAACTAATGTATGTTAGCATAAACCCTGATGAGAGCCAATTGGAAACAACTTTGTTCTCTTATATGCATTCTTCTGATTTCATAATGGTCATTCATCAAACTAGAATCAAACTACACATCAGCTAAATGTACAGTTTTCTGATGAGAAACCTCAAACGATTAAAATACATGTCAGGTGTTTAGATCACTTTAGTCTGACTGGTAAGGCCCGATAAAAGTTAAGTCTAGAACTACTGATTTTAATCAGTAGTATGTTTCGTACAGTGTTTTTCAAATTGTCAACTACTTTTTCCAATTGAACTGATTAATTGTATCTCTTGAAATACTTAAAAATTCGGCAACTCTAATGACCTGAGAACGGTAAGCATTATAGTCATAAATCAAAGTTTAAAAGTTATATGATCATCTTCATGGAAACAGTAAAAATAAATTTTCCTGGTCATGCTATCTAGAAAATAAAACTACGAAACTTTGCGCAGTAATAACCATAAGTACCAACATGAAACCACGAAGTTAAAAATACAGACTGTGCATTCAAAATGAGGTCTGCTTTTCTATGAAGTAACAAATCAATGACTCCTGAAAATCGCAGATCACTTCCGTTCTAGTTATTTGCTAACCTCTGGATCCTGTAATACTCAGATGCCAAGTGTTTCATAAAACCATCCATAATTCAATCTCGGAATTAACAATTTGAAAATAAGAAACAGAACAATTTTGTACTTTGTTTTCAATAGAACTACAACCAGATATTTTTAATAAATGTCCAGATTTACCTGCCACTAATGTCTACACTAGTTTGAAGTTTTGTTGAATTTCTTCGCTTATTTGGTTAGAATGCAAACACCTTACAGATATACTAGAGGATTTCAACTGAAGATTTTCAATTTATTTGCAAACATAAAGACAAAATTGTTTCGTCTAGATGAAATAGGCTATCAATAATTTGGATCATTTCAAAATTGTGTTGCCTGCTTCTGAGGATGATGCAATAGTCGAAATTTACAAACTGTTTTATTTAAAAAAAAAACACTTTATGCAGCAAGCTTGGTTTTGCTTTGTCGTTAAAAATCTTTTCTCTTAAAAATATGTACAAATTAAGCTTATTAGTGTATTTTTCTAAACTACTCCTTTGAGATTTTTAAGAATTATGTTTTCTTCGATCGGATAATAGCGTTCTAGTAAAAAGAACAATTTAACTCCATGTTTTATTACTGAAGCAGACTGGTAGTAAATGTAATGTTGCAAAAAAAGGCGACTAGATACTCCTACAAGTATGGTTTGGCGGTTACTATTAAGTTGAAACTAAATATTTGTCAGTGAGCATTTGCTGTATAAATAAACGTACACATTAAACTACCTGAGTTCAAAGATATCCCTCTTAAACTTGATCTTCTATAAAATTAGTAGGTGTTTGGCCTTATGGTGATAAAATTATGTTTAATTAGCAATCAGAACTTCAAATCTCAACTTGAATAACTGCTGAAGCATAATATGACCCTTATAACAAACTGTTACGGTGCTTCCCAAGACTTTTATCTTTGGTACTCATGAAAAATTTATGCATTATAGAGAGAATCAATTTATTAGAAATATTATTTTTAGTGAATATGTACACACAATCCATTTTTTTGCATTGTTTTCAGACCATGTATGTGTCTAGTTGCTAATCATGACTATTTTATGTTAAGAGGATTCTAGGCCTAAACAAATAGCATATTTACAGATTTCACCAGTTGTTTGACTAATGTGGGAAACTAAATTTCAGTGTATCGGAATAAACATCAAAATTAACAGGTCTTAAATAATAATTACTCCTTTACACTTATTTTGAGCAAAAGGTACACGTTACCGGTATTATTTTCACTGTTTTACATTGAGTGAAAGGGTGGGATAAAAGGTTTATACTTGTACAACAGACAAGCAGTCTGCATTGTGATTTGATCGCGATAGCAGAATATTGATGGTGTCAAAAATTGGTATTTGCCAAAGGTTTGCTTTATTGTCATGCACATGAACAAAGATTCCATATAGCTCACGACAATATGTTTGATAATAGATGTCCCACGTCACAGATTTTAAATGACTGCAACTTTACAAAATAATACACTTTAATAGCTTAATTGCAAAGTCTATTATTGTGTGCTGACTTATCGAGGCTTGCATAATCAAAGCAGCAAAATATACTTAAAGCGCAAACACTTCGGTGATGAATATCACCAAGCGTGAAATCTAGCAAGATAGTTTCCTGTTGGTCACTTTTTGTCGTCTCATGAACTCTAAAAGGTTGAGCGATAGCTTAATCTGTTTATTTGAGCTGAAAAGTAATCAAATGTAGTCGTTTCCTTGTTACTAGTGGTAATATATTGATCTGTACTTTTATTACAAACTTCAAATCAAAATGGCTAAGAAATATTCCATTTCCTTGATTTAAGAGAGAAAACTAGAACCACTCATTCTTACTGGGCATAAGAAATATAAGGACTGTATCCACTCTGTTAACTGGATTGCATTAACTGAACATTCATATAGCATGGAGTGTTAGAATGGGCCTTCATAAGATAAATAAGCGACACAAAACCTTTTACATGCAACACTTTCGGAAATGCGATGATTTATCACTGTCATCGCTGATACTTGCTGAACCAAGAGATATATATTCGGTGATAATTTTGTCGATGATAAAAACAGAATAAATCAGTACTGCTCCAAGCGAATTTCAGTCTTGGTAACAAGGGATTTCTGACAAATGAAATTACTTCACCATCAGAATGCTCATGTTTGATGTTACATTACTTGCAGGACCCCTGATAAACAAAAGGCAAACTGTATTTTACAGAACTGTCATAGGTTTTTCCAACAAATCCAATGAAGTGTGTTTCTTCATCTCTTATATAAGGATTTTATTGATGGCCACTTAATAACATTAACTCTCACCTAATCATTTAGGAAAAAGTCTTGTATTATTGTATTATTGTCTTATTATTCAATCCACAGTTTATTCTTTGATTACAGAGTAAAGAAAAGAATTTCTGTCATGCAGTTGTGAGCATCGTATCAACCTATACCTCATATAATGCAAAACAAACGATATGAAATGTTTTACAATTTGATTTTAGCGGAGAAGCTTCTGATCTGAGTTAATATGAGCTAATATTTAGTCTTAGTATGCTTGCTTCCTTTCATTTTATGGCAATGAGTACGAATACATTTATAATTTCGTTTCCATAAGCTTTATGTGGAATTGACTGTATTTTGTTAGCAAGATGAACACTCTTTTTACTGAAATGATGTAATTCAGTTTTTTGTTTCAAACCGAGAAGGGGGTTGGTGTAAATATGTTACTTTAAAATGTTTATTGGGATAGAAATAGCTGACCGATGTATACAATGTGAATTTCACAGAAAGTTCAATCTTCTGCAGACCATACAGTTCTGAAGTTTCTGTCTGAATTTTTGTTCTGTAAATTATTCCCTTAAGTTCTCTAGAATGAATGACTAAGAATATGATAGATATTTCAATTGCTACCGAAGGCTAATATAACGAAATTATGATTAATGCCTTCCGTCATGTGCCATTCATGTAAAAAACATAATCAAGTTTAACAATGGTTTTTATGTTCTGAATAAAAATTGATATTGAAGTAAAGACTACATTCACTCGGTTTTACGGTCTCATATCCTTTCTAGTCAGGTGTCAGCCTATAAGTTATAGGTTCAAATTCTGCTACAACTCATAAGTACTTCAGTTTTAGTCACTTCACTACCTGTTACCATTAGAACTGTTGACAGAATTGATAATATCCTTAAAAAACTCAGTCGAGTGCTTTTCTCTTCGGTTCATCTGTACTTAGATAAAAATGAGGACATTCGGTCTGAAAAGACAATTAGACATTACTGAACAAAATGAAAACTATGCACACTTAGGAAGATGAAATCGGAAATAAAAACTGGCCAGGACTTGCGTGGATAAAACTCAGGTCCACTGATCTGATAGCTGTTGACTTGAGTCTTTTCAGAACACAAATTTCTTTCTTACATATGCGCAAAGGACATATCTCCAGGAAGATGAATATAGATTTATCCTAGAGACTTGATAGTTAGCAACATTATTATTTTTGTTATTATTTGTCCCTAGGGTTCCTAGTGAAACATAGCGCTTCAGTAGCACGTCTCCATTCCACTCTCTTCTCTGCAATATTTTCAACCTGGCTCCACCACTGCCCACAAGCTCTCATTTCTTCCTCACACCATCTCCTGCTCGTCACCCTCGCCTCAAACTCCCAACTCGTTGTTTCTCATCTGTGTTCCACTCGAGGGCCTGCCTGATGCGCGATGTCCCCAGTCGACCTTCTCAGTGTATGCCCAATCCATCTCCACTTCCTTCTGCATATTTATTCGGTGATAGGTTCTTGGTTGGTTCGTTCGCACAGCACCTTGTTGCTTATTATTTTTGGCCATCTCAGCTTCAGTAACCAGGCAGAATAGGCAGTAGTTGATCAATGTCTGTAGTTTGTTGGAAATCCCTTTCATAACGCGCCAAGTCTCTGAGCCAAACAGAAGCACTGAGTTGACCTTGGTGTTGACAATCGGAATCCTGTTCCACATGCTGATTGCAGAAGATCTCCACACTGGTTTCAGGCTAATGAACGCCTGTCTTGCTTTCCCGATCCTGGTTTGGATGTCTTCGTCTGTGCCTCCTGTAGTTGAAACGATGCTTCCTAGATAGGTGAAAGAGGCTACTTCCTTTAAGTTTCTCCCGTTGATGGTGATTGGAGCTTGTTGTTGTTGTCGTTGGTGGTTTTGGTTGATCAATCTTCATTACCTCTGTCTTCTCTACGTTCACTTGAAGTCCCGTCTTCGCTGCCCCACCTCTTCTGTCAACTTGTTAGTTCTTTCCTGTAGGTCTTCACGTCTGTGTGACATAGGACATAAGTCATCGGCGAAATCCAAGTCTTCTAGGTTCTTTCCCGTAGTCCAGCTCATCCCCCTTTTCTCGCTTCCCACTGTTTGCTGCATGATCCAGTCCACCACAATCAGGAATATCATGAGGGATAGTAGGCAACCTTGTTTCACTCCTGTCTTCACTTCAAAGGCATCACTGAGCTTCCCATTGTGAATTACTTGGCATGTGGCATCTTCATATAGTTGTTGAATGAGGCGGATAAAGGTTTGCGGTACTCCGTAGTATTGAAGCAGTTTCCAAATTACCTCTTGGCCGACGATGTCAGAGGCCTTCTTAAAGTCGATAAAGTTGAGGTTAAGAGTTGACTGCCATTCTATACTCTCTTCTATGATGATGCGAAGCATTGCAATTTGATCTGTACATGATTTACACTTCCAGAAGCCAGCCTGTTCCGTCGTAATTTAGAATCCAGCACATCCCTTAGTCTCTCCAGGATGATGTGGCCTAATTTTTTGCTTGAGGTGGACAGCAGCGTGATTCCTCACCAGTTATTGCAAAGGCTTGGGTCACCCTTCTTCTGGAGTTTGACAAGGCAGCCCTTTTTCCAGTCAATTGGCAAGTACTTTTTCTTCCTTCCTTGCAAACCGTTCTGCAGTATTGGTGTGAGCATTTTTGCTGTTGTCTCTGTGTCTATTCTCAGTGCTTCTGGAGGAATTCCATCTGGTACTGCTGCTTTTCCGCACTTCAGTGGCTTTATGGCATTCAAGACTTCGAATTTCGTCTCAAGGCTTGTGTTCACTTGCAGTTCTGTGGCTAGGCTGCAGGTGGCATTTTTCGATGAGTTGCAGGCGGTAGTGATTGTCGATTTAAGAGTTTTTTGAAGTGGTCAGCCCATCGTTTCCTTTATTTCTCTTCTTTGATGATTAAATTTCCTTTATCATCTTGTATTGGTCTCATCTGTGTTGTCAGGCCTCTCCTGCTGGTAGCCTGTTCTGCTTCACTTGCCAGTGTGTCGCAGAAGTGTGTTTTATCCTTACATACATTCTTCTTCACTTCCCTGTCCAGTGTAGTGTTTTATACATTGCACTCAGCTCCTCTTCTCGTCGTTCATCCTTGAAATAGTTTATCTTCTGCTTCAATATCCTCCCCTCCCCGCTGTATCAGCTACAATGTGTCCGTCAAGATCCATTTCTTAACTTCTCGCTTCTTCTTTCCTAATACGGTTATGCAGGTCTTTTTCCACATAGCTTTCAAACAGTTCCAGTGTTCATCCACACAGGTTTCTTCACGGACGTACCTTGATATTTCCCATTTTGTCTTGAAGGCTGGTGTGAAGATTTCCTTCTTAGTTTCGTCTTTCAACCTCCGAGTGTTGAATTTAAACTGTGGCCTATAACCAACTTCTGTGAAGGCTTTCAAATTGAATTTGGAGGTACGTTCCAACGTCTGAACTTCAGTATCGAGTCAGCGTAGACAGCAGCTGTTGATGAATGACTGTAGTTTGTTGGAAATGTTTTTCGTAGAGCGCCAAGTCTCTCAACCATCACATAGAAGCACTTACATACTTGACATTAGTGTTCAAAAAACAGATCTTGTTCGTTATGCAGAGTGCAGTGCAGTGCAGTGCAGTGCAGTGTAGTGTAGTGCAGTGCAGTGCAGTGCAGTGTAGTGCAGTGTAGTGCAGTGAAGTGAAGTGAAGTGAAGTGCAGTAGATCTCCACATTGATTTCAGATTATTGAAGGCCTGTCTTGCTGTATTTCTGATCCAGGCTTTAACATCCTCATGTGTGCCGCTGCCTGTATTTGAAACGATGCTACCTAGGTGGTACGTGACAGAGACTACTTCCTATTGATTTCTCCCGTTGATGGTGATTGGTGCTTGTTGTTGTTGTTGATATTTATGTAGTTGTAGTTTTAGTTGTTGTTGCTGTTGTTGTTGGGTGTCTCCATCACCTCCATGCTCATCTGAATGAAGTCACATCTTCGATACCTCACACCTTCTGTCAACTTTTACTTTTCGAGTTTGTGCCACAAGACATTAGACAGTAATCATCATTGGCAAAATCCAAATCTTCTTCGAGGGTATTTCCATCCGTCCAGCCAGCGTATACCCCTCTTCGCACACCTCCTCATCCTCTCTTGCATGATCCGTTTCAGCACAGTCCAGTCGACCACAACCAGGAAGATCATGGGTGATATTAGGCGGCAACCTTGTCTTACTCCTGTCTTCACTTCAAACGCATCACTGAGCTTGCCATTGTGAATCACATGGCATGAAGCAGCTTGTTGCATATAGCTAGCTGTTGAATGAGGTTGTTGCAGATTTGTGGCACTGAAACCGTGGTGTTGAAGCAGCTGCCTGGCAAACTACTTCTCAGTTGACGCTGTCGAAGGCCTGTTCAAAGTCGATGAAGTTGAGATAGAGAGTTGACTGCCATTCCATGCTTTGTTCTATGATGATATGATGTGTAGCGTAGTTTTGCAATTTGATGTGCACATGATTTGTTCTTCCTGAAGCTAGCCAGCCTGTTCTGGTTGTTATTTTGAATGCAGAGCATTTGTGAGACTCTCCAGGATGATGCGGCCGAATATTTTGCTTGTGGTGGACAGGGACGGGAGCATGATTCCGTGCCAGTCCTTGCAAAGACTTCGGTCAGCCTCCTTTGATAGTTTGACAAGGTAGCCCTTCTTCCAGTCAATTGGCAGGTACCTTTCCCTCCTTCCTTCCTTCCTTGCAAGCCTTCTGCAATAGTGGTGTGGTGTGAGCATGTTCGCTGTTGTCTCTGCTTCTGTTTTCAGTGCTTCTGGAGGAATTCCATCTGGTCGTGCTGATTTCCGACTTACAGTGACCCAATGGCGTTCAGGACCTCGGTTTTTCGCTGGAGAGATTGTGTTGGCTGGTGATTCTGTGTGTGGGCTGTTGGTGGTGTTTGTGGATGAGTTGCATGTGATGGTGGTGGTGATCGATTCAGGAGTTTTTCGAAGTGTCTATTCCATCGTTTTCTGTGTTTCTCCTCTTCGGTAACTATGTTTCCGTCACTCTCTCTCATTGGTTTCATCTGCTTCGATCTCTTGCCTCCCAGCTCATAATCTGGTTATTTGATATAATGTTGTCAGGTCTCTCCTACCAGCAGTTTGTGCTGCTACACTTGCTAATGTGTTATTGAATTGTATTTTTTCTTTGCGTTCAATCTTCTTCACTTCTATGTCCAGTGTAGTGTTTCATTCGTTGTACTCTGTTCCTGATTCCGTTGTTCATCTCTGCAATGCACTGCACTGCATTTGCTCATCTTCTGCTTCATCATCAGCAGCTTCACCACCTCTATCCGGTTTCATGTGTCCGTCGAGATCCATTTCCTAACTTCTCTCTTCCTTATCCTCAATACGTATGTGCAGGTTTCTTTCAACATCTTTTCCATAGACTTCCAGTGTTCTTCCACGCCCGATCCTTCAGGGATCTTGCTCGATATCTTTTATTTGGTTCTGATGGCTGACTGATGTGAAGATGTCCCTTGTATTTTCGTCCTTCAGTTCACTTTCTCTTCTGGGTGTTGAACTTGAACCGTGGCCTATAACCAACTGCTGTGAAGGCTTTCAAATTGATTTTGGAGGTAGGTTCCTTGCACTGGATAGTGAATGTTGTGAACCACCTACATCTGCTCCCCCTCTTCATCTGATCTTGTGTCCAGTAGGCTGCGTCTCCACTTTCTTCACATTGAGATGAAGTCAATGCGATCTGTAGTGTGTCCTGGTGTCTGGTGAAATCCATGTCTCTGCCTTGTGAATATCCTTGTGTTTGTACACACTGCTCGACTCCAATCACCAAATCGTTGAATGCGTAGAAGTCTGCAAACAGTTCTCCATTCTCGTTCATCACTTCACCAAGTGCCTCTCGACGCATAGTTAGTTCTCTTCCTGTGTTGTCCTCTCCCAGTTTGGCATTCACGTCACCCTACCAATAAGAGTTTCGATGTCGCCAATTGGAGTGGGGTCTTGTCCAATGATGATTGCAATTGTCCGTA
The DNA here is from genome assembly GCA_944470555.2 of Heterobilharzia americana. Classification (NCBI taxonomy): domain Eukaryota; kingdom Metazoa; phylum Platyhelminthes; class Trematoda; order Strigeidida; family Schistosomatidae; genus Heterobilharzia; species Heterobilharzia americana. Next base: position 58,159,538 of record OX104134.1, read on the forward strand.
GAATTCCTCCTTCTTCTCTTCATCTGCATTATTTGTAGGTGCATATTATAGCACTGTATTATTGTGACTTTCCTTCCTTTTGACGAGTTGAATCTTGCTGTCATGAAGCTGATCCTGATGCTTGAGGAGATTGGTTCTCACCACATGAGAGCCTTCGATGCTGTTGGGGGAATGGTGGTAGCCACTCCTAAACTCAGTGTGTTCGTGGTGGTCGTAATCTTGGTGACAATACTGGTGTATATTATTGACTCCTCTCCAGTTGACAGTTTGGAGAGTCCACTTCCATTCCATCTGCTTTCGCTAATTCCTAACACTTCAGTGCAATACCTCCTCATCTCCTTTGCAGTCTGGGCAGCTTTGCTAGGTTCAAAGATTGTGCGGATATTCCAGGTCTCTAGGTTTACCTTCGGTTTCATCGAGAGAAGACACATCGGCCAATTGGCTTCCTGAAGTCTTTTATCTACCGACGTCATTTCGCTTCTCTGATTCCAGTGAGGAATAATATTGTTTTTATTTTTTATATTATGTTTGCACTTTGAATTTTCTTTAGCGGTTAGATTGATCTTGCGAGGTAGGGTTGCTATCCCCATGTCCAATCTTCTTTTACTGTTTACTCAGGCTTAGGACCGGCTAGTTGCTAGTGAACTAGTTAACCAGACGAGGTTAGTTAGCAACATACAGATCTGTTATGAGCTTTTGCTAATAATGTTCTGTAGGTCAACCATTGGCATGCATTTTCTTGATAATTAAATATTCAGACAACTTCCACGTCACAATCATCATTTCAGGGATCCCAACCAACATTTCTCCCACAATAAAGTCATTTGACTGAAAACTGATTTTATAAGGAGTTAGTTGTTTGAAAATAAAGGTTTTCCGTTAAGCAGCTGCACTGTATTAAACGGATATTAAAGTGAAGTCGAAACACTCATCATAGATGCCTTAAATTGTAAATAATTTTGACCAGAAAGAAACTATCCGGAATTATTGGTTTACTAGAGATTAGGATTTCAGGCCGAACGTATGAATCCACGAAGTATAACTCTCTGTTCAGCCTAATAATTTTCCATTGGTTGTGTCACAGAAGACTTGATAATGTGTTTATTCATCAGTAAGATAAAAATGCACTTTTCCTTCTTGCTGTAGGCTCATTATTCATTTATGCAAGATAGCAAACCAAATGGCAAAACCGTTACATGTATATTGAATTGTTTTTTTGCCTTATACCTGATAGTTCTAGCAACGAAAGAAAGGAACGCTAGCTTAACTGACTTACCTGATGCTGTATGCTGCAAGCACGTAAGAATTACATTGATAGAATAATGTTCGTAGGCAAAAATAGAAGTGAACATTTTACAAAATACTTTTGTTGTTTTGAGTTAATCATAAAAAGTCTTTTTTTCACTGTAATAGTACTCAATAACTTAAAATTGTTTCTCTGAAAATAAGACAAAAATATTTTATGCACAAAAGTTTGACATGCCAGTACGCTAACATTAGCAGAATAAATATGACTGAATTTTTAACACTGAAAGAAATATGAAAGCTTGGAAAATAAGCGATAGGTCGAAAGCCGATTACTTTTCATGATGTCTAATGAATTACGAACCCCAAAGTGTTTAACTGAGTTTCGACTTAAACACTGAAAGTGGAAAATTCGCTATATGGGTGACTAGAAGCTATTTTAGTTTTATAGGAAAATAAAAGCTGTACAAAAATGCTGCACACAGAGTTCAGTGTTTCTTGTAGTTAGAGTCTAACCGAGCATATTACTGCTGGAGTGGCTGTCATAGATACATTCGTTTATATGGAACACTACCTGACCAAAAACTAGTATTACGTCTTGTTAATTTCATTCCAATAATCGTGTATTCAGATTTGTCTGAATCAATGGATTTTGGTCAATTCACAACCGTTAGATGAAATAATAGTTTCCAGGGATAAAAAAGACCTGGTGAAAACAAAAAAATAACAACTTTTGTTTGTACAGAAAAACAAAATCATGAGAAGATCCTAGTCAAAACAAAATAGTTTGTTTTTGTGCTCACCACATGATTATCATCGTTTTTTCCTACTTGAGAAATATACTAATTAAAACGTATCAAACACCTCAGACATTAATGCATTAGGATTAACTACCCCTGTAACAATAAAGAAATAATGAACAAAGTGATGAATAAAACTTTTAATGAGAACGGAGAAAAGCGTATCAGGACTTTAGTCACAAAAGAAACGTATTTCTTAGAGAATTCTGCATTTACTTTTACTTATAAGAGTGATTACACGAAGGTCATTACCTTCATTCATGAGTTCACCTCTAATTGAAAAAATCCAATACGAAACGGTCAGCTATGACCAAAAATATGAGTAAATTACTTTGAAATATTACTAGTATTAACATTGATATTATTCACGGTATTTGTATTGGAAACACGTACTTCATCTCAGTACTTTGTAAATTGTCACACATAGAGGTTGTTTTTAAAGTTAAAATAAGCTTCATACAAACAGACAGGAAATATTCATCCTCTTAACACTTTTAGTTGATTTATAGACCTTCAGATACTCAGTGCTGAAGAGGAATTAATTAAGTTACTGAAATTCGAAGGTGTACCAATAAAGTATGAGAAATCCTCTACCAAGGAGGTTAATCAAAGTGATCTAATGAAACATTTTGCCAATAACCTGACAATTAATTATCATTTCATTTGACTAGCACTCAGTGAAGAGGCTCAGAAACAAATATTTTAAGCAAAATATTTTCGCGCGAAGAATGTGATATATAGCCCTGCAGTCGGCAGTTATCAACTAGCCAGTTATTGTCTGCTGTCTGTGTTTAGTGTGAAACAAAACTTAATTGATCAAGACATTTTAAATTAATAAGACTTAGCAAAGATTCATCCTGATTGTGGATATTGTCCACTGATAAATAAAATGGGGTTTGTGAAGAAGCATACTAAAGTATTATTATCTCATACACGTTGAATCTTCTGTCCGGTTAGTAGGTTGATGGTTAGTTCGATCGGACAGTTTTCATTGCATTTAAAAAAAAGACTCTTAAAGTAGTAAACTATTTCGTTTTATTACCAAGATGCAACAGTGCTTAACATTTATGGACTGCTCTAGAATTAACCCTAAGTCTCGCTAGATTCTCCTGATATCAGGGTTGTTGCCTAAGGTTAAACAAAGAAGTAAGTTTACAACCACCAAGTTAGCGTGCGTCTAAAAACTGTGTTGTATTGTTTTCACCAGTCGAGTCAGTGCAACAATATTAATATTGGCCATTTATGAAATAAATTTACTGTTATACCTAGAATGCAGTTATTTTAAAAATAAATTTTTACACTACCACCACAGTCTGATTTTAAATGAACGTTAAAGGAGTGATTATGGTTGTTGCTTCTCGACGCTGGTTGAAGACTATGCCTTCTGCTTACACAATACAAAATCCCAGTTTTAGGTTCACGCAAACACTGGGATATATGAAACTTCAGATTAAACACTAATTGATTAGTTCCTTGGTGTTTTATAAAAAAGTAACAATCATAAGCTAATAGTTAATTAATCAGTTTAACATAAGGGAATAAGGTGACTTATTCAGGACACATGTTTAGGTGCACCATTCCATTAGAATGTAAAGAAAATATTTCTGATACTCTCCTTGAATTAAATAAATTAAAGAAAGTAGACTTTTATTTACGTGGGATTATTTATGTGTCTGAAGCATCGCACAATTTGAAGCGAGTCAAGGAGGAGCTATGAAATAATTTTCAACTCATTAGTTTACTGTTTTGCTTGACTCAGCTGCTTTTCATTAGTGAACTCTAACATCCCATAATAAGGATTGATCTTCCACATGATGAATATGTATTACGCTTTATACTCATTATTCTTCGTTCTGTTTCATAAAGGCAGTTGATTATGTGCTTACTGTGGGAAATGTTAGCAAGCAGTAACCAAGTTAAGGTAATTACGTTGTTTTACTTCCATTCCAAGCTAGTGATCAGCAAGGGAAACCAGGTGTTTTGTTAAACATGTGGCATTCTGTTCATGCTGAGTTTATAAGTACCCTGGCTTAGTAAACAGTTATTTTTGGAAGGCGTAAGTTATTTAACTATGAATAGAAACTGTGCATTTTAACTCCTCAAAACAGAAGTGCAGTATTTGTTCATCACTTTCGACTTTTGTGGGTAATAAATGATATCCGAAAAACTAACTTGTGTCGGATACCAGTTGAAAATAATAAACATTGTTTTAGGGATATGAAGTAAAAAGATGAAATATAAATCCTTGGTCTCAGCTGTAGAGTTATTTGACTTTGACACAAATTTGAAAGGATCTGCAATCGGTATCTTAGCATATGCAGGACAACAGCTATATAAACTATTTACTAGGTGGCCACCGGTGTATCAGTAAAATCTTCACTACTAAAATCAAATAACGGCATAACATTTATCTTATAAGATGTATTTTCGCTTCTGTAATTTCAGCAAAATACATTAGAACAAATAACAAAATAAACAAATATTTTGTATAATTCCTCAACGTTTCGATCTTGCTAGAAAATCTTTCTCAAGAGTATGAATCTGATATTAAGTTTTCAAAGGACCTTTATGATCATTCAATTACGTCACGACATGGAATGGGACAAAGACAAACATAATGTAGGTAGGTGAATTAGCAAATTGGTCTGAGAGGCTTTTTCCAGATGTGCAAATAAGGTGGGACAAAAACGCGGTGGAAAAATTTAGTTCGATTATGGAGTTGTGAGTCATCAGGGGGGAGAGTGAATGAATAGATTACTATTTTTGGAAAATGAATACTTGATTATCAAACAATACATAATAATTATGAACATCTTATTCCCTCTGATGTGGATGGTCAATAAGGAATCAATACAGTATTTATCCAACTTAAACGTCTTGGTTTCTCCACGGCTTCTTCAGTGATTTTTTTCTTTAATTTTAGTAGCTTTTCCAGATTGTTGTTTTGTTGTAGGACTTCCCGAACGAGTTGCCTGTCTCCTTTCTCAGATTCTATTTTATTCGATAGCAGTTTGTGATCTCGTTAACAGATTTTGACGACATTTGAGTTAGTTTTCAATGGGTGAGCTGAATCAAAGTCAAGGTACTTGTTAAAATGTGTATCTTTTCGATGGACGTCAGTATCAAGTGTCCTGTCGTTGTTCCGTGTGATGATGCAGTCTAGGAAACCTAGCTTTTCAAATCCTGTTTCTAATTCATAAGTGAATTGTTAGGAATTGAAACGTCTGTCAAAACATTCATTAAGATTTCCTGAACCTTGTCATTTGGTCAGCGTACCTCCAGCATATTCTTGGTTTGAAATCATGTTTGTCAAGTAGGTCTAACTCTACTTTGTATATGAATAGATTAGCTACAATATGTGGCATAAGTGAACCCACTGCTACCCCACTGGTTTGATAAAAAAGATTTCCTCGAAAAGGGAGAATGGTTGAGGTCAAATATAATTTTAGAGTATCACACACTTCACTGATAGAAATATTGCATTTAAGTAATAAGGTATAATCCAATTCTTATAGAAATCTAACAACTCGTATGCTTTCAACAGTTAGAATATTTGTATGCAGAGAAACAACATTAAAGCTAACCATTATTTCATCGTCTTCAACGCTTGTTTTGCAATAATTTGTATTTAAAGTCTAATGCATTTCTAATAACACCAAGCTGTGTTGTACTAGTTTAAGGATTTCTGTAGAGCATTTGAAAAGTTTATCTAGAAAATCTACAATCGGAGTCGAAAAATTGGGTTTGTTAATCTTTGGAAAACCATAGAAGTGTAATGCGACATAACTTTTTGGTGCCAAGTTAAACCACATCGCACGGCCTAGCTTCGATTTCAGATTACATAGTAATTTGTTGATCTGTAGTTTTACTTTTCCAAGTGTGGACTATGCTATTTGTTTTTTATCACCTCATTAGGTACATTGGGTAAGTGGCCCGTGAGACATTGTTTGTAGTCTGATGTGTTCATGACCATAATGATGTTTAGTTTGTCAGCTCTGAAATTCTGTATGTTCTGATCATTTTTTAAAGAGAGAAGTGCATGTTCCCCTTTTGTTCAGAATTTCTTAATTTGAGGTAGTATTTACCAAGGACTGATATCAGTTTGAGAACCACTGAAAATCTAGGAGCACTTGACATCTGTTTCGTCCTAGTATGGAACTCCTCAACAGTACGGACCCACGACCCAGCTAGGAATGGAAATCTTCAGGTTTGATGACAAACACGTTAATCATCCGGCCACTGCTCTGGAGTTAAGTGTTCTTATTTGGCAGTTTTTGATTAATTAGGACATGCAAGATTTTATATCTGACTTCTTCTGCGATATTTTGCTGCATTAGTTTCCATGCCGGTTCTAAATATGGTGCAACTTCGAGTATGGTCATTGAGGGAGGATTAAAATTGAAATCTAGTCCTTTGGATAATAGCGAATTTTCTTCATTTGAAAGAACATTATCGGATAAATTACATACTGCTCTGAGATTAGGTGGTTTATTACCTTGCATAATATTTCATTCATCTGAATTTTTATACGATGTACTGAATTTTATTATCCGCATTAACTTGGCGTTTTCCATCTACTAACCTCGCCTTCGCTCCATAAGTTCAAGTAATACATCATGCATCAAAGTTGAATATTAACCTAAAAACTTAATGTCAAATTTAAACTCTTGAAAAGGATCTTCTTAAAAAGGGCAAAACGTTGAAAAGTAATGCAAAATATTCCTTTATTTGTTCTAATATACTGCGACTAGATTACAGATATAAAAGTACACCTTACCTTAGTTTTTCCAAACCATCCAGTCCACTGTTGACCATGATTCGTTCAAGCATAACATTTATTACGATTTCGTCTTTACGATTACCTAGTTAGCTATAAATGCTATCTGAGAAACCCTGGCACGTCTTAGAAAAATAAACTTTTGTTGAAAACTCGGACTCATATTTCCAAGACAGGTATCCCCTCATTCAAGAGAATCAAAAAATTGTGGCGAAGTTTTGTACAAAGCAACAAATGACTGAGCACTTTATCTTAAAACTAAATGAGTAGTAAAAAGAAATATAACAAGAAATAATGTACATGTCCAAAATAGGTGTAATATTTGTAAATTTTATGCTTCAAAGTAATTTAAATCATCATTGTAAAAACAATCAGTAAACTCCTGTTTCTTGCAAAATGCGGTAGTAAGTTAATTAACGCCGCCTACAAGTATCGTTTGCTTGAGTAGCCATTGTATCGATTGGTGATTTTTATTCCATATTCTTTACTAAAATACGCTGATGGCATTATAAACCAAGAACTAAAATGTTTCAAATGAACCGTGAATTTTAGGTATGATAGGTAACCAAGTACTGTATGTTCATTCACAAAATGGGGAACGCCAGCAAAAAGGAAACAGTGGTGAAAAATGATACCCTCTGCACAAGTGTTGGCCCTCCTGCCCCAGTGGTCTAATAAAAAACGCTTCGTCGTGTGCAGCGTAGGGAACTGCGTTCGAGTCTCAGCGAGAGAAAAATCATTTACTGGAGTGCAGGTACATATGACTGACGAGTCTCAAATATAACTAAATGCACATATTGAATTCCAATGAGGGCCACCAAGATGAATACCGAGCAGTATCGAAGCATCTGCAAGAAAGCCCATCCGCCAATGTAGATTTAGCAGCCAGAACTACATAGGCATGTAAAAAACAAATGAAATGGTCACTAAATTCAATCATTAAAACAGAAACGGCCCGAAATGAACATGATATTCATGGGATTACCAAAGAGTTTCAACTGGCTTAGTTAACTAGTTCAACAGATAAAAGCCGGTACTAAGCCCTGATAATGAGCGAAAGATGAGTATGGAACTAGAAATTCTACACCGGATAAACCAATCCAATCCCGAAAAAAAATCAAAGTACAAACAAAATATAAGAAATAAAAACAATATTATTCCTCGCTGAAATCGGAGAGGCGAAATGACGCCAGCTGGTGAAAGCATTCAGGAAGCCAATTGCCCGATGTCTCTTCTCTTCTCTTCTCTCCATAAAATAGAAAGGAAGCATAGGGATATGGAATGACCACATCATGTTTGAAGATGGGTGGCTGTCAAGGCTGTCCAGATTCCAAAAGAGCTGTGAACATTTGGCATAGAAGTGCTAGGAATTAGCGAAAGCAGATGGAATGGAAGTGGACTCTCCAAACTGTCAACTGGAGAGGAGTCAATAATATACACCAGTATTGTCACCAAGATTACGACCACCACGAACACACTGAGTTTAGGAGTGGCTACCACCATTCCCCCAACAGCATCGAAGGCTCTCATGTGGTGAGAACCAATCTCCTCAAGCATCAGGATCAGCTTCATGACAGCAAGATTCAACTCGTCAAAAGGAAGGAAAGTCACAATAATACAGTGCTATAATATGCACCTACAAATAATGCAGATGAAGAGAAGAAGGAGGAATTCTACGGACAATTGCAATCATCATTGGACAAGACCCCACTCCAATTGGCGACATCGAAACTCTTATTGGTAGGGTGACGTGAATGCCAAACTGGGAGAGGACAACACAGGAAGAGAACTAACTATGCGTCGAGAGGCACTTGGTGAAGTGATGAACGAGAATGGAGAACTGTTTGCAGACTTCTACGCATTCAACGATTTGGTGATTGGAGTCGAGCAGTGTGTACAAACACAAGGATATTCACAAGGCAGAGACATGGATTTCACCAGACACCAGGACACACTACAGATCGCATTGACTTCATCTCAATGTGAAGAAAGTGGAGACGCAGCCTACTGGACACAAGATCAGATGAAGAGGGGGAGCAGATGTAGGTGGTTCACAACATTCACTATCCAGTGCAAGGAACCTACCTCCAAAATCAATTTGAAAGCCTTCACAGCAGTTGGTTATAGGCCACGGTTCAAGTTCAACACCCAGAAGAGAAAGTGAACTGAAGGACGAAAATACAAGGGACATCTTCACATCAGTCAGCCATCAGAACCAAATAAAAGATATCGAGCAAGATCCCTGAAGGATCGGGCGTGGAAGAACACTGGAAGTCTATGGAAAAGATGTTGAAAGAAACCTGCACATACGTATTGAGGATAAGGAAGAGAGAAGTTAGGAAATGGATCTCGACGGACACATGAAACCGGATAGAGGTGGTGAAGCTGCTGATGATGAAGCAGAAGATGAGCAAATGCAGTGCAGTGCATTGCAGAGATGAACAACGGAATCAGGAACAGAGTACAACGAATGAAACACTACACTGGACATAGAAGTGAAGAAGATTGAACGCAAAGAAAAAATACAATTCAATAACACATTAGCAAGTGTAGCAGCACAAACTGCTGGTAGGAGAGACCTGACAACATTATATCAAATAACCAGATTATGAGCTGGGAGGCAAGAGATCGAAGCAGATGAAACCAATGAGAGAGAGTGACGGAAACATAGTTACCGAAGAGGAGAAACACAGAAAACGATGGAATAGACACTTCGAAAAACTCCTGAATCGATCACCACCACCATCACATGCAACTCATCCACAAACACCACCAACAGCCCACACACAGAATCACCAGCCAACACAATCTCTCCAGCGAAAAACCGAGGTCCTGAACGCCATTGGGTCACTGTAAGTCGGAAATCAGCACGACCAGATGGAATTCCTCCAGAAGCACTGAAAACAGAAGCAGAGACAACAGCGAACATGCTCACACCACACCACTATTGCAGAAGGCTTGCAAGGAAGGAAGGAAGGAGGGAAAGGTACCTGCCAATTGACTGGAAGAAGGGCTACCTTGTCAAACTATCAAAGGAGGCTGACCGAAGTCTTTGCAAGGACTGGCACGGAATCATGCTCCCGTCCCTGTCCACCACAAGCAAAATATTCGGCCGCATCATCCTGGAGAGTCTCACAAATGCTCTGCATTCAAAATAACAACCAGAACAGGCTGGCTAGCTTCAGGAAGAACAAATCATGTGCACATCAAATTGCAAAACTACGCTACACATCATATCATCATAGAACAAAGCATGGAATGGCAGTCAACTCTCTATCTCAACTTCATCGACTTTGAACAGGCCTTCGACAGCGTCAACTGAGAAGTAGTTTGCCAGGCAGCTGCTTCAACACCACGGTTTCAGTGCCACAAATCTGCAACAACCTCATTCAACAGCTAGCTATATGCAACAAGCTGCTTCATGCCATGTGATTCACAATGGCAAGCTCAGTGATGCGTTTGAAGTGAAGACAGGAGTAAGACAAGGTTGCCGCCTAATATCACCCATGATCTTCCTGGTTGTGGTCGACTGGACTGTGCTGAAACGGATCATGCAAGAGAGGATGAGGAGGTGTGCGAAGAGGGGTATACGCTGGCTGGACGGATGGAAATACCCTCGAAGAAGATTTGGATTTTGCCAATGATGATTACTGTCTAATGTCTTGTGGCACAAACTCGAAAAGTAAAAGTTGACAGAAGGTGTGAGGTATCGAAGATGTGACTTCATTCAGATGAGCATGGAGAAAACAGAGGTGATGGAGACACCCAACAACAACAGCAACAACAACTAAAACTACAACTACATAAATATCAACAACAACAACAAGCACCAATCACCATCAACGGGAGAAATCAATAGGAAGTAGTCTCTGTCACGTACCACCTAGGTAGCATCGTTTCAAATACAGGCAGCGGCACACATGAGGATGTTAAAGCCTGGATCAGAAATACAGCAAGACAGGCCTTCAATAATCTGAAATCAATGTGGAGATCTACTGCACTTCACTTCACTTCACTTCACTGCACTACACTGCACTACACTGCACTGCACTGCACTGCACTGCACTGCAGTGCACTGCAGTCTGCATAACGAACAAGATCTGTTTTTTGAACACTAATGTCAAGTATGTAAGTGCTTCTATGTGATGGTTGAGAGACTTGGCGCTCTACGAAAAACATTTCCAACAAACTACAGTCATTCATCAACAGCTGCTGTCTACGCTGACTCGATACTGAAGATCAGACGGATAGGATGATAAAACTAAGTAATATGGGACTCTGGCTGGCAACTAACCAACCAGGAACGCATCGCTCAACAAATATGTAGAAGAAAGTGGAGATGGATTGAACTGGACAAACAATGAGAAGACTATTCGAGGACATCATGCGCCAGGCCTTTGAGTGGACCTCGAAAGGAAAATGAGGAGCTGGGCGTCCGAGACGCGGATGAGATGGAGGAGATGGTGTGAGGAAGAAATGAAAGCTTGTGGGGAGTCGTGGAGCCAGGTGGAGCCAGACTGCAAAGAACCGAGTGAAATGGTGACGATCCGAAATATTCCATTTTAAACTGAAAGTACATGAGGCTGATCGGTTAACTTTCAGTATATATTTATTACTAATTAATTAGCTTCCTTTATCAAATGACCTAAAGATTGACTTAACGTCACTGGATAATAATGACAAAAGCTTTCATTAAAACTTTATCTAGCTAGTCAGTAGGAAGTAAATTTGCGGGCTAAATTTATTCATCTTTAGAATCACACCCTGTAAATATGAAGCTTTGACAAAATTATTTTCTGTTTTCAATTTTCTTTTGTCAATCTAACCTTATATTCCATTTTATTTAATCTCTTGTTTTGATGGTAACAAAATACTTTTTTAAGGTATTACTGTGTGGAGAATAACGGGGAGTCTAAGAAATGAACTCATCTGTATCACGTTATGCTAAGCCACCACAGATTCAAACAAAAATGTCTGAACCAAGGCAACATGAAAGTGATTCCCTAAACAATTCACCGACAACTCCACAAAGTACATCTACATCGTCATCATCCTCAACAGCAGCTGATGAAGAAGTCCGTATAGTGTTTTTAGGTTCAGCCAAAGTTGGTAAGACATCCATAATTCAACGTTTTCTGCATAATCATTTTGAGTCAAAATATACACCGACAGTTGAGGATATTCATCTCAAAAAATTTATTGTACGTGATCACCTAGTAAAACTTGTATTGATGGATACAGCTGGTAGTTACGACTTTCCAGCAATGCTGCGTTTATGCATTAATAAAGCCAACGCTTTTGTCATAGTATTCTCTCACGATAATCTTGATTCACTTATACAAGCTGGACAGTTGCTAGCACAAATTAAATCACAACGCAAAGATTATGCTCCGCTTACTTCAAATACATTGACTGAGCAATATGATGATTGTATATTTAATATTAATGTAGCAGCACCGCCAATAGTTGTTGTGTGTAACAAGTCTGATTTGCCAAATTCATATTCACAAGTTAGTGAAGGCACCATTATGGAGTGGCTTTTAACTAACGGTCTGAAACCTTCACAGTTTGTTTATGCTAGTGCTAAAACCAATGACTCAGTCATGTCAGTGTTTGAATCGCTGTGGTTGCAGAATAGTGTAAGTAAAGCAATCAAGTTGGTGAGATGGGATGGTGTCAGGCGGGCCAGTTTGAGTAACAGTCAACAGATTACGTCATCAACTTCTTTCATAAGCAGTAGCAGCAGCAATATTATGAGCGCAAACTTGGGAAATATGTCATCATCTGGACCAAAGGAGACAGATTTTTCTGCTCTTAGTGGTACCGTATCCAGCAGTAATAATTCAAACACCAACACTAGTCTGAATGTCAATAATTACAACAATAGTGAGTCCTCTGATATAAACCAAAATGAACAAAAGTCTTCAGCAACTAAGTTACGTCAAGGAATTTTCCGTAATAGTCTTCGTCTAAGTCGAAAATCGAGTGGAAAGACAAGTAAATGTAAGCCTGATATAGTTCACCTTGACTGCGTCATTTCTTAATATTAATGGATCCTGTCCTACAAAGTGAAAAGAATAAATATTTTCGGAGTATTAAAATGTACAACAGATAAACCAAAAATTAATTTCACAACAAATATCAGTATGCCAGAATGACAGACTATCTCTCCATTCATTCCACATCTATTTCATTAAGGTTAGGAGTAAACGCTGTCAATTATTTCATAATATGAATGTACAACTGTTTATATTTTCATTGTGGTGTCCTGCAAACAATGTTGTTCCTTTTTATTTAGTTGAGTTAATTTTCTCACTCAACGGTCTGTGTACTTCATTTTGTGTTAACAAATACTATTGTGTGTGATATTTTTGCAACTGTTACATATTCATATTCAATTACATAAATGTTTTCAGAAATTCGTTCGTCAGTTGTTATTTGTTCACTTAAGATGCCATATTTTTCTGTTCACTTTTACCACATACAATTTTCACAATAATATCTCATGATATGTACCACTCAATACTATTTACTTAGAAATTGCAGTAAATGAAACTATTTTTTTTAGTTTATTTGAAGAATAATGGATTATTCATTATTTAGTGCAATGACTAGTATTTAGATGTGAAAGAGGGTGTATTAACATCCTGAATAATTCACTGTCATGAGTAGCTTCAGATGTCTCAGTCAGGCATATGAAACATCACGTTTATAAATTTTGTTTCTACCTAGAACGATCATCAATATTTCAAAAGACTAAACTGAAAACCAATGAATCGCATTCGGATTGAAGGGGTGTGCAGTAATTTTCAACCTTCTATGCATACCTGGAGATATAAGTGATTCGTTTTCTTTCTCTCTCAGCATAAAAACTAAGGAGTTCAGTTGACATCACATATTCTTAGGTAAGATTGTGATTGGTTTGTGTGGTGCACTTATTCATGCATCAGTTTACGTGAAATAGGTCTCTGATACACCGGCTATCAGTTTCATAGCCAGTAAAGAAATGATATAGTTTGACATATTCATAAATATTAGTAAAACCATCTCTTGATCGGTGGATTACTAAACTTAGATCCATAATTATCACTGTCATCAACTGTTTTAAAATTGACATCAAAATCTACCTCAGGTTGCTGCTGAAATAATCTTTCTGTAGTTGGAAAGAATAGGACCAGATATCTCCAGAAAGGGGATCTTTTAAAATTCAGTGCAAGATATTTAAAGATAAATGACAGCAAGCCGTAAACATACATTTCATGCTTCTCACTAGTCACTAAAGCGCTTTTTCCTCTGTAAAGAGACTGGTATTCTTTCGGTGATGTAAAGTTGCCGTTACTAATATGAAGCGCACCACGGTGTTTAGTCAGTCCAATTAATGGCCTGAAAGAAACCTAACCAAAAGGCTTCTACCGGTACTGAGCAACAAGGACTAGTCAGCTAAAGCAACCAACCATTACTGACTGATTCATGTCGATTAATAGCCAATCTAGGTTTGAAAGTTGTATTCAACCAGACTGACTTTACGTAGTAGCAAGCACTAAACATTTTAGAAAGTGAATTTTAATTAACAATCGAGACCAATTCATTTCGTATTTATGATTGTCTGATATTAAATTAAGAAAACTCCAAGCCCGGAATTACATGTAGATTCTAATAACAAGTCTTCTTATGAAGAAGTGAGTAAATATTCTAGTTAAAATACCCGAATTAGCCAATTTTGTGATATAAAGCAGATATTTGAGAGGGTATGAATGCAGTTATAACTCTTCTGTTGAGATTAAAAGCTTTGGCAAAAACAAAAGGAAAAGGTTAGTAAACGAAATTCCTGTAGTCAAATGAGTGGATAACACGTGAGTCTCCCTAGTTAGCAACTCATAGACGGCTGTCAATCTTAAAAACCCCTACATTTCAAACTACTTTGCATTTGTTATCAGTTTGTTTATAAAATCACAAGCGTACACTGCAGCATAGTCAAAAAACTATTTTTATGCTAAACAAAGTATAATTGGATATTTCTTTAACCACCGCCAGTCACCTTAAAATGAGCATCATAAAAGAGAATTTAGTAAATACTCACAGCAATATTGGGTGCATGGTTCTATTTCCTGTGTTTCTATACTGATATATCTGCTAATGAAAATAGAAGTGAATGTATCCTGAAAACCATAGACCTGACGTGTTGTCCGCTGAAATACAATTAATCAATTTATTATGAAGTTTACTTGATGCTATGTTTATCATTTTGCATCTTTCGAGATCAGTTTTGCTTCAGCCACTAGAATATCATGCAACAAATTTTCAAGTGATCATTTGGATGGTTTTATGGTCAGAATATTCTGTCTGAAAACATTTGCTCGAAAGCAAAACATTTGGTTCAAAAACTAAAGAGAAAGATGACTAAAGGTATTGACGTTTAGGCTTGTAGGTTAATTACAGTTTATCTAATAACACTACCTCCTACCTATGACATTTACATCGCAAATAAATGAATTCACCTTCTCATTTCATTAAATTAAAAGCTGTTTTTGCAATAATTTACTGTGACCAGCTACTCATAAGGTGTTATAAATCATAGGTTGACTGAAAAACAGCTAATAGCTAGAAGAGGTATTCAACAATTTTCATTCATTTTTGCTCAAGAAACTAAATAGTGAAATACTACTTAGACATTAAGGAAAAAATTGCTTTTGAAGTAACAGAAAATATCCCACTAGCTTGAAGCTGTACGGTTGTGTATTTACAACTATCTAATTAAGGATCTAAAACTGATACCGATTATCATTCATCAGAAATACATTGATAATGATAAAGGATATAGTTGGAATAGTTTCACTGAAGAGAACGTTGAATTTGCCTGATTGTACTATAACTGACAAATGAAGCTTTCGTCAAGAGGTTGCATAATGAAAAAAATCTGTTCTCTCAGGAGAAAAGTAATATTGATACGAATCCAGGAGTTGACTACAGAATGTTCATTTAACCAAAAATAATTTTCAAGGGTATAACTATCATGATGACCATGCGACTGAGACCACTGGCGAATATTAGTATTCTCACAAATATTTTTTTTGATTAGGGTAGTTTTTTAGCCGATATTTCTCTCAGTTTACAAAGTAATACGTGAACTATTCTGCAGATTCGATGATATGAAATTAGTACTCATCAACGCCTTGGTCTTGTAAAATCAATTCTCTGCACCCAACTTGTTGCTTTGCTTATTGGTTGTTCACTCAAACATGGAGGGTACTCCTGAGTAAATTACTAAAAGCAGTTGTCTAATTGTAGGTCCATTATAGTTTTGATAGTTGTATCATAAACTTACCAGTTGTAGAAAATAAAAGTCTTCCACTGTCAGATATTCACCAAAAACCTTTTTTCAATACATTCCATCTTTATTTAGCTAACAATGTCACCTCTTAATTTAAGTTTCAGTAATATTCTGTTAACTGAAGTGTCGTCTCATTTCTGTGCTTAGAAAAGATTGATACTGTTTGATTCTTAGTCCAGGATGCAAACAATGCCATCTATATTAGCATTAAAACGCTGCATTCAATTATATCTTAAGTTAACAAGAATAAAACTAAACAGAGAGTGTGGTGGTTACGTGCCATCTAAAATTTAAGCTCACTTATTTGTTTCTTTTTGGACAGATGGTTTTCTATTTTTCTAAAAATAGTATAATTTCAATCGCCATATAAGATTTGTCACTAAAAATATACTTTTCCCTTGTTAACTGCGGAGACAATACACTTTTCACCGGCTGAATACTCTGTTAAAATTGCAGTTCTTCACTTTGTTAAAATTAGTATTGGTCAAGGCAGTCGTGATCCCAGACTGACAATTTCAGATTGGTCACCGAAACTGTCATCTTGCCTCCACATAAGCTATTGTCAAAGGGCGTCAGAAAATCTTGTTTCTGCCTAAAGTTGGTTGCATATCAAATGTGTCTACATTAAGGTCATATAAGCGAAGGGAGACAGCAAGTGAGTATACATCGTGAACACATTACCTACTGACATAACATTCAGCTTTTCAATAAATTAAAAAGCAACTTCTAAATTTTAGCTTGCAGGTTTTTTACATAATGACTTTGTTCAGTTGAACGTATATACTTTGTTGTCAGTAAATAGTGTCCTCATAAAAATAGTACAGTGACAAAAGTTACATATCTGTGTTATTAGTACTAACATGAACAACTATGGCTTCCAAGTTGAGTCGGCTCTTGAAAGAGATATTTAAAAGTTCTTATCATGATACAGTTTTTAGTCAAGCAGAGATGCATAAGTTGCTTTGTTTAAAACGTCTGATATAACCTAACAACCCTTGGAAATTGAAATTCGTCCTCATACTTTTGACACTCCTTAGTGTAAAATACCATACTATACATTAAAAAAAGAAAGACTAGTAAAAGCTTCGTAATTTTCTTATATCACATTCAATACAGGTAGAAACAAAAACTCTAGTATGAGCTTTACATTATTAAGGTCTGTTGTAAAACAATTATTGATTATTATTAGGTTTTTCGCCAGTAATGATCACTGAAATTTTTCATGCCAAAACATGAAAGCTGCAAGATTAGGTGAAATTTCAAACTTACTTACATTCCTAATTTTAGAATGCAAAGCAGGGGTTATATCTCTGATAAACCGACCAGTTTCTTGAGATACCTTAGAGACTATGAACTTGGTGACTTTAAATCATGGCATAATGTCGTTTCATGATATATTGTATTTAGGAATAGCAAAACTTTCACATACATCCATAATGTTGTCAAGGAAAAGAGAAATTCTACTACACTTAAGTGGATTTTTCCAGTGAAAAACGTAATATAATCAAACCAAAGAAAAATTTTGATTGCAGGTTACATATTCTAACGATATTTGCCTTTGATACTTTTGAAGTAACCCTTCATGCTAGCTGGTGAGCAGAAGACTTCATTTTGGAGAAATACCTGTTTAGTAGTGTTATACCTCTGTGTTTCTGTATTTAATAGAACATGGTTGGTTGACTTCTCTGTAGAAATGCTAAAGGCGTTTTCAAACTAAATAAATTAAAGTGAAAAAACTTTGGCAGGAAGACATGTTAGCTTCTCTGATATTCTTCTATAACCCAGGGAAATTGATATAAGCGTGATCTTGTTATGTCTACCGGCTAACGCTCATAATACAGGCAGGTTGTATTTATATGATTTATTGCCCTCCTTTTTAGATACTCAACTTCTCCTTCGATAAAAATTTCAGCTACGGACAAGTTGATCAGTCACTTTAGGATGATGAAAGTTGAAAGTAAAGGACAAAAACATAATTAGAAATATTCATGCTCAAAATCTGAAAAACAGTACACTTGCATACGGCAAATGAATTAATCGTAAAACCAAAACCATGTTAACCATGTCAGTCATTGAATTTTCCGTGTAAGAAAAAATTATAAAGATCTAATTTATGACGAAAAAGGAACCTGAATTTATGTTCTTGATTATATCACATGGCACTGTGTTAGTGCGTTGTAACCAGTCTACTTAAATTGTCTCTTAGATATTTCAAAGCATATCAGATTGTCGAATTTGCCTGATTTCTTTTAGCCTTGTAATACAACCGCATTTGACGCCAATAAGGCCAGTGATGTTTGGGAATACTCAAGTATTCATTTCATTATTGTAATTACGAAAGTTTGATTGGTTAACATGATGAGCAAAGTTGTATAATTTAGTGGTTTACCTGTTTATTGGTAATAGTTGAGCTTTGTTTCTATGCTGCTTAAACTCAGGCTGCTGAAATAAGGTTTTACTGACTGAAAAACTTACTGATAACATTAAGTTTACCCAAAACTCAGGGTTCACTTTGTTGTGATAATAGTGACTCTAAAAACAGAAACAGAATTACTCCATTTG
The DNA here is from genome assembly GCA_944470555.2 of Heterobilharzia americana. NCBI lineage: Eukaryota > Metazoa > Platyhelminthes > Trematoda > Strigeidida > Schistosomatidae > Heterobilharzia > Heterobilharzia americana. The sequence goes on from OX104134.1 coordinate 58,178,253, forward strand.
TTTCCTTTTTTTCTTATCATAATTTTACCAAGAATCCATTTTCCTTCTCAATTCGAAATAAGGCAATTTTGAATACTTCCACTTCGTAGAAAGGATTTCAATAACTTACATAATCAAAAGTATCGCAATTCTCAAAAAAACATAATTCACCGCATTCCAAATGTCTCACAAGTTCAGACATTCTGCAATCATCATGACTGTATAGTGTTAAATCAAAACTCAAATTATGATGATGCACAATATACATCTTCTGTTGTTTAGACTTGAAAAAATCTGCTGCTCAGACCTTAAAGCTATGTAACTTCTAAATAGCTTGACCGAGAGTAGAGATGCATAAACGGTGCCTTTAGACATCTCAAAAATCACTACAGTATACCCTTTAAAACACAGACGAATGCCTCAACACAGTAAGCCTCTGAACAAACTTAGTAAAAAAAGTCAACCTTTTTTCTATAAACCTTTTACTAAAATGTATTAGGGAAGGTGCTTCTCACCAGTAATCAAACTATGAAAACCTAATACACGCATTTTATGTGCCGCCAGTAGTCTCCTAAAACAAATTATCCATTATTTTACTTCTAAATATCAACTGAAGTGTTATCAGTTAACAGTCTGTCATTTTTAAATTCCTTGCAAAATACTTATTATTCTCTTTCCAAGCTAAATGTGTTACACTAATTATGTTGGAAAAATGACTGGCCAGTTTAAAGATTGGCTTGAAATGATCACTTGCTTATTAATTAAAATGTGATTAGGTCCCAGTCTTCTTTGACCATCTTGTCAAAATATTCAAAAAATAAAATTGGTTGATTTTCTCAGTTCCCTATAAAAACATCATGAACAGAGCCGAAATACCATCCTACGGGAATCTTTTTATTGTAGGATTTTATGTATAACCTACGTAGGCTGATGCATTGGGAAATCACTTTACTGGTGTTTTGATATCAAACAATTAATCCAATACTTTGTAAGGAAATGTGCGCACTTGGAAAAATGTTGGTCGACAGTAATTACGTTCGGAGACATAGCGAATGCGTGAACTGACAACTATTTTAATTCCACATCATTTCATATTTCTGCACAAAATTGCAAATGCACCGTTATTTGCTTTTTTTTCATCTGTAAAGGTGAAACTTTGTATTTTGAATTGCTTTCGGAAAAAGAAATTCATTTCTAACTACTACATCATCCCAACTGGGAATGTTGCCTACATATTGTGAGATTTCATAGTCCTGTCGATTACTTTATTTTCAATTTAATCACTTGAAGAACCTATGGTAAAGTATAAGTCACCAACAAACAACAATAGCCTTGATGAATAAATGGTAATTTTATCTGTTTTTCATGAATCTTCGCATTTGAACAACATAAGCGTTATACATTGCATTAAGTAAAACTAAATTTTCGTGGTTAAATCAGTGATTTTGAATAGACTGTAAAATGATGTTAATACTGAGCTCACCCAAAGATGAACCAGTTTGCACCAACAGAAAAAGGGCAAAAGATCAAACCAAAAACAGGTCAAGCTTAGAAATCCTCAGTTGATATATATGAGAATGATAATTATTTGGTATTTTCCGGTATTTTAGGTTACAGGTACGCCTTAATTTCCATGAATAAAAGTGTAAAATTTGGGCACTGTGTTAGAATGTTATTCTATATTGGATTTTTTTATCTGATATATAGCAGATAGTGATAGAATATTATTTATTGTTTACTTCTTGGCGTTTCAAGTGCAAACTATTTCTCATAACATCATGAATCATATCAATGTAATCACATAACTTTGGACGTCTGATTTTTTATAGTCCTATCGTCTCATATTCTTGATCTTAGGGCAGTAAACGTTTTCATACCTCTAGTATAGGTATTGCACCACTCCTGTTACATATATTGGGTGTTGACTGGGTGAACAATGATTTAGTAATCAATCTCTTTCTCTTTCTTTATAATGAACTTAAGTACATTAGTTTCATCCCACCCTATTGTGTGGTTGTATAGTAATGTATGCATTGCAGTAGCCGAGATTTTTAGTTGTTTTTATTGATCTTATTGAGGTCTGTTATTCTAAATATGGCTAAATTTCTATGTTCCTCTACTCTAACTGACGCTGACTGGCTAGTGTGACCTATTAACTTGACCTTAGGGTCATTGTATGAATTTGATAGATTAGATTATTCTGCTTGAATGGATTTGTCGGATACCTAAGGCTACAAAGCTTATCTCTGAGAGTTTATATGTTTCAGTGTCACCCTAATTCCAACTTTGCTGAGGATTCTATACCCGAGTCTCTGATATTCCTTCCTTATATGGTCACACAACAGAGACACTCAACTTTCAACTCATGATCCCCTATTATCCATACCAGTATTACTGTAATTATTTCGTTTCTTATGTATCGGTAGGAATTTTTAATGAACGGTAAAGGATAGTTACTAATTACTGACACCTCTTTCATGTGCTTCAATTTCTTGTTCAGTCCTTTCACTGAATGGTGGTTTTTCTATCTCAAATGTTTAAGTGATTAGATAAACCTACCTTAACTGACATTGGATGAGATGACCTGAAGTCTAGAATGTTTCGGTTTCCTGTAGACAGTAGTATCCAGACCACCGTCTATCCTTTCCATTCTGCAATGCAACATAGGTATTCCTCCCTGTTCATTTTTTATCTAGTAAGTGAATTGGATTGCGTCCACTACTACTGAGTTTATATGTGTAAAAAAACAGTCGAAAGGTTCCGATTTCATCACAGTAAGTGTGTCATCCACATGTACCTACCATATCTTAAGTGCAGGATTAAACGTTCGTATAGCCAAGTCTTCGCAACTATTCATAAATATACCTGCTGTGACTGGGGATATGGGTGATCCCATTGCTAACCCTTCTGTTTTTCTACATATTTTGTCCCGAAACTTGAAGACTGCGGAGGTCAGACACAACTGTACGTCTAATACAATTTCACCGTCCGATGTCTAAGTTCTATGAGTAAGTTCTGAGAGAATATTTAGTTGATTTCTGACCGCCTCCAGTGTCACGTTGGTTCGTATTTTAGTATAAAGAGTTGTTACATCGAAACTAACCATTTTTTCATCCTCTTCTCTGTGTAGGTCATTAAGCCTCAGTTTTAACTCGGAGAAATTTTCTAGTCTGGAGTTTGAAAGGTTCATTATAGAATATAGTGAATGTGATAAATATATAAATAAATATGATTCATCACTTTTAAATTTTGTGCAGAAATCGTATTAGTTGAGCAGTTCGAAACCTAGACAGGGATTCGAAATTTAACTGACTACTTACAAATTTTCCAATTACATTCAAAAAATGTTCCTTTTGTTGAAAAAACCAGGGTGTCAGTTTTTCTTCCTCCTTTTTTAGACACGTGGAGATGTACCTCATTGGTACATTCAGTTTACTTTCAACCAGTGTGTCATAGGTTCGAACTCTGCTCAACCTACCGATTTCTGAGCAGCTTCGTATCATTGCTGTCATTAAATTAGTAGGTGTTCCTTACTATCCGCTTCACAAAAGTAAACCTCATGAATAAGTTGCACTTTATTCAGTTTTTTCGTCACAGACGTTTAGATGTGCATTCACTAAAAATTTCATCGCAAGACAAACAGACAAGACAGTTCAGTCTAATGAAGCACATGACTGCTACAATTTTCACACAAAATTTTCCAATGTCAGCATTACTGATAATTGTAGTAACCTTAGTCGAACAAAGCATCGTAGATGCAACTTTTTTTATTAGGAACTCTTGTAGCTAAAGATAATTCTGAAAAGAATAAATAATGATCATTAAATACTTGTATAACCTGGTCTTTATTGATATGGGTGGAATCACACTCAAAATTTCCGTTCCCCGACAGAATGTTAAAAAGGAGAGATGATAGGACATTTAAAAGATTCATTTATCGGAAATCTATGCAGAATGGACGGAAGACAAGTTTTTACAGCTGTGTTCGCATCAGTCCAAAAATAAGTTTAATTGACTTCTTTTTTTTACCCCTGATAGATCAGAAGACGAAATTGAACTTATAAGATCGACATTCGTTCACAGTGGATATTAACGAAGATTCTTGGATAATAATCTGCTTCATAATGCTACATATCAATCTGCTATCCCTATAGAGGAGAATAGTCTAATTCTCAGTTCAATGAAGGCACAGTAGCTGAGTTTCTAAAACACTGGCTAATGAAGGCTGTCACCACAACATTCTATGCAGCCACTCTGAAAGTCAGATATACTAGTCGTTCATTTGTAAACATATAGGCGTTGGACGGGCGTTCACCGCTACCCACTTTAGTGGGCTTATTTCAGTTCACCTGCTTCTTTGAGGATAGTTACACTGACCGCAAGTAGATGAAGACTTTCCATTGTCAACACCTACACCTTTAACTATGGCTCAGGCAACGTAGATCAGTCAACAGCTCCCGACTACGAGGTTTTGCTGACAGTGGATAAGACTCAGAAGATTTGTTTCCATCAATCTATAAGGTACAACTTGGTCTTGCGAAGCTTATGAGTAAAGGTTTACTTTGGATAACCGAAACACTGACAATGCAAGTATCGAAACCGCAGTAATGTATGTAGGAGAAAACTTACCATTCCTTGTTCTCATTAATTTCTTCACTCATAAACTTTCTAGTTCTAAATTTTAACTAATCTTTTATTTTTCATTATTTTCCCTCAGCTTACTAACAAATTTCTCATTGCATTGGTCACTGACTATTGTCTGCTAACTCTTTTCCACTTGATTTCAACCCACATTTACTCACTTTTTCGGATAATTCCATATTCTGCATGTAATTTCCTCAATATTTTTTTCATGGCCGTAAACTACCACCAGTGACTGGATAATAATTTCTTTCACTTTTGTGCACAACAACTACAATTAAACGCAGTTCTACAATGCTGAGAAGTATGTCATTGAAACAACATTTGTTAGCTAGTCCTTAGTGTTTTATGACTTAGTGGGAACTTATTTTTAAAAATTTATGCTTCATGCAAGCGAGCAGCAGGTAGAAAGCAATGTATTCGTTTATTTTTTCACATTATCTCTACAGGTCTTCAACAAACATCATGGTACACAGTGATTTCTGTAAAGTAGATGAAAAACAATTGAGGCAAAGCAACGTAACTATAAGGTAAAGGACAATTACTCATCTTGCAATGCATAATTGTCATCTATTAGGTTGGAAAAATGATGGCCTGCCACACATTACGATAAATATCAAAGTTAAATAATTGAAGCTGGCGTTCATTTTGTTACTAGTTCATGTAAATCACTTCTTTCAATGAAAAAATGTCACTCATGCTCTGGTTTTTCCTACCAATGAAATCCATACTAATTGCTTTAAGCTAGTTTTCACGTCACGGTTCCTAGGGGACATTAGTCATCTGATAGTTATATGGTGTGAGAACAACTTTGAATGAAATATTTACTTACTGGATCAACACTTCATTTACTTTGGAATGAACTTCCAGATTAGAGAAAAAAGGCAGTGTCTCATCACACAAATTAGTATGGTAAAGTAGATGAACTTTTGATTACCCATTTTTATATTACCAAACAGCAAATAACAAATGTAAGAAAAAATAAGTTAATGATGTGCTACCAGGCAGCTTGTGGACAGTATACGTTGATAAATAAATTAGTCATCACCAATTTGAAAGTAGAAGTAACCCGATTTTTCGCACTTCAGAAAACATGAAAACATATGTAGCTGAAGGTAGAATGGAAATCGTACATACAAGATTCTTTAAATGTACTTTTAGCCAAGGCGTGCTGTTGCTAAATGATAAGATCAAATGGGAGCAGGAGGCAGGTGCTGCTTGTGAAATTGACCACATTCTATATTTTTCATTTTGTTATTTCAATTCCGCTGAATTTTGTTCTTTTCACCTTGAGTATTAATTTGTAACAGTAAGGCAGTATCATTAAGTCTTCACTACTTGAAAAGCGCAACATACTTTTTCTACATCTTGAGTATTATTGAGGTATAATTTTCTCCCAATTCACGTAATCTATTTTTCAGCAACGAGATATAAAACCCAGCTTCCTTTTATGATTACGTTCTTTTTGCATTATTTAGTGTTATTTTTAAATCTTTCTTGTTTGAATGCCATGATCAGTAGAAAATTCAGCTTACAAAAGCCACGTGCTACCATGCTTCCAAGTCGTAATTACGAAAAGTCTCGGTTCAACTTGTCCCAAATTATTCAGTACGGCGTTACCATTCAGAAAGTTGCTTTCTAAGCAAACCACTTGGTTATTTAATTCAAAGAAGCTAGATTATGAATTAGATCGATGCAATTATTCAGTAAATGTTTTCAATACCTATGAACATATTTTTTTCCTATTCTATCTAAGTTAATGTTGAAAATTATTTACTCATCACGTGTTATTTAACACATACAGCTTTAATAATAGGCTACCTACAGGGAAAAAAACGGGATGTCAGTTTTTATGACTATCACTTGTTTATCCAGCTCAATCACAATAGAAAAGTACTTATAAGTGCTTTCAAGTTTCATGTCTTTTTCATTTAATTGACTTTTCATGTCACTAAAAGAACGGTTTCTTTGAATAAACTCATTCGAAATAAAATATTAAAAAGGTAGTACTTTTTTATTTTAAAATGGTGAATATTGTGTAGCAATAAAATCACTACACTTGTCTCTCTGACGTTATCTTCCAGTGTTCCTAGGTGGAGAGTTTGTACAGAAACAATTCTAATAGTACATATGATGCATAGGCAGTATACAATAAATAAAGAGCAATTATTCGGAGCTGCTCTTTAAAAATTAGCTGGGCATAAGTCGACTTGTTTTAGTTAATGAATTGACTGAATGTCTTGTTTCATCAAGACATAAGTAATGATGAGTTCCAAGCTGCAAAGCCAGTCTACGATTGGAATCTAGTCAACTGTTTACAATCTAGAATATGAAAATAAATAGCTTGAATGAAAATTTTAAATACTTTAATTTTCTGAAATGAAGCAAAATATCGGTCAGTGGTTGGGACGGGAGAAATAGTTACACAGTAAAGGTCAGTCACATAGGCAAGTTCACAGATGGTTATTAAATGCTAGTAACTGTCACACTCATATGCACAATCCAACAGAAGTTTCTCGAGTAAAAATAACGGAAGGAATAGCAATCCAATCAGATGGACTTAACATTATGAGATCACATAAGTTGATCATGAGATAAATAAGCAAATCATTGTGGATTCAGCTCGACTAGTTGGAGATATTTCATATGAACAAAACGTGATGTAACTAAACCAGGGTTATGGAATAAACACCCAAGGTTGATAAGGGATGATGTGATCAACAAACAGTAAACAAACGTTTACCAAGATAGACAGAGGTTGACTATGACTTATTTTTGAACACTACGTCCATGTTTAGGGCGTCTAATGTTTATGATCTCACCAAACCCCCAAATAATTTAACTTGTTTTGTTGCTTATTATCCTAAAGGAGTTAAATATGTCTGTCGATGTCCAGCGTCAATCGAATACCCAGTGACTGCGCTGTTCTTATTACTGCTTCCCCTTCATGGTAGGCTTTCGCGAATATGTTCAAAAAATCTTAGGTATACTCTTCTTTCTGTCCTTTCAACGTATCTGCTTCCGCAGTTGCATATAAATTGACATGCGCAGTTGGAGCTAACAACAGGTTTTAGGTGACTGGAACTGAAATGAAGTATTCAGGAAAAAACACTTTTCAGTCTGTCCCCATCATAAAAGTCATTGTGTTGTTAATAGCCATGATAGCTTAGGTTATTAACAGACGAAGCGAAACACCAAAATATATCCATGCTATCTTGCAAAACTATTGTTTTCACTCTATCTACATCTATCAAAGGAATGAATAATATATACTAATCGACTTTATAATACAATTCAGTTATACTATCTGAAGCAGTGTCAGCTGACTGATACATTTATGTGAACTTACCTATTTGCGCAAAAGTCATAACTTTAATTCTGTGAACAGTGGCAATAGTTGAAAACTCTGATTCATTTGTTCTTATTACTGCATTTAAAACTGGTGAACGTAGAACGTTATATGAAGCTCCCCTCATGTACTTTGATACCGGTTGTCTAAAGTCATGCAGTCGATAATTTCCACTGAGAGAATTCATTGTCTGCGTACACATCATTTTCTTCAACTAAATCTTACAAAAATGTGCGTTAGAGACTGCTTAAATAGTGTGCATATTGTGCTTATGGGTAGAAAAATAAAAGTACTCAAAATGTATTTAAGCCTACATCACATGTTGCATTCGATTATTACACAAACAACATTAGAGATATTGGGGCTTAGTAACAGGGATATAAGTAAGCTTTGCGTTGCATAGCATTAGAGAAATGTTATATGTCTTAAGTACAGAAACTAAATCAGAGACTATGCAACCAGTTGTTCCTATGCTCATTTGTACCAACGGACAAAAGAAAAACTTTTTTATTGGTAACCATTCGAAATGCACTAGTACCATGTAAACGACAATTGATATTACATTCTCTCGATCAAGCATCAATTTTTCACACTTTTTGTTAGGAAATTTTAGCGTCATTTTCTTCTTGTATATAGCTATCAACGTAAACAAAACAAGATTTGCCTAAATCCTTCTGAAATATAAGCATCATTTGCTTTTACTCACACGAGAAACGATAAACAATGCCTTTAACAGAGTACCGAAAAACGTCTAGTGAGATTAACGAACTCATTTTCATTAGCACTATATTGAATTCATTCATAAACGTACCCAATGGTGTTACTAAAAGACTCAGATTATCTCAAAAGCAGTACTTGAAGTGACTGTAAGCACTCATTTAAACATGTAGGAGACCAAATACATTCCAGAGTTGCAGTATTACTCACTTTTAGTATTATCAGAAAGACTGAAGTCAGCTGATAAAAGAAATGAAAAAAATATGCGTCAGTATGAAGTCCCCTTTGAAGTAGACATAGTGCAGAAACTCACAGACTAATTCATTGTTTATCATTTAGGCTTGAAAAGGCTTCAAGTAAGAATGAAATTCAGGTTATATAAATTATCACAGAAAACAAACCTCACCCTAAAGTTAGTTGGTTTTCTGATTAAATGAAAACTACTAAAAGTTAACATTGCTCAAGCATGCTTGTTTTTTCATACCCCAGATTTATACCGTTTTCTTCACGTGACATTTTGTGATTTTTGCAGAATGAAGTATTTTGATTTATGTGACTGAGTGATGAATCGGCCAAAACATGGATTTTAAAAACTACTAACTATCTACCAACAACTTCTGTTTGGCTTTTATATAGTCCTGGTTTTTCACAGTTTCATTACAGCCACTCAAAATTAACGGCGTCATTAGATAACTTGTTATCGAGAGTTAGAAAAACAAAGATTTGTTCTATCTACCCTAACGCTGAAAACAGGTGGCCTCAGTTCGGCAAGCTATTGCAGCACTAACAGGTTACTGAAATCCCCAGAGGACGGTGAATACATATCTGCTCATGTATTATATTATAATTATTTGTCCCTTGGGTTCCTAGTGAAACATAGCGCTTCAGTAGCACGTCTCCATTCCACTCTCTTCTCTGCAATATTTTCCACCTGGCTCCACCACTGTCCTCAAGCTCTCATTTCTTCCTCACACCATCTTCTCCATGTCACCCTCACCTCAAACTCCCAACTCGTTGTTTCTCATCTGTGTTCCACTCGAGGGCCTGCCTGATGCGCGATGTCCCCAGTCGACCTTCTCAGTGTATGCCCAATCCATCTCCACTTCCTTCTGAATATTTGTTCAGCGACAGGTTCTTGGTTGGTTCGTGACCAGTCAGAGTTCCTTATTGCTTATTCTTTCTGGCCAGTTGTTGATGAGTATCTGTAGTGTGTTGGGAATGCTTTTCGTAAAGCGCTGAGTCTCTCAACCATGACATAGAAGCACTGACTTGACTGAATTAGTGTTGAAAATCCGGATCTTGTTCTTTATGCTGAATGCAGAAGATCATCACACTGGTTTCAGGTTAGTGAAGGTCTGTCTCCCTTTTCCGATCCTGGCTTAGACTTCTTCGTCTATGTCTGTGCTGCCTGTAGTTGAAACGATGCTGCCTAGGTAGGTGAAAGAGACTACTTCTTTTAAGTTTCTCCCATTGATGGTGAATGAAGCCGGTTGTTGTTAGTGATGGCGTTGGTTGGTTGTCATCATCACTTCTTTCTTCTCTATGTTCACTTGAAGTCCCGTCTTCGCTGCCTCACTCATGTACTAGATATATCAGCTAATTCACTAACAAGGTACTAGATTTCCAAACAAGGAGAAGTGAATTTCAGATGAAACTTTGAAAGGACTGTTATCTGCCCCTCAGTGTCGTAGCACTAAATGTGTTATCTCATTAGCTCAGCTGTCTTTCAAGACAAGGCACTATATTGCCGTTTGACGTAAATTACTTTCACCTTAATTGACTAACCTCTATGACAATACTCTTAAATCTTTAACAATCGATTTATCAGCAATTTATTTGTACCACAGTGGTTATTGAGACCTGTTCTGTAAACAGTGGTGATTCGAGACTATATTGAATAAATCCTAAGCTAAGAGGGTACTGTATTTTGTTTACTATGATATGTATTAGCTAGAAAAATCATTTGGAATTATCACAACTGAATACGTTTGCTGTATAATACTTTTGCACCTTCTTAAAGAATGAGGTGAATATTAGAAGTTTGTTGTTCGTTATTACACTATGAATGAAGTAGAAACTTACTAACAGCTAACTACTACAGGTTTCAACATTTGATTTACTTCTCACCAGCTTCTCCTGGACTGTCGATATTCAAGTTTAAAATCGACAGAGTTCTCAACTTGTAGACGACAAAACATTTAACAGTTCCTAAGTTTTTCGATTACCAGTTTTTTTATATGAACTTTGTTCTTCTTTTAAATAGAAAACGCTGTTTTGTTGGTGTTTAAAGAATTTTCACAATATTTTACTAGTTAATATTTGTCATAGTAGAGAATATTACTTAAAAAACTGCATAATCCTGCCTTTACTTGCACACATTTTGTAAAAGATAATTCTGTTTAGGTAATAAACTAGGTGTTAAGCGTTTGTTCAAAATGCTTCTGAAGGTGTAAAAATGTGCTGACGGACCTGCCATACTTAACATCCGAGCACACTACATACTTACTCCTTAGCTTGTTTATAAGTATGTGAATTTATGTACGCAAGAAACTTGAAGGTAACCAGAAGGTAATAAACAGAATCAGAAATCTTATAAGGTTTGAGACAAAAGGTTCTCAATCTAGGATGACCATGCAACCCAACACCGTTTTATATTGAACATATTTATTTCATCACTTTTCAGAATTTTATTTGTGCAAGTAATACATTCTCTTTCACATTTCCGAAAAATATCCTTTTTGAAAAGTACGATGACACCAAAGGAAGTTGATTCAAAGAACACTAGTTGTACTGAGTTTTGATTTTCACAGTGGTTGTGGGAATAAAGTAAAATAAGGAAAAATATTTGCTACTTTCTACTCACAGATAGCTTTCATCTTATTTCCTTTTCGGAATTTCAACCTATTATTTCTAATAATGAAAATCTGAGGATTTCATTTGCCTACCGTCTGAGTTGATTTATAGCTAATGTATCAAGAAATTTGTTCTAGTTTGAACCGCATATCATTTAATTTGTTCAACTCTATCCCGTCTATCCCTAAATGATGGGAAAAACTCTTTAACTCCTAACAGTTTATCGTATTGTATAAACTATGATGTAATTCTGAATACAAGTTTTTCAATGTATAATCGTAAGCTGTGAGAAAACTACGAAAACCATGATTAACGTAGTACAAATCCAACTTTGGTTGTTATATTTTTTCTTATATATGAAGGAGGATTTCCAGCTCAAATAAATGATGCCTTTTTGATGGCTTATCATACCACTAAAAAGTTCTATTGAAAAAATATGGATGCAAATGAGGCACATAATCTTATGAAGATATTAAGTAGGAATTTAAGCAGTGGATGATCGAGGAATACTACTTAATTCAGTTATTAGAATTAGATTGAGCAGTTAATGTTTCTAGCATTCTCTCAAATATTCAGCTCCATACAAGCTCATATAGAGTTATCCTTCAAAACAGTACACATCTTTTTAATGCGAATTTTAAAATTGAGGAATTTACAGTCTTCATGATAATTACAGGGAAGCAATAACTGTTAACTCAAAATATGCTACCAAGAAAAATCAACAGATGATTTAATACAGAGATTAGGTCTAATAGTTTGATAATTGTAATCCGTGATGATAATCCAAAAAGTTGAAAATTATGCTATCTTAAAAGTCGAATCAAGATTTACATTTACATTTCATGATATCTTTGGTCCTAATCTGGCTGCATATTATTCTATGAATAAAAACTTAAACTAAATGATACTTAATTTCTTACCGGTTAACAAAGATCATGAAATCCAACACACTTGTTAAATGATTATTTTACCGATTGACGATATTTATTTGATGGAATGGTGACTTTGCGTGCATTGCAATGTGAAACAGGAATAGTTTTATGATAGTCCAAATGAGGTATAAATCGGAAAGTACTAAGGATTTTTTGCAACATTACTTATAAAGTAATTATCCTATCAATAAAGTACCATAAATCCGATCGAAACGCATCTAATGTACATATAACATTGCGAATAAAACACCGCTTCTATAACTAAATTTTTTCGAATATGAAAGCTAACACAGTTATCATGCTTTTCTAAACACTCCGTTGCATATATTAGATGAATTGCTCTAAAAATATATATAAAAGCCTTTGTAGGTAATAGATTTACCTGGAACATTTTGAGGTTCTTTCGCAAGAATCTGCCACACATTGCACCATGGATTACCATCGCAAAATCTCAATAGTTCCCATCAGTTTTCAACTTAATCCATCAATGATAATGTTCTTAATAACAAATAACGCAATTTAAATCTTGTTTCAATACACTATTGGATTCTGAATGTTTTAAGAGTCTCTATCGCTGGTCAGTAGCCTAAATAAACAAAGGGATTTCAACATCCTCCATCAAATAAAATGTTCCGGGTACTTGACTGTACCTAATCTTCGCAAAACGTTGTGGTCATTTGGAAATTTTCAGATCGTTCAGGGTGCAAACAGTGGTGTGCTAAGATTGAAGGCTGATCTTAAGAATGAACCCAGTTTAAAACGATAAGTTAACATATCCAGTGACGCTTACATTGACCGCTTCATTATTGGGATATAAACATTAGAAAGGAAGAGCATCACACAGAATAAAAAACTATGAAGCCCATTGAAACATTAGATCGTTACATGGGGTCAGAAATGGAGCAGATTGTATGAATCAGCCAGCGGAAGATAAACCACACACCTGTATAGCTATTAGTGCCAAGCACCCATTGGAGTCCACCCACCTAGATGGATGACATAGAAGTATGGTGCGGCATCAAACATAAATCATCATCGGCAAAATCCAAATCTTCTTCGAGGGTATTTCCATCCGTCCAGCCAGCGTATACCCCTCTTCGCACACCTCCTCATCCTTTCTTGCATGATCCGTTTCAGCACAGTCCAGTCGACCACAACCAGGAAGATCATGGGTGATATTAGGCGGCAACCTTGTCTTACTCCTGTCTTCACTTCAAACGCATCACTGAGCTTGCCATTGTGAATCACATGGCATGAAGCAGCTTGTTGCATATAGCTAGCTGTTGAATGAGGTTGTTGCAGATTTGTGGCACTGAAACCGTGGTGTTGAAGCAGCTGCCTGGCAAACTACTTCTCAGTTGACGCTGTCGAAGGCCTGTTCAAAGTCGATGAAGTTGAGATAGAGAGTTGACTGCCATTCCATGCTTTGTTCTATGATGATATGATGTGTAGCGTAGTTTTGCAATTTGATGTGCACATGATTTGTTCTTCCTGAAGCTAGCCAGCCTGTTCTGGTTGTTATTTTGAATGCAGAGCATTTGTGAGACTCTCCAGGATGATGCGGCCGAATATTTTGCTTGTGGTGGACAGGGACGGGAGCATGATTCCGTGCCAGTCCTTGCAAAGACTTCGGTCAGCCTCCTTTGATAGTTTGACAAGGTAGCCCTTCTTCCAGTCAATTGGCAGGTACCTTTCCCTCCTTCCTTCCTTCCTTGCAAGCCTTCTGCAATAGTGGTGTGGTGTGAGCATGTTCGCTGTTGTCTCTGCTTCTGTTTTCAGTGCTTCTGGAGGAATTCCATCTGGTCGTGCTGATTTCCGACTTACAGTGACCCAATGGCGTTCAGGACCTCGGTTTTTCGCTGGAGAGATTGTGTTGGCTGGTGATTCTGTGTGTGGGCTGTTGGTGGTGTTTGTGGATGAGTTGCATGTGATGGTGGTGGTGATCGATTCAGGAGTTTTTCGAAGTGTCTATTCCATCGTTTTCTGTGTTTCTCCTCTTCGGTAACTAGATTTCCTTTACTATCTTTTATTGGGTATGACATGTTTCGCTTAGATAGTTTATATCTTCTTGTTCGTACAATGAATTTTACCTTTGGATTGCACTAAATGAAAAAGAGAAAGCACTGTAGAAATTACAAAAACTTCAATGGTACTCCTATAGGTGATACATTCTATGTGTTGAATGTTTAATTATTCTTAACATAGTTACTTGAATGTCTTAAGTTAGCTGTTGAGAGAAACTACTACAGGTCAAACACCACTCAGGTAACACTGAACTGCAGCGTACATGCATATATTCCGTCATCAGTCGTAGTTCATAGTCGACATGAGGCTTAAGGAAAGCCTGCAAAACAGAAGACCTACCAAAACTCCTAAATCCTGAACTACCTAATGGTATCAATTTTTTAGGTAGGACAGAACTCCATTTTCTATACGGAAAGCATGTATGTATAGTGAATATATAGTGATAGATAAAAAATATTGATAAATTGGCGCGATCATTTAACGTAGTGTAAACTATTTTATAAAGCATTTTCAAATTATAAATCATTACTTTCGATAACGAATGACCCCATATTTCACTTTCCTCTTTTACATTGGTTTACAGTTTTCTCTCTAAAACAAGTAATGAGCATGAAACTATGACAGTGTCTACACGTAGTGAAAGGAAAGTATCGTCAAACTTATTTATGAAAATAAAAGTATGTAAAATCTACTGCTCTCATCTGATCCATTCAACTTTATTAACAAGGGTGGAAGATTAATATCGGTTAGTGACATGAACCAGAAGATAAAAGCAGTACACATTAAGAGTTAGAAATGCAATAGTATGCAATAAAAATATGCAGATATAAAATGAAGAAAAAAGATAACAGATACTTGCTTCTATGAAACTGAAGGTAGAAAAAAGGAAGATTATATGCAAGAAAAGGAGAAAGATTTGAATTATTATATCGAAATTCAAACAAGTGCAGTGGAAGTAGCTAAGGGAGAAAACCATTGAAAAAAGTTGAAGATACATGGTAATGAGGTCATGGTGTTAAAACAGGATAAACACAGCTTTGTCTCACTCAGTATATCACCAGGAATGAATTTTGTACTCGTGGTAATTGACCTGACAGAACACTACACTCTAGAATATAACTGTTTGTTGATCTAGATTTCTTTTTGAACAGCCATGCCAGTAAATTTCGTTGCCTACATCTTGGCAATGTCCTGCTGATATGGTCTATATACTTAGCGCCACGAAAACAACCAGTTTCTTACAAAAATCGATATTGGCAACAACAGATACCCATTTTTGACATTTCACTGAACTCCATCTCGTCTGCAGTAGGTTAGGCACAGAGTTACTGAAAAGAATGTTCTTCACACCACTTTTGATAGATGAATCTGAAGAAGTTGACTCATTGCGGTAAAGTTTATTTGCATACCGAAGTATTTTAGGGTACTCATAAATTATTTGTAAATAAGACTAGTTTCCATGTTTATCAGTATATGAGTTTTGGTATGGGTTCTGAAAGAGATTTACTCAAAGATTAAAACTATTTGTTAAACTTGTCTTCTGTTGGCATGCTATGAACTCTTTGTCAGGACAAGTGATCAGATTCCTCTTTTATGATTATAGGAACTATTATTTCGTAGTCATGATGGTTATTGGCTAGCAGCAGAATCCTGAATGCGCATTTCACCTCATTCGGGACTCGCTAACTGGATACACCTGCCTCCCAGTGAGCGTTATTCTCATTAGCAGTCAGACCCAGGGCTGATCGTTTCAAGTCCCACTGAGTTAAGATTACCACTTCTCATGAGAAGGGCATAGTTTTGATTTTATTACTTGTACCTTCCCATTGCTGACTGGACCGAATTACTACCAGAATGAAACTACAGCAATATCGAGTCATCCGCACTGGAGCCCTTTTGTCAATGGAGACCAATTAGTCCGGTTGAGTTAGCTATGAGAAGTTACAGGCTATTAGACAATTATTCATTTCATTCAGATTTTTGGTAAATCGGTCTTTACTACAGATCAGTGGCTTTTCCTTAAAAGTTGAGCACTTACGATGACATATTTACATTGCAAATTGACTTCAGGCATAAAATTAATGGGTAGATGAACATAACTGAAGGTTCGCAAAAATTTGTTTTTCCCTTTTCTGATCGATGTTTTTAGCTTAAATCACATCAATATTAACAAAAGATGGTTTCTAGAAACATTCCAATTGCTTCATGCTCGTTACCGCTTGACATCAATACATGCCTGTCTGTTTTCATCGCTCTTTCTCTTGAAACGATACGATCACAGCTTTGGCCAGACAGATGTGATAGCTTGTGAAGCTGTTTGCTGTGTAAGAACAGGAATTCATCATATCTGTTACTTACTATGAGTAAGTAATTCTACCTCATTGCATACCCTATCATTTCTATATAGATGATTCAATGACAGTACTTCACGTCCCATTCTAACAGGGCAATAAATTGGTAATATTCCAATATTAGTAGACTGAAGCTTGTTTTCCAATGTTTCACTATCTAATAAAGATAAATATCCTTTTAGGTGGCCTTCATTAAACTACTTTCGAGGTCCGTTCAACTGAGAGAACTCCAAACACCCGTCTAAATCGAAATATAAAGATCTATATAGTTGAATAGCCTAAGTTAGTCAAACAATTTTAAATGTTGTCACTCTTAATATTCCTTCACTTGTGTTTAACCTAATTTGTGTCAGTGCCATCATTTAAATATCTATGGCTGTATCAGTATTTTTACCTACTCACTAATAACTCTGATACGAATAGTTTTCAAGAAAATGTTATAAACAGTCTATGCATTAATCTGTGATTCTCTACAAACTTTGTCATTTCATTTGAACGAATTTCTGTTAATCACAATGGTTCCAACATTGACTGGTAACGGAAGAGCAACCAATTTCATGTCGTCTAATCCACAGTGCTGACCAAATTCTATTGATCACCTTTTGCACTGTGGCCTCCTAACTTTGTGGCCACATTGCAAAAAATGATGGACAGAATTCGGTCAGCACTGAGAAATAGACAACATGAAATTGGTTGCTCCGTCGTAACCAATCAATGTATGTAACTCAGTACCACGGGAGGTCAACTGCCGCCTGGGTAGCTCAACTGTAACATCACCAACTACAGTACTGTATGACATGGACTCGAAGTTGAGACGGGATATCAGTCTCGTTGGGGCTGCAGATACGCCGCGCTGACGAGTGCCAACAAGTACGAAACTGAAGTTCAAGACTTTCTGCCGACTGCCTCTAACCAACTAGCACAATGGTTTTTATGAACACTAAAACTCATAGTTACGTTTTTGAATATCATATAATGTTTAATCTATTCTATACTGTGTGCAATTTAATTAGAAGGCTTTAATGGAACCATAAATTGCATTTTATGAAAACACAACAACTGAAAATAATATACTGTGTCTACGGTAAACACTTTTAATGCATTTACAACAAAGCATACAAATTTCCAACAAAGACTGTTCCAGACTGCTTTTTATTTAAGCTTCTAGCGCGTTCATGCGTCAGGAAGAAATTCAAATTATAGGTTGGAAAAGAAAAGTAAGTTGGTCTCACTGACCTATCCGTTTAGTGCTAGTAGAATCAGCAGGTTTGCTGACTAACAATGAATCGCTGACTATAACTGAGTTCGTGAAAAACATGCCTTCGATGCTAATGGATTTCATCAGAACATAACATGTTTAAAGCTTGTGCCGTACAAGCGAACTTTAGTAAACCTAGTTCAAAAGATACTAGCTTTCAATAGGAAAAGTTATTGTTTGATTACGCTTGTGATTCGAGTAGAAGAAAATGAACTTAGACTTTTTTATACATAAAATACCACTAAAAATTAAATAATACTTGGTAGCTGATTTCAAAGTTTCAAGACGTTAATGGATCTCATGGATCCACACCGATTGCGATTATGGGTTAAATAAATTTGAGATCATTTATTACCACAAAATCCAGGACTTAATGGAGTTTATTTCCCAAGTTTAAATTTTAATATTCGTTAAAGCGAAAATGGACTGATTTTTCGGAATAAAGTGATATCATTTCATTTCACGAGTACTTCTCAGATGCATACAGTTCACAAGTACGATGGTTATTAGTACATGAAAAAATTTAAATTAGGAAATTAGTGATCTAACTTTGTACCCTGCTTCATGGAAGCTTTGGTTAAAAAACGCTTTCAACGGGACTGCAGCATGAAGAAGAAGAAAGGGGTTCGTCTCTTACTTCAATGGTGACTGATTCAATCATGTTTCATTTTAATTACGTAGTTACGCATTTGACTCAACTACAGTTAGCTACTGTTCTTACCTTTCTGTACAGTGAATTTTCTTTTATATTATACAGATTTACAGTAACATTGAAGTAAAACTATTAATTTAAATTTTCTCAAGTGCTAGTAACCGTTGTACTGTTAGACTGTACGCAGTTGATGAGCATTCGTGAAATGGAATCATAACTTTTTATTCCTTAAATCCACTCCTTCTTGTTTAGTCGAACTTTATCAAGAACTCTAAGTTAATATAGGTGTCAAACTTGGGCACTGTGGTAGAATTTAATTCCATATTACATTTATTTATTTGATTTATAACACAGTGATATAGTATTATTTATTATAAACATATCAATGCAATCACACTTTCGACATTGATTTTTATAGTCCCGTCACCTCATATGACTTGCTTTTATTGGTAGTAAAATTTTCCATATATCTGGTGTGTGGGTTGCGTCATTTCTATTACATGTGTTGAGTGTTGATTCGATGAACAAAGATTCAATAATCAATCTCTCTCTGCACCTAAATACAGTGGCTTTGTCCTACCCTATTGTATGGTTGTGTCTTAATGCATGCAATAGCCGAGTTTTTTCTTAATTATTGATTTTATTCGGTTTTGTCATTCTATATTTAGCTAAATTAATATGTTCGGCTATTCTAACTGACCCGACCGGCTAGTTTGACCAATGCACATGAAGTCATAGTCATTATATGGAATTTGATAGGTTAGACTATTTTACCCAATTACTTCTATCGGATCCTTAAGCCTAGAAGGCTTATCTATAAATGAGTTTATGGGTTTAAACGCCACTCTGATTCCAGATTCGTTGAGGATCATACTTAAAGTTTCTGATGTACCCTTCTTGTACGCTAACGCAATGGAGGATGCGAACTTCTTTTTACTCATATTGTCGTTATTATTCGTACTCGCGTTACTGATGTCTTTTCGTTTCTTGTGTGTTTGTACACATTTCTTAATAAACTGAGGATAATATTTATTAAATATTAGTGCTTCTTTTACGTGTCTCAATTCCTTGTATAGGTCCTTGGATTGACTAGTCAGTTTTCTACCACTGTCACTTGGACAACTGACTAAGCCTGTCTTAACTGATATTGGATGAGATGACTTAAAGTCTACATACCTGATTAAATGTGTTGGTATTCTGAGGACGATAGTTTCCAAACCACTGTCTCTCCTTCGTTTTAACTAGTAATCCAACATACGTATTTCTCCATGATAAGTTTCTACCTAATAAGTGGAGTCGATTGGGCCTACTACATAGTTTACATGTATGAGTCAATGTAACCTCGCCTAGTATACTAGTACACTAGTTACTAGCTGGTCCTAAGCCTGGATAATGAGGGAAGGTTGGGCATAGGGCTAGAAACTCTACATCGAATAAACCAATCCAATCCCTAAAGAAACTTCAGAGCACAACAAAATACAAAAAAACAAACGTATTCCTCGCTGGAAGCGGAGAGAAGAAATGACGCCAGCTGGTGAAAGCATTCACGAAGCCAATTACCCGATGTCTCTTCTCTCGATGAAAGCGAAAGTAAATATGGGGACATGCAATGTCCGCACCATGTATGAACCTAACATTGCTGCCCAGATTGCAAAAGAGATGAGGGAGTATGTATGGAAATGCTTGAAATCTGCTAAAGGAGATGGAATGGAAGTGGACTCTCCAAACTGTCAACTGGAGAGGAGTCAATAATATACACCAATGTTGTCACCAAGGAGTGGCTACCACAATGCCTCGAACAGCATCGAAGGCTCTCATGTAGTGAGAACCAATCTCCTCAAGCATCAGGATCAGCTTCATGACAGCAAGATTCAACTCGTCAAAAGGAAGGAAAGTCACAATAATACAGTACTATGATATGCACCTACAAATAATGCAGATGAAGAGAAGAAAGCGGAATTCTACGGACAACTGCATTCAGTAATGGACAAGATATCACCCTCACAGGTGACATCCAAGTTCTAGTGAGTGGGGTGACATGAAAAGCGAAAAGAGGAACGGAGTACAACGTATGAAACACTACACTGGACAAAAAAGTGAAGAAGATTGAACGCAAAGAAAAAATACAATTCAATAACACATTAGCAAGTGTAGCAGCACAAACTGCTGGTAGGAGAGACCTGACAACATTATATCAAATAACCAGATTATGAGCTGGGAGGCAAGAGATCGAGGCAGATGAAACCAATGAGAGAGAGTGACGGAAACATAGTTACCGAAGAGGAGAAACACAGAAAACGATGGAATAGACACTTCGAAAAACTCCTGAATCGATCACCACCACCATCACATGCAACTCATCCACAAACACCACCAACAGCCCACACACAGAATCACCAGCCAACACAATCTCTCCAGCGAAAAACCGAGGTCCTGAACGCCATTGGGTCACTGTAAGTCGGAAATCAGCACGACCAGATGGAATTCCTCCAGAAGCACTGAAAACAGAAGCAGAGACAACAGCGAACATGCTCACACCACACCACTATTGCAGAAGGCTTGCAAGGAAGGAAGGAAGGAGGGAAAGGTACCTGCCAATTGACTGGAAGAAGGGCTACCTTGTCAAACTATCAAAGGAGGCTGACCGAAGTCTTTGCAAGGACTGGCACGGAATCATGCTCCCGTCCCTGTCCACCACAAGCAAAATATTCGGCCGCATCATCCTGGAGAGTCTCACAAATGCTCTGCATTCAAAATAACAACCAGAACAGGCTGGCTAGCTTCAGGAAGAACAAATCATGTGCACATCAAATTGCAAAACTACGCTACACATCATATCATCATAGAACAAAGCATGGAATGGCAGTCAACTCTCTATCTCAACTTCATCGACTTTGAACAGGCCTTCGACAGCGTCAACTGAGAAGTAGTTTGCCAGGCAGCTGCTTCAACACCACGGTTTCAGTGCCACAAATCTGCAACAACCTCATTCAACAGCTAGCTATATGCAACAAGCTGCTTCATGCCATGTGATTCACAATGGCAAGCTCAGTGATGCGTTTGAAGTGAAGACAGGAGTAAGACAAGGTTGCCGCCTAATATCACCCATGATCTTCCTGGTTGTGGTCGACTGGACTGTGCTGAAACGGATCATGCAAGAGAGGATGAGGAGGTGTGCGAAGAGGGGTATACGCTGGCTGGACGGATGGAAATACCCTCGAAGAAGATTTGGATTTTGCCGATGATGATTTATGTTTGATGCCGCACCATACTTCTATGTCATCCATCTAGGTGGGTGGACTCCAATGGGTGCTTGGCACTAATAGCTATACAGGTGTGTGGTTTATCTTCCGCTGGCTGATTCATACAATCTGCTCCATTTCTGACCCCATGTAACGATCTAATGTTTCAATAGGCTTCATCTTATTTTAGGAGTTGTGCGAAGAGGGGCATACGATGGCTGGAACGGTGGAAATACTTTAGAAGGAGATTTGGATTTTGCCGATTACCATTTATATGTAATGTCTTGTCGCACAAACCCGAAGATCTACAGACGAAAACTAAAAAGTTGACAGAAGGTCTGAGGTATCGAAGATGTGACTTCATTCAGGTGAGAATGGAGAAAACAGAGGTGATGGAGACACCCAACAACAGCAGCATCAACAATTAACAATCACCATTGACAGGAGAAATTTTGATGAAAAATTTATTTTTCAGCTACCACCTAGACAGCTTCTATTCAACTGCAGGTGGCACAGATGAGGATGTTGATACTAGGATCGGAAATACAGCAAGACAGGCTTTCACGAATCTGAAATCAATGTGGAGAACTACTGCACTGCGCTGCCTCCAGCACAAAGAACAAGATCCGGGTTTAAACAAAAATGCCAGGTGAGTCAGCTGCCGCCTAATTTAACCCAATGCTGAGAATGGATGGCCAGAACAACGAGAATAAGCAACTGGGGACTCTGGCTGGTAACGAATCAACCAAGAACCTATCTACGAACAAATATGTTGAAGAAAGTGGAGATTGATTGGATTATACATACAATGAGAAGACAATTTGATGACATTAAGCACCGATCTAGGCCTTCAAGTAGAACTCATAGGGGAAAGAAAGATTTGGGTGTTCGAGAGTGATAAGAAGAGATCATGTGAGGAAGAAATCAAAGGTGATTGGCAATTGTGGAGCCAGATTTTGAAATGGCGACGTACTACTGAAGCCCTATGTTCCACTAGGATCCCGAAGTAGTAATAGGAATAATCTGAGTGCATAAAATGGCGTAAATTCTGATCAATATGTTTTTTCAGAATGCGGAAAGGCACTGATAGAAACTCTGATTCTCTTCATGTTACACACCAGTCGTCACCATTTGGTGCCTGAACCTCAAGATTGATCAAAACTTCACCCTGAACTTTTTAATGTATAAACTCTATTTTATTGGTTACTCTTCATGTGTTTTTTCATCACAATATTGAAAAACTGTATTTTAAATCGGTCTATAGTTCTTATGTGGAAAATAAGTGAAGTAAACTTTGACACTGCAGCATTTAAGTTTGTTTGAGGTGTAACTCATTGATGCTGATGACTTCAGCAATAAATTTCCCCAGCAGAACAAGTAAAACTATGCCCTGCTGTAAAAAATTATACTTGTCATGGAAGGATCATGATTTTGTAATCAATTATAGATTGCATTAACCAGACAGTTTAACCAGTTGAAACTTTGTTGCTTTAGTCATCTTAAGAGATTTTAGTTGATTATATCTCATATTTTCTTTCCAAAATGCACCTAATGTAAATCAATTGTTTCGTCATTTCGTTTTCTTAATCTTGTATTCTGTTTTTCAGTTGTTGGTGAGAGGATTTTATCTGGTAGGAAATGACAGTGTCATTGATAAGAATGAAAAGTTGCATCCATTGTGAATACATAATCGCTTTTTCTATTCAGTTTCCACAAGGAATCAAGCCATGTTTATCATACACTTAAAACATCTCAAGCAGAATATGAAGGGTAGTCATAACATTTTAATGTGTAAGGTGTCGGTCATTCAATTAGTTTAGATGTTTCATGAATGCAACACTTTTTTTTGTTAGAAACAGCTTAGTCAATGAACGACTACTTTCATAAGATTTCAACTGACCTATTTTAACAGGTTTTTCTTCAACTACTCAGTAATGTGTTCTTATTTTGGTCTTACCATTAGTAATTATCATCAGAAGATACTTATTTCAGGTGTATTCAGTGAACGAACAATACTTCTTCATTTTTTCATCAAACAAACAAGCAAATGAAAATGGTTATGTGAATATCATGTAGGTTACATCAGAAGCTTTCTTCGTTATTTTTGACAAGCCGAATAATTCCAGTTAAGGCAGCCTCCCTGCTTAAAAGATTTTCCTAAAGTGTATATCTATACAAGTATATAACATTTGTCTTGATGAGAAGCCATGTGTCAATAAAGCGAAGACAATAGTTTCAGCAGAACATCATAGACCTTTCCTGTTTCCGCCTTTTTCAACATCTGGCGTTCAGTTTAAGATAGGTGTCAAGCCTTAATTAAACTCACTAAGTGATAACTATACACAATGTGACACACCATGTAACATCTTATGGATGTAAAGCACCAAGTTGATAACTGTGGAGCTTTTTATAAAATAAAGGTTTAGAAAAAAGACTGGCTGAGGGAGGATATATATTATTTTTCAATTAGCTCTTCACTTTTGGCTCTACAATAATACACAAGTTTACAACTACCGTCAAAATACCAATCAATAAGTGGGGGAGGATTGGTTAAAAATAAATGTAGATTAGAAGTCAGGAAGATAGTAACTTTGAGAAATCAAGATGCAAATAATCAACAGAGAAGTAAGACAGAAGAAGTTATTCTTCTACAAATTGCAAACTGACCGGTATGGTAAATGAAGTGCTTTTTTCAGTGGTTAATCATAGGCAATAAATAATTATACAAGAATAGGAAAGCAAACAAATATTAATGGAACAGTGTGTGGAGATAAATGCAGAATTGTACCACGAGATACATCATGATGATGGCTATAGCAATAAGAGTGGTTGTGCGAATTTCTTTTAAACACAAAGGTTAAATTTTAAGGGTGGATCACCGTCTCTTCCTATGTGAGGTGACTGAATGTGTAATACCTGCGGGGAATTAATTGGTATGCTACAGTTTTGAATGCGTCACTAGTAACCACGTGGTGTCCATTGTCAAGTGGATGTACAAGTATAGATCTTTTAACTGTTCTAAGCTATTTCTTTGTTAGCTATGATGGATGATGCTCAGAAATGGGCCTGTCTTAGCATATTCTATGTGTACGTAACTCCATAGGAGAGGGTGAACTGATAGTAATTATAATAATCACATGTATTGGCAGATTTAGACAGTGGTTACAGAGACACTGACGTTAAATCAACTTTGAGTGCACTTGCGCCCGAAGACCTAAAATATACTTTTTAAAATTAAGGCACAAAATGATAGGTCAATGATAAATACTTTTGTTCTGTTTTACAGAAAAACCTAATTAACTTCATATTCAGACCGAAGAGAAATAAGAAGAATCTCTTGTTTCTGTACAAGAATTTTACCTGAATATTCATCTTTAGGCCTCTGCAAAGTGTTTACCTTAAGCTATTTCCTTTTGAAATCTATTTTATTCGATGCAACATAATGTTACAGAGTTTTGTAATTTGTATTGTTCCTACACCTCTGTATTTGGATGGATTTCACTGTTAAGCAAGTGCATTTGTATGCTTACGTTTTATATTGTTGTTACCGGGAAAAGCAAGTATACATGCTTATCACTTCTTCAATCACAAGGAGATATAAATATTCCATTTAATACATGATTGTG